>CM042138.1:112010833-112150833 GCA_023376005.1 Doryteuthis pealeii
GCCAGGCCACTCAGTTTCTGCACAACCTCCCATGTGTTGGTGTTGCTGTGGCATGTCCTTCTTGCAGACATCTTGAAAGTTAGCATGGTCTCCCTACCAGTCGGAGCCTCTACTAATTTGCCATACAGTATCTTTAGGGATGCAGGCTTTGGTCCATCCTCCTGACATGGCCAAGCCAGTGGGCAGCATCTCCGCAGATAATGCCGAAACATGCTGTTCATTGTTTGTCATTCCAGCATGTCTGTGTTGGGCACTTGTTCCTGCCCAGCTAATGTTTAGCACTGATTGATGGTCCAGCTAAATTATTAATTGAATGCTTTTGTTCATTGGAATTAAAAATGGATTTTCTCAATAAAAAACAAGTTTCTTTTGCATTATCTGCCGTTATTCAGATTATTTCCTCATCTTCATTGTTATCTGTTACAACGGTTTCGGCCGATGTGCCCCCGGGCCTTTCAGGTATTCTTTTCGAACTTGGGTACCTTCTTGTCATAATCAGGAAGCCATCACAGAACTTTTGAACCTAACCCTTATTCAGTCCTCAGGGGTATCCTGTTTCTCATTCCGCTAACCATAGCTAGAGTAGAGGCGTTAAGGCTGGTTATTATTATTATTCTATGTTACTGCTGCCCTTGACCAGGATTAACCTGCAGTCTAGAGATAACTGTCTCTAACCTAACTCCTTATCCACTAGGCCATGTGTCCACATTTCTTTTTCATCTAACTTGTCAGTCCCTTTTAACATGTATTATTTTTCATAATTTTTCTTTTAGTTTATTTCCCATTATCTGAAAAGAAACATTGAATTGGCTGATTGATGATGATGATGTTGACCTTTCTGACGGATTTGAAATCAAGATTATTTGAAGATGAAGAACTGGAGGTGAGGATAAATTGTTGTATGACTCGATCATAAGTATTAGTATACTAGTACATTTCAACTTACATGTGCGCAAGAATATAGTAACTCCGCAAACAGAGTGCTAAAACCGTGAGGTAAAACATTCACATAATGTTCCATGAATCCTTGCAAGTCTCGGTAATCAATCTGATTGTCTCAGGCCAGTCGTATATAAATAGTCCTGGACCAACGCATCATTCTCTACACAAAGTACGCTTAGGCTAGCATAAATAAATACACGTGTTAAGGGGAGTCTTTTTACTTACACTATCCAAGCATATTTATTATTTTGTGTCTGATATAGCTGATGGGGGATGGGGGAGGTGACCAAAACAGAAAACTGACCCCCACCTTCAGAGATGCTGAGGGTCAACACCCATTTTATTAATAATATGAAGTTAAATCATATTTAAAAAAAAAATATTTGGGTTATTAAATAATCCACAAGGTTGAAGCACCATTAAGCACCAATCCTGCCATGTCCCAATAATGAGCTAGAAAAAGTAATGAAGAATGTGTAATGTTGTAATTAAAAAAACAGGAACAGATTTAAATATGAATAGCAAGAACAAAGGCCACTTTGATAGGAAATGTGCATTTGGCGGTAAATTGCACAAATGAACTGGCCATTTGGGTTTCTAATGTTGTCACATTACATTAACATTTTATATATATAAAAATAAGGGGAAATACTTCAAATTAAAATTAGGGAATTTATAAATATCAAGATTGTAAATGAATTGAAAATGAAAAGAATAAATACAATTTAAAACTCTAACATGAAAGAAATATTTTAAAATTAAAATAGAATAAATAAAGGCATTACATTACCATTGTTTATGGGCCCTACCTTTTTTGATTCTGTTTATAGTATGTGGCCTACCCGGTTTCAATGTGTTCCTACTCAGTAAGAGTAATTATAATATAAGTAGTAGCAATCTATTGAAACTAATCTATTTTTCAGCATATATCAGATTTCAATGAATCATTGATTGTCAGATTTGGGCAAATGTTGGAGATTCTCTATCGCAAACTGAATTTAACAGAATTCCCTATTCATTTAACTTAGTTTTTCAATATGGAAAGGCAATTTATTGATTATGTGTTGAATATTTGTTTATTTTTATTGCAGAAAAAATTTGGAATGGACCAATGGGGCCTTTATATGTTTGCCAATGTATTCTCTTTCTCCCTGGGATAACAAGCAAAGGTAAGAGGAGTAATAATTCAATGTTTGTATGAATTATAGGAAAGTTAAATACAATTGTGGTTATTGGTGTTGATAAGAATTAATAAATTACAAGGATAATAAGAGATTCAATTGTAAAGATATGAATGGTCTATTTATGAAAAGAAAAGGAATATATCAAGCAAGATGATTTGTTATAAGTGGGTTCATTTTCTTTATTTTTGTTTTTTTATATTTTAAGAGAGTAAAATTTATTATATAGTAACAATGAGGAGTAAAGGATTAGGTAAATCCGACAAAAATTGATTTGGATTTGGTTGAAAATAGAGGGAAAATGTGGATAAAACAACACAACAAATAAATTCAAATGATATAATCTTTTGCAAAGCTTTTTCAAATAAATTAGTAAAAGCTTTACAAAAGACTGAGGCGAAATATCATTTGAATTTAGTTGTTGTGTTGTTTTATCCACATTTTCATTCACATAGTAACAATACAAAACACCAGCAACTTAACACACTGTACAAGTTAATGCCCTTAAATTCAGATTTTTAAAAAAAGATAAATTAACCTATTCAGATGATTATCATTCAATATAATTTCTGTGATTATTTATATTCTTCTATTAATTCGTAATCTTTTTTTTCTAATTTAAAAAATTCTGTTATGGTTAACATGATGCTGCCTTCAAATGGTAGGCAGTCATGCCTCATATTTAATGATGTAGATAAATGATATTATATATATATATATATATAGGTAATCTTGAACTTTAAGTGACTTAATTCCTACCATAAAATTGTATTTGTGCATTATTTGAAATGAATTTAATTGTTATTAAAAAGACATTTTATAATATTTTGGAGTTAAAAACATGCATTAAAATGGATTTGAAAAGCATCATGTTTTCTTTGTGAAAATTACATGAATCAAAGATGGCTGCCATTGTTACGAGCTTCTTCTCAGAAAAAGAACAAAGGGGCTTAACTCTCATTTAAGTCTTAAAAGGACATTATTTGAAATGAACTTATAATTGTTAATTCATTGCTTTGAGAGTAAATCTCAAAGCCAATGAATTAACAATATTAAGTTCATTTCAAAATAATTGCAAGCTACCAATTTCATGGTAGGAATTTAGTCACTTAAAGTTCAAGACAACATATATATAAAATGTCAAGAAAAAGGCTTAAAAATCTATCCTTTTTTTTTTTTTTTTTTTTTTTTTTAACCCTTTTTTTTACTAAAAAATAAATAATTTGCGGCCTTCTGGTTCAAAGATAATTGAACATTGAAGCCTCAACTAAACCGAACAACTCAACATTCCATTGTTAAAAAAAGGCCCACCTTACATCCCAGCACCAACTAATCTGCGTGATTTATCTATGATATTGAATATATGGTGGTGGAGTGGTCTTTGTCGGTCGATAGCAAAGGGAGTCTATCCCCTTTTCACTAGCACTAGACCTGGGAGTTTGTTTTGTTTTTTGCTGAGGTGGAGCACCATGCCTACTATCAGCTCCTCCACAGCACAGATCAGATTACCCAACCTGTGCAACTCCTGCGCTGAGTTGGTGGGACTGGTATCAAACCAGGAACCTTGCGATTCCAAGGCAGGTGCTCTACCGACTGAGCTGAACCTGTCCTGCTGAGCTGAACCTGATCCAACTCAGCGTATGAGTAGCACAGGGATCTGTGCGGTAAAGTAAGGAGCTAATGGTAGGTGTGGCACTCCACCTCAGACGCAAAAACAATTTCCTTCGTCTAGCGCTAGTGAAAAGGGGATAGATTCCCTCGCTGATTGGCTGGTACCGACATTAGGTGGCCCCGACGACTTTATTTTATATATATATATAAAATAAATACAAATAAAAGTTTACATCAACAAATTGTCATGTGGTAAGATTTAAGAAGGCAGTTTAAATAAAAGAGAATAAATCTGGAATTTGGTGATAAATGACAGAAAAAATCTATTAGCATGGCTAGGCTTTGATATCAATTTGCTTCATTCTATTAAAGTATTTTTAAATATTTGTACTTTTTTGTTGTAGGTATTTGAACCGCCACCTCCAAACTGCCGATTATGTGTCATAGCTACTAATGTGGCTGAAACATCATTGACAATTCCAAATATCAAATATGTTGTAGATTGTGGCAAAGTAAGTAAAAAAATTCTATGTTATTTCAATTTCATCTTCTTTTTTTTTTTTTATTTAATTCCTTTTATTCTTTTTAAGTAAACGTATTTAATAGATAAATTTTGAATTGAATTATTTGTTACAATCAATAATTGTTTAATATTTTATTTTCAAAGGTTAAAACAAAATATTGTGATAAAGTGACAGGAGCTTCAACATTTCAAGTCACTTGGACTTCTAAAGCTTCAGCCAGTCAGAGGGCGGGACGTGCAGGACGTGTTGGCCCAGGACATTGTTATAGGTATGGCACATATTCAATATCTGTTTGATCAACAGAATTATTGCTTAGTAAATTAGGAACACAATTTCTATTTCTTATAAGTAACAATAAATTCATTATTTATCTTTATGTGAATTAGAAAAAATAACACCCTCTGGGTGGTGTAAAAGTAAGTTTTGGAAAGATATTGCTATTACAAATTAAATAAATAAAATAAAACTTTTTTAAATAAATATTTTTTTAAATTACTTACTTAAAAAATATCATCCACTCCACTGAGATTTGTTTTGTTTTAGGACAGTAGGGACCTCCAAAACGTTTATAAAATAAAACTTTTTTAAATAAATATTTTTTTAAATTACTTACTTAAAAAATATCATTCACTCCACTGAGATATTTGTTTTGTTTTAGGACAGTAGGGACCTCCAAAACGTTTATAAAATAAAACTTTTTTAAATAAATATTTTTTTAAATTACTTACTTAAAAAATATCATTCACTCCATATTTGTTTTGTTTTAGGACAGTAGGGACCTCCAAAACGTTTCTACAAATTTCTGATTTACTTATTCAGACCATTATCTTTAGAGAAAAATTTAAAAATCGTATGAGTAAATATATAAAACTTCTAACAAGAGATTTTAGTTTTCTTCTAATTGTGCTTTTTGTTTTTCTTTTCTCATTATAATAGACTTTATTCAACAGCTGTTATGGTGACTTTGAAGAATTTCATTACCTGAAATCCTTCGAAGACCCATTGATGATATTGTTCTTCAAATGAGGGTAAGTTTTTTTTCTTCTTTGCTGTGTTCACGTATTTATGTCTATTTACCTTTTTATGTTTGATATTTTTAATGATTAATGAGACTTTAGACCAGAAATAAAGCATCAGTTGCAAGATAAGTTATTTTTATCCAACAATTTTAGCTCTCATATAAAGTTATATTGTATTTTTAATTATCTATATCTATCTATATCTTGTTCTGATTGTCATATATTCAAGAATCTGTCACTAAGCACCATTTTTACTCTGTGTTTACACTATTCTAACTTAGATCTACATATGCTCTATCACTGATATTGATCACTTTATTTATAAAATATAGCAAGACAATAGTACACTATGAGATATTGTGTGTGTACGTATATATATATATATATATATATATATATTATATATATATATATATATATATATGGAGAAAAGTAGACAAACACAGGATATTGTACTGGATGGATGTTTATTATTGGTTGTGATGTTCCATCTAGTACAACATCCCATGTTTGTCTACTTTTCTCCATATATATATATATATATATATATATATATATATACACACATATTTATCTTAACTTTTCTCCACATACTGTCAGATTGATTTCCTCTCTTTACTCCCATGTGTGTGTATATATATATATGATTGTTGTCTTATGCAACCTTGTCTCATTACCGTAATGAAATGTTCCATTGTGATAGTAATGAGATTTGTTCACAGTATTTACTTTCTTTTTTGAAAAAATAATTACTCTTATGAATTCAAATATATCTGGGGGTTTTCTTTATAGATAACTAGGAAGACTACACTACTAAATCTCTCTCTTTCACTACAATGTTCTTGTAACAATAGTGATCATATTCTCAGAGATATATTCTTTAGTAGTCCACATTTTTTAATTACTGCTTCATCCTTATGTAGTTGTAACACGTATGACTGGCCTGATATCTTTCAATCCTGTACATTCCGCTGCCCTATTGGGTGGGGGTGTTAGAATACATCAACTGCACCTTTGCAGATGGGTAAAACTCCCCCAATGGGGCCACCTGTTAGTCGTGGATGGCGACCTGTGAGGCTTAAGGAACCTAGGTAGCTAAGCAGTCCATGAAATGCAACACTCCACTTAGATCCTTACGATCTTTGAGATTCTGTGTTACGCCTCAAATATATGTGGTTCAAAGTTAACTGACCAGAAAAAAATGTAAAAGGTTTTAAATAAAATAACTGGTGCATTATATCTTTTATCATTAATATATCAACACTAAAAATTTCATTAAATTTGGTTAATTCCCTGATTTTTTTTTTTTTTTTTTTTTCTTTGGCGTGGTGATATACAATCGTGGAATTTAGGTCTGTTAAGTTTCGAATTAACCAAATGTCTTCCTCTGTCTTTAGAACACACTTTTTTTTTCTATTAAGATTGATTTTGTCAAAAGCTTTAATCACAGAAATTTATTTTTCTCATATGAATCTGGGTTAATTAATTTGTTAATCATTGTTTTGTTTTTTGTTTTTTTGTAGTTTCTGGGTATTGATAAAGTAATCAATTTCCCTTTTCCAACATCACCAGATAAAAAACAATTAAAGGTGAGTAAAGATGAACAAGTGCTTTTTTTGTTTCAAATGTAGGATTACTACTTTTATTTTTATTGAGAACTTTAACCATTATTACATTGCTTGGATAGTCTTGTAAAACATCGCCGAGATGCACCAAAGGAGAACAATTGGTTATGTTACACCAGTATCCTTACAGATTTCGGGTTTCGCAACATTATATCTGTTTCACCGGTATACCTGACAGGCCGCCTCCTTTACAGATTCACTCTGTGTATTTTACAAATAGATCATTAATTCTTATATATTGGCCCAGGGATATTTAACAGCCATGCAGAGACTTACTCGGTACTTGTATACAATAGAAGACTTAAAGGAAATACTTAACTAAAGTTAGTCTTTAAATATATACGCACTTTATTACATTTTGAAAGGCCTCATCAGTGATGTCAATGCTTGGTTCCTCGAGGAGTTTCGGATCTTACAACCTCATACTCCCCTCACCAGGCGGACCCTATCAGAGAAGATGAAACTCTGATCTGCCCTCTTTCTTTAATATGCAGATACTGATAGGTACGCGTCCTGCGTCCCTTACACACACAAAATCTAAAAGTACACGGTAAAATTATATCTATGCATCCCAGTGTTTTTCTCTTTTCTTCCATTGCTATTTCAAGCTAACTGTAAATACATTTCAATAGTTTCTTAGGAATGAATTACACAGGATAGGTTACAAGGTAGGCTTTAGTTGGGACCCATAAATTTTCCCGAGGACTCATTCAAAGCAAATATGTGCATCCCAGGACACACTAAATCAAAAAGCTATCAGCATCACTGAATATGTTCGTTTGTCACCAGTGAAGATGTATAAAAGTTTTCGGTTATTTCCTTTATGTCTAACATAAACAAAGGGGAACCACTCTTGACTGATAAGTTATTTATTTATTTTCCCATTAAACTAACCCTAACCCCGTCTTCTTTTTTCCTAGATCAATAAATAAATAAATAATTTATCAGTCAAGAGTGGTTCCCCTTTGTTTATGTTAGACTTATAGGAAATAACCAAGTTTTCTTTACATGGCTCTATGAGTTGAATTGAATATGGTTGCCAAACATCTACAAATTTGAGAAAATATTTGCCTGCAAAATCCTGGATGGGGTTGTTTGCATTTTACTTTACCAGTCTAGAAAGAGGAAAATTCCGATTTCAAACAAGCTGCACTCCAATTAAGAATTGACCTTGTGTCATTTTTTGCCCATGACAGAGGGGTTGGGTAAATACATATTGCTTGGTACACACTAATAGAATAATTTATAGTGTTTGATCTGCACATTAAAATCTACAATATTAAATCTTGGTTAATATTCATCAAAAAAACAATTAACTATAATGATTAATAAACTTTTTCTTTTCTTTTTAGGCTGCCGAAAAATTGCTTATTTCATTAGGAGCTTTAACAAAACCTCCAAATTCAAAATCTTTCAAAGAATCTAAAAGTGAGTCATTTTAAATCATTTTTTTACATTCATTTTTTTTCTTTTGTTCAAACATCATCTGTTATAAATTGTTATAATTTCCTAAAAACAATTTTAAAAAAATTTTTTTTTAAGATGTAGTATTTTTATTATTATACATTGAATTGATCAAACAATTGTTCTCTTTCTTATTATATATGTGTTAGGATTTTTGTGGCAATCCTTTAGGTTTCAAGCAAGAGCGCTGTCCAGCGGAGATCCTTTGTGTTAAGCAGAGCGTAATCCTTAGTGGAGAATCCTTTGGTTGTTACTTGATGCCCCTCAGTCTTGCAGGTCCTTCATCAATGATTGCAAATGGATGTCTCTCAGTATCAGCGATTAAGTAGTTAACCAACCATGTATTCGGGCTGTTGATTGGCTGAGGTTTAAACCACATGACCTCGCTTAGTTTATAAATTTAAGTGGTGGACCGCAGCACGGCTTATATACAAAATGGACTCATCGCCCTGAGTTCAAATCCTGGATGTGGTAATTGCATTTCACTTAGAGCTAATACCCTTGGGAAAGGTATGAATCCTTCTCTCCCTCCAGCTATGGATAATTAGTAGGGCAGACTGGGCTCTTTAACCTTGGTTAGGCAACCGGTCTAGAAGGAAAACTGAATTCAAACCTGTTGAACTCTGCTTTAGAAATTGACCTTGTGTCACATCCTGCTCCTGCGGAGGGGTTGGTAAATATATATATATATATATATATATATATACAAAATATTCCAACAATATGAGACTCTATAAGCTCTTCTGCACCTGAGTGCACATATTTATGTTCAATGTGTAGGTGTGAGCATGATTATGTGTATGTATGCATATAGGTGTAGTATATATGTATGTGTGGTTGAACGAAGATGGACAAGAGAGTATATGAGTGAAACATTGTGTCTATATACCATATGTTATCTTTTTATTTATATAGTAAAAATAGTAAAGTTGGTAGTGGCCTATTGTTTGTATCAGCCGAACAGTGAGGAAGTGTATCCCCTTCTTCACTAGCACTTGACTAGGGTGATTGTTTTTGCTGAGGTGAAGCGCCACACTTACTGTCAGCTCCCAGATGCTTTACCGCACAAATCAGATTACCCAAACTGTGCTACTCATGCACTGAGTTGGCAGGTACGAGTATCAAACCTGGAACCTTGCGACTCCTAGGTGGCTGCTCTACTGACTGAGCTAAATCAATGTGTAATTTATGATTATTGTTGGTTGATTTTTTTTTTTTTTTTTTTTTTTTTTTTAATTCATTTCAAACATTTTTAATGAAGGCAGAAAAAACATTTTTATTTTTAAAAACTAGAATCCTGTATGAAGAATTTTTTTCAGACTTGAATGTTCAGATTGTTTTTGTCATTTTGAAGAATTTCATAGAATTGTTCTACCAAAACATGGCAGTAAAAACAAAAGTAATAAACAACACTTGAAATGATTCATCTAAAAATTGCTAATTACACAATTTCTCATCAAGAAGAGCAACTGTTTTAATATTTCCCCAAAAATAAAACAGGGCTTATATTAATTTTCACTCCGTAATATAACACTATGGCTTATTTTGGGGGGATGTCTTATTCTTCATGTACTGAAAAACAACATTAAGAAGTAGAAAATTATGAAATTTCTAAATAAACAGAAATTACAAAAAACTATCTATATTTATTTACAATTAACATGTTCTTTAATTCAAAAAATTAACAAAGACAAGTGTTTGTATTGGATGATGTGATTGTGAAGAATGTTTATTTCTTTTGTCTGTTTGCCGCTCTCAACTAGGGTTTATTTCAAGGGGAGGGCTTCTATTAAAATCCCCCTGGAAAAGATCTTATTTTAGGGGAAACACAGTTTTTATACTACTTCAAATATTAAAGAAATTTCCTCAAAAGAAAAATGAAACTATTCATTTGTTTTCAGTTATTGAGTGATTTTTTTTTTCTTTCTTTTAAGATATTGTTACCAAATTGACAAACATTGGACAGAGCATGGCAACACTTCCTGTGTCTCCTCGTTATTCCAAAATGCTTGTACTCGCTCATCAACATGATCTTATGCCATACGCTGTTGCTATGGTGGCTGCTCTATCAGTCCAAGAACTTTTCCTTCCCATCAAGAAAACTCAAGACATGGTAAGTCTGCGATTACTTTATTGAACTTTTTGTGCCAGTGGATTATTTTAAGCTAAGTTTTGTTTGTTGATGACCTTCTATACAAGTATTATAAGGTATATAAACTAAATAAAATATATATAAGTAAAGAAATAACAAAAGACTTAGAGGATTAGCATTATAATCTATTTCAGGGAGCTTAGACAAAGTATCTAACTCTCCTGACTCATCAGATGTGAATATATATATATATATATATATATATATATATATAAAGTGCTTAATTGGAGTCGTACCTAATTTTGAAAATTAATTAATTAATAATGAATTAGGCGGGAATACCTATTAAATGTATGGCTAAACAAATCGAGAAAAATCAATCTCTGTATGTACATTTCGGCCTATTAGGCCTCATCAGCAGAGCTATAGATCGGAAGACCGCCCTGTGCGTGATTTGAAACCGGACTGCCAAGCTGACAGGCCGATCCCATAACCTCTACAAAACAAACCGTGTTTACAACTTATCATATCGTCGTGTAATAAAAGTCACTAGAAGTGGAATATTAACCTACTCTAAACAAATCATAAAATCTAAGAAGTCCGTTTAGTGTAGAGGTTATGGGATCAGCCTGTCAGCTTGGCAGTCCGGTTTCAAATCACACACAGGGCGGTCTTCCGATCTATAGCTCTGCTGATGAGGCCTAATAGGCTGAAATGTACATACAGAGATTGATTTTTCTCGATTTGTTTAGCCATACATTTAATAGGTATTCCCGCCTAATTCATTATTAATTAATTAATTTTCAAAATTAGGTACGACTCCAATTAAGCACTTATTCTCCCAAAAATTATCGGCAAAAAGCCATTCAAAACAAACCGTGTTTACATATATATATATATATATATAGTGGAAGTGTATATATTATATATACATATGCAAGGTGTGTCAAAAAAGTATCGAGATTTTTTGTGCTTTTTGACATACCTTGTATTCCAAAAAAAAATAACATTCCATTCATTAATTTTTTCAGAATACAATGTGTGTCAAAAAAGTACCAAGTTTGAATGGAAATTTTTTTTTTTTTTTTTTTTTCAGAATACATGGTGTGTCAAAAAGTACAAAAAATATTGATACTTTTTTATACACCTTGTGTGTGTATGTATGTATATATATATATATATATATATATATATATATATATATATATATATATACACTAATAACTTTTTATTTATTTATTTATTTTTTGCAAGAAAAACTGTCTGATTCAGTTATTGATATGTACAGAAAGTTTTTATCAAATTTCAAAAATTTTATATACCTTTATTCCATCTAGAGGACAAAAGAGTTTTATAAAAAAAATAAAAAATCAACTAAGCCTTTCATCATATTTGTGTAATGCTTACATATAATTAATCTGTTAAATTTATGACACATTAATTTGATAGTTTATAGTTCAATATAAATTGTTTCTGTTATATATACTGCCCTGTTGGTGGGACAATAGAATATACCAACTGCACTTCTGCAAAGGGGTAAAATCCTCCCAAGCAGGCCACCTGTTGGCAACCTCTGATGCTTAAGGACAGAATCCTGGTGGCTGAGCAGTCCATGACATGCAACACTTCACTTTGGCTCTTTCTAGGGCTAGACAGGTGGTCAGAGAGGGCACCTCTGATCAATCAAAAAAATTTGAATATGACACATAGGGGGGCCCGCGCCTGTTCATGCGTCATGTCGTTTCGCCGTGTCGTTCAGGTTGTCTGGGAGAATATTGATTACAACCAATAGAAGTCTCCCAGATCGATACCCTGAATCGTTGCATACAGAACGTCCGGATGGAGTATTGACAAGCAATAGCAGTCTGTCCGGATCGATTTCTGTCACTGGCCGTCTCATCGTCAAAGGTCAACGCCATGTCCGGAAATGCACCCATATGTCATAAAGAAAAAAAATATCGCAAAAACAACAACAAACAAATAGAGACGAAGACAAGACCAGGAAATTTCAGGTGGGCATTCAAAATGGCAGAGATGAGGTATATAGTTCTTGCATTCATCTAGTCCTATCGGCTGCTATTTTATCTTCTCCTATCGCTTGTCAAGATGGGGGGGGATACACCCCTGTTCCTTTAAAAACTTTTGATAAGGCTGACTCTACTGGACAAACTAAGCTGATCTTACTTCTTCGGCCTCCAGCTCTAAACTGCCAACTGTCCCTTTTGATTTCCAGCCACCAACTAACTAATTCTTCAAATTTCTCCCAGAATTCCTCAAATCTCACCAAGTCTCGCATAAAATCTCATCCTCCGAGATTTCTATCCACCCCCCGCGTGATTTGAAAAGTCCTTTGTTCTAACATTGAACTAAATATGCTGGTGGTCAAGTTTTATTGCTGATTCCTATCTCTTCTCTCTTTTGCCTAAATCCAGACATTTGTCTGCAACTGTCCTTATCACACTTTTTTTTATCTATTCTAAATCCTTTTTTTAGTTTTGATGGCTTCTTTGACTTATCATTGACCCTATACACAATACACCTATTTACACATACAATATATGTATACACACACACACACACGTATGTATACACACATACACGATCCACACTGAATACACATACATATGCCCATCTGTGGGTGGCCTTACTCTATCTACCCACACACGCATATATATATATATATGTGGTTGAATTACTACTTATTCATATAACTATAGTTATATACACACACCTATACCCTCATGCACAGATGCACATTGTACCCATGCATTGTGCTACGGAATACCTAACAAGAATGAATAAAACAAAGACATCTTCAGTATAAAATAATCTCAAAATCCAACCAACCAACCATTGTCCTGCAATAGATATAAAAATGTAACAACAAAGATGGCAGTCTTGTTTTACTCCAAGGTTTTATCAAAGTATGGCTAAAAATGACCTTTTCATTTAAAGTTACCTTTTACTTCCCTTAAATTAAAGACTTCTAAATATGTTTAATATCACATTTAAACAAAGTCTATCATTCGGGGTAGATTGAGAAAATGAATGTGACTTCCGGCCAGGTGGATTGAGGTGTATATGTATATACACACACACACACACATGTATGTATGTATACACACATACACGATCCACACTGAATACATATACTCATCTGTGGGTGGCCTTACTCTATCTACCCACACACGCATATATATATATATATGTGGTTGAATTACTACTTATTCATATAACTATAGTTATATACACACACCTACACCCCCATGCACAGATGTACATTGCACCCATGTATTGTGCTACAGAATACCTAACAAGAATGAATAAAACAAAGACATCTTCAGTATAAAATAATCTCAAAATCCAACCAACCAACCATCTATTGTCCTGCAATAGATATAAAATGTAACAACAAAGATGGCAGTCTTGTTGAAATACAATAATCAAAACGAACACAAAAAATAAAAATTAAAGTGTTGAACTTTCATGTGTTTTTTACTATATGATTCTATCATTTAAACAATGTGAGTTATTAAGTTTTCAATTTTAAAACTGCTACAAGATTTTATGAACACACTGTATATATGATGAAATATCCGAGTCTTTAAAATGTCGTAATTCTTTTTTTTGTTTTTAGTCTGGAAACAAAACAAATCAAGATTTTGCTGCTACTGCAAGAGCTCTCTGGTCTGGAAGTGTAAGTTTTGCTCTTTAGCTTTAAAGTCAAATTAATAAAGTAAATTAATTAATAAAATAAATGTTCATAATTGTTTCTGTTTTTCTTGTTTTCTAGGGTGAATCTTTGTTGCTAGGAGATCCAATGTTATTTTTAAAGGGTGTTGGTGCCTGTGAATTTGATGGAAATGTCGAGCAATTCTGTGATAAGTTTTGCATCAGAACAAAAGGAATGAAAGAAGTTCGAAAACTAAGACTTCAGCTGACTAATACCAGTATGTATTGTATAATCGCCTTTTTTTTTATATATAAAAAGCAATGTGACGAATCACACAATAGAATGACCGTCCTGGGGGCGTTAGAATGCACCGACTGCACTTCTGCAGGGGGGTAAAACTCCCCAAATAGGGCCACCTGTTGGCCATGGATGGTAACCCGTGATGCTTAAGGATAGAACCCAGGTGGTTGAGCAGTCCATGGCTTACTCCACTTAAGCCCTTTCTTGGGCTAGACAGGCGGTCAGAGAGGCCCCCTCCGATCAATCAGCTGGTCACGTCAAGTCTTAGCATCTATATGATTTTCCCAACCCTATTGCCCTTATGGCAAGCCCCAACCCTTTTTATCATATGGATGCTAGAAGGCAGTGGCTGAGGGTCTACATGTCCTGGGAATGACGTTAAACTCTATCTGATGGTGAGGTTCCAGTTTTTGAGGTTTGGGGAATGTGGAGCACCCCTTCATCACCATTGCACCCTGGTCCACTCTGACCCAGAGTGGTAGTACCTGTTAGGGCCCCATCTATGGGTTAAATAGAAAAACATGAGTTGATAAACAAAATTGAGTATCCATTAAGAATTACTTTATTTAAAAACTTTATCGACATTAAATGACCCACTGAGGTTGATATGCTGTAAAACAAAACAAACCAAATCTAAGAGCATCCCATCGTGTTGTAGTGGTTAGCAATCTAGTTTTGCAGATCCATTACTACTGAAAAGTGAGTTTGATCCTTGCTAGATGTTCCATATTTGTGACCTTGTACCACATCCTACCCATGACAACATCATTCTAAGCAAAAGAGACATTAATTCAGTAGACTACACTACTTAATATCTTTATCTCTCTCTCTTTTATTTTCTCTCTTATTATAACATTCAGGTTTCTCTCTCTCTCTCTCTCTCTTCATGTTCTTCACTTTTTTCTTTTCATGCTTTCTTTGCTAAATGACATTTTTTTAGTAGTGAATTTCAAACAAAAAAAATGTTTGTTTTTTACAATAAATATAAAATGATAGAGTTAAGTGTGAAGGACATAAAATCAATAGATCTTATACTTACTTCAACTGAATAATGTTATTCCAAACTTTCTTTGAATTTCTTAAACCAATTACAGAAATGAACTAGCAAAAATCTCAAATTGGTAGTACGTTTATTTTTTACTTTACTTGCCCAATGTAAAGGCCTTTAATATAGAAAACTATGATTAAGATACAAGTCATCTTAATTGTTATAAGTCCTTTTGATAAAAAATAAATTAAAAAAAAAAAACTAAATAAACCTTTTATCTTTTTGGTTTTAGTAAACCTTGCTGTTCCTGGGATGAATCTGTGTATAGACCCCAAAATGAAGCCTCCTACAGAATCACATGCTAAATTATTACGACAGATTGTTCTGGCTGGTTTAGCTGATCATGTTGCAAGGTAAAATTAAATTGTTTTATTACTTTTTCTTTTTAATAATTATTTCTCATATTTCAACTGTTTTGTTTTAATTCCATCTTGTTCAACAAAAAACAAAAATTGAGTATTTTTCTTTATACCCATTGTACTTGGGATTGCTACAAGGTAAAAATTTAACTGAATTATAATGAAATGCTGAAATCTTAACTAACTTTTCTCTCTCTCTTTTTTTAATTTTTTTAAATTTTTTTATTTATTTATTTATTTATTTTAATTATTTTTTTATTCTTTATTTTTTATTTATCTGAAAATTATTTTAGATTATATAATACTCAACCTCTATTTAAAAAAAAACAAACTTAATGTCCTGGGTATGACGTGAAACTGCATCTAATGGTGTTCCAATTCTGGAGAGTATGGCGTACCCTTTCATTGCCATTACTCCCAGGTCCATCCTGACCCGGAGTGGAAGTACTTGTTAGGATCTGAGTTAACAAAAAAGTGTTTAAAAAAAATGAGTTTTGAATACACATCAAGAATGAATAGAACAAAACGTTGTCAGCATAAAATAATCCAAGAAAGTTTTGACATGCCATAAAATCTATAAAAGAAAAAGAAAAGTAATAAAATTTGCTTAAAGACTAAAACTATCAAGTTACAAATTCTATAAAAACAATATATAACTGACTCCAGATAAATAAGGGGAAGTAATTATTTAATTAATATTTAATAGTTATCTCCCTTGATAAATTATTATGGGCGAGTGAGTAAATGTTATCATCAAGTGGAAAATTTTATAGGAAAATAGTTTTCTTTGAGCATTTTAACACTATTATACTCATGAAATCTTATAATTTATTATTTGTTGGCATTTTACATTAATATATGTACTGTAATCAGAAAGTATAAAAACTGAAGCCTTTGATTTTTTTTTATTTAATGCAAGTTGTATGTGCACAGCTGAAAATTCCCTGAAATAACTGTTGAATGTCAGAGAGACTATTTTAAAGAAAATTGATATTTTATTCATTGTTTATTTCTACCTTGATAAATATAGCTTTAGTCTTGAAATTCTATGAAAACACTTCGTACATTCAAAATTTAGACCCTTATGATATAAATTGTAATGTCTTATTACAATATATTCAAAACATTTGAACTTACAGAAATATTATCATTGCAATTTTTTTTTTAGTTATATTTCACTGTTGTTGTAGTATTATTATTATTACTAGCAAAAATATGTTTAAGTTTTAATATTATTAAATCTAATATTTAATTATAACACAAAAAAGATTACTTATTTTTACTTTATTCTAATTGATTTCAATATAAAATTAGAAATAGGATTGCTTTAATATGTTTGAGAATAAAACAATAATATTAGAAATCAATAACACCAAGTAATTATTTATTAAACACGGTATTGTTAAAACCGGTAGGCAAATTATTCACACCATATACTATGTAAACATTTATTTCTTAATGATATATAACACACATCGCAGGATTTTAAACAAATTAATACTATGCGCTGTTTTGAGGCAAATCTATCTCCACTAGACCTTAATAGAAACATTGTTAATAAATAAGATGCTAATTAAATAATGATTATTAAATAAACACTGAGAATATAATGTAAGTAACTAAGGAAACTGTGACGTTGGTGATGTAGTTTTGGTTAGAAACAGACTGACATAATCTCCATTATTATGTTAAATCAATATCACTTAAATATTGAAAACATAAAAAGTCAGTTTTTAAAAATTTTCTTTTCATAAGTTCAAAACTTGTGAAGAAATTTTCATTTATGCTCTTAACTTTAAGTTTGAAAATTAAAATTTTCATTTTTTATCATTTTTATTTTATTTTTTGTAGACGAATTGATATTTTACCAGGAGATTGTACAGAAGAAAAGAAAAAACAATTAAAATATGCTTATGAGGTAAGATATTATTTTTGATGTTATAATGACTGTTTCTTCTGTTGCTTAAAAACATTTCATTTTGCTTAACTCTTAACATCCTATACCACCTCAATCCAACTGGCCGGAAGTCACATTCATTTTCTCAATCTACCCCAAATGATAGACTTTGTTTAAATGTGATATTAAACATATTTAGAAGTCTTTAATTTAAGGGAGATAAAAGGTAACTTTAAATGAAAAGGTCATTTTTAGCCATACTTTAATAAAACCTTGGAGTAAAAGGGCTCTGAACTTAGAAAATTCTCAACAGGATGTTAAGAGTTAATAGACATAAAATAAATAAAAATCATCTTTATATAACCTGTGATGTCACAGTATTTATTGAATATTAGTTATTACTCGGGAATTTAAAGTCACAGTATTTATTGAATATTAGTTATTACTCGTGAATTTAAATTTCTATTTATTTTTTTAAGTAAAACGTTTTACTCCTGAAAAATAGTGGCTATAACTGTTTTCTTTGCTTGTAGTAGTTGTTGTCGGTATCCTTCCACCTATGAGAGATGATGGCATAGTGTCCATTTTTTTTTTTTTTTTTTTTTTTTTTTTTTTTTTTTAACTATGTAATCTATTAATAATGGAGATTCGCTTCCGGTTATTGTCTGTAACGAAAACGACGTCACTGATTACGGCACACTACCTAAAACGTCATAACGTAGAATAAATACACTCAAAATTTGAGCATGCAATATTAGACAGTCCTCATTGGTTTTTTAAACAAGTTTTAATAAATACATACCTGGTATTATCTATCTATATATAGTTTGTTTTATTTTAATATATATTTAAAGTTATCAGATCTAAGTTTCCATTTCAATTTTTTAATATTTTTTTACTCCTTCAATAAATTTATTTTATTTTTTACTCCTTTAATAAATTTGATGATTTTACTTTACTTATAATACTTTAAATATACACTCCTACATTTGGGGCGCTGGTGGCTGTCGTCAGTGATGTAATCCGCAGGGTTCATTGGGAAGTTTTAGGTCTTCCAACATCAGACTTCCCTCGCCCTGCTGACCCTATCAGAGGTGATCAAACTCTGGTAAAACCACCAACAATAACCGCTAAAAGACGTTTGACTTTTGAGAAATTTTTTTTTTATGGACGGTAGAACTAACCCATTCAAACTCTCTGATATTAAATTTTCAACTCCCATCCCCTCAGGCAATATTTATTTTACGTCGTCCAGAGGGCGTTTTTTTATTTTGCTAGTAGTAGTAATGATATTGCCAGCAGTAGTTGTAAATACATAAACACAGCAGCCCATTTTATGTCTGTGTTGTCAGTACTCCCTTCCTCTATTTGCTTTTGTCCACAGAAAAATACCAAAAAGGTCACACTGTTCATTATTATATTATTATTTCTAAACATTAATTCACTTTAATGATTACATGCAGCATATTGCATTCGGGCGTAATGGTTATCATCATAGGAAATGGATTTGTCAACAATGGTATGAATCCAGCTCTTCTCCTCCTAGCTATGGATAAATAGTAGGGTAGACTGGGCTCTTTAGCCTTGGTATGGTAACCAGTTTAAGAGAAGGAAAACTCTGCTTAAATATTGACCTTGTGTCATATCCGACCTATGGCGAATGGGTTGGGTAAATACATACTCTGATGAGTGACACAATAAAATCTGATGGTGGCTTGAATAAAACAATAATCACTTGGGCTTTTTTGTTAACTTCATTTAAGTCAGCTATATCTGTAGGCAAGAGTTGTTTATTGCCTATGACAATCATTGGACCAAAAGTACTTGGTCTGATGATCACATAGGTGAGAAACTGACGGTCACCATTGATCCTATGTGTATGCTATCCTAATTTATATACAACTAGAAGCAACTAGCCAGCATCGGCTATTTATTTTTGAGATTTACAAATGCTGGACATCTTAAAGTAGAATTTTGATGCTATTTCTATGTATATTTTGATTTTTAAATATCTTTGAATATAAAGTAAATCTTCAGAATTTTTGCTCAAAAAGCAAAAGAACCGGTGATATTTAATTTGTATATATATAATTACTTTGTCGTTAATTGTTTTATTTTCATAGTTTCATCTGGACATACATACATAAACACCAACTGCCCTTTATATATATATAATAACCTAGAGCAATGAAATATACATGCTATTCTGCACAGTTGCCACATCATTTCTTTAATTCTTCCAAATGAATTTAAAAATATAAAATATCATTCTCTTCTTGATTCGACTAAGAACTTTTCAGCTCCACTTCATAAAGTAACATTTATAGAGCTGAAAAGACCCCAAAGATTCACGCTATTGTGAGAAACTTGAGTCGGTATATTTTAAACCATTCGATTTTAATTGTATATATTTATATAGTTGTAGAAAACAGTTTTTCTCTCTATCACGCAGTAATAAATGCTCTATATTTTACTAGATATATTGAGCCCTTTTGGATTAACTACTTATGCTACTGCAATGAAAATGTGGTTGTAACTATTTTATGAATATATATATATATATTATTATACTAAAGCTGAGTTAACTTTTGCTTCCTAAAGGCTTTTTTACTGTTTAGTTTAATGACACAAAAATTATACTGAATTATTCTTTACCTTTAGGATTGAATTATGTTTGAAAAAAAATCTGTTTTAATTGGTTCTAATTAGTTGTAATTTGCAATTAAGTCAAAAACCGACCAATCTCTTACTTTGCTCTGTATCTATTTCTTTCTTTCCCTCTATGTATCTCTTGACTATCTCCTCGTTATATAATGTTAGTTTCTCTGGAGAGTAGAGAGAGAGAGAGACGGGAGTTAAATTTCACAACCAGCAACCCATAGCTTAAATGAGGTCAAACATTCCCTCTCTTAGAAAATGATTTTAAGGTTTCGGCCGGCTGTATTTATTTAAAAAAAAATTTTATTTGCTTTGCCAACTCCCTTTTCCCTAATCTCATTTATCTACCCAGAGCTGAATGGTTGACCCATTGGGTCACGTTTTGTCTAGTATGTATATATATGTATATGGATATATAATGTAAATTATATTTAAACATTGCCCGATATCAGTATTTACATAATAATCAATTCTTTCTTTTATTTTTCGCCTTTCCCTTTCAGACATTGGAAACCTCCGAACCAGCTTGGATCCATCCAGATTCAGTCCTTTATAAAAAACGACCAAAATATGTGGCATATCAACATATTCATGAAACTTCAAAACCTTTCATGAAAGGTATTAGTTGAAAATATTCTTTTTATTTATATTCACCACTTCAATCTGTCTGAACTTGGAACAATTTCTTTGGGTTTTTTTTTTTTTTTTTTTTTTTTTGGAGGGGGGGGGGGTCATTAAACTTAAAAACCATTTCTGCAAAAAGGTGTTTTTTTTTGGGGGGGTGGGGGGTTAATGGTCAGACACTTTGGTTTCGTTTCCATTTCAACCAGAGCACTCTCGATTCCTCTTCCTTATATTCTGATTTTTCTCTGGCCATAGGACTTCTAAATTCTATCTTTCAATAAAGACACTCTAATCCAACTTCAGACAATAAGCTTTTTTAATTTTATTTTTTCTACAATGAAACTTTATCTTGTACGGATTTGGTTATTTCCAAGTTTACAATCATTAATTAGAAATTAATTTTGCTAGCACATGTGAATGTGATTGATTCCCTCAATCCCTCAAAATCTTGTCCATGGGTCTTTAGATTAGATGGCTGAGACTGATCTTAGCTGTAACATGTAAATGAAATAACTAAAATATATATATTTATTATCAACCTATTTTGTCATTATACATACTGTATTCTATTGCTTTTCATTTTCTTAGTGTTAGCTGATGTTGATACTGTAATTTTTAATTTGTAAAATATATTGTTTGTTAATATGGTTGCTCAATAGTATTTAGGTTTGTTTTTTAAGCTGGAAGAGATATTCATGTTTTTTTCCATTTCTTATGGCAATCTTGAACCTTTAATTTCCACAAATGTAGATGTCCAACTTAACTCTTTGCCTACCAAATTTCCTTCATGACTGTAACAAATTCCATTCAACTGGTCCCCTCTTGCAAAAGGATCAAGTACCAGTGTCAGGGTTGGTTCATAGACAAAACAAAAGATGTAAACAAGTGACACATGTGAGAGCTGCTGCCAGTGGTTTAAAGTAGGCAAAGAGTTAAGAATCAATGAAATAGGGACTTATAATAATCAAGTTGATAATTGGAGATTTTTTTAATATAATCTTGAGTTAACTTAAAAGATTCTTAGTTTAATTCAATTGGACTCTTATGACTTTAAAAATTTTTTAAAGCTATCAGGATGAATTTATAGAGAAAGTAACTTTCTTCTGATTCAAAATGAATAATATTTTAATTTTTTTTTTTTTTTAAGTTGTGGCTGGCATTGAGCCAGAATGGTTCCCTTTAATGGTACCGAATATGTGCACATTCTCAAAACCAGAAGAAAAACCAGAACCAAGATATGATTACAGAAAAGGAAAAATTCTTTGTCACATGGGAGGAACTTTTGGTGAGTTAAACTCTTTAATTTCTTTTATTCCTCTTAGTCAATATAAATAGAATTCAAGATTTTTAGATTTCCCTCTCAGGAAATGATATTGTTGTGGATTGGAAATTTTAGAGACAGATTCAGATTTAACTAGCTGCAAAACATTATCCAAAAATATTGATACTCCAAGATTGAACACTAGAACCTGATTAACTCTGTCCATTTTAGTTCAAAATCAAATATTCCCTCTATGTATAGTGTGGACGCTATTCAGTTGCAAGATTACTGTCAACACAGTGTTTTTATTTCTTTGGGTCAGTTTGTCTTCTGCAATTGGCCTTCCTCACTATCTCTCAATTTAGACAATGGAACGCTTTGGTGATCCTGACCTTCAAGTATCTGTTGATCAATCAATTCACTGCACACTTGAAATCTCCTTGTTTGTTCTTCCAGTGCAGATTTCAAGTATTTTCCATAGTCAATTGTTCTGCAAAAGAAATGTTTTTAAGCAAAAAAAAGACTGACAACAAAAAATAAAAATAAATGTGTGTGCATATATTTATATTGTATACACACACAGTGTATATATATGTCTGTGTGTGTGTGTGTGTGTATATATATATATATACACACACACATATACACTGTGTGTGTGTATATATATATATATATATATACACACACACATATACACTGTGTGTGTGTGTATATATACACACACATAGTGAGATATACTTAAAATAAATCCAATTCCAGTTCAATTTGTAACTGAATGATAACATTATGCTGAATGTCATTTCCATATTTTGCTATCAACTTCTTTAAAAAAAACTAAATAAATAAATTTAATATTGCTCAAGGAGAAGTTTTTTTTGGGTGGTGGGGTGCTCATCAAGGATCAGCTTATAAGTCATTCTTGAGGCTGGAGATTTTATCGGGTGACTGGATTTAAGGGAAGGTTTTTACCTGTCATTTTCACCAACCTTACCCAGTCTATAGAGGTATATCAACTAGTTTAGGATATAAGTATTAAGTTATTCTCTCATTCCAAAAATTTCCACGAAAAAAAACTTTTGATTGATGCACTCTAGTCTTTAAAAAGCCATTATTTATACTAGCAAATATATGCACCCTCCTCTGGGTGCAAGTATTTAAGTTTTAATGTAATAAAATATTATACTAAATTAGAAAGGCTAATGAAACTAAATAAGAATGTAGATAAAAAGATTTGAAACAGAGGGGCGTATAATCAAAAAATAGAATAACTGGAACTTACTCTTTCATCACTCCCGTCTTTCATTGCTAAATTTTCCTAATTTAACTATTTAGTTAAAATAGGAAGTAAAGAATAAAATTACAGTTATTTCTTGTTAATGGATTTCTTTTAAGATTTATCCCTGAGATTTTTGCTCATATTTATTAAGATAAAACCAGACAATTAGAAATCAATAATGCTAAGCACATATTTATTAAAATCAAATTTTTAATATCAATATGCAAATTAGCCCCACCGTAAACCACTATTTTGCTGTATATATAAATACAATTGCATGTTATTAGTATGCGGATATGGTCAATAGTATTGATAATGTAAAACAATTTTATTAATAATATAAAAATAAAATCATGGGGAATGTGATGCAAATAACTAAGGGAATTGTGACTTTAGTGGTAATATAGTTTCGGTTACAGACAGACAAAACACACAATCCCCATTATAATAAGATTTACTGAAATGTTGATAAATTTTCTATTATTTATTTTTCTAGGTCCTCAATTATGGCCTTTTTTGCCAGTGGAAATGGAATATCCAGATGGTATTGATTGTTGCAGATGGTTTGCCCGGTTCTTTCTTGAAGGACTTGTGTGTCCCCAATTAAAGAAATTTGTTCCAGAATATTCTGAGCCACCTTGTATTATGGTCAAGTTCTGGTCAAAGTAAGTATTTTTTTTAAATTGATCACTAATTAGGACTGAGCCTATTCTAGTAGTGATCACCCCAAGCGGAGTTTAACAGGTTTGAATTCAGTTTTCCTTCTCCTACACTGGTTGCCTAACCAAGTTTAAAGAGCCCAGACTGCCCTACTTTTTACCCATAGCTGGAGGGAGAGTAGTTGGATTCATACTGTTGGGTCAGTATGACCCAACAATATGTGAACTGTAGCTCGTCTAGGATTTGAACTCTGGTTGACAAGTCCATTTCCTATGACTTTAATTCATGCTTTTTTTGTGCCTTGATAACTTTTCAGGAAATTGTTTTTTTGTATTTCTACCAAATCTAAAATTAAAGAATTGGCATAAAGTTTGATTTATTCCTCAAAGTAGAAAGATGATATCAGTTTTAATCCTTGTCTATTGATATGTTGGTCCTTCCATGGACCAGTCCATCAGGCAAGTAATTTTAGGACAATTTATCAACAATCCAGCTCCAACTACTTGGAATAGTCTATAGATATAAGTGGTGGTTGTACATAGAAGTAATCCAACACTATTAGGATGGACAGACTTAGCTAAGTGAAACCTAACACTCTTATTTATATATTCATTCATTTTTGCCAAGACACCTGTTCCAGCCAATTGCTCTCCCCTTTCAATGAAAGTAATAATTTTTTTTTAAATTTCTTTTTTCCATGACCAAGAATCATATTGATGCAGTGATAATCAACACTTAAGGTTACTATTGTTTTATATATATATATATATATATATATATATATATATATACTAAAACCGTAAAATTTCATGGTCATTAATAGTAAATATATGAAACCTGCTCAGCAGTGGGTAATACATGCCAGTCTTTGATTCTATTAGTGTTTATTACAAATTATTACCTGTAGCTGGTAAGTACATTCTCAATGATGGGACAGAATAAAAAATACTTACCTGAAATTTTTCTCATTTAGGTTAAAACCCCAAACTGAAGTTTTATTGAAACCTTTGTTGGCTGCCGACATCTCAACCAAAAATGCACTTTTCAAACAATGGAAAAAAGATGAAACATGTAAGTAATAATTTTTTTTTTAGCCCAAAATTATTTAGTACCAGCAGGATCTATGGGGTATACAACAGTATTATAATTTAATTATTATGTTTGATATGTTTACTTAAGAGCTATTGCTAAATAGTTCAATGTGTAAAACATATTATAATCTGGTATTATCTGTGTTATTCGGACTATTGTCCCCATCTTCATTGTTATTTGTACAACGTTTCGGCCGATATGCCCTCCGGCCTTCTTCAGGTATTTCTTGTTGGACCTGAAGAAGGCCGGAGAGCATATCGGACAAAACGTACAAATAACAATGAAGATGGGGACAATAGTCCGAATAACGCAGATAATACTAATCTTCAAGCCTCATCTCAAACATTCAGAGAAATAGTATTATAATCTCTTTCACTTTTTTTTTTTTTTTTTCATTTTCATTATGTCTGATTGAAACAAATTAGCATTATTGTTTCAGCATCCCCACATGCTCTCTCTATCTTATTATATTTTTACTGTGTAGCATGTCCTTGTTCTTCCCTTATAATAAAAATGGAATGGTCTATTATTTAGCTGTGGTAGCAACACTCATTTGGACAGTCTCATTTATTAACCTGAGAGTGTTGCATTTTGTAGGAACAAGAGTATTATATAGATCTAGAAATGACTAAATCTTCATTTGGATTTATGTTTTCTTTTTTCTTCTTTCAGTTCTGTTGTATGAATATTCTCAATGGCTTCCTGAAGAACATCATGCTGAATTAAAGGAACTATGGCCTCCTCTTTAAATTAATCCTCATTTTAAATGTATTTTACTCTAGAGAATAAATTTTTATAAAACATTTTTTTATAAATGCATCTTTTTTGTCTGTTACTAGAGGGAATTTTTTCACAGGTTCACGTGTTCTTGATACAATATAGCACTATCTATATTTTGCCTGTAATGCCCCAAATCGCCTTAATATTCCACATTGTATATAACTTTTTGTGTACTTTTGATTTAATTTAAACAAAAGTGAAAAAAAGTAAAATTATTATTTCTTATATTTAATTGTTTATATTATGATTTTATTTACTGCTAAATTACCATATCTGCCTTCTCGGAAAAATAACATAAATAGATACAATAGTGAAATCTCCATGTACCCAGACTTTGTGGACACCCTGTAGACTTAGCTCTTTAACTACTTTGGTACAACCAATATAAGAGTGGGGCGTGCATTGTATTCCACTTAAACTGCCTGGGGTGGAGTGAATATGTACTTTTTCCAGTGACTCTACAATCAGCCAAATTTAACTTTATCATCATGGTCACACCTTTTCTCTGTATGGGCTAAAACAGGCATGTCAAACACAGGTATGTCCCACACGCACACTGTGCTCTTTAAAAGTTTTTTTCCAAATAATTGAAAGTGACTGTGACACTTGTGTGTGCTATTATTTGAACTCAGTCAGTAATAGTCTTTTTTTTTTTTTTTTCTTTTTAACAAGGATTCATTGGCTTTTTAGTTGATAATAAAGAAATCAATGATAGCCATCATCTCTTTCTTCTATTAATGTAGAAAAGGGATTTAAAATCTTAGTTGTCATGTGTGGCCCCCATGATATACATATGTAATCCATGAGGCTGTAGGGGGCTACTCACGATTTTGGAAAAAAAAACCATTGAAATTCACCAAAAAAATTAATCGAGGGAGAAAAAAATGGAGTTCTCAACGTTCCGAAACAGGACTTGGAAGCGCATCTTTTGGGAAAATACACTGACCCACTCACCAACATTCCTCTGGGTCATCTTAATGAACTAAACCGTCCACATCCCCCAGAAGAAAAATTTGACAATTCACCTCTGAAGCTAGGTGAAATTGTCAAAAAAGCAAGAGCTAAGAGCTCACCAGGGATTAACAGTATTTTGTATAAGCTCTATAAAAGATGCCCTAAGGTATTAACACTTCTCTGGAGGCTATTACGAAAAGCCCACATAAAGAAATTTATCGCAGAAGATTGGGGATTAGCTGATGGAATCCATATTCCAAAAGAAAAAGACCCCAAAAGACTAAACCAGTTTTGACCAATTTCTTTACTCAACGTAGAAGGTAAGATCTTTTTCGGTGTCATTGCTAAAAGAATGACTAAATTTGTACTGAACAATGGGTATGTTAATACATCAATACAGAAAGCTGGAATTGACGGCTTTCCAGGTTGTATTGAACATACCACTATGTTGTGGGACTCAATAAAAACGGCTAAAAATGATAAGTCAGCCAAACTTCATGTCATTTGGCTTGACTTAGAAAATGTGTATGGTTCAGTAAGACACCAACTACTTGAGAAAGCAATGGAGTTCTTTTGGATTCCAGAAGACATTAGAAATCTCATTTCAGCGTATTTTAAATGTACATATATGAGATTTTCTAATAATAAATATTCAACTAACTGGCAAAAATTGAATATTGGTATTATGATGGGATGCGTTATCTCTCCATTACTTTTCGTACTGGTAATGGAGATACTGCGTAATGCTGAAAACAACACCAATAAGAAAACCGTCCCATCTATGAAGGCTTTCATGGATGATGTAACCCTCGTCGCAGAATCCAGATCCCATATGAAACAACTTATGAATCGCCTACAGGAGCTTTTCAAATGGGCTGTGATGAAGATAAAGCCTTCTAAATGCTGCAGTCTTTCCATAGTGAAAGGAATCTGCAAAGAAGTCAGGTTTTTCATCAATGGGAATGAAATCCCCACAATCCGCAAAAAAAGTGTTAAGAGCCTTGGTCGCTGCTACTCCCTACCAATTACTGATAGACATCATTGGCAGGACATTATCAAACAACTAAAGGATGGCCTACGCTCCATTGATAAATGTGATCTCATAAATAAAGACAAAATATGGTGCATTTATTTTGGATTAATTCCTAAATTATCATGGCCCATGCAGATATATGAGGCATCACTGACAAAGGTTGAAACAATGGAGCGATTAATCAGTAATTATGTAAAAAAATGGTTGGGGGGTACCTAATTCTTTAACAAATGTGGCACTATACAGTTCATCAACGAAGCTAAAACTTCTGATGGTGTCACTTGTTGAGAAATTCAAATTAGGTAAAGCGCGACTTTTCCAAAAGCTGCGTGACTCTCACAACCCACTAGTGGAGAACGTCCAGCCTTCTGTAATAACTAGTCGAAAATGGAAGGCACAATAATCTGTAGAAAATGCAGAATCATCCCTCAGGATGAAAGAAATAATTGGAACTGTGGTAAAGGGAAGATCAGGACTAGGTCTTTACCCACAGCATTGGTGGTCTAAAGAATCCATGTTAAATAAAAGGATTATGATTTCGGAGGAAATTCATCAACTTGAGGAAGTCAAGCATATTGCTACAGCTGCGGGACAAAGTAAACAGGGCACATGGACCAGGTGGGAGAGTGCAAAAGAGAGAGCTGTCACATGGAGCGACATCAAACATGGAGCTTAAAAAATTGTTTCCTGATAAAGGCAGTCTACAACATTTTATCAACACCAGTCAACCTACACATCTGGGGGTTAGCTACGTCAGACCTATACAAAGCATGTGGGAAAACTACTAGCCTGAAACATATTCCCACGGGGTGTGAGTATGCTCTAAGAAGCTACACGTGGAGGCACAATGAAGTCCTCGAGATTGTTGCGGAGGCGTCGAAGATATGTTGTGAGACTGCAAATAAAGCTGTTAATAACATCAACAAAGCAGTACATTTCATTAAAGAAGGAAGCATTTCAAAATTTTCGCGTAAAAATAGGCACATTTCATCACTGTTTGATGGCTCCACAGACTGGCACATTGCATAGGACTTGGAACATCAACTCGTTTTTCCAATTGAAATAATGTTAATGGCCCAACGTCCTGATATTGTCATTTGGTCTGTTAATCAAAAGAAAGTTTTTATCGTTGAATTAACAGCTCTATTTGAGGAAAATCATGACTGGGCACATCAGCGTAAGTTAGAAAAATATGAAGATCTACGAGAGCAATGCGTAAGAAATGGATGGATAGCGGATGTATTTCTTATCGAAGTTGGATGCCGGGGATTTATTACCAACTCAACTTTGGCATTTTTGTCAACTTGGACTTTCTCCACCAGACAAGAGGAAATACATCAAAAAGATCCAGGATAAAGCTCTAACCGCATCAGCGTGGATATGGCAATCCTACAATGTGATATCAAACCGACAAAGTCTGGTGGTATTGTGAGATACTGCTAGGGCGCTCTGGGTTAGTGGTAATGATGCTTCGCCCCCAAAACCATGCCTGAACCTAGAGTCATCATCTGATGAAGGCTTTGTTGGTTGCAATGCTACTATGTAAATAGTAGTCATTGTATGAAGATTATTGTTCTGGTTCAGTTGAAAATGACATTAGTTTTAAAGCTCCATGTTACCACCACTAAATTAGCCTACAATAACCCAGTGAATAGAAGAATTGGTTAAAGTGGATCTAATGGTCATGAGTTCAATCTAAGAGACAAGTAACATCTCATAGATACATGTCCATGCTCAGAGAATAAGAACAATCTATTCCGGTGAAATGTGACTAATTTACTTTTTACCTACACTTCAACATCATTATTGATTTTGGATATTACAGACAAAAAATAAATATGCAAACCCTTTTTTTTTTTTTTTCTATTAAAATTATTATTAGTTGGTTAGGTAGTAGGCGCAGAATCTAATTTCTTTTTTAATTTTTTTTTTAACTATCATTGGGATTTATCTTAAAATCCTTAAAACAGATTTTTTTTAAACTCTTAACATCCTATACCACCTCATTCGACCCAGCCGGAAGTCACATTTATTTTCCTGATCCACCCCAAATGATAGCTTTGTATGAATGTAATATTAAACATATTTAGTAGTCTTCGATTTATGGGAAATAACAGGTAACTTTAAATGAAAATGCCATTTTTAGCCATTTATTGATGAATCCTTATAAGAATGGGGCTCTGGACTTAGAAAATTCTCAACAGGATGTTAAGAGTTAATACATGAAAATTGAATGAAAAACTTGTAGTGAAAGAAATGACATACCTCGGAGTGTAGAACGTGTCTTGAGTAAAAATGAGTGAAGGGCACAAAAGAAGAAATATGGCTGCTATCATGCCTTCTACTAACGGTAACTATTCTGTCCAAGATGTAGTAACCATGTTCAATATGTGTAGTTAAACTCTTTCAAGCAAAGAACGAAAATCCGTAGGTAGAGAAATTCAGGTCTTTATTCCTTTACAAGAAAGTGTAAAAAACTGAAATATGAAAGGAAAAACAAATGACAGTCACAGCAAACAATGAAACAAAATTTCTGAGGTTTTAACTGGTACAAGAAAGACAGAAAATACTGACGGGGAATACAGATAAAGGAGGAAAGGGTGGTTGAATAAGCAAGGGGTTAGAATGTTAAGTTCAAGGCAGTGGCGAACAAGCCTTAAATTAAGCAAAGGATGGAGGATGATTTAAGCAGTGTAGCAAAATGTCTGACAGTCTTCGCTTAACAGCCAAATACAAGACAAAGGGGATAATGGTTAAATTGAGGAGTTACGGGTAGGTTTAGTGTAAAGGCAAAATAATAGCAATGAAAGTCCAGGGGAACGTAGTCATCATAGATGAGCTGTAAAAAAGGTAGTTGGTACTATTCTGAAATAATGCTACCTAATACGGGACATTAACAGGGTAAAAAGAATTAAGAAATATATGGACTGGGTAAGAAGAATGTATCTTACGAGGGGAAGAAATTTGAAGCTACTGACCAGAAGTATATCAGAATAAAACAATATTTAAGAGTAAAATGTTGATAAAAAGGACACGACTAGTACCAAAAAGGGCAATAAATAAGTCCAGTAAGATTAATACTCTAAGAGGGAAGTATGAACAAAGAGAAAGAGTTATTTCTTAACACGAGGTGATTTGAAAAAGAATGAAGGGCCTGCCTTACAACAGTAAGCGAATTTCAGACGGTGCATTAGGAAAAAGTGTTCCTTGGTTAGCAAGGGCTGCCAAAGGGGAATAATTTGGGGTTAAAGGGAAATAACATGTGCAAGAAAATTCTATCTAGGTGTAACATCATAGCTGCCTTAACAGCTTGATTTGAGAAAATTCACAAAAGTGCATTTGCATGTACGCAAATATTTTTGAGATCAAGCTATGCATAAAATACGAGGCAGGTGAGGTGGTTCAGAGCGTGCTACTGAGTTTATGTTAAGACTGCTGTGTTATTAATTGTGAAAATGAAAACTTGTATACAATAATAAAAGATTAAGAATAAGCCAAAGAAAATTCTGGTCAAGTGATGTTTAAAGCAACATTGTCCTGTTCATAGATTATGAATAAGTTCTATGAATATTTCAAATAAAATTATTTTGCTCTAGTCACAAATAATATTTCATCCTACTTATTTATATTTAGAGATGTGTGTAACACAAAAAAATAACCACAACTGTCATCTTTAAACTTTTCGGATCATATGACCTTTAGGCACCCCTTTTGCTTTGCTGATTCATAAGTACATTTTTTTTTCATTTACACCGTCAACATCCGGTTGTTTGTTAGGGGTTAGGGTTAGGAGTTAGTTTTATGATTTAAAAAAGAACCTCTAAAAATCGTCTGTTAACAAACAACTGGATGTTGATGGTGTAAATGAAAAAAATGTACTTATGAATCAGCAAAGCAAAAGGGGTGCTTAAATGTCATATGGTCCAACTTTTCTAGGTAGTATTTTGGAAAAATAGTAAAATGGAGAAACTAACTGAACCCAAGAAAATTCCTTGGTTTCATTAGTATATATAAATATACAAGAATATATATTACAACTAAATTATTTATTAGACTATTGTTCTCATAGTGATACAGACAAGCAGCCTGGCACCTCCTTGTCAAACAAGGGACAAAAAGGAGTGAAAAAGAGAGGAAAGAAGCGATCACAGAAAAGAGAGCCAGAAGGAAGGACAACAGCAACTCCAGCAAGCATCACTGTTTGTTTGCACCAGAGATTGTCATTCAAAAATTGGCCTGTTCAGCCACATGGGCAGATGTAGTTAAAAAAAAATTGGCAGACAGAAGGATGCCAACAAGAAATATTGGGCTGAGTTATAAATGGTTTCCGTAGTAACTACACATTTTAAACTTCCAAAGAATTACTCCATTACTGAAAGTAAGAAACCCTACTGAATTCCTTTTACATTATAACAGATTAACTTGTCTTAAACATCTTTCTGTCAGAACCTAACATTTAACGAGGATGTAGTTGTTTAGAGTGTACATGACAATTTAATCTATGATTTCACGCCCCTAAAATGAAGAAACTGAAATTGACATATTGTGGGAGTTTAAGAATAATAAAACTGTAACAGAAACAGCTAAGAAAATTTCTAGATTTTATGGCCAAAGTGTCATTCTGGATATATGTCATTGAGAGACAAACCCAGATCAGGACTCTAATCAGACCTCAATCAAAATGATTTTAGAGAATTGGGGGAATGCAAAGAATAAAGAAAATTCATTTGAAATATAAAAATACATTAAGAAAAGAAAAGCTAGGCACAATTTTGGAAAAAAACCCATTGAAATTCATCAAAAAATTATTTGAGGGAGAAAAAAAATGGAGTTCTCAACATTCCGAAAGAGGACTTGGAAGCGCATCTTTTGGGAAAATACACTGACCCACTCACCAACATTCCTCTGGGTCATCTTAATGAACTAAACCGTCCACATCCCCTGAAAGAAAAATTTGACAATTCACCTCTGAAGCAAGGTGAAATAAGAGACTTTTTTTTAAGAATAATAAAACTGTAACAGAAACAGCTAAGAAAATTTCTAGATTTTATGGCCAAAGTGTCATTCTGTTGATACGTGATTGAGAGACAAACCCAGATCAGGACTCTAATCAGACCTCAATCAAAATGATTTTAGAGAATTGGGGGAATGCAAAGAATAAAGAAAATTCATTTGAAATATAAAAATACATTAAGAAAAGAAAAGCTAGACACGATTTTGAAAAAAAAAAAAAAACCCATTGAAATTCACCAAAAAATTATTCGAGGGAGAAAAAAAATGGAGTTCTCAACATTCCAAAAGAGGACTTGGAAGCACATCTTTGGGGAAAATACACTGACCCACTCACCAACATTCCTCTGGGTCATCTTAATGAACTAAACCGTCCACATCCCCTGAAAGAAAAATTTGACAATTCACCTCTGAAGCAAGGTGAAATAAGAGACTTTTTTTTAAGAATAATAAAACTGTAACAGAAACAGCTAAGAAAATTTCTAGATTTTATGGCCAAAGTGTCATTCTGTTGATACGTGATTGAGAGACAAACCCAGATCAGGACTCTAATCAGACCTCAATCAAAATGCTTTTAGAGAATTGGGGGAATGCAAAGAATAAAGAAAATTCATTTGAAATATAAAAATACATTAAGAAAGAAAAGCTAGACACGATTTTGAAAAAAAAAAAAAACCCCATTGAATTTCACCAAAAAATTATTTGAGGGAGAAAAAAAATGGAGTTCTCAACATTCCAAAAGAGGACTTGGAAGCACATCTTTGGGGAAAATACACTGACCCACTCACCAACATTCCTCTGGGTCATCTTAATGAACTAAACCGTCCACATCCCCTGAAAGAAAAATTTGACAATTCACCTCTGAAGCTAGGTGAAATAAGAGACTTTTTTTAAGAATAATAAAACTGTAACAGAAACAGCTAAGAAAATTTCTAGATTTTATGGTGATACGTCATTGAGAGACGAACCCAGATCAGGACTCTAATGAGACCTCAATCAAAATGCTTTTAGAGAATTGGGGGAATGCAAATCTATGCAAAAATTACTCAAGAATTGGTACTTGATTTCAACACAACCCAATCAACTGTCACTTGGAAAAGTGAGCATTTAGGTTCCTCATACTTTTAACGTGATAGCATATTCATAGTGACAAGTTTTCTTTTAGGGCAGAGAAATTACCTGTTTCTCAAGAATATCATTACAGGTGACAAAAAATGTGGTTATTTCCTATAAGTCTAACATGGTCAAAGGGGAACCACTCTTGACTGATAAATTATTTATTTATTGATCTACTAGGAAAAAAGAAAACGGAGTTAGAGTTAGTTTAATGGGAAAATAAATAAATAATTTATCAGTCAAGAGTGGTTCCCCTTTGTTTATGTTAGACTCATAGGAAATAACCAAGATACTATTATGCTTGCAAGAATTTTCCTCTTTGCAGGTGTTTCTTGTTGAACTTGTGAACCTTCTCAAACTCAGGAACCTTCTCTTTGAACTTGGGAGCCTTCATGGAACCAAACCCTTTATTCAATCCACGGGGGTAGACTGTTAACATTCAGTTAACCATGACTGGGTGCAAGTGTTAAGCTATGTTAAATATTCTATGTTGTTATCACCCTTGGCAGTGGATTAACAAGGATGACTCTCCTCAGCCTATCCCAAAGACGGAGCTTCATGGAAGAAAAGATATGCTGTGTGTATGGTGAGATCACCATGGTATTATTCATTTTGAGTTTCTAAACTTCAGGGAAACATTAAATACAGATTTATACACTCAACAGTTGGAACATGTGCATGAAAATCTTCTTAGAAAACACCCCACACTCATCAGTAAGAGTAACATGGTGATTCTTGTACATGATAATGCAAGGCCACATTAGCAAGAATCATGCAGGAAAAAATATTGGATTTAAGTTTGAGTTTAAGTTTTGTTTAACGGCATTTCAACTGTTGCAAATCCAATAGTTAAATTATCTTCCCCTGCCACTAGGGGGTGAATCGCCAACACGAGGTTGGTGGGAGAATCAAGCCCCGGCACTTATCTGAAGGCTGTCAACCGGAGAAGTCACCTTAATAAGCTCTCCAGCCACCGCCTACCTCGAAGGGCAGTTTCACCAGGCGAGTAGCTTCAAAAAAGCACTCCCTACATTTTTACTTATCGCACGAGAACCGGCCTGCATGGACATGTCACAAAGCAATTTCCAACACTTGACTTCCAAAGAACTTCTAAGAGAGATGTCTCAACAACACTCCAAATGACGGCAACCAGAATTCCCTTGCTAGTGCCACTTCACCTACGAACTGTAATTTCACCTCTCAGATAAGTCTGGTAGCAAATGCCAACAAAATTTGCAAATTAAGAGGTCTCGTAGGGAGCTCTTATTCCCCCAGTGGTAGGCAATTATTCGAACGAAAGAAGACAAACAACACAATGGGAATTAAAAACATATATTGACAAAGGGTACAAAAAATATTGTTGCAAATTTTGTTGTCATTTGCTAGCAGACTTATCTGAGAGTAATGGTGACCGCCCTGTAGGCTGGGGCATTAGAATGCACCGACTGCACCTCTGCAGAGGGGTAAGACTCCCCCAATGGGGCCACCCGTGATGCTTAAGGTTAGAGCCCAGGTGGATGAGCAATTCATGACATGCAATACTCCACTTTGGCCCTATCTTGGGCTAGACGGGCGGTCGGAGAGGCCCCTTACGATCAATCGGCTGGTCCCATCAAGCCCTAGCACCTATATGATTTTCCCAACCCTATTGCCCTTATGGCATGCCCCAACCCTTTTTTATCATATGGGTGCTAAAAGGCGGTGACTGAGGGTCTACATGTCCTGGGAATGACATTAAACTCTATCTGATGGTGAGGTTCCAGTTTTGGAGGTTTGGGGAATGTGGAGCATCCCTTCATCACCATTGCTCCCTGGTCCACTCTGACCCGGAGTGGTAGTACCTGTTAGGGTCCCATCTATGGGTTAAATAGAAAAATGTATTTATAAAAACATTGTATTATCCATTAAGAATTGATTTATTTCAAAACTTTATCGGCATTAAATGACCCACTGAGGTTGATATGCTGTAAAGCAAAACAAACCAAACCAAACCAAAGTAATGGTGATGCAGGGGTACTCCACATTCCCCAGTGCTCCACAATTGGAACCTCATCATCAGATAGTTTAATGTTGTACCCAATACTAAGACCCTCAGTCATTGTCTTCTAGCATATATATGATAAAAAGGGTTGTGGTTGCCATAAGGGCAATAGGGTTGGGACAATCAAATGGTTGGTGAGCCCTGTCAGCTGGGGCTTTAGAATACACCGACTTCACCTCTGCAGAGGAGGTAGCGCTCCCCCAATGGGCTGTTGGCTGTGGGTGGCAATCTATGATGTTTAAAGATGGAACCCAAGTAGCTAAGCAGGCTCACATCCAACACTCTACTTTGTTCCTTACTTAGGCTAGACAAGTGGTCAGAGAGGTCCCCTCTGATCAATCGGTTGGTCATGTCAAGCACTAAAACCTATAAGGACCAAAGTGGAGTGTTGCATGTGGGATTGCTCAGCCACTTGGGTTCCATCCTTAAACATCATAGATTGCCACCCACAGCCAACAGATTGCCCCATTGAGGGAGTCCTACTTCCTCTGCAGAGGTGCAGTCGGTGAATTCTAAAGCCCCAACCGACAGGCCTCACCAACCGTTTGAGTGCACATAAAATGAATACAACTAAGTAAGCAATCATTAGTTTTATAGATATAAAAATGAACAAAACTGATAAAACAGACAGGAGTATTGATTGGCTTTAACAGCATGCCAACCTGTCGGGGGTTATTTTATGCCAAGAGGTTAGGGAATCACATTCATATTTACATTATTTTTGTGTAGTTGTTTTGTAAAAGATTTCTTTTTGCACATGGCCCTATTAAATATGAATCATTTGTAAACAGATTTATTTGACCCATAGATGGGACCCCTATAGGTACTACAGTTGTATTCCTCTTTCTATACTTACTTCTATTCTTCTTCTAGCATCTCTTTTAGCGTCTGGACTTCGTCTTGGGGACTTTGAGTCTGATCTTCAATTGGGGATTTCTCTTTATCAGAAGCCCTGTGTCATTGGTAGTTTTTAGATAATAACACAAGACTTCGATTTACTTAGATCATATTTATTTCAAAATCCTCACCAGACTACCTACGCAGATTGAGTCGGAGCATGCAATACACGACTCACCACTGTTGTGGTTTCTGGCCGACTGACTAAAATCTATTTCTAATCTAAACCGGAAGAGGGTCTTCTCCACCGATTCTCACGGTATCCACCGGAAGGAAGGATCAGGACAGGTCAAGCCTTGTCATTTAAATCCTTCAAGGCCGTGGGCTGCAACTTATAACAGCCATTTTGATTTCTACACTACTGTACATAAATATTAAGAATCTAATAATTATGTAACACTACCAATCTGGGTCAGTTAAGTTGTAGTTAAGTTGATAACAAAAAAAATTTCGTTACTAGACCAATCTTATGTGGCCAGTAGTATTTTAGAATAACACTTTATAATTGATACAAAGTTCAATTATACTAAGTGGCTTTGTATCTATTTATAAATATCAGTAAGTATAAATAACTTGTACTTTTATTTTTGTGAGATTTTATAATGCTAAAGGTCAATCGGTGAAAAGTATTCTCCAGTATTTACAGCATTAATCTAAAAAGATTGGTATTTTTATTTATTTAGTTTTATAATAATAAGCCTAATGAGTCAGAGACTATCTACCTAGGTTTCTCCTAACGGATCATCAGGATAATTCTGACTGCAGAGGGTTGGTGCAAAATACATTTTATTGTTAAAAACAGTAAAAAAATAGAAAATAATAATAATAACAAATAAAAAATATTCTAAAATCTTATTGGCCCAAAATCTATTTATTTTATAAAGATTAATACACTTCTACATACCTATCATTCGTGTATGTCACACTTTCAGTTATAAATATACACGCAACACTCTTGGTGGTGTGCATAGCATCACAGCCACCATTGTAAGAAATGGAATCAATGACTCAAGTTTAAATCCTGGATGAGGCTGTTTGCATTTCAATTTGCACTAATGCCCTTTGGGAAAGGTATGAATCCATATACATTCCCCCTAGCTATGAGTAAATAGTAGGGGAGACTGGGTTCTTTAGCCTTGTTTAGGCAACCAATCTTAGAGAAGGAAAAATTTGAATTCAAATCAGCTTCACTCCACTAAAAAAATCAACCATGTTTCACATCTTGCTGTGGTGAAGGGGTTAAAAAAATTATTAGTGAAATAAATCACTAATTAGGACTGAGACTATTCTAGTAATGACCACCTTAAGTGGAGATTTAAGAGGTTTGAATTCAGAGTTTTCCTTGTCTTAGACTGGTTGCCAAACCAAGGTTAAAGAGCCCAGTCTGCCCTACTGGTATGAATCCAACTATTCTCCCTACATAGCTGGATGGAAAATAGTTGGATTCATACCTTCCCCAATGGTATCAGCACTATGTAACTAGCTTTGTCCAGAATTTGTACTTGGGTTGATGAGTTCATTTCCTTTGACTCTAATAATTACACCACACACCTCCAATGTGCAACATCCTAAAAATGTGTTTCAATTGATTCAAGATTAAAGATGAACACCTCATATGGTATAATGGTTATATAATCTAACAGACCACTGTTAATGAGTTCAATCCTCACTGAGTGCCCCATACATCTGGCCTTGTGCCAAACTAAGCTAAACTTACTAAATGACTACTCAAGATTAAGCATACAGGTATTATAGCTGAATTACAGATTATCCCCTATGGGTAATTCCATGTCAAATCATCCAGGCCATGTCACCCACTCCCTTTGATTTTTCTGAAATTTTGTCCCAGTGTGGATTATGTTAAAGTTAAACAATCCCCCAAATTTGAGCTTCCAATTCCAAAAATGACAAATGACAAAATGTTTTTTTTCTTTTATCATTTCATATTTATTGAATATTATATTTGGTACAAATAATGTTCAATATATGTGAAATAATAATAGAAAAAACATTTTTGTCATGGATGCAGTGCCACAATGGGGGTATTGATCTTGCTATGATAAAATCTGAAATCATCAATAACTTAAAATTGGTTGACTTTAAGATTTTTTTGCATTTTTGAATTCCTTGGGAAAAATGGTTTTATAAACCAATTTTTAGTAGTAGGGAAGCTCTAGAACTTATTTTACAGACAAAAACAGATTACAAAATGTCGCCATTTTTTGTGAACCCCACCAAATTTGGAGAGCTAAAAATTGACATTACTCCACCAATTTTTGGAATTGGAAGCTCAAATTTTGGGGATTGTCTAATGTCAACATAGTCCACACCTGTAAAAAATTTCAGAAAAATTGAAGGGGGTGGGTGACAATTTTACTTTTTTCTGGATGATTTGACATGGAATTACCCATATACAAATCAATACATGAGCACAGGTTCCAAAATAAGGGGTGTATCAATATCACTCAACATCCAATACTCATACTGTTATGGTGGTTTCTTGTATTCTGCTGCTGTAGTTGTTTGGAACATCCTCCAACAGCATTCAGTTCTTTCCTTTGTGAGGGTCATTAACTCCCTTAGTTGCTTGCCAAATCTTGGGGCTCATTGTCCACACAGATATGCCACAACTGTATCCACACTTAAAGCCACACTGATTTGGTTTGTTTTGTTTTACGGCATATCAACTTCAGTGGGTCATTTTTAATGGATACTCAATTTTTTTTATAAATACATTTTTCTATTTAACCCATAGATGGGACCCTAACAGGTATCACCACTCTGGGTCAGAGTGGACCAGGGAGCAATGGTGATAAAGGGGTGTACCACATTCGCCAAACCTCCAAAACTGGAACCTCACCATCAGATAGAGTTTAACATCATTCCCAGGACATGTAAACCCTCAACCACCGCCTTTTAGCACCCATATGATAAAAAGAGCTGGGTTTGCCATAAGGGCAATAGGGTTAGGGAAATCATATAGGTGCTAGGGCTTGACGTGACCAGCCAATTGATCGGAGGGGTCCTCTCTGACCGCCCATCTAGCCCAAGAAAGGGCTAAAGTGGAGTATTGCAAGTCATGGACTGCTCAACCACCTGGGTTCTATCCTTAAGCATCATGGGTCACCACCCACAGCAAGGTGCAGTCGGTACATTCTAACACCCCAGCCGATAGGGCGGTGTCCACACGGATGTGCTACACTTAAAGCCACACTGGTATGGTTTCGTGAAGTAGTTGATGTTGTCACAAATGCAGTGCAGTTTTACTGTGGATAGAATCTACTTGTGGACCTGGTGGTTATAAAATGTAGTTGCCATCATCTATGTGTCTATTTAGCATAGTCGGTAGAGTACTTGACTAAGAATTGAAAGGTTCCTGGTTCAATACCAGCCCTCGCCAAATCAGAGTATTAGTAGCACAGGGATCTCGGTGGTAAAGTGAGGAGCTGATGGTAGGTGTAGCACCCCACCTTAGACACTAAAAAAACAATCTCCTTGGTCTAGCACAAGTGAAAGGGAGATAGACTCCCTCGCTGTCTGGCTGATACCGACTTTAGGCCACCCCGACGACTCTCTCTCTCTCTCTCTCTCTCTCTCTCTTATATATATATATATTATTATTATTATACTAAAGCTGAGCGAATCAACTTTTGACACCTAGAGGCTTTTTTCCTAGGCAGTGTAATAACTTAAAACACATCCCAAAATATGATTTAATCCTAAATCTAATTAATGTTTGAAAAAAATTCCATTTCATTTGGTTCTAATTAGTTGTAATTTGCAATTAAGTCAAAAATCCAACGTTCTCTGTCTATACTTCCAGCCTGTTTCTTTCTAATACCTACTCGGTATATGTCTTACTTTCTCTATTTGCATCAATGTGTGAGGGGGGAGAAATTAACTTCATTTCCAGCAGACAATGCGACTGACGGCTGATGGCCCCCCCTTCTCTCTCTGTCTCTCTGTCCATCCAGAGAGAAGACAACCAGTTGAACATAAGATAATTGTTTGATTTCTAAAAAAATGTAAATAAGATTCATACACAATGTGACTTAAAATTGTTTTTTTGGTTGTAAAAATAATCAAATAAATAAATAAAATTGATTTCATGTTTTAAAAATAATTTTTTTTTTAATTACTTTAATTATTAATTTAAATAATGCCGTAAAATCCATATTTTACAAAATAAATTTCACCCCCCACCGATTGAAAAAAATTATGAAAATCAGGGAATTATCCGATTTTAATGAAATTTTCAGTGTTGATTTATCAATGAGTAGATTTTATAATGCATTAGTTATTTTATTTCAAAGTTTCTGATTTTTTTCAAGTCACTTTGACCCCCCCCCCACACATATTTTTTTTTTTTTTGGTGCAGGCGCAAAATATCGGAGGGGTTATATAAAGTTGAAACTAATTACAGTATAAATAAAAAGACAAAGACTAAAGGTGTAAATAGTAGAAAAAAATTTAAAGAAGCTATCCTGGTAGAAAATAGAAAAATGAAAAAGAATCGGAAATTGGAAATGGAAAAATCGGAAAATAAAATGTAAAATAAAAACTAAAAAAATAATTTTGTAGATCTTTTTTTTTTTTACTCTTTTCGATTTTATTAAAGAAAGTTACTTGATGAGTAACTGAAACTCACCAGAAAGCAAGAGGACTGTAGAATGCTCCTCGTTCCACTAGCAAAACCGATGAGAAATTCAACTCCATGATTGTTTTGTTATGTCTGTTTTTGATTTGTTATGTAATTGGTTTTGGAGTCATCAGGAGAAAATGTGCACCATTTCAGGACCTTCCTCTCAATGGTTTTATTTGGACCCCCTTCTGATGTGAGGCCCCAGAAAATATATCCAGTAAGGATATATTTTCTGGGGCCTCACATCTTTTTTTTTTTTTACTCTTTTTGATTTAATTAGCTATTATCTTATAAAAGAAAAAATATACATCAATATTTGTTCTGTTTAAAAGAAGGGGGGCCTAAATTTTCAATAGAGTGTTTCTACAAAAATTATTAGATAATAATAAACTAAAGTAGTTATTAAATAAACATTTGTTTTTAGAATCTAAAAATATGAAATTCGAAACTTAAAATTAGGCATTTCATATTTTAAATGAATTTTATATATTAATTTACCATAGAAAGACCTAATTAAGTCAGAATGTTTTGAAATAATATAACTGATGCATTATAAGATTCATTTATTGTTAAATCAAAACTGAAAATTTCATTAAAATCGGAAAAAAAATTTCTGATTTTGGTAATTTTTTTCAGTTGAGGGAATGGGGTAAATTTATTTAGATTTTATGTCATCTTAGATAGCATTGACGGCCATGTTTACGATAAATTTGAGCAAAATTGACCGAAAAATAGTTTAAAATGTATTAAAAATAAATTACATTATTGTGATTTTTTTCAACAATCTAACGCGAGCTCAATGGGTGACCAAACGGGTCACATATTTCTAGCATATATATATATATATATATATACATATATATATATATATATATACCCCCCAACTTGGAACACTGACAGTAGTAGGATTGGGGCACTTACTATTCACATAAATCCCCAAATGGGTTAGAAGAGGCGACTTAGCCTTGGTCGGCAATGCATCTAAGTCAAGGAAAATTCTGGCACAAAACCTCCACTGCCTAGTGACTCTACCCTATCCCAAGGAAAGGCTAGGGGAGTAAACCCAAAAAATAAATCAGGAGCCGGAATCCCTAAGGTGATGTGATGCTGAAATCCAGTGCTACCCAGCAACTCCTGCAGCACTACCATTGCCAAACTGCATTGATTCCTTACCTTTCCTTTGGATCACAGTGGCAGTGTGGAGAGGGGGATTTGCTGCTTGGGTAACAGCTCATCCTCCATATGAAACCCCAGGACATGTATTTAAAAAATAAAGATTTTAGACACTACTCCATCATTTCTTGTAGACGGAAGGATGCCATCAACAAATATATAATATATATGTATACCAACTCCTCTGCATGAGTAGGATGTGACACGAGGTCAATTGCTTAAGCGTATTTTAACAGGTTTGAATTAAGAGTTTTCCTACTCCTAGACGGGTTACCTTACCAAGGTTAAAAACCCAGTCTGTGCTACTATTTACCAATAGCTGCAGGGAGAGTAGTTGGATACATATCTTTCTCTGAGGGTATTAGTGCTAATTTGCATGCTGGTTTTAACAAATAATTACTTGGTATTATTGATCTCTAAGATTATTGTTTTATTATCCAACCTATTAAAATCAATCCTATGAATGATTTATACAGAAACCAATGAAAATATAATTAAAATAAGTGTAATCTTTTTATATGTGTTCTTATTTAATTTTGTTAGTCCTTCTGATTTAATATATTTAATTACATTAAAACTTTTAATACTTATGCCTAACGGGGGGCGCATATTTTTTGCTAATATATTGAATAAATGTTTATTCTTGAAAAAGTGATTGTAGACAAGCCATATTACAAAATGGAGGAAGAGGATTTGGATGATTTTGACAGTTTAAATAGTTTATTAAGCAGGAATTTTTTCTTTACAATGGAAATTCAAAAGAAATTTTGGGTGCATATCGCATAAATGCGTCCTGGCCTCCTGCCCTAAAAAAACGCTAATTGATGCCTGCTGAAATCCGACCCATGCTACTTATGAATAATGTATTGATTGTTTTTATTTTCAAAACTTGATCGTATTTATTTTAAAATTTGTGATAGTTGTTTTGAATTAAAATAAAATGAAAATACCAAAAAAAAAAAAAATTTTCAATATGGGGGGTAAATATTTACATTTACTTGTTAATAAAAAACCTGGGAGTGGCTTACTTTTAATGCCTTCAAACTACTAAAACAAGTTATTTGTCGCTAAAAACTCCTTCAAACCACTAAAAAATTTTTTTAAAGAGGAGGGGGTTAAAATATTTACATTTACTTGTCGAGAAAAGAATTGGGGAGGGGAATGAAATAACGCTTTCATAGCTTATCAACTTTTCGGGAAAAACTCCTTCGAACAGCTAGGGAGTTCAATAGTAGCACGGGTCCAATTTTCAGCAGGCACCACTTAGCATTTTTTAGGGCAGGAGGCCAGGACGCATTTATATGATAGGCCACGACCTACTTATTATCTAATAATAAGTAGACCATGGATAGGCGCCAAAAATTTTTAAAAGAGCTTTTAAAAGTTTTGGGCAAAAGTTAGACTTAACTTCACACCCAACTTTACAAGAATGTGGGTCTTTTTTGTTTGTTTTCTTATTTATCTGCCCTTTTATTTACGCTTAGATGAGAGTGTAGTATTTGTGCATCCTGTCTAGCATCCAAGGGTTGTTATTTACTAAGCTTTGCTAAGATATGGTACACATGTCTCAGGTCACCCATTTAAGTATTGAACAGGCTCATTGATGCTTAACTTTAGTGCCGGAAATGATGCTTTCAGCATAAGTACTAGGATCAAAAGGTTATTTCCTATATTCTGCCTAGGACCTTACTGTTTTAAAAATAATCATGGGATTTCCATGAGCGCAGATACTACATTCTGATCCTAAGCAGAAGTGCTGAGAAACAAAACTTTAATCCTTGGCAGAGTTTGCAGTTACAACACTCTAATCCTATGCAGAAGTACTAATCTATATATAAATAATCCTATCGTTTTGAATGAGTGGTATTGTAGTTTTCTGGATCAAAATGAATGAACCTATGGATAAAATATTCAACAGAATAAATTATTTAATTCAGAGTATAAGAATGAAATGTGTGGTTCTTATAATACGTTAGAAGGCTCAGAGTAACCTTCCAACTTGGTGCATATATACATAAAATAATCCGGACAAAGAAGTAAAACATAACAATACAGACTTTATTGTCTGAACACGTGGAACATGATATACATGACAAGATACAAAACAGATAGAACAAAAGTCCTTTGGAAGTAAGAAAGAGTTCATAAAGGATAAGAAAGTCACTTACTGATAGTTGGGGGTCAAAGCTCCTCACAATGGACAGAGACACCACGCATCTAATCCATCTTTTTTGGATGCTAGTCTAAGAGAAAAGTGGCAGAGGGCTTCCAGGGCTGAGTTTAAACACCCAGCTAGTAGTGCCACCTAGTCACGAAAACCTGGTGGCAAGGGGAAGATAACCCTTTTGGACACAAGTCCATCTCAGCAGGGGCAGACAATTGCTACAAGAGCTTAAATAATGGTCATAAGAATTCAAATGTTTTTTTTTAATTAGAATTCAATATTCTTAAAGACCCTTAAAATTTCTAATTATGAGGCAATGTTTAGTATAACAGTTATTATTATTGAGTCAAATTCAAATCCTTGACCAGATTGTCCGGATTTCACTTTGTGCTAATGCCCTTGCGAAAGGCATGAATTAATCTGTTCCCTACCTCCAACTATGGGTAAATAGTAAGGCAAACTGAGTTTTGTAGGCTTAGTTAGGCATCCAGTTTAGGAGAAGGAAAACTCTGAATTCAAACCAGCTTTTACTCTACTTGTGTCACATCCTCCTTATGGAAGTAAAGTTAGGTACTATCATATAAATGCGTCTTGGCCTCCTGCCCTAAAAAATGCTAAGCGGTGCCTACTCAAAATTCTAATACTGCACTAATATTGAACTCCCTAGCTGTTTGAAGGCATTTTTCCCTAAAAATAAATGCAATATGAAAGTGAGATCCTCCCACCTCAACAAGTCTTTTCTCGACAAGTAAATGTAAATATTTTACCCTCCCCCCAAATTTAAAATATTTTTTTAGCAGTTTGAAGGAGTTTTTATCGACAAATAACTTTTTTTAGTAGTTTGAAGGCATTAAAAGTAAGCCACCAGCCAGGTTTTTTTATCGACAAGTAAATGTAAATATTTACCCCCACCCTTTAAAATATATATATATTTTTTTGATATTTTCATTTTATTTTAATACAAAACAACTGTCATTAATTTTTCAATAAATACGACTGAGTTTTGAAAATAAAAACAATCAATACATTACAGTTAGGGAGTTCAATAGTAACGTAGGTTGGATTTTCAGCAGGCGCCGCTTAGCTAAAAAAGGGCAGGAGACCAGGATGCATTTATGCAATATGCACCATAAAGTTGAGTCAATACAAACATTCCTAATTATATTACCATGACAACTTCATAGACAGTTGTAACAAATCTCTAATATTTTTTCTAAACTTATACATTTTTTCCAAATCATCATTTGATGAAATTTGTACAGAATGAAATGTCACTTAAATTGGCAAACAAAATGAAAAACACCTTTGACTGTTAAACACTTATACATAGAATGCAGGGATTTTGCTCACATCAGAAACCGTTATTTTAATGCAAACAATATGAAAGATCTATTTGAAAAAGTCAACATAAAAAACATTCTGTCCTTTTTAAAGGAAATATTATTAGTGAAATAGATCACTAATTAGGACTGAGCCTATTCTAGTAGTGACCACACCAAGCGGAGATTTAAGAGGTTTAAATTCAGAGTTTTCCTTCTCCTAGACTGGTTGCCTAACCAAGGTTAAAGAGCCCAGTCTGCCCTACTATTTACCCATAGCTGGAGGGAGAATAGTTGGATTCATACCTTTTCCAATGGTATTAGCACTATGTGAACTGTGGCTTTGTCCAGTATTTGAACTCTGGTCGATGAGTCCATTTCCTATGACTCTAACTAGTACACAATGCGTTTCCCTAACAATGGAAATATCTATTAATAATGGAGATTCACTTCCAGTTTTTGTCTGTAACAAAAATTACGTCACTGCTTACGTCACATTACCCCAAATCGTCATAACAGAATAAATACACTCAAAATTTGAACATGCAACATTAGACAGTCCTCATTGTTTTTTAAAACAAGTTTTAATAAATTCATGACTGGTATTATATATCTATATATAGTTTATTTAATACATATTTAAAGTTTACATTTCAAATTGTTTTATTTTTTAATCCTTTAATGAATTTGATGATTTTACTTACTTAGGATACAAACTCGCTGACATTGAATTTTGAACTTCCACCCCTCAGGCAATATGTTTCAAAAATCTATTTTTACATCGCTCGGGGGGTGTTTTATTTTGTACTAGTGAAATTAATATAGTTTATAGTGGGAGTAATGTATAAAACCAACTTTGATATAAAGGTGTTAGCATTTCACTTTGCACTAATGCTCTTAGGAAAGACATGAATCCATATCCCCCCCAGCTATGAGTAAATAGTAGGACAGACCATCATGAGTGAGTTCGATCCTCACTGAGTGCTCCATACTTCTGGCCTTGTGCCAAACTAAGCTTAGTAAATGACAAAACAAGATTACGCATATTTCATTTTTGGTCTTTCATCTCATAAAGTTTCAATATTTAAATTTAATAATCTAATTTTAATAATTTAAAAAAAAATTGATTTTAACTTGATTAAATTAATTAATTTAAATAATTTTAATCTAATTTTAATGATTTTTTTAAAGAAATCTTGAGAGTCCAAAAAAGTTGATTCTAAAGAATTAATGTCTAAGAGTAACGGCGCCTTGTTTTTCGGAAATCAAGATAAAAATGGAATCCTTTATCAAAAACACAAAGAAAATTCATGGGAAAAAAAGTGAAGAGTACTTGAAAGAAAAAATTTTATGAATTTATAGTTGAAGAGTCGACTAAAATAAATCAATTTTATAAATGTAACAATATAGATAAAAAGGGTTGAACAAAGGTTCCTCTCTCTGAGGGAGATAGGACCCTCTGTCTGAGGGAGATAGGACCCTCTTTCTGAGGGAGATAGGACTTTCTTATCAGTTTGAAAAGACTCGTGTCAAGTAGCTATCTTCAATGTTTGGCCAGTACTTTTCTTTGCACTTATAAGATCTTCTTTAGTCCTCCTACATTTATTATAATTTTCAGTTAGTAGTTTTATCAGAATTTTAAAAATTCTTTTTTAAGAGAAGGGTATCGGCTTTCTCCTAGACTTAGATATCAAGATGAGAATTCAAACCTGAGTATATAAACTCTTTGGGAACCGTTAGCCAAGTTGATATATTTTAGCTTTGAAATTATGACATTCCTTCAAGATGTAAATTTTCTTTTTTTTTTTAATTATCTTACTCATGCTATCTATACATATATAAAAAGCAGTGTATATGTATGTTTGGTTTGTTTTATGGCATATCAACTGCAGTGGGTCATTTAATGCCAATAAAATTTTGAAATAAATTCATTTTTAATGGATACTCAATTGTTTTTATTAATACATTTTTCTATTTATCCATAGATAGGACCCTAACAGGTATTACCACTCCGGGTCAGAGTGGACCAGGGAGCAATGGTGATGAAGGGGTGCTCCACTTTTCCCAAATCTCCAAAACTGGAACCTCACCATCAGATAGAGTTTAACGTCATTCCCAGGACATGTAGACCCTCAGCCACCACCTTCTAGCACCCATATGATAAAAAGGCCTGGGACAATCATATTGGTGCTAGGGCTTGACGTGAACAGCCGATTGATCGGAGGGGGCCTCTCCAACCACCCATATAGCCCAAGAAAGAGACAAAGTGGAATGTTGCGCTACTATTTAATTCCCTTGCTGTTTGAAGGCATTTTTGTTTAATAATATATTGATTGTTTGGTTATTTCCTATATCTCCAACATAAACAAAGGGGAACCACTCTTGACTGATAAATTATTTATTTATTTTCCCATTACCCTAACCCCTAACTCTAACCCCGTCTTCTTTTTTCCTAGTAGATCAATAAATAAATAAATAATTTATCAGTCAAGAGTGGTTCCCCTTTGTTTATGTTGGAGTTATAGGAAATAACCGATTGTTTTTATTTAAAATATTGCTTTCTTATCACATTAACTTTTTGGGAAAAACGCCTTCAAATAGCTAGGGAGTTAAATAGCAGCACAGGTTGGGTTTTCAGCAGGCACCGCTTAGCATGTTTTAGGGCAGGATGCATTTATGCAATAATACCTGAAATAACAAATGAACTTAGATAAATTGTCATATTGGGAAGATATTTGGAAATTAAAATTTAACATAGAAAATGTAAAGTATTACATATTGGATCCAAAAACATTAAAGCTGAATATAAATTAAACAATAGAAAAATCAAAAAAGTAAATGGGAGAATGCAATCTTGGGATTGAATTTTATGTTACTTTTAAAGCTGACAATCATATTTTGTCTATTGTATCGAGGGCAAGTATAATCATTGGTTGGATGGTTAGAAATTTTATATTTAGAGAAGCAAATGTTGTTCTAAAAATATACAAAATCCTAATAAGACCTCATATAGAATAATGTACTTAGGCCTGGGCTATAGTGTTTAGACATGGAAATTGGAATGTAATATCAAGATTGGGGAGCATACAAACAAGAGTGAAAAAAATAATAAAATTAGTAAAACATCCTGGTGTCACTCAGCAAGACCTTTGTCAGCCGCTCACTGGCTATCTATTTGAAGCTGTACAAAGCTATGGTGCGGCCACACTTGGAGTTTGCATCACTGGTCTGGAACCCCTATCTTGCTCAGAATATTAACCTCCTAGAAACTGTACAGAGATGTGCAACCAAACGAATACCCTCCATCAGGCATCTACCATACTCTGAACGTCTCGCTGCCCTGGGAATGGATTCTGGCAACTGACCTGGTAAACACTCATAAGGTCATTAATCATCTTAACAACAGCAACCTTGAGCACCTTTTTGATCTCCATCTCTCCAACACACGTGGGCATGCCTACAAAGTCAGAAAACAGCACTGCTCACGTGACTTTTGGAAACATTTTTTCACGCTCAGAATTACGGAGACATGGAATAAACTGCCCGCATCTGTTGTAGGCTGCCGAAGCCCTGAATCTTTCAAAGCCTCCATGCTTCTTGTAGTCCGCCGACACTATACCTGATGCCACTTTCCACATACACATGCACACACGCGCACACATACATGCATATTACTACTGTAAACTGTTCATGTTCCTGACACTAATACATTATTCTGTGTACTTGACATGAGACTTTGATGAGTTGTGGTGCACCTGAGCACTGTACACAATAAATTTCATTATCATTATCACAGTTACACCGTGAGATTAAAGAAATTAGGATTAAGTATTTTCCTAGAAAGAAGAATGAGAGAGGATCTAATTGAAACTTTCAAAATAATAAATGGAATATCGAATTATGGTAAACATTCTTTTATTATTTCTCTTTGAACTGGAAACTTACTGTCAACCCAGATTTCAAAAACTAAGTTTATTAGCCAACTGGATTTTTTTGCTAATCATCATCATCATCATCATCATCATCATCATCATGCTGGCAGCATGGATATCCATGACAACCTTTCGCCAACCATACAGTAGCATTGATATCACCACGACCTGGAAAAAAAATTCATCCATGAGAAAAAAGAAATCTTCAACTAACTAATCATATGGTTAAGTCTCATTGTCTCTGGCAGGTCCTCTGCACAGCATCCAGTATCTGCACAGAGCTGGTCTATGTATGTCCTTGCTGGACGACCCGTACTAGTATGTCCTTGTGCTGGTTTCCACAGGAGGATGTCACTTATGAGTTCATCTTTACTTCTCCAGCAGTGTCCAGCATGTCTTGTCCATCTTACTTGAATGGTTTGTGTGATAGGGTGCAGGTAGCTGTATAGCTGCTTCTTTGTGGGGTGCTGTTTCTATGATTTGTTCAAGATCGCATGTAGCAGTCATATCAGGATATTAAGACCCTCAGCCACCGCCTTCAAGTACATATATGAAAAAAAGGGTTGGTGGTTTGCCATAAGAGCAATAGGGTTGGGACAATCATATAGATGCTATGGCTTGATGTGACCAGCCAATTGATCAGAGGGAGACTCTCCTACCGCCCATCTAGCCTAATTAAGGACCAAAGTGGAATGTTGCATGTCATGGACCACTCAGCTACAAGGGTTCCATCTCTATAGATAGATATTATATTAACAACTAAAAGCGGCTACCCAACGTTGCCTGGGTAGAGAGGGGATGATAAAAAAGTTAGTCTCGCAGATCCATTGATTGTTTTGGTTATACATAATTGACTTATATTTTAATCCCAAACGCCACCAATAACTTTCTCTTCTCTTATTATTCAAATCCTAATCTTTAAATATATTCCCAGATATAAATACAATCTTCATTATTTTTTCACAAAAACCAAGCTCTGGTAATAGTGAATGTGTATATAAATTTACTTTGTCATTAATTGTTTTATATTTGTAGTGTCCTCCAGACATACACATATACACAACTGCCCTTTATATATGTATAGATGTGAGGAAAAAATGAGTAAAGAAAAGAAATGTAGATGGATAAAAATGAATTTTATCGATATCACTTTTAATTGATATCACTTACACATGTGTTTCGGTCTGTTTATCAAAATGTATACGGATTTACGTTATTATTATTAAAATAATCAGATGGAGTTGAAATGATGATGATAATAATAATAGGAAAAATGCATAAAATGTTCCGTACACAGATTTTGCCGACCTTCATCAGAGTAGTATTTTTATTTTTTTGATGAAGGTCGGCAAAATCTGTGTACGGAACATTTTATGCATTTTTCCTATTATTATTATCATTATCATTTCAACTCCATTTGATTATTTTAATAATAATAATAACGTAAATCTGTATACATTTTGATAAACAGACCGAAACACATGTGTAAGTGATATCGATTAAAAGTGATATCGATAAAATTCATTTTTATCCATCTACATTTCTTTTCTTTACTCATTTTTTCCTCATATTGTTGGATTCATTTCCCTTTCTCACATGTATAGATGTGTATGTTCTGTGCAAAGATTTTATTTTTTAAAGGTTGATGTGAGAAGATAGAAAAAAAATAAGTAATAGGGCAATTAGCATTTTATCCGATTAAGATTTTAAATCATTCCCAATGTTTTAGTTTTTTACATTTTTTTTTATCTCTAACAAAATTTTTAATTTCAAATATCTGTTTCCTTAGAAAATGAATTTCCTTTGTGTGTGCGATAAGAAAAGGGAAATGTCTATAGATAATGTTTTTATCAAAACACTTATAATAAGTTGGTTGTAGCATTGAGTAGCTTCAGATTTGTAAGATCTATAAAAAAATTCAACCATGAGAAAAAAGAAATCTTTACCTAACTTCAAGTATAATCATAAGGTTAAGTATTTAGGTATTAAAGTATATGTGTTTGAATATTTAAGTATTAAATTATATGCACTTAGATAAAACAATATATATGAAGTATATTGAAGTGTATTAAAGTATATAAAAGAGGATGTATATCTTGAGAACTTCTAAGAATAAAAAGTCCCTTAAATAGAAATACCAGAAGAAAACTATCACTATGCACAGAATTTTCAGTCACTGCTGGAGAAGTAAGGACAAACTCATAAGTGATATTCTACTGTGGGCACCAAAACATGGACAAATCAGTATTGGCTGACCAACAAAAATTTAAATCCATCAGCTCTGGTGTGGATGCTGGATGCTATCTACAGGACTAAGAATGATAGTGAGAAAGAGTCAAGAGAATCTGTGCAATCAGCATGATGATGATGATGATCTCTGAACAATATTTCTTTGTGATGACTTGTAAGTTGATAAACATAGTAAAGAGGTTAATGTTTGGTGTGCATTGCTTATACTACAAATATAAGCACTTTTGTGATCTATATTGTGAAATCTTAAATTTACCCATTTATATATATATAGTAGGTATACCCAATTCATCGAAAAATTTGTGGGTTTTTTTTTTCAATACAATTTTGACCCACCCCTCCTCTGGAAAAAAAAATTTACAAAAGTCAGGGAATCATCTGATTTTAATGAAATTTTCAGTGTTGATTTATCAATGAATGAAGTTTATAATGCATCAATTATTTCATTTCAAAACTTTCTGATTTTTTTCAGACCACTTAACTTTGACCCCCCTCTTGTTTTGGGGGTGCAAAATATTGGTGTGGTATATATGTGATTGATACTAATTTCTGCATAAATAAAAAGACAAAAGACTGAAGGTGTGAATAGAAGAAAAAACATTATTTTAAAGAATCTGCTCGGGTAGTAAATAAGTACCGAAAATCGGAAAATAAAATTAAAATAAAAAAATAATTTTTGGAGATTTTTTTTTTACTCATTTCGCTAATTGGCTATTATTCTATAAAAGAAAAATATACACATCAATATTTGTTTTGTTTAAAAGGGGGGGGGGGGGGGCGCTAAATTTCCAATACAGTTTTCGACCAAAAAATATGAGTGATTGATACTAAAGTAAAGTAGTTATTAAAAAAAAATATTTTTTAAATCTAATATTATGACATTTTAAACTTAAAATTTTGCTGCTCATATTTTGAATGAATTTTATATATTAATTTATCATAGCAGAAATACTTAATTAAAGTTTTGAAATAAAATAACTGATGCATTATAAAATTCATTAATTGATAAATCAATACTGAAAATTTCATCAAAATTGGATAATTCCCTAATTTTTGGTAAATTTTTTTTGAAATCACGAATGTTACATTTATTTTGTAAACATGGATTTTAAATAGCGTTTCAGGCTGAACGTGATCAAAATTGACCCAAAAAATCATTTTAAATGTATTAAAAATAAATTACATGTGTAATATTACTTTGCTTCTTTTTGTAAATTTTTTTATTTATTGATGCTCATTATGTTACTACCTTTCGACATATACACAAATTTTACCTTAAATAATTGATTTAATTAATTTTAGTTTGTTTTTTAAATTTTTAGCAGACGAAAAATTGGTTATCCCTAATATATAGGGTTCTTTATTCCTTTCCTTTTAGATGATGTTGATGACAAGCATAATGTTGATTGAGTGACTAGTTATGGTCGATAGACTTTTTGGTGGCTAATTAGTCCAATTCTGGACTAATTCTGCAGTCACACATTGCAAGGGAAATTCCCTTCTGCATTCTGTGGTGCACGGTGACTAAAACATTGTTGTTCTGCAGCCCTTTTGAGTTCAATATAGTGAGCCACTCAGTTCCTCTGTGGCACATGTTTTGCCAACCTTGTCTGTTGGAGGCCAGGTCTTTTAGACTTTATATGTGAAAAGGATTTACATAATACAGTCACAAAACTAAAAATCTACTCACTTTTTATTCATATATTGTTTTATTCAAATGCAAACTTATTGGTAAATGAAAATTTTCAAATTTGCCCATTTTTACACAGAAAAGATGTGGGCAAAGACAAAAATTACCCACATAGGGGCTGGTTTAGCTCAGTCGGTAGAGCACCCGACCAGGAATCGCAAGGTTCCTAGTTCAATACCAGGCCCCGTCAACTCAGTGTATGAGTAGCACAGATCGGGTAATCTGATCTGTGCGCTAAAGTGGGGGAGATGACGGTAGGTGTGGTGTCCCACCTCAGCAATAAAAATCTCCCCGGTCTAGCACTAGCAAAAAGGGGATAGACTTCCTCACTGCCAGCTGATACCGACAATAGGCCACTCCGCAACAACTTATGCATTTCTCTGAATTTTTGAGATGAGGCTTGATAATTAGTATTATTTGGATTATTCAGACTATTGTCCTCATCTTTATTGTTATCTGTACAACGTTTCATCTGATGTGCCCTCTGGCCTTCTTCAGGTATTTCTTGCCAGACTCGGGAGCCTTCCCAAACTTGAGAACCTTCTTTTCGGACTCGGAAGCCTTCTCGAAGGTTCAATCCTGGTCAAGGGTGACATTAACATAGAATATTAATTAACACAGCTTAACACCTGTACCCCAGCTATGGTTAGCAGAATGAGAACAGGATACCCCTGTGGATTGAATAAAGGGTTGGGTTCAAAATTCTGTGATGGCTCCCGATTTTAACAAGAAGGTTCCTGAGTTTGAAAAGAAGGTTCCCAAGTTCGAGAAGGCTCCCAAGTCCAAAGTGAAGGTTCCTGAATTTGAGAAGGCTCCAGAGTCCAACAAGAAACACCTGAAGAAGGCCGGAGGACATATCGGGTGAAACGTTGTACAGATAACAATAAAGATGAGGACAATAGTCTGAATAATCCAAATAATACTAAAAAGTTAGTAGATTTTAAGTATTATGTCCCAACAACCAGTGTCAAGAAGGGGTTAGACTATACTAACTTATAGTGAAATAAGGAGGTACTGCTCCAGTGTTTGAATCCCCAGGGTAAGGCTCACTTTCTTTTGCAGTGTGTACCAAGATAGGAAAATACCCAAGAAGGAGTAGATAGTATACTCCAATCCAAGGTGGAAATGTTGAGGAGTGATACTTTTATCTTCAGTAGTGTACACAGATACTACACCCTCATCCTAGCCGAAGTTAGGACAGACAATGAAAAAAAAAAAAAATTGATTGATTGATTTTAATGGCATGTAAACCCATCTAGGGTTAGTTTATTTTTAGAGGTTAGGGAATCCCACCCATTATATGTTAATATTTATATTTTTGGTGCAGTTGTTTCCTAAAAAGTGTTTATTTTGCACATGGTTATGTGATATCATTTATTCTTATTTTGAAGAGAATTATTAGACCAATAGATAGGACCCTAACAGGTACTACCACATTGGATCAGATGACATGGGAGTAATGGCAATGAAGGGGGTCTCCACACTCTTCGGATCTCCAGTACTGGAGCCTTACCATCAGATGCAGTTTAGTGTCATACCTAGGACATCCCTTTTTAGGGGTGTCCTGGGTGGTGGTCTTATCCCTCTGCAGTGGATACAGTCAGCATTTTCTAAGCAGCACTGAAATGGCAAACATTATCATAAAATTTTATCAGGGATTAAAACGTCTTAAAGTAATTTAAAAAAAAAAATATTCAGTTTTTCCTAGAAAATGTGTCACTGGGAGAAAAAGTTGGAATATGTATCAGAAAAAGGGTTAAACAGCCTCGTCCAGGTTTGAATTCAGAGTTTTCCTTCTCCTAGACTGGTTACCTAGCAAAGATTAAAGAGCCCAATCTGCCCGACTATTTACTCATAGCTGGAGGGAGAGTAGTTGGATGCATACCTTTCCCAAGAGGGTTAGCACTATGGGAAATACAAATAGCCTCATCCAGGATTTGAACTCTGGTTGACGAGTCCATTTCTTATGATTCTAACATTACACCACGCGCCTTCATTTATATACAGAGGGTACTTTATATGTGAAATGGATTTACATGATACAGTCACAAAACTTGGAAAACTACTTAGTTATTATTCATATATTGTTTTATTCAAATGCAATCTTACATTGATTATCATAGAATTTTATATTTTATATTTATTTACAGACTTTTTATTAATGCAAATTATATAAAAATCAAACACTGTTCATTACACAAGAAAGGTATTTCTATCAAGAAATGATCTACCTAAATTACTATTAAGAAAAAAGCTTGTAAAATCTTTCTGTTGCCTTTTCTATATGATCAATTTGCATTACTGACACCAATTTGTGTTACTCAGAATTTTTGAGATGAGGCTTGATAATTAGTATTATTTGTATCATTTGGACCATTGTCTTCATCTTTACACAATGGCACAGCAGATATAAGGGTTGAGTTAAAACAGTTCTAAGTGATGATAATCTCTAGTTTGCAGGTTCAATCCTGGCCAAGGGTGATAACAACATAGAATACTTAACATAGCTTAACACTTGCACCCAGTCATGGTTAACTGAATGAGAACAGTCTAACCCCGTGGATTGAATAAAGGGTTTGGTTCCATGAAGTCTCCCGAGTTCAAAGAGAAGGTTCCTGAGTTTGAGAAGGTTCCCAAGTTCAACAAGAAACACCTGCAAAGAGGAAAATTCTTGCAAGCATAATAGTATCTTGGTTATTTCCTATAAGTCTAACATAAACAAAGGGGAACCACTCTTGACTGATAAATTATTTATTTATTTTCCCATTAAACTAACCCTAACTTCTTTTTTCCTAGTAGATCAATAAATAAATAAATAAATAAATAATTAGTCAAGAGTGGTTCCCCTTTGTTTATGTTAGACTTATAGGAAATAACCAATATTTTTTTTATAGCTAATAAATTTGTAATTTAGGTTTACAGCAGTATTTTTGTTATTTTTCTGTGTAACCATTTTTTTTTCTGTTATTTTTAAGTTGGACGCTGGCTACTACGGCTTTTAATAAAAGCTGGTAAGTTTTATTTTGAGGTGCCTACCTCGAGGATAAAATTCCGACATGCCTGCTTTTGGCTGGATTTAAAGAAGTGTTTATAAAAAAAAAAAAAAAAACTAGATTGATGCAAACATCATGAGTTGTAGATGATCACTTAGGAGATTAATAAAAACAGTATAAAGAATTTATGACAAACAACTCACAGTCCAACTAATAAGTGTTTCTATTGAACAGATATCATTTAGAAAGCATCAAATATAATTTAGCAATAAGCAACTAATTTGAACTGACCAAAAATATAATGACTAATTTAAGTGACCAAAATTTGAAACAAGAAAAACTAATTAATATTACCAGAATAATTTTAAAAAAATTATAGAAAATATGTCACATAAATTTCAAAGAAGACAAAAGAAAAGAAAAAGATTTAAGTATTAACTGTTATCAATATATTAAATCTACAACAATGTTCAAGGGTTACTTTACTTGAGTATTTTTAAAGTCTCCTTAAATGTTTTTAGGCTAAATGAAAAATTGTGGGAGATAAGAAATTCTAAGGTAGATCATTTAATATAGGTCAATTCAATGGATATATTTGTATTATCAGTTACCAGTTCATTGGTATTTAGTAGGTCTTGTGCACTAGGTAACCATTATAAAATATCATGAATGATAATTAAAAATAACATTTTGCAATCTATTATAATTATCAATTAATCTGGCATTCTAATATTATTATCATTACAGATTACTTATAATTAATTTAACTAGCTAAACCAGTATAAATTTCATAGTTGAATTAGTAAATACAAATGATATTATACAATATTTAGTTTATATATATATATAGCTCAGTCGGTAGAGCGTTCGGCTAGAAACCACAAGGTTCCTAGTTTGATACCAGTCCTCGCCAACTCAGCATATGAGTAGCACAGGGATCTGTGTGGTAAAGTAAGGAGCTGATGGTAGGTGTGGCACTTCACCTCAGAGGCTAAATACAATCTCCTTGGTCTAGTGCTATTAAAAAGGGGATAGACTCCCTTGCTGACTGGCTTATACCGACTTTAGGCCGCCCCGTCGACTTTACTTTTTACTTTATATATATATATATATATATATATATATATATATATATACTAGCCGTGGCTACCCGGCGAAGCCCGGGTAGTGGAGTTAAAGACATGGTTTAATAATCGTTTGTAGATCTATTACTACTGAATAGCAAATTCGGTCCTAATAAAATAACCCATAAAAATCACCACATAAAATGATCTTAATTTAATTCTGCCTGGTGGGAGGTCAGGGAATTTTCTTTTCGTCTGATTTGAGGGAATGACATCATATGGCTAAACTTGCAAATCGGTCGAAAAATTAAAACATATTACAGGTGACCTAGAAAAAACAGAACGCAAATTATTTATTTTCCCATTAAACTAACCTTAACCCTTAACCCTAAAACCCCCTAGTTAAAATTAACAGTTGTATTACAAAATTTATACGTTCTGTTTTTTTCTGGGTCACCCTAAATTTCCGACCGATTTGCAAGTTTAGCCCATCACATAATGATATAGTAAGAAATTTTAATTCAATGATTAACTATATTTTTTAAATAAAATATAAATGACGCGATTTGCTAAATTTTAAATTAATATTTGAAAAAAAAAAAAAGAATTAAATAAAGTAATCAAATTTATGTAAAACAATAAATAATCTTTAAAAAATAACATTATTAATTCAAAAACGTAGTCGATCGAATGTCAAATTAAGTATACTATATCATAAATTTGATAACAATTTGAGTTTTCAGGTATTTCTGGAAAATGTATTAGGTAATCTAATGGTATTATCTCTTGCGCACTATTCTACATTAGTATCATGATTTTATTTGTATTTCTAATATTAAAATAAATAAATTAACGCGATTATTAAAAATAAAAAAAAAACGTTTTGTTTACAATTGAGGAACGACGGGAATTTATAAAAAAAAGGTGAATTGTCGTTAAATGTTTTTGTTTGATTTGTTATTTAATTCACTTTAAAAACATAATTTAATGTATGAAAAGACATACTAATTACATATTTAGAAAGATCTTTTTTCTAACAAAATAAATATTTTTAAGATAGAAACAGAAATATGTGATAAATAAGATTTGATTTTATGTTAAAATTTAAATATGAAAAAAATGATACTACGAATTCTAGGCTGACTGAAGCAAAATATATTTTTTTAACTCACTGTAAAAAATAATTCCATTGATAAAAACTAAATCAAATTACATATTTAGAGAGATTATTTCATTCTCTTTCGAACCATATAGATATCTTAAAGAAGATTGAACCGTAAATAGACTAGAAAAAAGAATTTTTTTTTTTTCTTAGAATTTAGAATGAAAAATTTTTTTTTTTTAACTCGCTGTAAAAAATGATTCAATTAATAAAAACGCATAAAAATTGCATATTCAGAAAGATTATACTATTTTCTTTCCAACGATATAAATATTTTAAAGATTGGACCAAGAATAGGTGATAAATTCCTAGCAGAACGGTTTAGACTGCGAAATTTATTCGCAAAAAATATACATTTTTGCTGTAAATCGCTATAAATCACTGTAACAAAAAGTCAGCCAGCGGACAATATTTTATTATCAGCAGGTGCTGGTATATGGACAGTTCCGCAAATTGGGTGATTTTGGCTTAATTAATTGATTATATCCCTTAATTAGTAAAAAATCAATAACCAAATTTGACGTGTTTCTTAGTTAGAAGAATATTAATCTATATGCAAAATTTAAAATCTGAGTAACTTCTCTGTTCTGTGTTATAGATCGACACGTACATACCAAAAACTTACTCTTATATATTTAGATATATATATCAACAACACTATACCTGATATCTCTCCATGCACACACACACATACGTATATATTATGACTGTATGCTATTCCTTTTCTTGACATTAGTTCATTATTCTATGAACTATACATAAGCTTTTGATGAGCCGTGGTGCACCTGAGCACTGTACACAATACTTTCATTATTATCATACAGGGTTTTGTAATCGAACATTTATAGTTTACTTTTTATAGAAGTTGGACACATGAACATAAATGAATCACTTTTATTATACAAAATTAGAAATAAAATAAGGGGAAGTACTCTACAATTAACATTTGATATTTATCTCCCTTGAGAAATTATAATAATCAGAGTGCAAATGCAGATCGTACCAAATAATTATTCATTTACTAATTAAACTGGAAATTGCTTTATTCTCTAACTTGAAATATTTTGACATAATTGCACAAAAAAAACAAACTTTGCTACAATGCATCATCTTTGCTGTGTTATGGTTATATGAATAGACTTGTAATTTGAATTATCTTTCTTGGTCAAAAGTTTTTAAAAAAATAAAGAATTTGAATAATTTTTGAGGTGAGTGTAAAATAATAATTACTTAAAGGTTACCTTTAGCAGCCATTAAGATCAATGTTGAGACATTTCATTTATAAAGTTTATATTATAATTGCAAATAATTCTATTAGAGAAAGTACTCTATAGTTAGCATTTAATAGTTATCTCCCTTGAAGTTGAAAATTGGCCTGGAAATTGCTTTATTATTTAGATTAAATAAAAAGAATAATGAAATTTATTGTGTACAGTGCTCAGGTGCACCACAACTCATCAAAGTCTCATGTCAAGGAATCTATGAAAATAAAACAATTAATGATAAAGTAATTCACTATCACCAGATCTTGCTTTTTGAGCAAAAATAATGACGATTTGATTTATATTTGTGAAGATAATTAAAAAATAAAATTCAAATGATAAAAGCATGGAATTTTTTGCATCTAATATTCTAAATAGTAAAGTCGTCAGGGCGGCCTAAAGTTGGTATCAGCCAGTCAGCGAGGGAGTCTATCCCCTTTTCAATAGCACTAAACCAAGGAGATTGTTTTTGGCGTCTGAGGTGGAGTGCCACACCTACCATCAGCTCCTTACTTTACCGCACAGATCCCTGTGCTACTCATACGCTGAGTTGGCGAGGACCGGTATCGAACTAAGAACCTTCTGGTTTCTAGACGAATGCTCTACTGACTGAGCTAAGGAGACATTAATTTTTCTTTTCAGAGTATCTGGATCAATGCAAGTTTGTTTATTTTAACATAGAGATTTTAATGGGGCATCCTGCAAGTATCCAACTTGTGATTCAACAATAGTGGATCTGCAACACTACCTTTTTTTTTACCTCCCTCTCTATCCAGGCGATGCCAGTTAGCCACTTCTAGTTAGAATATAGAGGGTACTAATATATTTGGTTTGGTTTGTTTTGTTTTATGGCATATCAACCTCAGTGGGCCATTTAATGTCGATAAAGTTTTGAAATAAATCAATTCTTAATGGATAATACAATTTTTTTATAAATACATTTTCTATTTAACCCATAGATGGGACCCTAACAAATACTACCACCACGGGTCAGAGTGGACCAGGGAGCAATGGTGATGATGGGGTGCTCCATATTCCTCAAACCTCCAAAACTGGAACCTCACCATCAGATAGAGTTTAACGTCATTCCCAGGACATGTAGACCCGCAGACACCGCCTTCTAGCACCCATATGATAAAAAGGGGTTGGGGCTTGCCATAAGGGGGTACTAATATAATTTCCAGGAAAGCAAACAATTGATATTAGAATATAAGATGAACGTCTCGCTGCCCTGGGAATGGATTCGTTGAAACTTCAGCGTCTGGCAACTGACCTGGTAAACACTCATAAGGTCATTAATCATCTTAACAACAGCAACCGTGAGCACCTTTTTGATCTCCATCTTTCTAACACATGTGGGCATGCCTACAAAGTTAGAAAACAGCACTGCTCATGTGACTTTCGGAAACATTTTTTATGCTCAGAATTGCGGAGGCATGGAATAAGCTGCCCGTGTCTGTTGTAGGCTGCCGAAACACTGAATCTTTCAAAGCCTCCATGCTTCCTGTAATCTGCCGACACTATACCTGATGACTCTCTCTACACATATGCACACACATACATGCATATTACTACTGTAAACTGTCCATGTTCCTGACACTACATTATTCTGTGTACTTGACATGAGACTTTGATGAGTTGTACACAATAAATTTTATTATTATTTATATTGCATGGGTGAAACTATATTTAATCAACATGACTCAATCATGGAAGTCTATAAAAAGTAAAGAATACAAAGAAAATATATATGACTGATAATAAAAAATACAAAAGATTTTGCAGATGATTTGTAATGGACATTTTTAGAAGCTTGTTTTCAAAGACGATTTATGAGAAATAAAAGTGAAATGGGACATGAGAATATAATTAGTTTGATTGGTTTTATTGTGCAGAAAAAAGAGAAAGAATTGGAAAGAATGAGAAAAAGAATAAAAATACATGTTGAAAGAGAAGATAAACTGGATTAAACTTAACAAAACTAATAAACATTTAATGATTAGCCAAGAAAATCTTATTTTTCTGTATAATTATAAAATGGTGACTGAATGACAAAAGATAAGAAAAAAAAAAAAAGTTCACATAAGTAAAATAAAAAATAAACCAATAAAAAAAAAATTCTAATATATAAAAATAATAATCATCCTAAGATAATGATTTCAATATTTTTTTTTTTCTCTGATAAGAAAGTCTTAATTTTGCTGCAATTTGTAACGATTGGTCTATTTTCTGAGGGACCCCCCCACCCTCAAGTGGATTGCTGATTGGGTCACTTATGGGGGTAGGGATACAGAATCAAACATTAAGATACCTAAATCAAAGGGGACAAAGAAAGAATGGGGGTCACGTGTTGCTCCTTAATTTCTACTTCTGTGTGTGTGTCGAGGGGGGGGGTGAGAGTGAGAGATTAGGACCCTGTCCATGGATATAAAATGAGTAGTGAATAATTCCAATTAGACCACCACTGACAGATTGATCTGCTCAAATCATCCCCAAAGTCTCTTGAAGAATTTTATTCTAAACCAAAAAAGAAAAAGAAAAATGGCAGCACTCAATGGAAAATGGAAACTTGACAGAATTGAAAATGGCAAAGAATTTGCACAAAAACTTTGTAAGTTTTTTTTTCATTCTTCTTTTTTCTTTCTATTGTTGTATTCTTAATTTAAATCTTAAACTGATTTCTAAATATTTTAAATCTTTCAATTAATGTCAAACCTTTATCTTACAGCAAATCTAATTTCTGAACATTTATTTTTAAATTTTAAATTTTATTTTCCTTTCTATGATAATATCTTTTTTATTTTATTTTTTTTTGTTGGGGAGATAGATTTCATGGATGTGGATGTATCTATATTCTGGCTTTAAAAAATATATACTAGATTTCGTCACACTCTATTGTGAATTACCTTCCTCAATGTGTTTTATGATCTTTCCTATTGTTTCAATTGACAGTCCCTTTTTTTTAGTCATGTTTCCTTTCAATTAGAAATACCCAACCATCTTGTTGGGGTCTGAAAGAACTTTTAACAATAAACTGATTTGCATATCTAGTCTTTTACTGGCATTTGTTTCAGAAATACAAAATACAAAACCATTCCATAATTGATAATTTAACATTGGGTTATTCCATAATATTTTCTTTTGCATGCAATGGATATAAAGTATGCCACTAATTAAAAGAAAAAGTAATTTAGCTTGTTTAACGTCTATTCTATGATGGGGGGAAGGAGTCCCCAATCGTTATAAATTGCAGCAAAATTAAGACTTTCTTATCAGAGAAAAAAAAATTGAAATCATTATCTTAGGATGATTATTATCTTTGTATATTAGAATCTTTTTTTATTGGTTTATTTTTTATTTTACTTATGTGAACTTTTTTTTTCTTATCTTTTGTCATTCAGTCACCATTTTATAATTATACAGAAAAATAAGATTTTCTTGGTTAATCATTAACGTTCAGCTATTGAATAAAAAAGATGTTTTGTGTCTTATCTGTTATTAGTTTATTTACTGCTACATAAAATAAACACTAAGTGAACATCTTGTAAATGTGCTAAATCCATAATTTTTGGCCGGGGTAGTATAATGGCCATTAGATAAAGGAAGATAATATAGATTCTATATTGATGTGGATCCCATAATATTCTATTCACCAGAGATACCATGCAGAATCATTCCTTCTTCATGGCATCTCTCAGACGAAAGGGGTAGGGGAGTGTACTTAGTGGTGCTCATCTCTTCTTCAAGTAATATGTGACAAATCACACTGGGTTACATGGTACCAATAGTATGGGACAATTCCAGATTTTATTTCAACTAAAGATATAATGATGCAAATGTTGACCATAAATATTAAAAATTAATATTGCAATTTTATTTTTGGTTGGAGAGTTTGGTAATAAATTCTAAAATTATTTTATCTTTAATTTTGAAGAAAATTAACTTTTTATCTAAAAAAATGGATAGAGGTTTTATTTATTTTTGAAGGATTTAAAATTTTTAGATATTGGAATATTTTCATGTCTTAATTCAGTTTTTGTTTAACTCTTAACGTCCTATACCACCTCATTCCACCCATCTGGAAGTCACATTCATTTTCCTAATCTACCCCAAATCATAGCCTTTGTTTAAATGTAATATTAAACATATTTAGAAGTCTTTTGATTTAAGGGAAATAACAGGTAACTTTAAATGAAAAGGCCATTTTTAGCCATTTTTTGATAAATGGTTATAGGAATTTGGCTCTAGACTTGAAAATTCTCAACAGGATGTTAAGAACATTCAAAAACTTTTAAAAAAAAACAAACACTTATTTACTTAACTTAGTCTGGTACAAGGCTACAATAATGGGCACCCAGTTAGAATATATCTCACTGCATGACTGAATCAATCTACAAGAAAACTGTGCTAACCATTGTGCTATGGCAGACATACATTTTTATAATTCTCTTGTTTGTTTTTTCTTGTATATAAAATTTTAACTAGATTTACCATTTTAGTCATGTATTGGCAATGTTTATTAAACATTTATATGTAAAATCGGCCATTATTTTCTAAAAATGAATGAACTGTGAAATGATATTTGTTTGGAAATAATGGCAAGGTTTATTAAACATTTATATGTAAAATCGGCCATTATTTTCTAAAAATGAATGAACCGTGAAATGATATTTGTTTGGAAATAATGGCAATGTTTATTAAACATTTATATGTAAAATCGGCCATTATTTTCCAAATAATTTGATATCATGATCATACATATTAATCTCAATTGTAAATTAAGCTGTCACATTTATAAGTTACACAGAACTATTCTATCATGTAAATAGGCTTTCTTCTAAAATAAGATTTTACAATCTCTGTCCCATAATATATGTAACAACTATTATGGAATAGGATATTATAATTTATTCTTAAAGCATTTTACACAATGAGATTGATAGCAACTCCTACTTCAAACAGGTCCCCAAATAAGGGGTGTATCAACAATACTCAGATCCCTCATTAATACACTGTATATAAGGATGTAGAGTTAAAGAAATATTTACTTGATTTTAAGACTGATGAGAATAGTTTTTAGAATTCATGGGAGATAACTCTTGCTGGTCTTAAAAGACATTTTTCGTCTGATGGTGAAGCTGTATGATTAAGCAATTAGAAATTTAACTATTTATTGGATACCTTTAATAAATTCTTAATAATCATCATAAGATCATATAACAAATATAATTGATAAATCTCTTTTTTTCTGTAACGTGGATTAATCTTTTATAGTAACTATCATTGTTTGTAATTGGTGGAAGTTTTTAAACTGATGATAAAGATGGTTGGTTTTTTGGTTGGTTGGTTAGATTTTATGGCATGTCAACTGTTGTTGGGTTATTTTATGCCAAAGACTCTTTGTTTTATTCATTCTTGATGGTTATTGAAAATTCTTTTTTTTTAAAAACTTAATTTAAAAAAAAAACACATTTTTTAAAACTCATTTTTCTATTAAACACATACATGGGACCCTAACAGGTATTACCACTCCGGGTCAGGGTATACCTGGGAGTAATGGCAAACAAATATTTTAAAATAGAAATATGTTTACAAAAATGAAAAAGTAGAAAGGACATTTTACATGTGTTTATTAGTCTTGCTGAGTATCTTGGTTGGCCTATGAACTTTTCAGCCAACTCTCATGTTTCAATTTAGTCAAGAATAAGTGTCTAGGTAATAGAGCTTGAGTATAGTAAAAGATCCCATATACAAATCAAAACTGTCACAGGTCCCAAAATAAGGGGTGTATCAGCAATACTCAAATTCCATATTAATATATTGTATATATATATATATAAGTAAAAAAAGTAAAGTCGCCGGGGTGGCCTAAAGTCGGTATCAGCGAGACAGCGAGGGTGTCTATCCCTCTTCACTAGTGCTAGTTTGGGTGTCAGAGGCAGAGCACCACTCCTACCATGAGCTCCTCCCTTTAGTGCACATATCCATGTGCTACTCATACGCTGAGTTAGTGAGGGCCGGAATTGAACCCAGAACCTCGAGTTTGCAGCTGAACACTCTACCAACTGAGTTAAACCAGCCCTATTGGGTGTTAACTTGCATGCATATGATATAGAATATTCGTATGATTGTTACTATGTCATAAGATGGCCAAAGACTTTGAAAATTCTATCACAATATTTACTTCCACCAAACATGTAGATATTATATCCCAGTCAAAATTGGCCTTTTTACTTCAGAATGTTGCAGTTTTATTTTCCATATATATTTCTTTTGATGATTTATATAAATAAATTCCCAGAGAGTATGAATGTTAAAGGCTGTGGTGTAATGGTTAGAGTTGTAGGAAATAAACTCATCAAACCAAGTTCAAATCCTGGATAAAGCTACTGTTCACATAGCGCTAATACCCTTGGGAAAGGTATGAATCCACCTACTCTTCCTCCAGCTATGGGTAAATAGCAGGGCAGACTGGGATCTTTAACCTTGGTTAAGTGACTAGTCTAGGAGAAGGAAAACTGAATTCACACCTATTAAACTCCGCTTGGGGTGGTCACAACTAGAAGAGACTCAGTCCTAATTAGTAATCTATTTCACTAATAAGAATAATTTCAATGGCCTAACACAGTATTATCTGAAGACCCTAAATACACAGATGTACCTAAGGTGGAACAAACATTTTTACAGGGAATTGTCATTGTGTGGTTACAAAGAAAAAGGTACTTGTCTAAAGGTCTATAAAAGGAAGGCATAGCTGCAAATTATGAGATCAAATTTTGGTGATACTAATGTATGATAACTCAAATTAAGCCTCTTACCGTTTTGATCTGTATTATAAACTCAGGGAAGGTAAAATCTACATGTTGTCTCGTTTAGATCTATGATGAAAAGAAAAAAAAATGGAAGTCCTCTGGACTAGTGACAATTTAAGGATTAGTCCTACACCTAAAAATGGACTGCTAAGGGAGGTAACTTTTAAGGGATTTATGTGTAACATGACACTACATGTATGTAAAGTATTTGATTTCAACATTTCTTGGAGAAAATAAATTGTTTGCTTTAAATGGCATTGAATAAATTATAGGTTATTTCCTATAAGTCTAACATGATCAAAGGGGAACCACTCTTGACTGATAAATTATTTATTTATTCATTGATCTACTAGGAAAAAAGAAGACTGGGTTAGGGTTTAGGGTTAGTTTAATGGGAAAATAAATAATTTATCAGTCAAGGGTGGTTCCTCTTTGATCATGTTAGACTTATAGGAAATAACCAAATTATGATTGAATTTCATTGGGGTTTTCAAGTTTCAAAAGGACAATGATGTAAATAATGACCCAGCAAGATGATGTCATATTTTGTGTTTCTCATTATTGTTATATACCACATCAAACATTGTACATATAAACGAGAGTGTTCAGAGAGAGTTCCCAGGTGATAGAGAGAGACTGATTAGAGAGAGACAGAGACAGATTAGAGACTTACTTGGAGAGGACATGGTCTTACTTTATCACTTGTAGACATCTTTACTCTTCCAGTTGCCATGTTCCTGTCTTCTATTTCTTCTTCTTCTTCTCTGGCTGACTTTTCGTTTAGTTGGGTTCTTTTATCTAACTTCTTCTACTAAGGGCTTTGCCTTTGGTCTTTACTTGTTTTCAATTAAATGAACTAACAAGACATTTTTGTTGCTTGATCAAGCTTTTATTTTATCTAGCCCATGATTCTTATTTGCCACGTGGGGAGACCAGCCTCAGAGTACGTCTAAACTCTTTGACGGCCGGGCTGAATCTAAAAACTAAAACTAATCACGTGTTTCTCATGGTGTGTGAGATTCATGCCTCTAGGGGTCAGGGGGTTACCAACAGTCAGTGATAAATTTCCACTCCCCAATCACAAAGTTAACGGCCCTTATTCTCACCTACAGGATCTCCAACAATTTATGACACCCATAAATTGTAACATTATTTCAAGATATTTTTTTCTTTTTAAAAGCAATGCATTCAATATAGCAAATGTTTTTCATTCTAAACTTTTTTTCTTCAGCAATTACTGACCATGCAAGAGAACAAGGTCAATCTTTCCTGGATCCAGAGAATGAAATCACTCAGGAGATCACCATTGGCAAAAAAAGCATGGTTATTAAATTTGCTGCCAAGAAGACCGGTTGGAATGAAGAACAAAAGGCAGATTATGGTATGCCTGTAAACCAGGTTCATTTTGGAGCACAATTTAAAGTAAGTTCATTTGTTGAAACAAGAAAAGAAAAGAAAATAATAAATAAGTTTTTTTATGAATAATCAATGAGATAAAAAATGGAGGTTATTTCCTATAAGTCCAACATAAACAAAGGGGAACCACTCTTGACTGATAAATTATTTATTTATTTTCCCATTAAACTAACCCTAACTCCGTCTTCTTTTTTCCTAGTAGATCAATAAATAAATAAATAAATAATTTATTAGTCAAGAGTGGTTCCCCTTTGTTTATGTTGGAGTTATAGGAAATAACCAAAATGGATATATATTAAGTTGTTGCTATTGTGATATTTGCTATGGCATACATACAAAATGATCATAATTTTGACTTAATTAAAGGCTATTTTCAAAGGCTATTGAGTTTGATACCAAATAATATCCTATTTATATCAATTAATTGTAAATAAATAAAATAGGGGAAGTACTCTATAACTTGTATTTGATAACTATCTCCCTTGAGAAATGATTATTGGGGTTAATGTTACCAAAGACCCCCTATACTACTATTATAATTATGTTGCAAATTGGATTGGAAATTCTTTTATTTTCTAAGGACCTTTGATGCTATTGTGTTAACAATGTTTGCAGTGTTGTTGTACCATACATAAAAATGTCAAATCATTATAATAGACAACCCCCCCCAAAAAAAACAAAAAAAAACAAAAAAAAACTAAATCCTTTTTTTGATACATTGTGTTTTCAGGCTATTTATAATCTGATTGGTGATACGCTTCAAGAAGAACAAGATGGTTTATTCAAAGCCAAAGTCACAAGAAAAGTGGTCAATGATGAAATGGTCATGGTAAGTAATCAAGGGTTTCATTTTCACACTTTAACTCTTAACATCCTGTTGAGAATTTTCTAAGTCCAGAGCCCCATTCCTATAAGGATTTATCAATAAATGGCTAAAATGGCCTTTTCATTTAAAGTTACCTGTTATTTCCTATAAATCAAAGACTACTAAATATGTTTAATATTACATTTAAACAAAGACTATCATATGGGGTAGATTAGGAAAACAAATGTGACTTCCGGCTGGGTGGAATGAGGCAGTATAGGATGTTAAGAGTTAAGTAAACTAGCAAAAATATGCATCCTCCTCTGGGCATAAGTATTTAAGTTTTTATGTAATGAAATATATTAAATTAGAAAGACTAACTAAATTAAATAAGAACACATATAAAAAGATTACACTTATTTTAATTATATTTTAATTGGTTTCTGTATAAAATCATTCATGGGATTGATTTTAATACATTGGAAAATAAAACAATTATATTAGAGATCAATAACACCAAGTAATTATTTACTAAATTCAGTTTTATTAAAACCAGTATGCAAAGTATTCACACCATATATTATGTAAACCTCCATTTCTTAGTGATATATTCTTATTTTAATGCTACATATTATCAATACAATTCAATTCAATTAATTTTGATTGTATATACAAGTTTCCTGTAATCCTTTTCCCATAATATATTACGGTATCCTCAGATTTTTACAAGTGCGAAGTGATAACAGCTAATAAAAGTGTTTTTCCAGTCTATAGTTTGGTTGTTTAAGTAGACATATAATTACAAATTTTTGTAACTATTATATGATTATCCAAAATCTTGAATTAGTCAAGATATGTCTTGAGAGTCAAAGTGAAAAGCAATGAATGTCAAAGGGAAATTGATATGATTATTATGTAACAGAGATTCCATACATGTTAAATTGATGAATTCTTGGATTGTTCAGTTATAAAAATTCATGTTTCTTACTATTTAACAACATTTCAGATTTGATTGAGAACAGAATCAATAAAAAAAAAAAAGAAGTTTAGAATATTTGATTAAGTTTTTATTAAATTTGATTATTTAAAGTCTTCGAAAAAATTACTGTTAATTTAAAAAAAATACATATATATATATTTACCAACCTCTCCACACGAGCAGGATGTGACACAAGGTCAATTACTTAAGCGGAGTTTAACAGGTTTGAATTCAGAGTTTTAATTCTCCTAGACTGGTTACCTAGCCATAGTTAAAGAGTCCAGTTTGCCCTACTATTTACCCATAGCTGGAGGGAGAATTGGATTCATACCTTTCACAAGGGAATTAGCGCTATGTGAGATGCCAACAGCTTTTGTCCAGGAATTGAACTCACGTTGATGAGTCCATTTCCTATGATTCTAACCATTAGACCACATGCCTCCATACTTGAAACCATATAATTGTGCACAAATTATTAGTATTAGTTAGAAATACTTGAAATAATATATTTGTGTATACAGTATTAGTATTAGATAGGAATACTTGAAACAATACAATTGTGTGAAAACAAATCATCATTTTAGATAGTTACTTGAATATAATCTATACATATAAAAAGGGCAGTTGTGTGTATATGTATGTCAGGAAGAAACTTCGAAAGTAAAACAATTAACGAGAAAGTAAATATATATACACATTAAATATCACCAGGGCTTGCTTTTTTAGCAAAAATAATGGTGATTTGATTTATATTTGTGAAGATAATTAAAAAATAAAATTTAAATGATAACAGCATGGATTTTTTTTATTCATTTAATATTTTAGATAGTAGACATTAACATTTCTTTTGAGAGTAGCTGGATCAATACAAGGTCTATTTTTTTACATAGGCATTTAAATGGGGCATCCCATGAGGATTCAACTCACGATTCAGTAATAATGGATATGCGGGACTAACTTAAAAAAATCCCCTCTACCCAGGCGATGCCAGGTAGCTGCTGCTAGTTGTATATAAATCATTAGTGTGAAAATAGTTACTTGAAGCAATACAAATGATTATCATCAGTTACTTGTAGCCACATAACCGTTTAAAAAAAAAAAGAAGTAAAAATACACCCAAAAAGGTTTGATCTTCCATAAAACTAATTAAATGACATAAAAGACGAAATCAGAAGATTTATGTGATTTTTTGTTCTTTGATTTAATCCGATTCATGTCGTCATTACTATTTTTTATATATTTTATTTTTTTCAGGAGGTAACAGCAGGTGATGCCCATTGTAAGAGATATTACAAACGTGCATAATCTCAGGGACAGGGACATCTGCTCATTTGTGACATTGTTGTATGCTGTAAAGTTATAGATATAAGTAAAGCCACATCATGCATCAATCCTCATAGGGGAATCACTTCATTCATCCAAAGAGAAATAAGTGTATAATAAAATCATCATCAACAAACATTTCAAAATTTATTTCAATGGACACAAAGTTTATCTTAGCCGCACTGATTTCACGATTGTTTATAAGCATTCATTTTGAATATTAAAGATAAAGCTGGTAATTCTATTAAAATGCAAAAGTGATAAAATTCAAATCATTCGCTTCCAACGAGAATGGTACAACCTGAAGTAAATGGTAAAATTAGTTCAACTGTTATTTATAGGATGCTAGACATTTTTTTTGGTACACTAAGTATTTACAGATCATTATAGACAAAAATTACCAAAAACTTCTCTGAACAGCCAACAATGACCTCCATAATTCATCCATTGAAAAAGAAAAAGTTCAAAAGTAATTTTGTTTATAATAATCAATTTACCTCATCTTTGATGGAAGGTAATTTGAAAAATTTGATCTGTAATCAAATTATAAAAAAAAAAAAAAAAAAAAAAATCCCCACCTTTGAATTACTACCTTTCTTTTGTACGTTTTATTTTTCATGTCCAAAGAAAATAATTTTCTCTTTTGTAACAGCAGCAATGAATGCATTGTGATTGGGCAATAAAAATGTCAGTGATAACAGTTGGCTGTCTTTTTTCTATTTCTTTTTAAATTGTTTCATTATGGACATCCATAAAATATTAAGAGCTATTTTTTCTCTTTTTTTTGTATAGACTTTTTTTGTTGTTGTTGTTGTTGTGATTATCAGATTAAGTTTAGAAATGACTGATTTTATGATAGACAAAACAATTTTCATTTTATTATCATTATTTAATTTTGTAGAAAATAATTTTAATTATTTCATCATTAGACTACAGACTTATTGATGCACACCCACATCATTACTAATAGTATAGCTATCTGTATATATTAGAGGACTTATATATCTGGGTATCATATAGTTCATGATGATATTTATGCTTCAATTTAGAAAGAAGTGAATGATTCTAATTAGCATTTCATAGTTATATCCATTATACCAATAATTTGCACAATGAAAAAATATAATTCAGTGCAAAAGCACACACACAATATATATATATATATATATATATATATATATATATATATATTTACCAACCACTCTGCAAGAGCAGAATGTGACATAAGGTCAATTTCTTAACCGGAGTTTTTGAATTCAGAGTTTTCCTTCTCCTAGACTGGTTACCTAGCCAAGGTTAAAGAGTCCAGTTTAGCCTACTATTTACCCATAGTTGAAGGGAAAGTAGTTGGATTTCTCAAGGGTATTAGCGCTTTTTAACCAAAGATACCAATATTTTATATATTTACCAACCCCTTCGCATGAGTAGGATGCGACACAATATCAATTTCTTAAGCGGAATTTAACAGGTTTGAATTCAGAGTTTTCTTTCTCCTAGACTGGTTACCTAGGCAAGGTTAAAGAGTCCAGTCTGCCCTACTATTAACCCATGACTGTAGGGAGAATAGGTAGGTTCATATCTTTCCCAAGAGTATTAGCGCTGTGTGAAATGCAAACAGCCTTGCCCAAGATTTGAACAAAGGTTGATGAGTCCATTTCCTACAAGGGTAAGCATTTCACCATGTGCTTCCTATAAACATGTGGAGGCATTCATGGTTAATGGTTATCATCATAGGAAGTGAACTCAGCTACTCGAGTTCAAATCCTGAGTAAGGCTGTTTGCATTTTCACATAGCACTAATACCCTTGGGAAAGATATGAACCCACCTGTTCTCCCTACAGTTATAATAGTGGGAGCAGTCTGGGCTTATCAATCTTGGTATGGCAACTGATCTAGGAGAAGGAAAACTGAAAAGTTCATATGATTTTCTAAGCAACAATAATGAAAGAAGTGTGTGCACCACAAGGGGAGTATGTTGAAAAAGAAATCTTATTTAGTTACATTCCATGAAAGTAGCTTGGATTTTTCTGCCAACCCTCATATGTGTGTGTGTGTGTGTGTGTGTGTGTATGTGATTAAAAGATGAGGAACAAAGTAGATAAAAAAAACAATTTCAATTAATATTTTGCTTCTGTGAATTTACAAAGCTTCATCAGTATAATATATCACACTACAACTATACCTATTTACAGTTAAATAATATAAGTAGTTATTACTATTAATTTTAATAAATCTCAATACCACCATATCCAAATCATATTTATTGATCTTTGTTAATTTCTATTTGTAACCATATAAAAATATCATACCAATTACAGTTAAAAAAAAAAAAAAAACATCTTCATATTAGTTCAAATCTATTTTTGTGTCTATATTTAAATATGAGTTCATTCCTTTTATTTAGCAGCTGGCTAGTGGATCTATATTTAATTATACTTATTTTCTCCTCAAGGCAGAAGTTACTTCTAATGTTAAAACTTTTAGGGGTAGAAGATTTATATATATATATATATATATATATATATATATATATATATATGGGGCCAGTTTAGCTCAGTCAGTAGAGCACCCACCTTGGAATTGTGAGGTTCCGAGTTTGATACCTGTTCCCGCAACTCAGCGTATAAGTAGCACAGATTGGGTAATCTAATCTGTGCGGTAAAGTGGGTAGCTGACGGTAGGTGTGGCACTCTGCCTGAGCAAAATAATCTCCATGGTCTAGCGCTAGCGAAAAATGGATAGACTTGCTCGCTGTATGGCTGATACTGACACTAGGCCACTCCACCAACTTTATATATATATATATATATATATATATATATATATGTAGTATATTAAGAAAGAATGAAAAAACACAGGTTCAAATGAGTTAAGTGGTTGGTTTATTGGCTGACGCTGCAGTGTTTCGATCTATAAATTAGATCATCTTCAGGGCATTTGTTGGTATATGGAAGATAATAAGACATTTTTTATCACAGAATAACGAGAAAAGCGAGTGATAGTCCTTGTTTGTCAGTCTGTTTAAAATTTGAAGTTTGAAAAAAGGAGATGGTTTGAAATATGACGTCAAATATTCTCTTTTACAGTGTGAGTATAGGACTATATATATATATATATATATATATATATATATATATATATATACTGTGGGACTGTATATATATATATATATGGTTGGGGGCTGCAGTGTTTCGATCTATTAATTAGATCATCTTCAGGGCATTTGTTGGTATATGGAAGATAATAAGACATTTTCTATCACAGAATAACGAGAAAAGCGAGTGATAGTCCTTGTTTGTCAGTCTGTTTAAAATTTGAAGTTTGAAAAAAGTCCCATACTCACACCGTAAAAGAGAATATTTGACGTCATATTTCAAACCGTCTCCTCAAATATTCTCTTTTATGGTGTGAGTATGGGACTGTATATATATATATATAAATATATATATATATACATATATATATATATATACTGTGGGACTGTATATATATATATATATATATATATATATATATAAACTGTGGGACTTTTACGGTGTGAGTATGGGAATATATATATATATATATATATATATATATATATATATATTATAATGTTATAGAGGCTGTAGAAAGTTCTAGTGGTTATCTTGGGGACTGTCATCCTCAACAGAAAAAATCTAAAAGATAACATTGTAATGTCAATATTTGATAAGTATGTGAGTGGGTGTATTTACCCCCTCCCCTACTCTTTCCTGTATCCATTGATTTTCTATTACTTCCATTTATTCTGCAACCCTTTGTCTGTTTTAAAGAGAGTCCATTTTGTGGTTTCTCTGCTATAGAAAATATCTCCCATTCATTTATCGGACAGAGTCATCTTTTGAAAATATGAAAATTCGGAATAGATTTCCCCAAGAAAACATCTCAGAAATTTCATATTAAAACTAGTGGATTACTCAACCTTTATCTATGAAAATAGTTTTATTGAATGATATTCTTATGTGTATTTATGAGATGAGGACAACAGCCCAAAGATTCAACCCCTTTTCTTGCTATTTATATTGATTTTCTTTTACATGAAATAAAAAAAAGAATTCTGTACCAATTAAGTTTCATTATTTATACTAGCAAGATAGAGCATATATATCTAAATTAGGGTAGTGTTGATATGAAGTCAATGGCACTTGGTTACTGTCAGTAACCAAGTATTGTTGACTTCATGTCAATGCTACCCATACTCATATATATATATATATATACATATATATATATATATATATATATATATATTGGTTTGGTGGTTAGTTGTGAAAGCTATCACAATGCAAATGTAAAGAAAGGTGAGGTAACTAGGATATTCACCATTAGCATTGTGATAGCCTTAAAAATAAACTGCCAAACCAATATATGCACACTGCTTTGAGCAAATTATAAAACTCTCATATATATATATATATATATATATATATATATATATATAATTTAATATACCAAACTTGTTGGTAAATCCTTGCGGTGAGAAAAAACCCAGCAAATAGTTTGATTGTAAAAATATACTACCAAACATTAGCCGGGGAGAAAAAAATTTTTTGAAAAAAAGAAAAGACCAAGATAATCGTACCAACCAAAAATAATCTATTGGTACAATATTTGGCCGAAAGAAAAAACAATTTATATATATATAAGATATATATATATTCATACAAAACCGCCAGGAAACTAAAGCTAATAAGTAAAAAGTGCTCAATACCTAAATAGAGCAAATGATAAAGATAAATCTAATGAGTCAGATAAACCTAGTAAAAGTTTCGCTTAATGCTCTTCAGGGCTAAGCTCCAACTCCCTGAAGAGCATTAAGCGAAACTTTTAGTAGGGTTATCTGACTCATTAGATTTATCTTTATATATATATATAGGGTATTTAAAAAAACTTGATATCATTTGAGATATACAAGTTTTTTCAGAAAATTTGATATTTTGTAATCTGATAATTTGATCAATTCTCATTCAAATGATCTCAAATTTTAACAAATTTTTGTTATCTTACATATTACTTCTCTGATACTAGCACCATAAAACAACATCCAATTACAAAACATGCAGACAAATTCACATCCTCTAACATAAGAAAAATTCTCACTGAAAATACCAAAATCCTTTATAAAAACAGCAATAAAAAACACCTACAAATTCTTGAGGGGATTTGTATAAAAAACAACAAACATAACATTAATAAAATAGCATTTAATAAAGGCAATAATATAGTAAAAATTTCCGATAACTAACACACTAATCTTAGCAACCCTAAAAAAAAAATATAATAGACTCTCCTAATTTGAAAGAGCAATAGATAAAAGAATGAATAAATTCAAATGAGAAAAAAAAAATACTAACACACTACAACCTATGATGACTGGTGAAATGGTCGAAAGCGCTTGGGTAAAAAGTAGGAAAAAGTATGGGACAGTTCCTCTACCAACTGGATCCCAATTTACGAAAAAACCACTAGAAGACTAGAAAGAATACAAATAAAGATTATAAAGAAAAAATATTCCATGGTCTTTAATATTACCCACTTAAACAATAACTTGCTGCCAAAATACACAATATATATATAATAATAATATCAGTAGAGGAAAAATTAAGGGTCTACCATGGTTTCAATCAAAATGATTTTATCAGGACCCTACCCTATGCTTAACTAAGTCGATGTAATTCCTTAGTTAAACTTAGATATATTTTGGATAATAACGGTTCAACGCTATGTTATTTTTCACTTAAATTTCACATGTGGTCTGCATGCGAAAATTGAGAGAAAAACAACATAGCGTTCCACACGTGTATTCATTCCTTAGTTCTCATTTCTGTATTGTTATAAATTTAATTCTAATTATAAATAATAGCTAGTAAAAGCAATTAAAATTTAATTCTATTTTAGGAGTTGAATATTACTAATTTATAGTTTTTCATTGTTCTTTTTTTTGTATTTATCCTATTGAAAATTAATAACTATTTAAGAAAAAAATTCTAATTTATTTAGTTAAATTTAATAATAATATTTTAGTGACTGACCAACCTATGTCTACAATTGCAGATTGATTCAAATCTATTATTTAAAAGATTTTTCTTATCCGGGAATTTCAATAAATTGCCTACTACTTATATCTATAAATATACTCTTACTAAGGTAGGACACATTCAAGCTGGGTAGGCCACATATTATAACAGAATCAAAAAGGTAGGCCACAAACTATAACGGCACCGAAAATTCTTTCTTGGTTTCTTTTTGATAGCATCATTCCTCTGGCATTTTGTAACCATTATTTAGTCATCATCATGTTGTGCTATTAGCATGGATATTCATGTCAATCTCTCTCCAACTGTCCCTATCACTCGTTGTTCTTGGGAAGTCCTCTGCGCAGCATCCAGTAGCTGCACAGAGCTCGTCAATGTATGTCTGGTGTGCCCATGTGCTGGCTTCCACAGGAGAATGTCACTTATGAGTTCGTCCTTACTTCTCCAGCAGTGTTCTGCGTATCTTGTTCATCTTACTGCGCAGCATCAAGTATCTGCGCAGAGCTGGTCAATGTATGTCTTTGCTGGACAGCCCACACTGGCATGCCCATATGCTGGCTTGCACAGGAGGATGTCACTTATGAGTTCATCCTTGCTTCTCCAGCAGTGTTCTGCATGTCTTGTTCATCTCACTCAGATGGTTTGGGTGATATGGGGCAGGTGACCGTGCAGCTGTTTTCTCGTGGGATGTTGTTTTCATGTTTTGTTTAGGATTGCACACAGCATTCTTGTGCAGCTCCCAGCTAGTTTATTCTCTAAGCGCTTAATTTATTAACTGTATATGGACTGAGAACAACCAAAACTGTTGAAAGCAAAATTGTGGATAAGTAGGGTGCAGTGATGCTGATAGCTTTATTGTGTTAATATAGCATTTAATTCTAAGGCTAACAGCAACAAATAAATGAATTAAAACTTAGTTTAATTTTAACAATTTATTAATGAGCAAATAAAACAATGAGTAACAATATAAAGTCCTTCCTGTAATTGTGTTACTATAGCATTTAATTTTAAGGCTAACAGCAACAAATGAATTAAAACTTAGTTTTATTCTAACAATTTATTAACGAGCAAATAAAACAATGAGTAACAATATAAAGTGAGTTTGAAGGACTTACCAGTGTGCTAGGGAAGATATCTGGTATCTTAGGGTGATTTCTTGGAGAGGATTTAAAGTTGCTGCCTCACGGGATCTGGTCCGGGGTCTCTTCTGTGATTTTTGTATTTTGTGCCAAACCTCTGGGCTCATCACGTGATTGGTATATCCAATCACAGAAAGCCTCTCCCTCATTCAACTCCACACACAGGAATTACCATTTTACTGACCCAACAGCTTTTTGATTTAGTGCATCCTGGGACACACCTATTTTCTTTTAATGAGTCCCCGAGAAAATTTGATGGGTCCCAACTAAAGTTTCTTAATAAATTGTAGGGTTTTTAATTATGATCTAGTAAAACAACAAAAGCTGTCTAACTCCTACCTTGTAACCTATCCTGTGTAATTCATTTCTAAGAAACTATTGAAATGTATTTAGTTAGTTTGAATGGGTGAGGGAAGAAAAAAGAAAAACACTGGGACGCATGGATGCGATTTTACTGAGTGCTTTAAACGTTCTAATCCACACACCAGGCCACCCTCATGGCTCCATGTCATGCCCATTATGTAACAATTTTTCACTAATACATCCATCTATTCCAGAAAAGGAGACATAAGAAACGGTAAAAATTTTTATTTGTTACTTATACAAAAACAACCAAAAAACAATAATTCAAATCCTACAATTTTCCTACAGTCAAAGCATTGAGTCTTGTGGAACGTAGAATTTATTAGTTGATTTATTTTTATTTTTTTTCACAAATTTCAATAAAGTAACCAAAGCAGCAGGTGTCACTCCAGGAATTCGACTAGCAGCAGCAATCTTCAGAAATAAAGAAGAAAAGAAAAAAAAAGAAAAGAAAAAAGCAATTAGTATTAATATTATAGAATTTAGTAGAAGTAATAATTAGTATTGTATAATCATTATACATTGAATGATGTGGAGTGTTATGAGCCAAGTTCTGTGGTTTGTCAAGATCAGGCATGGGCATCCTTTTTTGAGAAGTGGGCCACATAAGGAGACATGGCTCATCATAAGGCAGGCTGCATTACTAAAACAATTCAAGGTGTTATATATTTGTTCAACATATGGAGAGAGACAGACAGATAGTAGATAGGGAATGATAGATGGTTCTTATTTATTAATATCTGCTTACTGGTTACTTTGTCTAATTCAGCTGCCATCTTCTCTTGTTGATCCGGTTTTCTCGGCCTGGTTCTTCTGGGGTTGCTTTTCCGTGTTGGGCTGGTCATTCTTGTTTGAATTGATCAATTAAGAAGACTTAGAAGGGTGTTTTTTAATAAAGCTTTTATTTAACAATCCAACCCATGATTCCGCTGCTCGGGGGAGATGGACCAAGAGAACTGACAACAACATCCACGCTCCTCGAAAGTCTAGTTTCTTCTGAAACTAATTCTCACACGTCTGTAATGGTGTGTTTTCAAGGGGTCAAGTGAAAAGGTTACTAACCGCTAATAACTGTCAAGTAACTTTCCATAGGACCCCATCTTTCTAAATCTAAATTGTGTGCATGCCTGTAGTTAGAATATTTTGAATAGGGTCTATTCAAAATATTCTAACTACAGGCACGCACGGACACAATTTATAAGCTGCTTATAAATTATGTAACAAATGTAATAATTTTTCAGCTTAAATGTCCTTTTGAAACCTATATAGCTGTTATGATACATTATTTCAAATCCTCTAAATTAACAAGAAGGGGCTGGTGAGGGGAAACAAATACTGTAAGTTGTAATAAGTCGTTGAGGTGGCCTAAAGTCGGTATCAGCCAATCAGCGTGGGAGTCTATCCCCTTTTCAATAGCACTAGACCAAGGAGAAGGTTTTCTGCATCTTAGGTGGAGCACCACACCTACCACCAGCTCCTTACTTTACCGCACAGATCTCTGTGCTACTCATACGCTGAATTGGTGAGGGCCAGTTTCGAACTAGGAACCTTGTGGTTTATAGCCGAACGCTCTACTGAGCTAAACCGGCTGCAAAATTCTATCATGAGTGTGAGTATCTAAGATTGTTTTTTTTTAATCATTTAGTTTGGTTTCTTTGTTTAATGGCATATCAACCCTCGTGGGTTATTTAATTCCAAAGCCATCCTTGTATAACAGTTGTGGTACTATTCAACCAATAGCTGGGGGATGAGGAGGTTCATACCTATCACAAGGGCTTTTTTTTTTAAAATAAATTTTTGATACTATCTATTCCTCTGTAAAAAGTAAAAGTAAAAAGTAAAGTTGTGGGGTGGCCTAATGTCAGTATCAGCCAGACAGTGAGGGAGTCCATTCCCTTTTCACTAGCGCTAGACCAAGGAGATTGTTTTTGCATCTGAGGTGGTGCGCCACACCTACCATCAGCTCCCAACTTCACCACACAGATCCCTGCACTACTCATACGCTGAGTTAGCGAGGGCCGGTATCAAACCAGGAACCTTGTGATTCTTAGTCAAGTGCTCTACCGACTGAGCTAAACCGAAGGGGGGGATTCCTCTGTAGATACCCTGTATTCTAAAAATAAGCAAAAAGTAGAGGCTGTCATGATAATCATCATCATGTTGACAACATGGATTCCCTTGACTCTCTCTCACCATCCATCCCTTTTAGTCATCGCTCCTGAAAGGTTTTAAAACTTGGCATCCAGTGTTCGCACATAACTGTACGTAGATAACAGATAAAATCTGCAGAGTAGCCTATTGTTGGTATGAAACAGCAAGGGAGTCTATCACTTTTTTGCTAGCACTAAACTCGGGAGATGGGTTTTGTTTAGGTGGAGATGCTTTACTGCACGGATTAGATTACTCAAGCTGTGCTACTCATGCACTAGAATTGGTGGGAACTGAACCTGGAACCTTGCAATTTCTAGGTGGATGCTTTACCAACTGAGCTATACTGGCACACTCAATTTTTTCTCAAGAATGACCGATAATGGAAGGTAATCCTCTTCATTTAACATCTACATTTTCACTCAAGGCTTTCATTCAAAAGATAGAACTGAGGACTTAATTATTTCCAGACCAGTACGCATCGGCTGACCCATGACATGAAACTGGAATATTTTTAGAGGCAAACTTGTGCTATTGTTGGAGGAAGGTTGAAGGTCGCTTAAGATGACGAAAGACAGACAATTCGATGATGGCTTTCAGAAAATGTTTCCAAACATCGGAAGACAGGAATTGCAGGTTCAGACCAAGCACTCCATAAAATAAAAAAAAATTAAAAAACAAAAAAAAAAACAGAACAGATTTGATAGCTGAAAAGTGTAGATATGAAAGTAAAAACAGTTTTTTAAAATTATTGGAATAGCCTATTGTCAGCATCAGCCAGACGATAGGCCATTGACCAGAGAGATTGTTTGTGCTGAAGTGGATCACCACACCTACCATCAGCTCCCCACTTTACTCCACAGATCAGATTACCTAAGTTGTGCTACTCATACACTGAGTTGACGAGGTCTGGTATCAAACCCGGTAGCTTGTGGTTCCTAGATGGACGCTCTACTAACTAAGCTAAAACTGGCCCTACAGAGGAGAAGTAAAGAAACACATAAAAAATAAATGGGATTGATACCTGGACCTTGTCAGAAAATTAAAAAACTGTAGAACATGAAAGTGACAATGATACCAATCATAGCCAGAGAACTGGGAAGAATCTGGCAAAGAAATTGAAGATCTGGGGAAGGATTGAGACGAGGACAGGCAACATGGTAAGCGCTCTCACATTTCTTTGGGGCTTTTCTATTTCTTTGAGAATTTCCTATTTCTTTGAGGATTTCCTATTTCTTTGAAAAGTATTCACTGTTATCTGTTTATTAAATGTTATTTGTCTTTCCTTGTACAGTTTCATGGTGTTTATTAAATAAACTTAATGACATCAGTAAAGAAGCTTCATGCAATCCCTTTCTTTGAAGACCAGTAGGCAGTAAAAGTGAAAACTTAGAAAAGATTAAAATAATTTAAAAAAAAATAATAAATACTCACAGTTCTTGGTCTGGCATCTACGAGTTTATTTTTAGCTTCATTTGCAATGTTTATTCTAGAGAAGAAAACAAAAAGAAAAAAAAAAAACAACATTTATGGAAGTTTTTTTTATATTGAGTCTTTAAAGATAAAAATCAACTGATAAGTCCATATTGACATTAGATCAATAAAAAGAAATGATAGACAAGAGTTGATATCAAAAGAAAATTATTTACTCAGATATTTACTCACTTCCTTTGATTTTATTATCAAATCCAGAAAATTCCACTAAATAAACTGAGACATTTTGAGTTATAACAGTGCATAATACTGTTGTAACTAGTTGTAATGGAGGTTTGTGGCATAATGGTGAGAGTTGTAGGAAATGGATTCTTTGACCTGAGTTCAAATCCTAGACAAGGCTGTTTGCATTTCACATAGCGCTAATACCCATGGGAAAGGTATGAATCCATATATTCTCCCTTCAGCTATGGGTAAATAGTAGGGCAGATTGGACTCTTTAATTAATATTCTCAATTTTCTAATAATGATAATTATACAGGGTGTCCAGAAAATGTTTACACCATTTGAAATGTGAATATCTAAGTAATTACAATTCCTAGGCAAACAAAATTAAATAGGCTTCATGTTGAATAATAAAAGATTTATTTATCAAAATTTAAACAAGATACTCAGAAGAATATAGGACATCCCCATGACATAGTGGCTAATGTGTTGGACTGTGAAATCATGGTAAGTGAGTTCAAACTCCAGTTGTACTATTATGTTTACTTTTGGACTAATACCATTGGGAAAGGTATGAACATCTTCAACCTCCCAGATATGGGTTAAATAGTACCACTCATGTTAGTGTTCTTCTACAAGGATGGCTTGGGCATTGAATAACCCTAGAAGGTTCATATGCCATTAAACAAAGATTTCACAAAGCCTCACACTCTTTTTTTACTTATTTGAGCAAATTTTAACACATATAATTAACCCTAAAAAATTACCCTGAGTTAAATTTAGTTTTTACAAATTTTATCAAAATTTGAGGTCATTTAAGTAATAATCTGCTATATTATTGGTTCCCAAACTTTTTTGTATGGCGACACACCAATGAGCTGTTTAAGATTTTTGCGGCATAGCCATAAAAGGAATACATTCTATAGATCCAAGAATACGAAAATATTTATTATTAGCTAGTTTTAATAAAAGTGAATGTAGTATTACAACACTAGACACTACTGTGTTGGTGTAGATTCAACCTATACAACCTATTTCATGCACTAAGATAGGCTCTACTGGAACAGTGAGCAACGTCTAGCATTGAAATTCTGCGTACAGATATGGTCTTCGGTTCTAATCCTCACCTAGGCATTTTTCATATCGCCCTACATTGTTACAGTGAAGTTTTTTCCTACTATATTGCAGTTTCTTCTACATCAATATATATGATATATAGGCCAGACTTTTTAAAAATAATATTTTCGTTTATACCTTAAATATTGAATACTTTCCCGTGACACACCTAATTACATCTTGCGACACACCGGTGTGTCGGGACACATAGATTGGGAACCACTGTGCTATAGTATTAGATTAAGAAATGACGTGAAAGTTTTTGGGACACCCTGTATTTCCTTTTCAGCAATATCTTATAATGGAGATTGTGTATTTGTCTGTCTGTAACCAAAACTATATCACTACTCAAGTCACAATTCCCTTTGTTATTTACATCACATACTCCATGATTTAATTCTTATTTAAATCTCAATTATTAATAAAATTGTTTTACATTATTAATACTGTTGACCACATCTACATACTAGTTATTTACCACATACCCCACATGTACGGGTTAGGCATAAGGCCCAATTAATGTGCGATCGCCCACGAGCTAAGACTCATGGGTGGCGGATGCCAAAAATCCCGTCGGCATTCCCCTTCAAGGGGGGTGTCTCAGGCACTGGGCAATAAACCCAGCTCTGCCCCTTTAAATCAAGGGGCAGGTGTTGCCTTGGGGGGCGGCCCCCTGGGATCAATGATGTTAACTTGTCGAAACCGGAGTTAGATATGTTGAACATATCTACATATTAATAACATGCAATTGTATTTATATATACAACAAAATAGCGGTTTACAGTGTGAACAGAAAAGCCAATTTACATATTGATCTTAAAAATTTGATTTTAATAAATATGTCCTTAACATTATTGATTTCTAATTGTGTGCATTTATCTTAATGAATGTGAGCAGAAATCTTAGTGATAAATCTTAAAAGAAATCCTTTAAAAAGAAGAAATAATTGTAATTTTACTTTTTGCTTCCTATTTTAACTAAACAGTTAAAATAAGAAAAATTAGCAATGAAAGATGGGAATGATGGAAGAAGACTAAATTTCAGTTGTTCTATTTTTTTTATTATACCCCCCCCCTGTTTCAAATCTTTTTATCTGCATTCTTATCTAGTTTCATAAGCCTTTCTAATTTAATATAATATAATATTTTATTAAATTAAAACTTTATTGAAGTCAGTCAGTCAGTATACTGTTGGTTTGGACAACAGCAACTGGCTAACCACAACTGAACTAGGCCTAAGACAGCTGGTACTTATTGGAACTCAAGAATAGTCCATTCATGTATTTAGGTGATTCCATTCCTTGTGTCCTGATTGGCTGCTTGGTTTCTATGATGTTATGAGGCTTCATAGATACACTGGCATTCTGCAGTAGGATTGCAACAAGATTAGATCCGTATTCAGTTACAGCTACTTGTTGCTTTGTCTTACCAATTCGACGGTAATTGGAACTTAGTATGATTATTCTACAAACTTAAATACTTTCACGCGGAGGGTGAATATATTTGCTAGTCTATATAATATATCAACAGAAGACAGCAAATTACAATATACAATATTGGAAATATTTATAAACAAGAAAATGCTATTTATTACCTGTAATAATCAAGATCCTCAGGAATTTCCAGCATTTCATCTTGTCGTACTTCTTTAATATCTTCCAACTGTTCTTGCACATCTCTTGTATATTTTACTATTTAAATTAAAGTAAAAAGAAAAGACACAAAAAGCAACTTTAACATGAATCATAAAATTAATTATAAATAGAAACCCTAAAATTGAGAAAATTATAATGTACTGCTCTAAAATCACCAGTCAAACATTAAATGTAGATTTAAGCTTAAAGATTATCTGTCTATCTATCTATCTATCTATACATATACAGGGGGTGGGGTGCAAAAGTAGGTATACAGTTATAAAAAAAAACACATACAATACTCATTGCATTTATTATACAAACAAATATTACATATATTAACATTAATTATTATTATTAATAACATGTTAATTATTAGTCACAATTAAATATGGCTAATGACACCAACATTTTACAAAATTAGGACACTTAATATAATATGCTACTAATTTCATCTGTGTGATACTGTTGTATACCAACTTTTGCACCACCACCCTGTATAAAGGGCAGTTTGTGTGTATGTATGTATGTCTGGATGAAACTACGAAAATAAAACAATTAACAACAAAATAAATATATATACATATTCACTATCACCAGATCTTGTTTTTTGAGCAAAAAATAATGAAGATTTGATTTATATTCGTGAAGATGATTAAAAAATAAAATCCAAATGAAAAGAAGAAAAACATTATACACATCAAAAATTTTTCCCAGAATTGAATCTGTTCTTTGGGTAATTCCATGTCAAATCATCCAGGCCATGTTACCCAACCCTTCAATTTTTCTAAAAGTTTGTCCAGCTGTGGACTATGTAAAAGTTAGACAATTCCCAAAATTTGAGCTTCCAATTCCATAAATTGGCGTAGTTATGTCAATTTTTAGCTCTCCAAATTTTTTTTGTTGTCATGAAAAATGGTGATTTTTTGTAATCTATTTTTGTCTGTAAAATAAGTTCTAGAGCTTCCCTATTCCTAAAAATTATAAAAGCATTTTCACCCAAGGAATCCAAAAATGATATAAAAATTTTTCAGGATTGTCTAACTTTAACATAGACCACACCTGGAAAAAATTTCAGAAAAATTGAAGGGGGTGGCTGACAATTTTACTTTTTTCTGGATGATTTGACATGGAATTACCCCTTTGAATTTTTGATATTCATACAATGTTTCTACTGATTCAATTTTTAGGCTTTGTCAAATATGTAATTGAAGAGAGAGTGAGAAAAAGAAACTTTTTTTTTTCATTGAAAAAGCTAAAATAGCAACAGAAAATATTAATATATTTCTCTTTTTTTTTCTTCTTCTGGATTATATACCAGACAAGGATTGAAGAATGGATCTAAAACATTGTAATAACATTATTGGATTGCTTGGAGGCAGGGGAGATATTTAGTTAAGTCCTAACACCAATATTAGGATTAGTATATCTGTGATATACTAACACTAAATAAATGGTTTGGTTTGGTTTGTTTTACAGCATATCAACCTCAGTGGGTCATTTAATGCCAATAAAGTTTTGAAATAAAGTCATTCTTAATGGATAATTAAATTTTATAAACTCATTTTTCTATTTAACCATAGTGAGACCCTAACAGGTACTACCACTCTGGGTCAGAATGAACCTGGAGCAATGGTGATGAAGGGGTGCTCCACATTCTCCAAACCTCCAGAACTGGAACCTCACAATCAGATAGAGTTTAACGTTATTCCAGGACAATAAGACCTTCAGCCACCGCCTTCTAGCACCCATATGATAAAAAAGGGTTGGGTCTTGCCATAAGGACAATAGAGTTGGAGCAACCATATAGGTGCTATCCTTAAGCATCACGGGGTCGCCACCCACAGCCAATAGGTGGCCCCATTGGGGGAATCTTACCCCTCTGCAGAGGTGCAGTCAGTGCACTCTAATGATCCAGCCGATAGGTGTAAATAAATGGATGGAAAGATAAGATAAGCTCATTTACACATACAGAAACAATTAATATATGCATATAAGTAGTATCGAAAGAAAGAATACATGTGTCCCAAGAGATAAAATATGCACATATTGTTCCATGACCAAGTAGTATGTGAAAGGGGTATAAAAACAAAAAAGTCTTACTTGAGATTGATAAACAGTGAAAGGGTCACAGCCATCTCAGCTTTACATTTTAATGGTGAGGGGAAAAGAGACAATGTCTTACTGTTCAAAGAACAGAGGCAAATGAGTGAAGGTTGATTTCTGAGAGTATCCCTAATGGATATACCCATTCACCAAGGGAGACAATTATTTATTGTCTCCCTACAAAATATGAAGAAGAGATTCAATTCTCCAAAAAATTTCAAGTATGTTAATGATTCTTCTAAAGTTATTGACAAAAAAGAAAGTTTTGTATTATTTAGATTTTTCGGACTGTTGTCCTCATTATTATTGTTATATACAAAAGGTTTTGGCTAATGTGACCTCTGAGATTCTTCAGGTATCCCAGGTTGAAATTCAGACAAATAAAAACAGCAAGTATTAAAAAAATCGATCTTGTTTTAGAAAAAAAAGAAAATAGAAAAAGAAATTGTGTTTTTTCCCCACTTATCACAACTGAGATTGAAACCGTTTTATTTACCTTCAATGGAAAGTCTTTCTAAAAGAATGAATTTTCCAAGTAAATGTTGAAACAAATCAGGAAATCCTTCAGCCAATTTTCTTGCATCAATGTTAGGATCACAGATCATTTGAAAGGCACTGCAGGGGTCAATAGAAAAAAAAAAAAAGGTTTACAATTTTTACTCAAAATGAACTATTTTTTTTTCCTGAACATTGCCAGGGACCTCAGCATGTTTGTTTTTGTTTTTTTTTCTGATTTCTATTAGGCGACTATATTTTTTCTGATTTTTATTAGGCTACTATATTTTTAAACATTTTTTATTAGACTACTATATTTTTTCTGATTTTTATTAGGCTACTATAGTTGTTCTGATTTCTATTAGGCTACTATGTTTTTTCTGATTTTTATTTAGACTGCTATAATTGTTGTTCTGTTTTAAGAAAGTCTAGCAGATGTACCTGGTAATACTTGAGAAAAAAGATAACTAATAAAATCTTTCAATGAAATAATTCATATTTTATCAACATTATTTATTGGTTAAAGTACAGACTTGGACTTCACATCAAAGTCTCTCACTGTTTAATCAGAACAGATTATGCTATAGACACACATTTGGAGCCAGTGACCATACAACAAACACTCATTTGGGGGATAACACTACAGTCTTTATGTCCTTGTTTAACCAGACATAATATATTTTTCAATCTAGTGACCTCAGAGGTCAACTTTGTATAATTTATATGAGTTTGCAGTCAATATCAATGCAAAAATATAAGTCCCCTAGTTGGGGGGGGGGAGGATCTATTTGGCTATGATCCTTGAATAAACAGATATACAAGGTCCAACATAGCAGAATTGAAATGCTTGGTGGTAGAGAAGATATTTAGTCAAGTCCCTACTCTTCAAAGACCATTATTAGAATTAGTATATCCATGATATACTAGCACTGAACAAAACAGAAGGAAAGACAAAATAAAACTAATTAAACATACAGCAACAATAAAACAGGAATTCTTCCAAGCTGTAGTCATGCAATTACTATTGTATGGTTGCACCATATCTCAAGCATAGTGGAACAGATGATCCCATTTTATTAGCTTTTCAAAGTTTGTATATGGTGCAATCTGAGTCTAGGCTAATCAAACAGAGAAGTACTTTGAGCTTAAAACATGATGATTTGCAGTTCAAACTCACAAACCTGTAACCTAATATTTACGATCTCCTCTGTGCCCATTAATCATATCCTTCCCATTAAAAAATAATCCAAGAATTAAAGGTGTGTTTGCATTTATAGTATAATTATTTTATTCCAATGTAAATTGTATTAGCCCTTTATCTACCACTGCCATCCGCAATGAGCATGGTGAAATGCTTGACAAGCTAGCATCGTTTCTTTGATCCTTTATTACTGAATAGTAATGAATTCATTTAATTCATTCCTCTTTTTAAACCTTAAACCATTTTCTAAGAGATGATGATCTCGGGCATTTTCAAGGGGTCCAGCATTTTGATCATCAGGCGGTTTGGGATGCTCTGGTAGATAAAGGGTTAAACACTGGTAAATATTTATGTTTTGTAATTTAATATTCAATTAATTCATTTTGGGGTTGAATAGAAATTAAATTTGGTTACATGGGGGAGCATCAAGTAAAATGTTTGAGAAGTCCTGGTCTATATCAAAGTAAAATAATTTGTTTTAGTTTTAATGTTCAAATAATATTTTATGAAAATCGATAAGATTTTAAAAAATGAACAAACCTCCTTTTTTGTGGGTTTAATACATTTTCAATATTTATTAGCTTTTCTCTCCATTCATTGGATGATTTAAAAATTGTCTTTAGCCAATCAATATTTTCTTTCAATTCAACTTGGATCTTTTCGCTTTTTTCATATCTGTATTTACTGACACAACCTTGATGAAAACCTAAAAAAAAAAAAAAAGCAAAAAAAAAAGCATTAATTTTGCTGTTGTTATATTTGGAATGAGGTTAAAATTAAAAAAAAAAAAAAAAGAGATTTGATGGGATTTGTGTACAGTGACCAATATTCAACTGTTTTGCAAGTTGAATCTGTTTCTAAGAATGTTGGTATATATAAGGCGTGTGGTAAATGGTCACTTCTACTTATAGACTCGCCGACAACCATGTGACCAACCTATTGACCAACCACTGGCAGTATTCTTCTGCTGATATTATTATTTATACTGTTCTGGTCATACCTAATCATTACTACTTGGATCTTCGTGGACGACAGATCATAGGATTATATCGCTGGACCTTTTTGACATTACGTAGGATTCCCTTAGGACTTATTCACTTAGGATTCTATAGTTCAGGACTTATTCACTTACCAAAGGATTCTATAACTCAGGACTTACTACTTATTTACTTTAAGTTCTTTACAACTGGCCAAGGATGGCGGCCAGATACTTAACAAAGAATCCAGACTTGGTAGGTGGTTTAAATAGCAGGTTAGGCTATTCTACTATGTAGCATGGCCAAGTCTATTTCCCGGATTCTCATTGGCTGGTGGATATTTTTATCCATATATACTGATCACTTGACTGTGTTTTGGCAGTTGGTACAGAGTGTATTTGGTTACGCTGTCTCTTTTTTGTCTGGTGACTGGATGCTAGTCACAGCCTCCCCCGTAAAGGTGAGTATTATGTTCACCTTACACTACCCTCCCCAAAAAAACAACATGCTAACCTTTTTCTGTGAGTCGAATGTCTGCATTGTCTGGTCGAAGAAACAAGCGAAATTCAGCTCTGCTCGTGAACATTCTGTATGGCTCGTTGGTCCCCAGGGTGGTCAAATCATCAATCATGACCCCAATGTATCCTTCTGAACGATCAATGATCAAAGGGTCTTTCTCTTGAACTTTAGATGCAGCATTCACTCCAGCAATAAGGCCCTGTAAGATTTATAAGTAATTCAATACAACAGTCAATATTAATAATATTTTCTTTTAAACAAGATTATTTTCTAAAATAGAATAGCTAAAAAAGAAATTTTTTTGAAACAAACAAATCCAAATTTAAAAGTATTTTATAATTTGCTTGAAGCATTGTGTTTATATTGGTTTTGTGGTTGGTTTTGAAGGCTATCACAATGCAAGTGTAAAGAAAAATTAGGCAAAATGATGTTGTTTGTTAACCTTTAATTTATTTTTAATATTTAGAGATAAAAATCTCTTTGACAGAAGATTTCTGAAACTGAAGCTGTTGTTAGTGATCGTCCATTCTGCTGTTGTTTAAACAAAAGAAAAATGTATGCAATTTCGAATTTATTATTAGATAAAATCTTGTCATTATTATTTTAGTTTTGATTTATTAAATCTAATTTACTCGGAGTAAAATATAGAAATGAATCAGACAATACGTAGAAAAAATAGACAAATACAAAGTATTCCAAAAGATGAATTTATTCTTGATGGTGAAGTCAACATTATAACTATGGTGTGTACAAATTATTTGTGTAAAGAATAGTTAATTGATCCTATGATTGTTTACAATTGTTTAAAGGGCCAGGTTAGCTCAGTCGGAAGAGCGTTCGGCTAGAAACCAAAAGTTTGATACCGGTCCTTGCCAACTCAGCGTATGAGTAGCACAGGAACTGTGCAGTAAAGTAAGGAGGTGATGGTAGGGTGGATGCTAAAACCATCTCCTTGGGTTTAGCGCTAGTGAAAAGGGGATAGACTCCCTCGCTGATTGGCTGATGCCGACTTTAGGCCACACCCACAACTATAATTGTTTACTAAAGTCGATGTCTACTTGTTGTTGTTGTTTTTTCTTCTTCAAAGCCTGGGCTTCTGCTGGTCTATTTATATACACAGCGCCCATGTGCTTGTAGCTGTCATACGGGCATCTGGTTTTAACATACAGGAACTTGGGTCAACTCAATCCTCAGCGCTATGCTCAAGTATCGCCTTTTCGTATTCAGAAGGACACAGGTTTGATCTTAGACCAAAGTACTACACTAGACAAAGCCTAACCCACTTCCTTCGAGAATATGGCATTTCTGCCACTCGACTCATCTTCTCTGTCACAAGTATCTATTTAAAAGTAAGTTGAAGTGTAGCTGCAACCTGTGTTGTATACAAATATTAAAATCCAGAATACCTGTGCCGCAGCTTCTTCATAGCCAGTAGTTCCATTAATTTGGCCAGCAAAAAAAAGGTTTCCAATGTGAAGAGTCTCCAAAGATCCTTTAGCTGACGAGGATCCATGTAGTCGTACTCTACTCCATAACCTGTAGAAAAAAAAAGTAAGTTCTTATTTAGAAGTCTAAATGTCATAAGTCATTATAGGTACTTATATAGCTAAGTAGCCTGAATTCCAGCTGAGGAATCCCTATTTCTACATCACTATTGCCTAGCAACAATACACCCAATCAGATATGCCCTTACATTATACAATAAAACCAGATATTACTAAGTATTATTTATTATCAAATTCTATAGCATATGTCTGTAACCAAAAAGTAAATTGCATATATATATATATAAAGGGTGTACTTATTTTTGGATTGCTACATATTCACATTTTTGGTTACAAAGTTTCAATTTGATAATAAATAATTCCTAATAATATCCGTTTTTATTGCATAATGTTCCACTAGAAATAATAAAATCTTGGTGGTGTAATTGTTAGAGTGGTAGGAAATGGACTTGTCAACCTTAGTTCAAATCCTGGACAAGGCTGTTTGCATTTCACATAGTGCTAATATCCTAGGGAAAGGTTGAATCCATATATTCTCCCTCCAGCTATGGGTAAATAATAGGGTAGACAGGGCTCTTTAACCTTGGATACAAATCCAGTCTAGGAGAAGGAAAACTCTGAATTCAAACCTGTTAAATTCTGCTTAAGAAATTGACATTGTATCGCATCCTGCTCATGCTGAGGGGGGGGTAAATATATAAAATCTTGCTATCTTTGGTTGAGAAGAAAATAATTCGATTTTACAGATATTTATGAGAAAGATAGATGAGAGAGAAAAGATAAGCATTTTTATTTCAAATTAGTTTTTGCTTTTTCATTAACATTGATGTGTTATTCCACTGCATAAAAATAAATATCAGGTAAATGTTGGAAATAAGTTTCTTGATCATTGGTTAAGATGATTAAAATAAATAAATAAAATCAAACAGAAGAAAAAAAACCCCAAAAAGTCAGCTGAATCCTGGCACGAATTTACAAACTTGAAATGTTGAAATTAGAACAAAACTTAATTACATAGCAATTTATTGTATAATTTAGTTGTGTCTTTTTAATCCAAGTTCAATTTATCAAATAACAAACATGGAAGTTTATATATCATAGATTTAAAAAAAAAGAAATAAAATGTTTATTTTGTATTATTTGTATTATTCAAACTATTGTCCTCATAACTATTATCTGCGTTATTGACTAACTCCTTTATCCACTAGGCCATGTGTCCAATTGGACACATGGCCTAGTGGATAAAGGAGTTAGGTTAAGACAGTTCTAAAGTGACAGTTATCTCTAGATTGCAGGTTCAGTCCTGATCAAGGGCAGCAGTAACATAGAATAATAATTAACACAGCTTAACGCCTCTACCCCAGCTATGGTTAGCGGAATGAAAACAGGATACCCCCGTGGACTGAATAAAGAGTTAGGTTCAAAGTTCCATGATGGCTCCCAATTACGAAGAAGGTTCCCAAGTCTGAAAAGAAGGTTCCCGAGTCCGACAAGAAAAACCTGAAGAAGGCCGGAGGGCATATCAGCCGAAACGTTGTACAGATAACAATGAAGATGAGGACAATAGTCTGAATAACACAGATAATAGTAATCATCAAGCCTCATCTCAAACATTCAGAGAAATATTGTCCTCATCTTCATTATTATATACATTTCGGTGTATTTAACAATGAAAATGAGGACAATAGTCCAATTAATACAAATTATCAAGCCTCATCTCAAACATTCAGAGAAAATAATTTTTTTTTTCTTTTGAAGAAAGACATTTCTAATTTCTAATCCAAATTGAAAGAGCAGAAAATACTTTTGCTATGAAAAAGGTCAAGAGAAATTCTTTGAAATAGCCATTCAACTGACTACACAAAAAAAATATAAGAAAGAAAGAGATTATACTTTTTACACATTAAAGTATTTTGCAACAGCTCTTAAGTAAACATATCAAACGTTGTAATAATTAAATTATCATACTGTGATATATCCACAGGTCCCACTAGTTAATATTATTGTCTTTTCTTTTTTTTTGTGACAAAGGCTGAAAATGACAAACATCAAGAACACAATTGCCTCGTATGATGGTGTAATAATTTGTTTGTTTGTTTATTGATTTTAACGGCATATAAACCCGTCTGGGGTTATGTCATGCCTAATGGTTAGGAAGTTATACATATCGTGTATTTATATTTATACTTTTTAGTAATTAGTTTTAACAATGTGTTAGCATTATTGGGGATTATGTTGTATGGTATTGATTTGTTTCATGTCTATATTCTATGGTATAATCTTATTTCCCTCAAAAAGAGAGAATATCCTCCATGTTGACATTTTCAAACATCTTAATTGTGACCCAGTTAACAGTGAAATGTTTAAGATATAACCAAGGAAAAATCTGGGTAAAAAATATAGAAGTGCACATCACAGATGACCAGCCAGCTGAAATGGTCAAAGAAAACAGGAACTGGTTTTGAAGAATTCTTTGAGGCATAAAATATCGGATGTAAGCACTTTGGCATTCGTGTCTAGGAATTCCTATTTGGTAAGAGTCCAACTGAATTGCTACACAGAGTGTAAAAGTGAAAATAGGAAAAAGAGAGTGAACATTGGTTGTTAACAGATTATATGAAAATAGATATAAAGTAATCACATGACAAGGCACCATATATGAAAATAGATATAAGATCATCACATATGACAATATACCATATATGATAATAGATATAAGGTAATCATATGACAAGGCACCTTATATGAAAATAGATATAGGGTAATCATATGACAAGGCACCTTATATGAAAATAGATATGGGTAATCATATGACAAAGCACCTTATAAGATAATAAATATAGGGTAATCATATGACAAGCCACCTTATAAGATAATAGATATAGGGTAACCATATATATAAATAGATCAATTGGTAATGCATGATGTAATGGTTAGAGTCGTAGGAAATGTACTCGTTGACTCAAGTTCAAATCCTGAATGAGGCTATTTGCATTTCACATAGCGCTAATACCCTTGGAAAATCTGACTACTCTCCCTCCAGTTATGGGTAAATAGTAGGCTAAACTGGGCTCTTTAACCTTGGTTAGGTAACCAGTCTAGGAGAATGAAAACTTTGAATTCAAACCTGTTAAATTCTGCTTAAGAAATTGACCATGTGTTGTATCCTGCTCATGTGGAGGTGTTGGTATATATATATATATATATATATATATATATATATACACATATATATGCATGCACACTCATATAGACATGCTTATACCTACATGTATATGCATTCTTGCAACTAAATAGATGCACCTGTGGACAGAAGAGCTTATAGTGTCACAGTTACTGACTGAGCCTTTTTTTTTTCGTTCAGCCTAATATGTGATTATGATCTGCAGGTAAAAACATATAAAGATAATCAGGATCACCTGTAAACAAAAACCTGATAAGATTCACTTGGCTTAAAGCCTGAAAATTATGATAAAGCCGACTGTTTGCTTTGAAGCTAACTCATCCCAGGGACACAATCAGGCAAAATGTTTCTCTTATCAAATGAAATGATGGATACTGATCTGTTGGTTGGTTGGATTTTACAGCATGTCAACCTTTAATATTATTTGGATTATTCGGACTATTGTCCTCATATTTATTCTTATCTGTACAACATTTTGGCTGATATGCCCACTGGCCTTTTTCAGCTATTTCTTGTCGGACTCAAGATCCTTCTTTTCAAACTCAGGAACCTTCTTGTAGTAATCGGGAGCCATCACGGAACTTTGAACCCAAACCTTTATTCACAGGAGTATTCTGTTTTCATTCAGCTAAATATAGCCTGTGTTAATCATTATTATTGAGAATTCTGGGGTATGGGGGTTATCGTCCTTGTCTACGCCTCTGTTTGAACCAACCAATCATGAGCCAGCATACTTTGTTAAGCAAACTCGCCCTCTTCTGATCCAGCTTGACCTAAATAAGGGTCACTCCTCTTGCTCAACAACCGGCATCAGAGTCGGACATTCTATCATATCCTGATAATACCCTCAGGACTCAGATAAGTTTTTACAAGTTATAAACATTTGTGCAGATGAACTAAAGTTTGCAATCCCTATTGTTATATGTAATACACGTCTTTTATTCCTATTTCTAGTTGTTTGGTTATTTCTTTAACTCTTAACCTGTCTGCCACACTCATGGTTAACTCTATACTTCAAACCTTGGAGTACTGTCGTTTCATGTCTAGTTCCTTTATATTATTCTATGTTACTGTCACCCTTGGCCAGGATTGAACCTGCAGCCAAGAGATGACTGTCACTTAGAACTGCCTTAAACCAACACCTTTATCCACTACGCTATGTGTCCAATTGGACATCGGCAGAAATGTTGTACAGATAATAAATATGAGGACAATAGTCCAAATAATACAAATTATCAAGCCTCATCTAAAAAATTCAGAGAAATGCCAACCCTTGTTGGGTTATCTTGAAGACATTTTGTTGTTTTGTTCATTCTTGATGGGTATTGAAATGTTACATAATCTATGCATAGATTATTGTCAACCCCCTGTATTTCTGAAGGGATGTCCCCTTTTCATATCACGGGCGGGACTTTCCATGGAATATTACAGAAATCCCGCGAAATACATGAAGTCATGTAGGACCGAGTTAACCGATCAGTTCCAGTTTGGACGTCCGATGAGAAGCATGGGCTCATTATGCACACGCGTGTTGTGTTAGTTAGAAGAAGAACTTTAGTTAAGTAAATAAAGGTTTAAATAAATAATATGGTGTTCTTGCTTGATGAATGTCTTGGCAACAAGAGTGACCAAGAAGAAGGAATGCATCAAAGACGAACAGCCAACAAGAATCTAGAAATAGAATTCAACATGGAGAGAAAGAATAGAAATGACTAGAGATCACCAATGGCCAAAGAAGTAAATTATGCATCTCTATGTCTACCTGTCTATCTCTCTCCCCTCTCTCGAGTAAAAGAACACTTGTGTTTATACCCAACATGTGTATATGTGTATGAGTATGTAACAGAAAATTCTTTTTAAACACATTTGTTTTAGGTTACTTTTTCTATTTAACCCATAGATGGAATCCTAATAGGTACTCACTCTATATAATAATATTAACAACAATAATAATAGAATGATAATAACACTAATAATAATAACAACAATAATAATTAGAATACAATAAAATAAACAAATAAAAAAAATACAACACCTATATAAATAGAATACAAGCTTAATGGAACAACCCATTGTTATATTGTTCTTGCATTAACCCCTGAAGATGGCCTGTGATGGGACAGAAAGTACTCGGGGAAAAATAATAAGCTATGGCAGATACATCAGCCAATTTCACCTGACATAGTTAAATCAATCTGACAACTCGAAAAGGACTATGAACAAGATTTGCAGACAGAAAATGGCTACACAGTTCAACAAAATATGCTTGAAGGAAGAAATGCTGCCTAACTATATATATATATATATATATTACTGAAACTGAGTATTATACAAATATTAATGCCAGAGTTTGTATAAAATGAGAAAATAAATGAAAACACTTGAAATCTATCAAAAGATTGATAGACTTACTCGAGTAAATTTACTTGGGAATCAGAAAACTGTGGAGAATGAAAATTCTTTTTTTTTAAAGAAAGGTATAAGACAATTTAATTTGAGAAACATTACTTTCTGCTTTATGTCAGCTGTCTGGGCATTTTTCAATATTACATCATGCACAAATGACTTCACAAAACAGAAACCCTATGACTTCCAGATGATATCTCCAGCTATCTGCCACTAAATTTTAATTTAATAATAGTTTTTGCTTGAACTTGCCCACAGTTCAAAACTCTTTTAGATTCTGGGCTTATTAACTAACTCAATTTTCTCAGAAATCGCATTTTATATTTTGCACTCAGTAACTGTGTTTTTTAGTTTATTAAAAGTACACTGTTTTATTAATAATTTACAGCCTTGTTTTTTATTTTTTTTATTCTTAATTAATTTCTGTCTAGTAATTTCTTCATCTTAACTTTATCTACTTTTAATGTTCATAACAACTACTCCGACTATCACTGTATAGCTATAGGTAAATCTTATTATAATGGAGATTCAGTGTCTGTAACCGAAACTATGTCACTACTTACATCACAATACCCTCAGGAATTGTGTAAGTTTATCAATAAGTATTTAATTTATAGTCAAAATCATTAATACATAGAATATATCTTATTCCTTAACGATGTCTACTATGAAAATCTGAGTTAGATTTGCCTCAAAACAGCCAATGTTATTAGTGCATTTAAAATTCTTCAATGTGTCTTATATATCACTAAGAAATAAACGTTTACATGATATATAGTGTCATTAATTTGCATATTTGTTTTAACAAAAATAGGTTTAATAAATAATTACTTGGGATTATTGATCTCTAATATTATTTTTTTTATTCTCTAATGTATTAAAATCTATCCTATGAATGAACTATTATTAATTTTTGACTAGTATTTATTTTATTAAAAAAAAATCAATTGCTTTGAATAATTCTAACATCTTCATAACAAACATGTTTTTTTTTTTTTTTTTTTTTGCTGACCACTGACTTAACCACTACTCCATCACTTTGCATTAGTCATTTTATATACTAACAAGGTACCTGATGATGGTGCAATGGTTAGCAAGCTAGTCCTGCCGGTGAATAATTAATACCTAATGAGTTTGATCCTTACTAAGTTCACCATATTTAAAGGTGAAAGGAGAGTAAAGGAGAAAGGAGAGCAAAAGAAAAAGGAGAGTAAAGGAGGAAGGAGAGCAAAGAAAAGAAGAGGAAGGAGAGTAAAGGAGGAAGGAGAGCAAAGAAAAGGGAGAGTAAAGGACGAAGGAGAGAAAAAAAAGAAGAGTAAAGGAGGAAGGAGAGTAAAGGAAAAAGGAGAGTAAAGGTGAAAAGTGAGTAAAGGAAAAAGGAGAGTAAAAGTAAGAGAGTAAAATGAGAGCAAAGGAAGAAGAAGAGTAAAAGAAAAAGGAGAGTAATGGAAGGAGAGGAGTAAAGGAGAGTAAAGGAGGAAGGAGAGTAAGGTGAAAGGAGAGTAAAGGTGAAAGGAAAGTAAAAGAAAGAGAGGGAAAAAGGAGAGTAAAGGTGAAAGGAGAGTAAAAGAAAAGGAAGGAGAGTAAAGGTGAAAGGAGAGTAAAAGAAAAGGAAGGAGAGAAGGAGAGTTAAGGAAAAAGGAGAGTAAAGGTGAAAGGAGAGTAAAAGAAAAGGAAGGAGAGTTAAGAAAAGGAAGGAGAGTTAAGGAAAAAGGAGAGTAAAGGTGAAAGGAGAGTAAAAGAAAAGGAAGGAGAGTAAAGAAAAAAGGAGAGTAAAAGAAAAGGAAGGAGAGTTAAGGAAAAAGGAGAGTAAAGGTGAAAGGAGAGTAAAAGAAAAGGAAGGAGAGTAAAGAAAAAAGGAGAGTAAAAGAAAAGGAAGGAGAGTTAAGGAAAAAGGAGAGTAAAGGAGGAAGAAGAAAAGTCACAAGTTTGTGATCTCATTGTTTGGCTTAGTTCTTTCTTTAGCAGATGTTATTCCAATGGATAAATTATGAGTCAAAGGAATTCTTTTTTGGTCTTTTCTTTCTTTCACTTTTTTTATTCCTTCCTTTTTTTCCTTTTGTTTTTTGTCGCTTTCTTTTCTTTTTTTTGTTTGTTTTAATTCTTTCAGTTTGTTTCTCTCTCTCTCTCTCTCTCTCTCTCTCTCTCTCTCTCTCTCTCTCTCTCTCTCTCTCTTTTGTTCACTTTTAGAATTGGCACAAATTCTCAATGGAATCTGATCTTTACAGATAATTGAACATGTGTTTTTCTGTGTCTGCTTTTTGCGTTATTCATAAAAGTTCTGGCCTGGATATACAGACAAACAAACAAACACCAAAAAAAGAAAAAAAAAAGATAAAGAAAAAAAAAGAAAAGATGATCCAGAGTGAAATTAATGAGGATTTTGGGATGATGACGAGGAATTTCCAGACACAGTGGAAAGTTTGCTTATTTGGATTATAGACAATAATTCAAAATATTCCAACAGATGAATCTTTGATCTTCAAAGTGCAAAGTGTTAAGCTTCAACTTCCAAGTTCCATAAAAAAACAAAAAACATTCAAATATTAATGAATACTATTTATGTTGTTGAGTTGTTAATGCAAATGATTGCAATCTAAGAAGTGTGAAGTTCTATTCCCACAAGAAGAAGATTGTCCATAATTGTTATCAGGAGTTTAGCCAAGATTTAAAAAACACAGAACAAAGAAAAGGTCACACAGACTCAATATACATTCACATGCAAAGATCTGTAGATCAACCATATTTTGATCCCTACTTTCAAAGAAACTCATTATTGGCTAGAGACACATAAAACCGTCAGGATGGTCAAAAGTCGGTATCAACCAGACAGCGAGGGAGTCTATCCCCTTTGCACAGGCGCTAGACCAAGGAGATTGTTTTTTAGCATCTGAGGTGGAGCACACACCTACCATCAGCTCCTTACTTTACTGCACAGACCATAGTGCTACTCATACGCTAAGTTGGCGAAGGCCGGGATTGAACCAGGAACCTTGAGGTTCCCAGCTGGGCACTCTACTGACTGAGCTAAACTGGATCATACAAAAAAAAAAACAATTTTATAGAGCACAATACATGCAATAATGTAACTTGATCACATGTATAAAGGACAAAACCTAAAGCTATTTGTTAGGTGTGAGTAACGCAGGAAGTTCTGACAAACAACTACATTGGATGCAGGCTGAGACATGATCAATCTCAACCAGGTAACTTTAATGAGGGGGTATGATGTTGAAAAGACCTGAAACCTCCAAACCAACTACATTTTCATCTTCAAGAATCCGCAAACAAAATAAAGCTGATAGTGAAGAGAAATTTGTGGCAGTTTTTTTAGCAAAATATAAGCATGATAAACTGCAATTCAGTTATCCAGAACAAAGCCAACACACCTGTTACATTATTAGGTGGCCATGGATAATTAAGGTTCATTTTGCTTAGAATGTTTGTTGAAATTCCATCGGAGATTTGCTGGGATTGAATATTTTCAGGAGAATTATAAACATTAGCAGAGAAATGTTAGATTGTTTTGGCTAAAATTATCACAGCCAAAAAAATAAACATTTGTTGAAAGAAAGTGCAGGCTTGTTGTTAATCGATCAAAGGGGTTACCACAGTAGGAGTTGAAGGGATGTTTTGCACAGAAGGAAATGAGCCTACACTTAAAAAGACAAATGACCTGTAATGTATCACCCCTTTTGGATACTTCAGTCCTACTCACAGTGAAGAAAAGAGGACAACAAAAACAGTAAGTCTTTTAACACAGAACCCAAAAGAAAGATAATGCGATAAATGCGACCAACCTGACTGCTGCTGAAAAGAGGAAGGAAGAAGCTTGTGATTTATATCATTTCAGCTGAGGCTTTTGACTTACGTCACTTGCGGGTCTTGTTGATATTGCAATCACTAAACCAGGGTGATAAGCTACTCTGTAATCCCATGAAAACTACACACATTGCACATGTGTCATCCACTGCTTGGATGTCTTCATGCGTCCTGGAGTCAACACCTAGCTGATACTGTCCCACTATTCTTTAGTTTACCAGCCCTATCAACTTAATTCCTCCTACGTCCCTGCACCACTCCTTAAATGTCTTCATGTGTCCTGGAATCTGCACCAGGCTGACACTGGTTACTCCCTCTTCTTCATATACAACCAGCATTTCTTATATTTTGCAAGTCATCCATCATTTCCACACAACATTTCACCACATGTCCTGATGAAGGTTGCATGAACCAAAACTTTATAACGTCGACTTTACTATCAAGAATAAACTCATCTTTTGGAATACTTTGTGTTTCTCTATTTTTTCTACACATGTAAGTCAGTAATGTGAACAAGTCACCATGTTACATATTCCATTTTAGTACTGTCACTACATTACACTATCTCTTAGGTGTATCATATGAATTTTTCTAATATATATATATATTTACCAACCCCTCCGCATGAGCAGGATGTGACACAAGGTCAATTTCTTAAGCGGAGTTCAACAGGTTTGAATTCAGAGTTTTCCTTCTCCTAGACCGGTTGCTTAACCAAGGTTAAAGAGCCCAGTCTGCCCTAGTATTTATCCATAGCTGGAGGGAGAGTAGGATTCATACCTTTCCCAAGAGTATTAGCGCTAAGTGAAATGCAATTACCACATCCAGGATTTTTCTAATATATATATTTACCAACGTCTGTACACGAGCAGAATGCGACACAAGGTCAATTTCTTAAGCGGAGTTTTAATTCAGAGTTTTCCTTCTCCTAGACTGGTTACCTAGCCATAGTTAAAGAGCCCAGTCTGCCCTGCTATTTACCCATAGCTGGAAGGAGAATTGGATTCATACCTCTCTCAAGGGTATTAGCGCCATGTGAAATACAAACAGCTTCGTCCACAAATTGAACTCAGATCGATGAGTCCATTTCCTATTACTCTAACCATTAGACCACGTACCTTCACACTTTTCTAATATATAGACTCTCCTGTCAATCTCGATGTACGAGAGCCAAACAGGACAGAAAAAATTTGGACTGTTGGACTACCTACACAGATGATTTGTTTATAGTTGTGAAGGGTTGTGTAAGTTGGTTGGTTGGCTAGATTTTATGGCATGTCAACCTTTGTTGAACTATTTTATGCTGAAGACATTTTGTTTTATTCTCAATTTGAAAAAAAACATTTTTTTTAAAACTCATTTTTTCCTGTTTAACCCATAGATGGGACCCTAACAGCTACTACCACTCGGGGATAGAGTGGATCTAGGAGTAATGGTGATGAAGGGGTACTCCACATTTCCAAGAACTCCAGAACTGGAACTTCACCATCAGATAGAGTTTAACATCATACCCAGGACAATAAAACCCTCAGCTACTTAAGGTTGGGGGTGTGCAATAAGAGCAATAGGGTTGAGATAATAGGGCTTGACACGGTCAGCCAATTGATTGGAGGAGGCCTCTCTGTCCACCCGTCTAGCCTAAGTAAGGGCCAAAGGGGAGTGTTGAATGTCATGGACAGCTCAACCACCAGGGTTCCATCCTTAAGCATCAAGGGTTGCCACTTGGGGCTACTAAGTGGCCACATTGGTGGTGGGGGGAGTGTTAGCCCTCTGCAGAGGTGCAGTCAGTATATTCTAAAGCCCAAGCTGATAGGACAAGGCTTGTGTAGGACCAGCCTCACTTTTTTGGATGAAGAAGAAAAAAAAAAGGCACATCATAGCCAAAGCATAACCAACAAAAAAGTGACATAGCGTTAAAAGACTTTTTTAAAAAAATACTTATTAGTATAGGGTTTGCATTTGAGCAAAAAAATATAAAAAAACTTTTATATAAAAACTTTTTTAATAAAATAATTTTTTTGTAATAAAAACTGTTTTATAAATAAAAACTTTTTTTTTTAAATAAAAACTTTTTTTAATATAAAAAATCTTTTTACAAAAGAAATATAAAAAAAACTACTTATTAGTATAGGGTTTGCATTTCAGCTCTCCCAAATCGTTATAATTTCTCAAGGGAGATGATCATTAAATGTTTATTATAAAGTACTTTCCATTATTAATTCATTTGCAGTTAATTATAATATGAATTCTATAAATAGGATGAAGTGACTTCATATCAAGCTTAATGGCTGCCTTATAAAAATAGAATGAAAGAATTTCAGTTTCTTTGGAAAGAATTTTTTAGTTGCAAAATCTAACACTCACCTGCTTGAAGCAATTCACATTTCTCCAATCCAGGGATGCATCTTATCATTTCAACTTGATGTATTTCAGGCATTGTACATGAAATTCCACTTGGGTACACAACACTACTGTTAAAGCCTACACAAAATAATAGACAGTTCTTAAGAAAACAGTTGAAAATAATGCTTTCATTCCAATTATTGTTTTAAATGCATTAAAAAAAATACAGATGATTCAGTTTAAAATTTAATATTCATGTGTGCACATCTTGTTGGAAATTATGGTTAGAAGATTTGTTTATCAAGTACATGCATACTGAGTTTGCAGCTGAAATAAATTTATAATATCAAAATGATGGTCTGTTGAGATTTTCTCTCTTATTGGATATATATATATATATATATATATACACACACACACACACACACATATATATATATATATATATATATATATATATATATATATATACTAGCTAAAGTACTTGGTCCATGACCAGACTAAATATTTTTAGGAACACCAGTGAGAAAGGGAGAAAACAGGAGTAGGAGAGAATAAGAGGAAATTTTTTTATTAGATTAAAAAGATCACCGAGAATTCGTATATTACAATGTTTTTTTGTTTTTTTTAGGAAATCCTTTTTTTGTTTTGTTTACATTTAAAACATTATTTTATTTGAGAGAGAGAGAGAGACGAACAGACTGGGTGAATGAGAGAGTACCTAACTTGTTGAGTTAAAGTGAAATGTATTAGTCTAATTCATTTCCTTTTTGACCCAATTTTTCCTTACTGTAAAGAGTTCTAGAAATTGGTTGATTTTTGTTTAATTATTAAATTATATCACTTAATTAGTAAAAATCAAAAAACAAATTTTGTGTGTTTGTTAGTTAGAAACACAATAATGTGTCTGCGAGATTTCAAATCAGAATGACATCCCTTTTCGGAGTTATAAGTCTAACACTAAGGAACACAAGGGATCTCGACTGTAAAATGCTCTCACTTGCAGCCTAAAAACAGCCACAAAAATCGTAACAATTTATTTTCATGATTTCAACAGAAAAAAAATGTACAAATATTGCTGGTCAATATTTGTAGATGAATAATCACAACAAATTCTGAGATGGACATTCAGCAAACAATGTACAATCTGATGTACAAATGGTAATTGCAAATATAAATCAATTTTTCAATATCAGGCAAATCAGAGAAGCATTTTGAAAATTTCTTTTTTGCTCCACCCTTATTTTCAAAATTCACTTTAATCAGCACACACTACAAAATTCGGACCATATGACCTTTAGGCACCCCTTTTTGATCTCGATTAAGAAAGGACATGTTTTTCATTAACACCGTCAATATCCAGTTGTTTGTTAGGGTTAGGGTTAGGGGTTAGTTTTATAATTAAAAAAAAAAATCTAAAAATCGGATATTGTTGGTGTAAATGAAAAACATGTCCTTTCTTAATCGAGATCAAAAAGGGGTGTGTAAAGGTCATATGGTCCAAAATTCAAATATTGATAACTAAACCAGGAAAAAAAAAAATTAAAAAATTTAAAAAAAAAAAAAAAAAAAAAAAAATCCCAAACCCCTAAAAATCATCTTGGTGCTATGTTCAATAATTTGGAAGCAATCAATTCTATTTTTGTTAATGGTCCTAATTTTAAAATTTTCCCAAATTAAAGTCAAATTTCATAATTATGATGAAAGTATTACCCCTCCCCCCCAACAAAACAAACAAATAATCTATATAATAATACTCATGTTCCTTAATTGTACAAACGTTACCATCTTGCAAAACCCTGTAGTTAAAAATGAGAAATCTCTCAAGATGAAATGCAAAAATGTATATCCTGATTATCTGGTGTTGCTTATCTGCCAAATTCTTATTTCTTATGAGTGTCATTACCTCAGCTGAATGAACCATTCTATTTTGATCATAAAGAAAGAAAAAAGACATGCTACACAGAAAAAATATAATAAGAAAGAAAGAGTGTAGGGGAAAGATAGAGAGGGGGTAAGAAATAAAGCTAATCTGTTTCAATTGAACATGATGAAAAGAAGGAAAGAAAGAAAAAAAGTGTTATTTTATGTTTAGAGGTTAGGGAATTGCATTCATTGTAGATTTATATTTACACTTTGTTGTGTAACTTTTTCTTAAGAGAGTTTTTCTGCACAGTCCTATTGAATATGAATGATTTTAAAAGTTCTAATTTGACGCATTGATGGTACCCTATAGGTACAACGACTCAGAGTGGACCTGGGAGTAATGGCAATAAAGGGGTACTCCACTCATTCCAGAACTGGAGTCTCACCATGAGATGCAGTTTAGTGTCATACCTAGGATACTCCTTTTTGGGAGCAATGTCATACCCCTCTGCAGTGGAGGACAGGTTAGTCAGCATATTCTAATCCCCACTAGCAGGGCAGTGTCTTGCTTATGAATCTCTCAAGCCATTAACAATAGAAATATAAGCAAAGATAAAAAAATAATTGGGTAATTTATGAGGAAGTGCGTCCCAGTCTCCTGCCTCAAAAATTGCTACCCGGTGACTATCAAAATAACGATCCAGCTCGTCGTAATTCTTGTTTATTTATCGTAATTTGTCGTAATTCTTGTTTATTTATCGTAATTTGTCGTAATTCTTGTTTAGATATTAAGATGGATATATAGTTTGGAATAGACTGAGATAGATAGATAAACAAACAAAATAATATAGATAGATATGAACAAATGGAGATAGATATTTTCGACAAGTAAATGTATTTGGGGGGGGGGTCGCTTCTTTTTTTGTCGTAATTCTTGTTTATTCAAACTAAAAACAAGACATTAAACAAACATGAATAAAAAAAAATCTTAGTATTAAAAGTGATATAGATAAATATGAACAAATTGAGATAGATAGATAGATATGAAGATGGATAGTTTTGAATAGACTGAGCTGGGTCGTTATTTTACTAGTCACCGGATAGCAATTTTTGATGCAGGAGACCGGGACGCACTTCCTCATAAATTACCAATAATTGTTTTTGAGAGTTATCGGGGAGATGTAAAGTCGGTATCAGCTGGACAGTAAGGGAGTCTATCCTCTTTTCACTAGCACTAGACGAAGGAGATTGTTTTGGTGTCTGAGGTGGAGTGCCAGACCTACCATCAGCTACTCACTTTACCGCACAGATCCCTGTGCTACTCATATGCTGAGTGGGTGAGGGGCGGTATCAAAACTGGAACCTTGTGGTTCCTAGTCCGACTGAGCTAAATCGTCCCTTCAGTTTTCCAAATGTTCAAGATAATTTGTAATAAACCAAAAATCAGAATAAATTGAATGTGTTCTTACCTTCTGGTTCCAGCCAGACCATGTGCTGTTTGGGCCCAAATCTGATAATCTTCGATTCAAGTGATGGACAATACCTGAAACCAAAACAATATATAAAACTCTGAGATTAATCTAATTTTCAGTTTTAAAAGCATTGCATCTATTCAAGATTACTAATTGAGCAGGTTTGAAATACTGCATCAAGATATTATTTACCTGAATTTTTTTAGATGTGGCTTGATGTGTATAATTTTAATTTTTTTACTGTTGTCCTCATCTTTATTGTGGTATGAATTCAAATAATGGCGTCATTGTTTTTGCATACCTATCATTCCAACATGTGTAACGAGAAGCATCACAATTATTTAAAAAAACAACAAAAAAATTGTTTATTGATGTTTCTTACACAACTCGAGATGTAAATTCCAAACCATTTACCCTTGTGGGATAAAATTAAAATGATAAATATGGAAGGACATTGGAAAAGAAGACGTCTCAAAGAAGCAGCACATATGTTGGGCTGCAGTAATCTCTTTAGACGAAGAATAGAAATGAACACAATAAGGGGAACCAATCTTTGAAAAGTCTAAATCAAATTGTTTTTAAAGTAAATTACTTTAAAAATAAAAATATAAAAAATAACTGATTTCATTTGAAAAAGATCTTAAAAAGTTCTTTGACATCTTGTTTGGTCGACAGCCGAACTATTCAAAATTATTTCCCAGATTGGGTCATTGCTATGTTTGAATACGCAAGAAACACCTGAGGAAGGCTAGAGGATACAAAACATTGTGATTTTACATACCCCAATAAAGATGAGGACAACAGCCTGAAAAATCAAAATTATACTGCATCAAGAGTTATTCACTTTCTTATATCAGTTAAGGTTCATTTCACTTAGCGCTAATACCCTTGGGAAAAGTATGAATCCTACTCTCCCTCCAGCTATGGATAAATACTAGGGCAGACTGGGCTCTTTAACCTTGTTTAGGCAACCAGTCTAGGAGAAGGAAAAACTCTGAATTCAAACCTGTTGAACTCTGCTTAAGAAATTGACCTTGTGTCACATCCTGCTCGTGCAGAGGGGTTGGTAAATATATATATCAGCTAAGATTAAATGCCCTTTCGGAATATTTTTCTGAGGAGAAATATTTTAATTTGCACAAACAGTTTCTAAACAATAACAACAGTAACGAAACTCCCCCCCCCCCAGATTTTTTAAGCCTAAATTTTGCTAAGGGTTCCTTTCATTGTCCATGCGTGTTGCTATATTTGGAACAGCATGACCAAAAATAAGCTATATCTATTGTCCAAACTAACTAATGTGTAACAAAGACTTTTGTTTTATACCACTACAGAAATATAGTCACTGGAATGTGTGTTTATTTATAATTTATTTCTTTTATCATGAATTTATTTTCACCAAAAGTTTGTTACATTTCTGCATCAACATGTCCATGCCTTTGCTCAAAATACTGAGTAAATTTTGTGTTTTGAAACATTATATAAACTATATAAATTCATAGTTTGGTTTGGCTTGTTTTACAGCATATCAACCTCAGTGGGTCATTTAATGCTGATAAAGTTTTGAAATAAATTAATTCTTAATGGATACACAAATTTTTACTATAAATACATTTTTCTATTTAACCCATAAATGGGACCCTAACAGGTACTACCACTCCGGGTCAGAGTGGACCAGGGAGCAATGGTGATGAAGGGGTGCTCCACATTCCTTAACAGATTCGCCTTAAATTAATTCTTAATGGATACACAATTTTTTTTTATAAATACATTTTTCTATTTAACCCATAGATGGGACCCTAACAGGTACTACCACTCCGGGTCAGAGTGGACCAGGGAGCAATGGTGATGAAGGGGTGCTCCACATTCCTTAACAGATTGACTTTGTTATGGGATTTATTTGATTATCTACCTTTGAGCAGATCAATATGTTATGTAGGGTGGGGAGGGGGGGTGTAATATCAGAAACCATTTCCATGGCAGTTAAAATTAGTAGCAGATTAGAGTATAAATTAAAACTAACAACCAAATTTTAACCTCTTTTTTTGTTTTGTTTTCAGAAGAAGAATATTCTTGGAGAATAAAACAATAAGATATCAATAACACCAAGTAATTATTTATTAAACCTGGTTTTGTTAAAACCAATATGCAAATTAACCACACTATATATTATGTAAAGCTTTATTTCTAAGTGATATATAAGACACATTGCAGGATTTTAAATGCACAAATAACATGGGCTGTTTTGAGGCAAATCTAACTCAGATTTTCATAGAGACATCGTTAATAAATAAGATTTATTCTACATATTAATGATTTTGACTATAAATCAAATACTCAATGATAAACTTACACAATTCCTGGGGGTATTGTAACATAAGCAGTGATTTAGTTTCAGTTACAGACAAACACCAAATCCCCATTATGATAAGAGAATATGTAATGTAAAAATGAAAATGCATAAAATCTTTGTATTATTTAATATAATTCTTTTTAGATGCTGTGATACAATACAGTAGACAAAAATACTTGAAACTTGATCATAAATAATAATATGCCACAAATATGGTACTGGTCTATGGCACATTGGAAATATATCCTGCCAATAGGTCACATCAGACAGTTTCATAAACAGCATGTTAAATCACAAGAACATATGACTAGAACTAATGTAATCTATTCACATAATTGGAGGTGTGAGTTGCTTCCATAAAAATTGTATTATTAAAGTTGTAATAGTATTGATTAGTTTTTACCATGTGAAAAATGTATTAATTTAGTTTCCTGAAGGAATAATGTTGCTTTAATGTCTTGTAGGAATAGAATTAATATATCTTTTAATCAAACCAAATTTTATTACACTTGTAATCACTTTATCTTTTTTATTCTTGGCTTACAATTCAATAACAGAGATAATGTTTTAAAAAATTCATTATTCAATAATTTTTGGGTTAGTTGGATTTTATGACATGCCAACCCTTAGTGGGTTATTTTATGCTGAAGATGTTTTGTTCTATTCATTCTTCATGGGTATTCAATTTTTTTAAAACTCAATTTTTAAAAAACATTTTTTTTCTATTTAATCCGTAGATGGGATGCTAACAGTTACTGCCACTCCAGGTCAGAGTGGACCTGGAGAGTAATGGCAGTGAAGGGGCTCTCCCAGAGATTCAAAATTGAAACTTCACCATTAGATACAGTTTAACCTTATACCTAGGACACTAATACACTCAGCCAATGTCTACTAGCACCCATATGATAAAAAAGGGTTGGGCCTTGCCATAAGGGCAAAAGGGTTGGGACAATCATAAAGGTGCTAGGGCTTGATGTGACTAGCTGATTTATTGGAGGGGGTTTCTTCAACCACCCATCTAGCCTAAGTAAGGGCCAAAGTAGATTGTCATGGACTGCTTAGCCACCAGGATTCTGTCCTTAAACCTTATGGGTTGCCACCCATGGCTTAAAAGTGGCCCTATTGGAGGGGGGGATTCTATCCCTTTGCAAAGGTGCAGTTTGTGTATTTTACAGCCCCAGACAGAGCATTCAGTTTGGGGTATTACAGATAAAAAAATAATATACAAATATATGTGTCCTTTTTTTATATTATAGTAGAGGTATTTTTGTGGCAAGTGTAGGATTGAATGTAAAAAAGATTTCAGTTCAATATAAATTCATAGAAATAAAGCTGTGTCAGTTCCAGACTAAAAGTGAAACATTCCTCCAATATCTCTCTCTCGCTCTCTCTCTTTATTATCATTTTTCTCCTCTCACTTATATTTTAGTACTTTCACTTATTTTTTCCTTTCTTTCTTTCTTATCAAGTTTTCAACTCTCTCTCTCTCTCTCTCTCTCTCTCTCTCTCTCTCTCTCTCTCTCTCTCTCTCTCTCTCTCTCTCTCTCTCTCTCTCCTAATTTCTCACAGTTCATTTCATTACAAATGAAAGATTAGACATTGAGAAAACAGTAATTTCAAAAATTATATGGATAATCATAAAGAAGACAGATTTGTGTGGGTTGTCTTGAAGTAAAAAAAAAAAAAAAAGTGTAAGTCAGGATATTTTCTAGATAATAGTTTTTTTTTTATTTTATTTTATCTTTTTATTAAACCAAATTCATAAAAGCATCCAATATTTTTTTATGAGAAAGATTTGGATTTATAGAAAGAGATAAAAAAAATCTGTGCATATTTCATGCTCCATTGCTTCTCAATTGGCCTGAATACTAAATGCACTTTTTACAATCAAGAAAAAAAAAAAAAAAAAAGAATTTTGTCTTAAAAGATAAAAAATCAAAAAATCTAAGAAAGCTGGGTTTTTTAAAAATTATTTTTCGGAATTTTTGAGATGAGGCTTGATAATTAGTATTATTTGGATTATTCGGACTATTGTCCTCATCTTTATTGTTATTTATACAATGTTTCAGCCGATGTGCTCTCCGGCGTTCTTCAGGTATTTCTTGTCAGTTTTGGGAACTTTCTCGGACTCGGGGAACCTTCTTGTCATAATCGGAAGCCATCACGGAACTTTGAACCTAACCCTTTATTCAATCCACGGGGTTATCCTGTTCTCATTCCGCTAACCATAGCTGGGGTACAGATGTTAAGCTGTGTTAATTATTATTCTATGTTACTGCTGCCCCTAACCAGGATTGAACCTGCAGTCTAGAGATAACTGTCACTTAGAACTGTCTTAACCTAACTCCTTTATCCACTAGGCTATGTTCCTGAGTTCGAAAAGAAGATTCCAGAGTCCGACAAAAATACCTGAAGAAGGCTGGAAGGTACATCAACCGAAATGTTGCACAGATAACAATGAAGAGGAGGACAATAGTCCAAATAATCCAAATAATAATGTTTTTTTTTATGTATAGTTGTATCTATATATTAATACTTGTGTTCCTTAATTGTACATCTGTCATCATCTTGCAACACCCTCTGGTTAAAAATGAGACCATCCAAATCATCCAAGATGAAATGCAAAAATGTAAATCCTGACAGGGAACGAAAAGATGGATTTATGCCTTTCCCAAGAGCATTAGCATAAAATGAAATGCAAAGTGCCTCACCCAGGATTTGAACTTGGGTCACCATATCCATTTCCTAAGATAATAACCATTATGTGATACACTTCCACATAACTTACTTTCAGTCAAGCTCTCTTGAATAGAGCAATATATGTAGAAGAAAAATTTAATTCCTATATATTATATGAACTCAGAACTTTTAGGCTTAAAAATCTTCAGAAAAAAAGTGTATTATACACAAATAATTACAGATGTAGTTTCTGGTTGAAATAAAAATTATAACAGGATGATGGTTTGTTAAGTTTTTCTTTCTTTGAAAGTTAAATATTTCTCTATAATCTAATTTATTGATTATCACACATTGAGCCCTCTTTAGGGATTTATAAAAATGCTTGTATGAGTGTATGTTTGCACCTACAAAAGCATACAGTATGGTTATACAGTGAGATTTTGAAGATCCCAAATAGAATCATTCCTTACAACCAGTCATTTGGATTACCTTATATATATATATATATATATATATATACACACACACACACATTTATTATTTCTTTATGTTGGCGGATTAAGAACAGGTCTTAATCCCACTAACATAAAGAAATAATAAAGGTATATATCTATATATATATATATATATATATATAGTCGCTCCATCTCAGCAACAAATATTTACAGTAAATAGAGAACACATGTTCATTCTTATATGACAGAATAGTGTTGTAAATAACAAAATCAGACAGAAAAGATAGCCACAAGCATTCATATCAGGTTAGATTATATCAGTTTTAGCTCAGAGAAAATCAATTTTCTAGTTTAAAAAAAAACTACATAATTGTTCATAAATAAGTTCACCCTGAAAAATTTTAATAAAAAGTTAATTTTCTTCTAAATCAAAAACACCAGGATTTAAAAAAATTTCCAATGAAATATTATACAACCAAAACAGATATTATTAGGTACTATTCATTACCAAAATCTATATGCATTGAAACTCTGAAATAAAAGAAATATGAATATATAGCAGACTAAAAATAAATACACCCCTTATATATATATGCACACAATTCTATTCTTAGTTGCAAATGTATTGTAATTTCATTTTTAGTTGCAGAGTTTTAATGCTGTGGATTTTGGTAATAAATGATATCCAATATCTTTTTTGATTGTATCATGTTCCATTAGCAATGATAAAATAAAATCCTAGTATATTTGATCTCACTGGTAAGATAAAGCAAAAATTTTTCCAGATTGTAGCTGTGTCAGTGCTACTGTATGGCTGCACCACTTGGACTCTCACAAAGCGCTTGGAGAAAAAGATAAATGGAAGCTACACAAAGATGCTGTGTAGTATCTTGAACAAATCTGGGAAGCAGCATCCCACCATAAAGTAGATGTATGGCCACTTGTATCCTATCACACAAACCATCTGAATAAGACAAACAGGACACTGCTGGAGAAGCAAGGATGAACTCATAAGAGACATTCCCCTATGGACACTTACACATAGACACACCAGTGTTAGCCAACTAGCAAAAACCTATATCAATCAAGGTCTGAGCATATTCTGGATGTTGCACGGAGGACTTCACAGGTGCAATGACTGAGAGGGATGGGTATCTGTGCTGCCACCATGACCTGATGATGATATTTGATTTAGAAGAAAATCAACTTTTTATCAAAATTGTTAGGGTGTACTTATTTATTGGTGATTCTGTATATATATATATATATATATATATATATATATATATTTATTTAAACCTGTGTTTTTTCAATTTTCTTAATATACTACATACCGTCGGATTCACTTCCATCTCTTCATATATATATATATATATATATATATATATATATTTATTTATTTATTTATTATAGTATACAATACATTTAAGGTGCAATTGTTACCACTTACCTTAAATGTATTGTACACTATAATAAATAAATACAGCTCTTACAAAAGTAATCGAGCACTTTATTCTCAATTCTCCAATACTAACAAAGGACTAACATTATATATATATATATATATATAAGTCATGTCTGTCTTGGTATGTGGGTAATTCCATGTCAAATCATCCAGGTCATGCCACCCCCCTTCAATCTTTCTGAAATTTTGTCCACTTTTGTGGACTATGTTAAATTAGACAATCCCCAAATTTGAGCTTCCAATTCCAAAAATTGGCAAAGTTATATCGATTTTTAGTACTACAAATTTGAGGGGGGGCTCACAGAAAATGTCAACTTTTTGTAACGTATTTTGCCTGTAAAATGAGTTCTAGAGCTTCCCTACTAAAAATTGGTTTATAAAAGCATTTTTGCCTAAGGAACCCAAAACTGCTATCAAAAAAGTCTTAAAGTCAACCAATTTTAAGTTATATGTCTAGCCACACTGAAGAGACATGATACATCGAAACAGTGTCTGTGGATGACTATATATGTGTGTGTGTGTGTGTGTCTCAAGCACATGGTCACTTATTTATGAGCAATACTGTAACATACAACAGTTTCTTGTTCTGGATTATGTTAATTATATCATTGAACCAAATTATGGTATATGACTTCAATTAGAGAAAATATACAACCTACAGAGGAAGACCATGTTTATAAATATACACAAATATAAAACAAGAATCTTTCTTATGTTTAGGATATAATAGCTATTTCAAGTAAGTTCATTTTAAAAAAGGTTTCTATTCAATGAAACTACCTCAAGCAATTCAATCTAAATGAGTCAATTTATGTAATATACAACATGTCAAGTAAATGTAAAACAAAATCAAAGATCTTAATAATATTTTCAGGAATGGAAACCAAATGATAAATTATGTGCACTGAATTGGACATATTTTTGTTACAGGATTAGATATCTTTAAATTTCCAACAACTTAATGAAACCAAGAATTCAAAATGGCCACTGTATAACACACAACAGATACACATTACAATGGTGGGGGTCTGAAAAGTTCATATGATGATGTCATATTTGCTGCTGATGACTTTTTTTTTTTTTTCTTTTTTTACAAATGAGATCCAAACACTGCAACACCAATGGAACAATGTGCAATGCATGGGGGACTATATTGAAAAATAAACCTCATTTGGTCACAATTTAATGATAACATATTGGTCAGTCTATTAACTTTTCAGCCAACTCTTGTATATATCTTTTTTTGACTAAAACCTGTTCTCATTCATGAAAATATAAATTTGTCTTTAGTCGAGATCATTTCTTAAGATAAAGAGCATGCAGAAGAATTTAATAATACATAGAATGTCAAGTAGTTAATTTTAAACATTGTTTTAGATAAGCTTTCTACAGTCATTATCATCAATACCTCTAATGTAGCGTAAAGGTTCAAGTCATGTAAAGCAGGAGGGTTGTTTATTTCTCTCTCGGCTTGTGGGTTTTCAGAGAGAAGGAGTATGTCAAACTGTTCTATTATAAATCACATCCATTACTACTATGCGCACAGCTCAGACAACCGAAATGCATCACCACAGAACCTGAAAAGCAATGTTCGTTCCTAATGGGACCCCAGTGAAAAAGGACTGAGTTCCCTTTACTTATGTTTGTCATCTCAAGATTGGGGAAGAGACATATCCATTTCTGCTCTTCTGCAGAAATTTGGGACTTCGGTTTTTAAAAAATCTAGTCCAGGAGTCATTGACTGGTTACTGGCTGACATACGCTGAGTGAAACTATTATGATGAAACAGAGGTAGCATTCTATCTGTCATAGAAATGTAGGAAAAAGGGGATAGACTCCCTTCTTGTCTGGCTGATACTGACAATAGTCCACTCCAACAACTTTACTACTTACATACTTACATAAAGACTTAAGAGTTTTAATAATATATATGTACATCTATACATATATAAAGGGCAGTTTTCGTGTATGTATGTCCAGCGGAAGCTTGAAAATAATAACAATTAATGACAAAGTACATATATATACACATTGAGTATCACCAGCTCTTGGTTTTTGAGCAAAAATAATGAAGATGCGTTTTATATTCATGAAGATAATTAAAAAATAAAATTTAAATAATAACAGCATTTTTGCATTAAGTATTTTAAATAGGAGACATGAATTTTTCTTTTCATATTGTTTGGATCAACATAAGGTCGTTTTTACATAGTGAATTTAATGGGGCATCCTACGAGGGTCCAACTTGCAATTCAATAATAATGGATTTGCAAGACTACCTTTCTTTTACCCCCCTCTATACAGGCAATGCCGGGTAGCCACTTCTAGTAATAAATAAATAATATTTCTATAGCATAATAGTTGTTACATTTTAGTACATGTAATATGTAAATGAAAATATTATGATGAAACAGAGGTAGCGTTCTGTCATGGAAATGTAGCTTAATGGTTATTGACTGATTTGATATTATTAAAGAGAAGAAAAAAAAATCTTGCAGATTCTTTTTGTTATTTGATGTTTGAAATGAAATTTTTATGGCACAAAGTTTTCCTCACCTTGTCAGCCATTGTTTCTCCTTGACAAAAAAAAATGAACAAAAAGAAAATGACATTTTTATTATCATTGATTCTTCTTTCTTGTTAATCATTTTTTTTTCTGGCTAGAAGAGGAAAATTGGATTATTAGATAGGAGATGATTATTTCAAAGATGACTGATTCTGAAGAGAAGCCAGCTTTTGTTGATTATATTTTCAAGTCCACTGAAGGAAAATCGGTAGATTGTTGACTTTGGTAATCTTAAAAGTACAGGTGTATTACAAAGTTACTACAAACACATAACAATCTAGAGATTGGTTGATTGGATTTTACGGCATGTCAACCCATTGGGTCATTTTATGCCGAAGACGTTTTTTTATTAATTCCTTCTTGATGGGTACTCAATTTTTTTTAACACATTTTTTAAAAACTCATTCTGTTCTATTTAAGCCATAGATGAAACCCTACCAGGTACTACTATTCTGGGTCAGAGTAGATCTGGGATCAATGATGATGAAGGGGTACTCCACTCTCCCTAGAGCTCCAGAACTGGAACTTCATCATCAAATAGAGTTTAACATCATACCCAAGATTTTAGTTATACATTATGTAATAGTGAAAATTAACTAGAATGAGGATGACGTGTGATGACTGACCTGTTGGCTTTTGATTGGTTGAAGAGTGTCAACAGTGACAAGAGATAGTGAAAAGTTTGGGCAGTCTGGTTGAGTTTTGGAGGAGATGCATCGAAATGGGGGGGGGGGTTCTGTTCAAGACACAAATCTCCAACTTGGTTTAATGATAATAAAAAAAAATAACAAAAAAAAAAAAAAAAAAAGGAATGTCTTGTGTTTGTTATTAAAACTGTCAACAGGCACAAGGAGAACCCAAGTTGTTCCAGACTTCACAAATTTATCAGTCAAGAGTGGTTCCCCTTTGTTTATGTTGGAGTTATAGGAAAAAAACAGTATAAGTAAACACAATACTGATCGTTATTTAATAAAACAAGTTCAGAGCAATAAGATGTTTTTTCAACAAGAAAAACGTGGGATTCATGTTAAAAATAAAAAACCCTTTGAGACCCAAGATATAAAAGTTGTGTGATATGAGATTTGTTAAATTAAATCCACTGCTTCTTAAAGCCACTTCAAAGAATCTTTAAAAAAAAAAGAAAGAAAAAAAAGGGCCATTTATTACTGACTGCACTCAAAAGAACTGACTTAATAGCAGAAGAAAAATCAATATTTTTAATTCATTTACTTTTATATTTGTGCTTTCTAAGTAAAGATTTTATTTTGTGTGTATTTTTTAATTAAAATTTTTTACTTAGAAAGCCCAAATATAAAAGCAAATGAGTTAAAAAAAATATTTGTTCAGGAGATTAACAAAATATATTCTGTGATCTCTCATTCAATTTCTGAAGTTTCAGTTCCTTGAGGTCAACCTTGGAAATAAACAGAGTTTCCCCAACTCCTGTGCCATAAACCACAGTCATGCAAGACCATGTTTTTTTACCAAAAGCTGCCAATCAAAAAGTATAAAGAATTGGCACTGACTCATAGGGACATCAATTTATTATATATTGTTGCTCAACTTCCTTTGATTTTTTTTTAAAATTAAAGATTTAGTTTCATTATTTATATATATATATATATATATATATACACACACACACACACGCACACACACACAGAGCAGGCCCGACACTAACTTTTTTCATGACCGTCCCAAACAAAAATTATCAACCATTCTGAATGGGGTTTGGACCGTCCCAAATGGGGTTTGGACCGTCCGAAATCAAAATATTTTGTTTAATTCATTAGCATCATCTATACTTGTAGTCATCAGTAGCATAATAACATGTAATAAAACATAAACAAAAGCTGAAGCAGATAATTCTGGATATTTGGATAAAAAATTCATTTCCTAGTGTTTTTGAGCTAAAAAAATTCTTTTTTACTTTAAGTTACACTGAGAAGGGTTAGTTGTACATAATTCGGTCCTTTTAAACTATCTCCCTCCACTATTATTCATTACATGGCTATGAGAATAGACCTGTGGTGCCATAGCCTCATTTTAAGGTCAGAATTCGAGCAATCATTGGACAGCCATTATTGGAATGTAGTACTAACTTTTAGGAAAAAATTTTACCGTCCCCGGCAAACTGTCCCGGATGACGTATTGATCATCCCAGATGTAATTTTTATCGTCCCCAGGACGGCGTTCATGTCATTTTTTTTTTAGCATCCGAGGCAGAGCACTACACCTACCATAAACTCCTCAATTTATCACATAGATCCCTGTGCTACACATACACTGAGTTGGCAAGGTTCCCAGCCGGACACTCTACCGACTGAACTAGGGACAGTTTAGCTCAGGTAGGACTTTAAAAAAAAATTTTTTTTTTTATTTTGTGCTTGTATATTTGATTATTGGACTTATTTCTTTTAGCACTTATTTTTTTCTTGTAAGATTTAAACAGTTCAGTTTAGAAGTTGACATCCTCTTCCATGCCAATCTGACTTGCACTAATAGCCCCTCCCCCTCTCCTCTTTTCATATCCAATCAGTAGTCTCTTTCACAGTGTGGATCATCATTGGTTTTTACACCTAGTTGCAAGGTTGCATCTTACAGCATGTCAAACCTTCTTGGGGTATTTTATACCAGAGAAATTTTTGATTTATTCATTCTTGTTGGGTATTTGAACTTTAATTTTTTTAAACTAATTAAAAAAAAATTTATTTAACCTATAGATGGAATCCTAAAATTTATTTAACCTATAGATGGAATCCTAAAAGGTACTATCACACCGGATCCAAAATGGACCTGGGAGTAATGGTAATGAAGGGGTACTCCACATGCCACAATGGGAAGGGGAAAAGGTGAATCCAAGAGTGAGGAGAGGGAGGTGAATCCAAGAGGGAGGAGGAGGAGGAGGTGAAATCAAGTGGGGAGGTTAGAGGAGAAGGTGAATCCAAGAGTGGGGAGGGGCAGGAGGAGGTAAATCCAAGAGTGTGGGGAAGGGGAGGAGGAGGTGAATCCAAGAGTGGGAAGGGGGAGGAGGAGGTGAATCCAAGAGTGGGAAGGGGGAGGTGGAGGTGAATCCAAGAATGTGAAGAAGAGAGGTGAATCCAAGAGTGTGGAGGAGGAGGAGGTAAATCCAAGAGTGGGAGGAGGAGGTAAATCCAAGAGTGGGGAGGAGGAGGAGAGTGAGGATGAACCAGGATTGATACTATTACAACTTGTGAGATGGTAATTCTAAATAAGTTTCTAATCGTGAGTCATATTTATAGTGTGAAAACATTTTTCATACCATTAACTTTTATTTTCACAAAAAACAAACAAAAAAAAAACAATTCAGAAAACTCCTACCTCCCTTTTTTACTAGAAGATATATTAAAAATCTCATTATTCTCCCTCAGACCTAAGCAAGGAACATCTGTTTATATATACGATGGTAAATAAAATTGTAACATGGTGAATATGTTCTTTTAAAACTTTATTCTTTTTTTTACAATTAAGCTAGATTACAGTTCAATATATGCAGAAGTTTCAAAATAAACGTTGCATCAATGGTATCTATTACTTATTAGAAAAAAAAATCCCATATGAAGAATGGAATTAAAAAATGAAAAATCTCTTACATTTCCATATGTCCGATAAATAAATTCTCATGTATTCAATTCAGATCCTTTACATTTGAAAAATGAATAAAAACTCAATTCAATGATGATTCTTAAATAAATTTAAGTGACATTATTATTATTATTTTTAGAATTTTTGAATGATGTAATGGACTTCAGGTGAATCAAAAAGTGAGGAGGAGGAGGTAGATAAAAGAGTGGGGAGAGAGGTGAATCCAAGAGTGGGGAAGAGGTATATACAAGAGTGGGGTGGAGGTAGATATAAGCGTAGGGAGGAGGAGGTGAATACAAGAGTAAGGAGGTGAATCCAAGATTGGGTAGGAAGAGTTTGAGATAGAAAAGCTTTCATCGTTTTTGCCTCATGAACATGAAAACGTGAAACTGACAGTTGTAATTAATTTATAGAAATGGCTGCTCTATCTTCAATATTGATCAGGTTTACAGGAAAGACTACAAGATGAAACCCAGTTGTACTTTATATTTTCCAATATACACATGCACATATATCCATGCACACACTGACACACACATATATATAAATATATATATATCCATGCACACACTAACATAACACACACACACACACATTTAAATATATATATATCCATGTACAGACATACACATGCACGCACACACACAGACACACATAAATATATATATCCATGCACACATTGACATACACACACACACATATATATATATCCATGCACACACCGACACACGCACATATATATATCTCCATGCATACACCTACACACACACATATATATATCTCCATGCACACACATATATATATATCTCTATGCACACACACACACACACAGACATGCACACTCACACTCTCTATATATATATATATATGAGAGAGAGAGAGAAAAAAAAGAGATAGACATACATATATACACATATATATAATATATATATATATTTATCCAATAGAAAAAAAAACAACAAAAAAACAAAACAATAGACACTTTTGAAGAAAGAATGATGCTATTCCAGATATATTCATTAGAAATCAATGGTCCTTTTATGATAGCCAGAGGTTATCTATTGATAAAACTACAAATGGACATTGTTTCAAGCATAGTAAACGGTTTATCCAGACCAAAAGTCAGTGAAACATAATGATAGTCAAATGATTATTGTGCATATAGGGAATCTGCCTGTGTCCAGTGATAGCAGAAATATACACTGCTTGGCCAATGAAGCATAGGCAAATGATAAAAAACAAAATGTTCTATTGGGTATTTTTTCTAGGATCAAGGAAAATGATTTAATCATGTCATTCCAGTTTTTCCATTACACAAATACAGATGCAAGCAAAATCAGGGTTTTTTTGTTGCTTTTTTTTTTTCATAATCAATATAATATACAATACTTCATTTCTGTGCCCAAACTCAAAAGACAGAAACTAAGATATATTCACCCAAATCCAGAATACATATCCAAATAGTACAGTTACAGTACATTAAAATATTCAATGTGTGTGTGTGTATATATATATATATATATATATATACATACATACACACACAGAGATGCTGATAGGTACGTGTTCTCCATCCCCGATGCATAAAAACCTAAAGGAACGCTGAAAAATCATATCCATGCGTCCAGTGTTTTTTTTCTTTCCCACACCATTTCCACCTAACTGTAAATATATTTCAATATTTTCTTGGAAACAAATTACACTGTATGCGGTACAAGGTAGGTGGTCACTTTAAGAGCATACTGACTGACTCACTTCGACTATCTTAAGTTAAGAGTGCTCAATATCATTGATAGAGCAAGTATATCTAAGTTAGGGTAGCATGGACATAAAGTCAATGGCACTTGGTAATTAACAGTTTCTTGCCTATGCGATTTTCAAACCAATGACTTTGTTTGAAAATCACATAGGCGAGAAACTGTTAGTTACCAAGTGCCGTTGACTTTATGTGTAATATATTGCCTGGTCGACAAGTTCACAGCCAGGGACCAAGTGCAGATGACTGGTGCATGGGCACAGGAAATGTGTGGGTGTCAAACTTGGGCCTGAAAACAAAAACAGGATATTGCCTTGAATGTATTGAATTAACCTATGACACCCGGAAAAGACAGGTATAAATTTACAATGCGTAGGCACAGAAAATGTGTAGGTATAGAAACAAGCTGCATAAACAAGGAGGTATGTCTACAGGAAAACTGCGTAGGTGTCACAATGAAAGAGGCGTGTCCCTGTGAGTTAAAGAATTATAAAAAAAAAACTTTAAGATATGGGTTGGGGAGATCGAGATTGCTCACAGTCAGAACTCCCGAAGGCTCCTGTGTATGTGCATTCTCTACCAATGACTCTCAGTCTATACACAATCGAAGAATATAAATATAACTATATATCTTTATACATACATGTGTCCATGTTCTTTGTCAGGTCCAGTGACGGTATATAACACATGTTCACGCTACCCTAACTTATATATATATAAGCTGTTATTAGCAAATTCTTTTGTATTTTTACTGAACATGTCATGTTGAAACAAACCAAATTATATAAACTTGTTTGTGATTTGAAACTGCAGTTAAGCATGATAATCAATGGGCTACGACAACATTTACAAATATTTGTGATAAAATAAAATCTAATTGTTATACTGTGTTCATTTAAAACAAACTTTACTTAAATGCTAGTATGTAATTATTTGAAAGAAAGAGACAAATATATTTTCACACATTACATGAAAAAAAAAACAAACAAAAAAAAACACAGCAAGTAATTAATTAATGTATTAATGTGTGGAGGATGATCATTAATTAGGATGGAGCCTATTCTAGTAGTGACCACCTCTGCTATTTCATAGGTTTTCAGATTTAAATTTGAAAAGATTGTAAGCAGTTTTAAAATGTTTTAGAAATAATAATAATGAAATTTAGTGTGTACAGTGCTCAGGTGCACCACAACTCATCAAAGGCTACTCACACACACTATATATATCTCCATGCACACACCTGTCAGGAACATGAATAGCATACTATTATATTTATCAATTAATTATTTTCTAATTTAAGATAATAAAAAAGGACATTTTTTTTAGATTTAGAAAAAAAAAAAAGAAGATTTATTAATTAATTTTTTCAAATTTTAAACTAGAAGCGGCTACCCAGCGTTTTTCCTGATTTTTTTACCTCCGTGGGGGAGGTAAAAAAATTAGTCTCACAAATCCATTATTATTGAATCGCAAGTTGGATCCTTGTAGTATGCCCTATTAAATGTATATGTAAAAACAAAAGTCGTTGCATTGATCCAGCCACTCTGGAAATAAACATTAATGTCTACTATTTAAAATATCAAATGCAAAAAAAACAAAACAAAAAAAAACTATGCTATTATCGTTTAAATCTTATTTTTTTAAGTATCTTCACTAATATAAATCAAACCTTCATCATTTTTGCCCAAAAACCAAGAACTGGTGATATTTAAAGTGTATATATATTTACTTTGTCATTAATTGTATTATTTTTGAAGTTTTTCCTCCGGACATATACATACGCACAACTACCCTTTATATATGTATAAATAGAAAGCAATAGTCTAATCTGTCCCTGTATTTTATTCCTAGTTGAAGGATGAAGAGATATGTGTTAAAAGAACTGTCAGGGCAATTCCATGTCAAATCATACAGGGCATGTCCCCCACCTCCAATTTTAAATCCAGTTTTAAATTATCAATGATTTCTGATTTGCAAAATTTTAACTGATGTTGTAGCTTCAGTTCTGAGCAAACACCAAATTATCTTTTTGGTACAAATAATGTTCAATATATGTGAAATGATAATAGAAAAATTTTTTTGTCATAGATGCAGTGCCACATTGGAATATTGATCTTGCTATGAAAAAAGCAAAAATTCTCAATAACTTAAAATTGGTTAACTTTCAGACTTTTTTGATAGCATTTTTGGATTCCTTGGGCAAAAATGCTTTTAAAACCAATTTTCAAGAGTAGTGAAGCTCTAGAACTCATTTTACAGACAAAAATAGATTACAAAAAGTCGCCATTTTTTGCGAACCCCACCAAATTTGGAGAGTTAAAAATTGACATAACTCCGCCAATTTTTGGAATTGGAAGCTCAAATTTCGAGGAGTGTCTAACTTTAACATAGTCCACACCTGTACAAAATTTCAGAAAAATTGAAGGGAGTGGGTGACAATTTTACTTTTTTCTGGATGATTTGACATAGAATTACCCTGTCAGCTAGAGATGACAAAATGAGAATGAAGAATAAGAATGAGAAAGAAGTGAAATGATTTTAGGTTTGTCTAGTCAACTCGAAGTTTGGCAAGAAATGATCTAAGAAAATTGAAAAAGTAGAAAGTTTAAGTTTGAGAAGGTGAGTGGTGACATTAGTACATTTAATCTTCAAGAGTTTTTAACTTCAACAGCTGTAAATCTGCTTTCTCAAAATAGTTTAGCTTCTTAACATCCAACAAATAACAGATGTTTAAAGATATTCCTATGCTGCAAGTATTTATAAGCATCAATTGGCAAGTATGCATGCTATATATACATATGCACGTACACACACACATATGCACACACAAACACACTAACATAGTTCCTTTTAAAAACAATGCTATTATTTATACATAGATCAGCAGTTGTAGCCAGGATCAGCCTATCATATTGTGTGCTCTGCCTAGGATCAAAGAATAGTATTTGCATGAATATAGATTTCATGGTTAGTTAAAAACTATAGGATACAAAATATGCAGATGAAAATGTAATTCTTACACAAAAACACAAAATAAGAATAAACAAATATATAAATTTATAGGTAAATGAATTTTTTTTTTTTTGGAGGAGGGTAATAGATTTAATTAGATTTGGAGGATAATAGATTTAATTAGATTTCTTTTTTGGAGGAGGGTAATAGATTTAATTAGATTTCTTTTTGGAGGAGGGAATAGATTTAATTAGAGGAGGGGTAATAGATTTAATTAGATTTCTATAGGTAGAAATATTACAGTGTGACACTTTGATTCTTAGCAAGGTGTATAGATATTTCACTCATCAAAACTAAACATTACAGACAGAGAAAGAAAGATACAGGACAAAATCACACTGATTATATATATTTATATATAACCAGAAGCGGCTAACCAGTGTCACCTTGGTAGAGGGGTGGGCACAAAAACACCTGGTGTATTGATTTGTTTACTTTGGGGCTTTACATATATTGGAATTTCAATGCTATTTCTATGTACATTTCAATTTTTAAATATCTTTGAATATAAATCAAATCTTTATAAATTTTGCACAAAAGCAGGGATATTTAATGTGTATATATATTTACTTTGTCATTAATTGTTTTATTTTGTAGTTTTATCTGGACATACATACATACCAACTGCCCTTTATATATGTATAGACTGTCTACAGATAAATACACCTATTACAATTTTATATAAAAAGTTAATTTTCTTCACAAATGAAAATACCAAGATTTTATTGTTTCATAATAGATATAATAAGATATTATTTAATACTAAACAACACCACTGTAATTAGAAATATGAATATGTAGTAGTCAAAATTAAGAACATATATATATATATATATATATATATATATATGAGTCTAGTTCTCAATGTGAATATATATATATATATATATATATAAACATATATGTTATATATAAATATATATAAACATATATGTCTATAATATATATTTTGGGGGGATTTTGTGTGAAGCATGTGTGTGAAATATATGAGAAACTCAGTTGGATGTTAAGTGTTAAGTTTCAGTTTATTTAATTCAATATTTCAGAAGTGTGAGCTTTGTTTTTCAAGAAAGTCTAGACTGACTGTTTTATATTGTTCTTGGCACTTTTATAGTTGGGGATGTTGAAATTCTAGTCATCTATGGGCTTGGTTGGCTGGGTTTGGGGTGTCTTTTGTCGAACTGTGATTGATGTCTGGGTGACTTCTTCCCTAGTGGTGCTGGGGCTGGCTGTTGGTATGTGGTATAGAGGTGGCTGGTTGTCTTTACTGTCCTCTTTATTGGTGGGGTTGGAGATGGATATGTAGGTCATGGGTTCAGTGTGTGGGTGTAGAAATATTTGTATGAGTTTAGGGCGCCTAAATCTGTGTTTAACCCATATGTGTATGTTTGTGTGTGCATGCATAGGCCTATTATCCACTTAATTTCTGTGTGTTTGCGTGTCTGTGTGGATGGGAAGCTATGGGCTATTAATATGCACTTCAAATTTTCTAGTGTGTGCAATGGTCTACTAAAATGTTTTACTATTGTGCTGTATTTAGATTGCTGTCTAATTGTTAATTTGTAGTTATTTAATCTAAATCTGAAGGGTGTTTATGTTTCACCTACATATCCGCTGTTTTTGCATTTGGTACAGTAGATATAATAGATGACATTTGCACTGTCGCAGGTGAGTTGGATCTTGATATTGGTGTGTGGTATTGTGATTGGGGAGTCATTTATTAGGTGTGTGGATACCAGGTACCTTGGTTTGTTCCACCTTTGGTTGCCTTTTTGTGTGTTGTTGGTGTAGGTGTTTTTAGATGTGGTGAGGATGCTGCATAAGTTGGGTGGTTGTCGTTTGGCATTGATGGGTGGTTTGTGGAAGGTGGATTTTGTTTTGGAGTCGGATTGTAGGCTTTCAAACTCTTTTTTTATTGTTTGGGTCAGTTTGCGCATGTGTTGGCACTTCGAAGTGCCATCATCAGGGGTGATGTGTTCCAGTTTTTTTCAAAGTATATTAATGGATGTGGAGGCTGGAAGTAGGAGAATTGATAGGAAAAGTGTTATAGGCATTTTAAAATGTGAGTACTGCATTGAAAATTAATTTTATTTAAGGATGGTTTGTATTGTTTGATGTATAAAGCTTCTAGTATTTGGAGTACTCGGGATATGAACTTCGGTGGACTAATCCACGAATTCCATCCAAATATAAAAAAGTAGGCCAGAAAGCTTGAAAAGATCATCAATAAAATCGTTAAACAGGGGACCTGCCTTTTGTTTAATTCCACATGTATAAATGAAAGAATGCTGCCCAAATACACATACTTATATATATATATATATATTTCTGTCTGCGTAAACATTTGTTTGTCTTTATATATATATATATATAAAAAGACATACAAATGTTTGCACAGACAGAAATAAACATCCATAAAGATAATGATAGAGCAATAATTATGTATAGATTCTTATCTATTTCCACTGATTTTATTTGTAAACATGAGTGTGATAAAACCCCAGAAGACTGCTTCTCAATAAAGCTGCTGCTAGTAGTCGTACTTTTCCCCCTTTTATCAAGTGTTGATGTAATAATAGTTTTGTAGAAAATGCCTGGCAGTAAAAATCAATAGAAGATGTCAAGTTATCTAAAATATGCATCTACATATTGGAAAATGAATAACGTCTATTGTTTGTAGAATTCAACAGGAAAAAAACAAACACTAAACAAAAAAGACAACAAAAAAAAAGAAGAGTATCCAGAGAATAGAACTAAGACAAGATTAGTTGAAAAGAAAAAAGAAAAGAAGAAAATAATGAGATGATCTCTTACTTACACATTTCTCTCTCATATACACAACAGCCAGTTTTTAGTAAATAGATTCATTGATCAGCAAGAATTAATATAAATCGCACCCCACCCCCAGAATACTAAATGATAGAAAAATCGAGAAAAAAACTATAAATCTCTTTCACTGTTGTCAGATTTACAAAATTCCAACATGCTTTACTGATTCAATGACTGGATTAGATAAAAAAAAAAGCAACCATTTTTTTCTTCCATGGTGACGACAACAGATACAGGTAGCACGATAAGACAATTTGATAGGGCAAGTTTTCAGCTACAAAACTAGTCACTGTGATTGCCTATGCATGTTTTGCCAGCAATCAACATGAGCCTGCAGACTGCATTTGTAAGAGGTTTACTTCAAAAGTAATTGCTTCCTCTCTTATGTCATTCCACATTATCAGAGGTAGATGTTGATGATATGGCAATAGAAGTTAAACTTTCCTGCCAATAACCCATCATTTTTTGTGCCTTGTTACACATAGCAGCTGAGTGGCAGTCTGACAGTGTGGTATCTAATATCAAGTAAAGTAAGTAAAGTCGGCGGGGTGGCCTAATGCCGGTATCAGCCATACAGCAAGGGAGTCTATCCCCCTTTCACTAAGGCTAGATTAAAGAGATTATTTTAGGGTCTGAGGTGGAGTGCCACACCTGGCATCAGCTCCTCACTTTACTGCACAAATCCCTGTGCTACTCATATGCAGAGTTTGCGATCTAATATCAAAGCAGAGGTATATTATTGACCTCTCCCTCCATATGGAAAAAAATTGCACTCATTGACATTCATCAACACTTGCTCAACTGGATGTGAGCACAGTTAGGCAGTGGGCAAAATGTTTCAGTAGTGATGACAGTAATATGAGTAACAAGTCACATTCAATACAGCTAAGAATCCATAAAATGACAAACACCTTGATCAGAGCATCCATGTGAATTGGGCCAGTGAAAGATGGACTTTATGAGCAACATCTTCCTGGCATACTGCCATAAAAAAAGTAGGTCGCTTACATTGGTGCAGATTTTTAAATCTTCATAGCATCCAGGCTCTTGTTCATTGCAGTTGAAAATGCATTAGCAATGATAGTAACTATGTAGAAAAAAAATGGTATTTTGTAGCAGAAAACTTGCTCTATCCAATAGTGTTGTTGTGTTCCTGTATCTTTTGTAATTTCCATGCAAAGATGAAAAGAAATTTTGAGACTGAAGTTTTACACTTTTTTAAAGAATTGAAATTAAACTCAAAGTGTCAATTTGAAAAAAAAAATTATGCAACTGGTCTTGATCGATTATGATCAGAATTCTCTGGTGAAACACAGGATTATGCAAGTGCAAGTGCATTCTCTAGACTTAGTTTTGTATAATATTTTCTTGTTTTCTAATCTGAAAATTTGTCGCAATGAATTTGAGAGTGTAAAGATATTCAAATTCGTTATTATTAGTGAAATAGGTCACTAATTAGAACTGAGCCTATTCTAGTAGTGACCACCCTAAGTGGAGTTTAACAGATTTGAATTCAGACTAGTTGCCTAACCAAGGTTAAAGAGCCCAATCTACCCTACTATTTTACCCATAGCTAGAGGGAGAGTAGTTGCATTCATACCTTTCTTAAGTGTATTAGTACTATATGAACTGTAGCTTCGTCCAGAATTTGAACTCGGGTCGACGAGTCCATTTCCTATGATTCTAACCCTTACACCATGCACCTCCAATATTCAAAGAAATATATGAGTGAAGTTTTACATATTTTAAAAAAGAAGAGTTCCAAAACGTATTTCAACCATTGGAAAAGTTACTAGAATATGTTGAATGCCAAGAGGAGTAATTGAGCCTTTGAGCTCCTGAGTCTAAATTTACACTATACCATTTGAGTATGATCTCTGTACTGGTAAACTAGGGGGGGGGGATGAATAAAAGTACCACTGGTATACTAATCTAACAGGCTCAGATTGATTTGGTTTGTTGGATTTTATGGCATTTCAATCCTTGTTGGGTTATTTTATGCTGAAGACATTTTGTTCTATTCATGTTTGATGTATATTCAAATCTTTTTTTTTTTTAACACATTTTTTAAAAAACTCATTTTTTCCAATTTAACCCATAGATGGGACCCTAATAGGTACTACCATTTCTGGTCAGGTTGAACCTGGGACTTATGGTGATGAAAGGGTTCTTGACACTCCACAGAGCTCTGCGACCACCTTTTAGCACATATAGGATAAAAAGGGTTGGAAGTTTGCCATAAGGGCAATAGAGTTTGGACAATCAGGTTCAGAGGCTTAATATTTCATCCCTTATAAATACAACTTCTGTTGCTTTGTTCTTTAACACAACTTTTATATAGTGCCCACTTTTATTTCATTAATAATTTCTATGATATTTCTGACCTTAGTCTTTATTCTCTCTCATCCATACTGATCTCTATCTTTTTTTTCCTTTTTTTTTTTTTTTTTTTTTATCTCTGAGTCATTCTTAACATTTTCATTGATCCATGTGTGACTGTTTTTTCTAATGATTTTGTTAACCTTGTTTTTAAGTAGAATTTTAATGCTATTTCTATGTATATTTTGATTTTTAAATATCTTCAAATATGTATCAAATCTTCATAATTTTTGCACAAAAAGCAAGAACTGGTGATATTTAATATATATATATATTTACTTTCGTTTATTTTCATAGTTTTATCCAGAAATACATACATATATACATACATACATACATACACACACACCAACTGGCTTTTATATATGTATAGATTAAACATCAAGGATATCCCTCTGCCTTTATCTCCGACCCACCCCTGTTAAGTTCAAGGAGAGAGGCAGTCCCATAATTATTTTGTTCCTGGCCACCAGATGACCATCAATTCTGAAATGACTCCTGCACTTGGCCCTAAAAAGAGATTTCTTTTTTCTCCCATTGTATAGTCAATTACTGGCTGAAATAGAGTACCACCCCCCTTTAGCAATTTTGCAATATCGTGTGCAGTCGCTGCTGCTGATTTAAATTTAAACTAAAATTAGAATATCTTTCTTTATTCATATTTTGTTAAAACTTGAAAAGTAAAATCAATATTCTATACAACTGCAGAAACATTACCAGCTCAGTAGTCCCATAAGATGACGATCATTCAATAAATAAAGGGATCTTTTTTTTTTTAAAGCAAAATAATTTTTTTCCAGAATTATTTTCTACAAATATAAACCCTGCATTGTTTGGAACTGATTTGTAGCAAAATTATTTTAATCTCACAAAAAAATTTGTTTTAGGGCTATTCAAAATGGTAACAAAAACAAACAGAGTGCTCCAGGCTTGAATAGAAATCTGTGCAACTGTAAACAGTTCTTCCTGTTGCCAGGTAAGCAAAATTCACTTTATTTATTGAATGATCCTCATAGTTGTGTATATTGGTGTATATATTCTATACACTAAAAATAGAAACAATTTCAAGAAAGAGGTAGGATATGCAATGTTCTAAAAAGGACTCAATTATCCTTTTGACAACTTAAAATTATTATTTGCTTAATAGTATTTGATAATTTGCTTGAAGCATTGTTAAGTATATTATTATTTATTTATATTAAGAAGGCAATTACAAGGCATATAAAAAAAAAAAAATAATGTCCAGTTTCTAATTAATTTCAAAGAAACTTCATCTTCAGAGACTGTTTTTGAAATGGATGCGGTCTTGTGTGTTTTTTGTTTTGGATGTTATAAACACGTGTCTCGTGAGTTGTTATAACACCATGCGGAAGAGCCGTGATATCCGTTGTTCAATCAATTTCAATTTCATTCCTTTTTATTTATTTATCTATATATTTATTTATTTATTTTTAATTTTTTTTTTTTATATATATATATATGTTATTTATGGAATGTGTATATTAACTAATTATATATTCAGTGTTTAATTCTAACCTACTGTTTATGCGGGTGTAATTTAATAAACTTTTCTCTATTCTGAGATTACCAACGTTGCTTATTATTGTCTCTATTTTAATGAGAAATTATTGTCCTTAATTTTGCATTTGATTAAATGTTTATGGAATGAGGATGCACGTGTGTGGATATTTCTTTAATTCTAATGTGGAGGGGTCTGATTGTACTTATACAAGATATATAGAAATTAAGACATTTAGAGCAAGTTAAATTAGTTAACTTTATTATCTGTTTGGATTTTTATTGTGGTATGTATAAACACAACGTTTCGGATGATTCTTCTTGTGACACATGTCAGAATGGTAGGTGTGCAAAAACAATGACATCATTATTTGAATAAAATCTTCAGAAGTTCTTTGACGCCTGTTTGATCAACAGTCAAATTAGGTTAGGTCATTACTATGCTCAGATAGACAGGGAACACCTGAGAAAGGCCGGAGGATGCAATGGCTGAAACATTGTTTATACATACCACAATAAAGATGAAGACAACAGTCCAAAACATCAAAATTATTCAACTTAAAATTATCTTACTTTTTTGGTTGTAACGGACATAGCTGATCCACCTTGATATTGTTGAAGTAAGTTAGCGTACTGTTAGTTTGAGCAACAAGCTAAGGACAACTGAACCAGTGTCAAGACAACTGGTATTTATGGAAATCCAGAATAGTCCACTCATGCATTTGGGTGATTCCATTCCTTGAGTCCTGATTGGCTGCTTGGTTTCTATGATGTTCTGAGGCTTCATAAATAACCTGCCATTTTGCAGTAGTCTTTGCAGCAAAACAGGTTCGTATTAAGTTACGACTGCTTGCTGCCTTGTCTTACCAATTTGACAGTAATTGGAACTAGTATGATTATTCTACAGATATAAGCAGCAAAGAATCGCCTGTGTCGTACATGAAAGCCTCGAACAGTAAGAGTTGTAATTTACATAATGGCTAAGCGAATTGTAATAAAAACAGGCAGTTGTTCACACTGAAGCAGAACGAACCAGGTGGTGGAAAGAGTGACAGTGTTGACGATGGAGAAAATGTTTATTGTTCGTTTATCTAAGGATTTGAACCAGTGAGTTCGAGAATACAAGAAAGAAACAGTGTTTACTGAGAGTCTGTACCCCATTAGAAGATAGTTCCAAACTTTTTGTGTATTGGTTTTTCTTTATCGGTAGTCCTGAAAACAATAGTTTTTAACTGGCTCAATCTGTGAAGATAATTTTGCAAGAAGATTTTCTGGGCTAATGAGTTACATGTTCAAACACATCAAGAACTCAGAACAAAAATATCTATTAACCCAGGGAACTTCCAATCTTACAAAATTTATCAGGTAAATGTAATATCATTAATTTGTTGGGAAGTGGAGACTGGGGAATGTAATACTGTAAGAAATTGATTGCAGAGTGAGAATAGATAAGTTATTAAAAAAAATAAGCCAGAAGCAAGACAAGCCAACAAGGTTCAAAATCTCATCCGGTAGGCCAGATGTAATAAAGATTTATTTTATCTAAAACCCTGGACTGAAAACTGTAATTAATCAAAAGTTGCCAAAATCACCCGATTCTATCAGCCATGTGGTTGTGGTGTCTAGTTGAGCAAGGCAAGAGTCGAGGTTCATTGTTCTATGAACCCCAATAAAAGAAGCTGTTTTTTTAAGTCAATCTTTCTTTTGTGGCTGGTGATCTGAGCGAAACAAGCTGTAGTGTGGGCTGAGAATGAATGAACTGCTCAAAGATGAAAAGAACTGGTTCCTGTTAAAACAAAGAATCTATCAAGCACAGTGTGTCCATTTCCACATATTTGCCATGGCTATCAAGTAACTGAATGAACCAAACAACAGAAGGTTCTAATTTGAGGAGAGTTGTGTGTTTTTGTGTTATCTCACCCACCAGATAATCACTATTACTGACATAGCATTTGCTGCAGGAAATTTCGCATTAAATTTGCCTCTCACACATTTGTAAGATTTATATGGAAAATATTTTTATCTTCAGAAAATAACATAGCTGATAGATAAAAAAAGGAATGGGTCCTCAGATGAGGTTAGCACATGATGCAATCATTTCAACTATTAAATACCACCTGCATTCATTTCACACTAATGCCCTTTAGGAAAGAAATGAAGAATTCACTTTATTCTGCAGCAGCAAGGGTTTAAATAGCAGTTCAGATTGACCATTCTAACCTTGGTGGTGAGCAACAAGAGGTGAAAAAGGAAAACTTTGGAGAAGGCAACAGGAAACCACTCAGCTATCTCTTCCAAGAACTGTTATTGTAATATATAGTAAGGAAGCTGTGGAGAGTCATGATCACCCATGTTTGTTGGTTAGCTGGATTTTATGGTATGTCAACCCTTGTCAGGTTATTTTATGCTGAAGACATTTTATTTTATTCATTCTTGCTGGGTATCAAAATTTTTTAAAACTCAATTGTTTTTAAACTCATTTTTTTCTATTTAACCTGTAGATGGGACCCTAACAGGTACAACCACTCCTGGTCAGAGTGCACCTGGGAGCAATGGTGATGAACAGGTACTCCACATTCCCCAGAGCTCCAGAAGAACTTCACTATTAGATAGAGTTTAACCTCATACCCAGGACACTAAGATCCTCAGCCACTACCTTCAAGCACTTTTATGATAAAAAAGGATTAGGAGTTTGCCATAAGGGCAATAGAGTTGCGACAATCATATAGATGTTAGGGCTTGACGTGACCAGCTGATTGATTAGAAGGTGCATCTCCAACCTCTTATCTAGCCTAAGTAAGGACCAAAATGAAGTGTTGCATGTCCTGGACTGCTCAGCCACCAGGGTTCCATCCTTAAGCATTACAAGTCACCAAAAATATCCAACAGGTGACCCCATTGGGAGGGGGGGCCTTACCCCTCTGCAGAGGTTCAATCAGTGTATTCTACAGCCCCAACTGACAGGACAGGGAAGAGATACAAGGTGTGTCAAAAAAGTATCAAGATTTTTTGTACTTGTTGACACACCTTGTATTCAGAAAAAAATTAATGTTCCATTCATTGTTCATTTCTATCTTGGTAAATACAGCTTCAATCTCAATACTTTTATGACACACCTTATATAGTACCTTCAATTGCATTTTAAATGGTCATTATATACATTGTAAATTCTTATGTCTATTCTCTTTTTTATTAATTGTATATCTGCATTTCATTTCTCTTTGATGCATCATAAAGGAAAATGTTAGACATTTGAGAAAAACAAGATTAAAACATCTGTAATGGTTCATAAGATGTAGATTCTTGTTAGGGCAGTTTTATGGAACAAAGAAAAAAATGATTGTATTCTAAAAATAACAAAGCCAGATTGACCAACACCAAAATTCAAAACACCGGCAAGCTAACGGACATTCGGAGAAGGAGGAGAAAGGAGACAGCAGCAGAATGAGCAGAAAAGCAGTCACCAGCAAACAGACGAGTCACAAATACCAATCCTCCTCGAACTGGGTGAACAAAATACAAGTAAACTTTAACACTAATAAGAATTTGTAAAAAGGTAAATTCATTAACCAAACCACACCTTTGTAACTTGTTCATTTGATACCTACAGGTTAGTGAATCACATTCATTGTACATTTATATTTACATTTTTTATATAGCTGTTTTTTAAAAGTTCTTTTTTTTTTGCACAAGGCCCTATCAAATATGAATAATTTTTAAACAGATCTATTAGACCCATAAATTGAACCCTAACAGGTACTACCACTCCAGGTTAGAGTAGACCTGGGAGTAATACCAAAGAAGAGGTACTTCCTACATCCCAGATCTGGACTCTCACCATCAGATGTGGTTTAGTGTCATACCCAGGACATCCCTTTTGGCGTGTGTGTTCTTATACAGTGTATTCAAAGCCTTGCAACAGGAGAACTGAACACACTTGGAGACAAAAAACAATTTTTATTCAACAGGTGGATATTTTACATTACCATTTCATTTTCACTGTTTTATTTTTTTTTATAGCATATTAACTCTTTTAAAAAGTATTTTTTTTAAATTACACTAAAAATTTTCTTCTAACAATGAACTAAGGGCGAAACTCATTTAGGACAATCAAGAAATAAACAACTAGAAATAAATATTCCTATTTGTCTTATCACTTCTGTTAATCTCTCTTCTCTCCTCTCTCTCTCTCTCTCTCTCTCTCTCATATATATATATATATATATATATATATATATATATATATATATGGAAGCGTGTGGCATAATGGTTAAAGTTGTGGGGAATGGACTTGTCAACCAGAGTTCAAATCCCAGACAAGGCTGTTTGCATTTCACATAGCGCTAATACCCTTGGGAAAGGTATGAATCCAGCTATTCTCCCTCCAGCTATGGGTAAAATAGTAGGGCAGACTGGGCTCTTTAACCTTGGGTAGGTAACCAGTCTAGGAGAGGGAAAACTCTGAATTCAAAATTCCTGAGGTCAGTCGTTGATTGGGTTTGTGGCATTCGTGCACCAATTCTTTCCTATCGACTGTGCCAAAAAAGTGCGGATGGTCCAACACAAGCCTTCACCACTGTAAACAAATCACTGTGTGGGTTGTTCATTGTATGAACCCTCATGCGTCGAAATCAACGAGAGAGTTCATAATACACACACACACACACACACACACACACAGAAGAACAAAAAACTCATAATGTATATATCATGTATTGCCAAGGTGTTAATATGAGCATCAGAAATGAAAAAAACAACACATATCTTTAACTTGTGCTTACTGTCTGATAAGTCCATTACTAAAAGTGAAACAAACTATTTTCCATTATAGTATCAAGTAGAAAATGTCTACTAATTTATGTTTCTATAATAGGTGATACCTTCTTCACCTACAACAAAAAAAGAAACAACTAACAGTGGTTTGAATCCTTTCATATGCACTACAGCTACAAAATGGCTGACAGGTCATAAATCTTAGCACACATTAATCAGTTTATAAATAAACAATTATTCTAAGTAGCATCAAGAACAAATATGCAGCTATGATCGTCTACAATAGTAATAATTTTTTTACACAATGAAAAATCTTTCTTTCAAGATCATTGCTCTATTCAAAACTGAAGTTTTATTTCCTTGAAACCAATTAATTACAAGGGACTAATTAAAAAACAACAAAACAAGAACAACAAAGAATTATTAGTACACAAAGAAATTGTTGTTGTGTAAACAGATGGCCCTTGTTGAGGTAAAGTTAAAAATCTTCTGTTAAAATTAGTAACTATGCTTCTACTTTGCTGGTTGTTCAACCACTGGAACATGCACTTGAGAAAGTAATTAGTACATCATTTTTGGCATGCACTTGTTGGCCAATATCTGTGAGGAAGCTCAGTAGATACACAGGTAAAGTCACCTTCAAAGATCTAAAAAACTGGGGGTAATTTAGCGCGGAGTTTTTCAAGGACATTTACAAACTAAAAATCTTGTCATTTTAGAAAATATAGACATAAAAAAAATCTAAGAGACAAAAAAAAAAAAACCCACAAAAAACAAGCAAATAAAACTTGTTTTAGATAATTAATTCAGTTATATACAAGATTTGCTGACAATGTGATAATGTTTAGAATTAGTTTTTTTTTTTTTAAAGATTTTTTTTTCATCATACAATGTGTAATAAATAACATGTGTGATAACCTGTCCTCATCAGTCGCTAACTAGGTGTGATAACACAGCTTCAGTGGTTAAAAGCAGGACCGTCACACCTAGTGCCACCAAAGCAGCCTTCTGACCACCAGACAGGGTGTTTAAAAAATACCCTGTCTAGTGGCCAAAATATTTAGAATTAGGTTATTTTTAAAAATTTTAAAAAGAAAATAAAGCATGACTATACAAAGGCCTATGAGAAGGGAATACAGTGTATGAATTTGGAGCCTAGAGAGCTGGAGGGGGTGGTGGTGATATTTCTTGTGTGTGTGTGGGGGGGATGATATTTTGCAGGGTAGAATGAAAAATCTGATATAAAAATTATTTTCTTCTGTTCTTTGCATGCCTTGTCAGTTAGGCTTAGAATATGCTAATAGTAGAGGAGTGTCTGACCCCCCCAAAAAAGGGGTATCCTAGGTATGAGACTAAACTGCATCCGATAGTAAGGCTCCAGTTCTGGAGATCTAGAAGTGTGGGGGTAGCTCTTTATTGCTATTACTCCCAGATCCACTTTTGTCAGCTGTAAAGTCTTCTCCTTATGGGCAATATTTTCTTCTGGCAAAGAAGGTTGTCATCTCCCTTGGTCTCCCTTTTATGATTAAACAATCTTAGAGCTCAAATTTTATAGAAGAAATTTGTAGACCAAAAGACCTCTGATTGGTCAGCCAATTATGAATCATGTTATAATGTATTTCATTACTCAGCCAATGAGAACTTAGCTTTCATTCATAGAGATTGAGGTGGGAGGAGAAAGGAATCCCATGACCCTTTTGATTGGACAGTGCATTTTCATACCACATAGACTGAGCAAGAGGAACAAAAATATCCTTGAGCTTTTACAATTGGTTTGAACTCTGACCTTTCTTGGCTTCAGAATGTAGATATATCCTAGATTTGTCTTATGTGAAAAATATCTAAGCTTTTATTCTATACACTTTTTTTTTTTGTTATTCTCCTAGACTGGCTGCTTTACCAAGGCTAGAAAATCCTGCTCTATTATTTACTCAAGGGCATCAGCACAAAGTGAAATGCAAACAGCTTTGTCCAGGATTTAGATTTGGGCCACTGATGCTATTTCCTATGATGATAACCGTTTTGCTAAGACCACCTAAGAAGAAATATATACAAGGTGTGTCAAAAAAGTATTGAGATTTTCTGTACTTTTTGACACACATTGTATTCTGAAAAAATTAACGTTCCATTCATTGATAATTTCTATCTTGGAAAATACAGCTTAAAACTTGATTGTTTTATGACACACCTTGTATTCTGATAAAAATTCAGTTCTATCTTGGTAAATACAGCTTCAATTTCAATACTTTTATGACACACCTTGTATTCTAAATTTCAGGCAAAAATATACGATCTAATTAAAATGATGATTAAGAGGAAGGAATAAAATACACATATTAAATTATCTAAAATATAATATTAAAAGACATATTCTTTATGAGGGTGGTGAAAAGTTCACGGCCTAACTAAGAAATGAATAACCCACAACCATAAAGCATACATACAACTGCACACATTCATCTTACTGTTCAACACA
>CM042138.1:112153333-112196951 GCA_023376005.1 Doryteuthis pealeii
GGTTTGATGCAAAGACTGCTGCAAAATGGCAGGATATTTATGAAGCCTCAGAGGATCATATAAATCAAGCAGCCAATCAGGACTCAGGGAATGGAATCACCCAAATGCATGAGTAGACTATTCTGAATTCCCATAAGTACCAGTTGTCTTGACACTGGTTCAGTTATGCTTGCCCAGTCACATTGATCAAACCAATAGTAGACTGACTGACTGACTTCCTTCAATATCTAGGAGAAGGAAAAACTCTGAATTCACACCTGTCAAACTCCGCTTAAGAAATTGACACTGTGTTGTATCCTGCTCATATGGAGGGGTTGGTATATATATATATATATATATATATACATACACAGTGATGCTGATAGCTTTTTTGATTTAGTATGCCTTGGAACACACATATTTGCTTTGAATGAATCCCTGGGATAATTTATGGGTCCCAACTAAAGCCATCTAACTTCTACCTTGTAACTTATTCCGTGTAATTCGCTTCTAAGAAGCTATTGAAATGTATTTACAGTTAGCTTGAAATGGCGAGGGAAGAAAAAAGAAAAATACTGGGGCACATGGATATGATTTTACTGTGCCCTTTTAGATTTTTGTGCATCAGGGATCCAGGACATGTACCTATCAGCATCTCTGTATATATATATATATATATATATATATATAAGTACTCGGGACTTGAACTTTGGTGGACTTATCCACCAATTCCACCCAAATATTAAAAAGTTGTCCAGAAAACTCGAAAAGATAAAAAATAAAATTGTTAAACAGGAGATGTGTCTTTTGTTTAATTCTACATGTATAAATGAAAGAATGCTGCCCAAATACACACACACATATATATATATATTACATAAAATACTTTTTGAATCATTAATTTCCTCTACTCATTATATACTGATATCAACTACGCCTGACAAAAAATCTGGAATTAGCTCATTTACAGGATGAGTACTTATTTAGCAGTAAATAAACTAATAACAACTAAGATGAAATTTTTTTTTATCAAACATCTAAATATTCTGGTTTCATAAAGTACACTTTTTAGTATATTTGATTTGAATAGAGAAAATTGATATACAACTCCTGTTATGGAATTAACACAGAGGATGTTAACCTTGGTTTTTCATTTATTAAAGAAACAGTGTTTTGCATCTTATCTATTATTAGTTTATTTACTGCTAAAATGAATAAACAAAACAAGGTGAACAACCTCTAAATGTGTTAATTCTGTAACTTTTGCCAATTTCCTCAACTTAAAATACATATGCTAATATTTATAACAATCACCTTTAATCAGTATACTGATATCTTTAAAGAGAAAAGGCACTATTGTATTTGTTCCTGTGCAAATACAATAAATTTTGAATGAAAAGCTGAAATAGGATTTGCATAATATCAAAGTCTAATATTTTCTCAATCAATGAGGTACTCAGCTGCAGGTTTAGCTCAGTCGGTAGAACAACCACCTCGTAATCACAGGGTTCCCGGTTCGATATTGGTCCCCTGGCAACTCAGCTTATAAGTAGCCCAGATTGGATAATCTGATCTGTGCAGTAAAGTGGAAAGCTGACGGTGGGTGTGGCGCTCCACCTAAGCAAAAAATCTCCCTGGTCCAGTGCTAGCGAAAGGGATAGACTCCCTCGCTGTTTGCCTGATATCAACAAAAGGCCATTTTGTCAACTTTACTTATGAATGAGGTAACCACTAGGTAGGGTGGTTCCATTCTAAATGGACCCCTCCCCCCAAATGATGAAGCTGTAAAATGGATCAGCCAAAACATCAGAAAGAATAAGTTCAATAATCTGAATAATCGTTGGCATCAATTGTTGAAAAAAGCCAAAAAAAACCCCAAACAAACCCAATCTTTAAACATACGGAAATTAGTCTTCTTCCCAATGACAGAGGAAGGATTTAAATTTAAATTTTGGTTTGGTTTGTTTTACAGTATATCAACCTCAGTGGGTCATTTAATGCCGATAAAGAACAGTTTTAGCAGCAGCCGAATTAAGGTCAGTTTCAGCATCAGTCTAGGCACCCATAGGGATAAGACCAAACAAATTATACGGATGAGGCAGCAGTCCAAAAAGAACAGGCAAACACCTGTGAGAGTCAACACGGGGAAGTCAACAAAATTAAAGTCAGCTTTTAGTTTAGGCTCCAACAGGAATAAGACCTGACAACTCAACAGACTACTGCAACAAGAAACAATTACAGAAAAATTTCTTCTACAGAGCTAAGTTTGTCTCTTACATTCTATAATATTTCCCGCCGAGCGAACATGCTTGGCAATTTTCCTTGAACTTTTATGAACTCTTTCGCACACAACTTTGAACATACACTTTGTGAACACTTCTTATATTGCACCAATAAATTGTTAACCCAATTATATACATTATAATTGCCTTGTCTCCTTTCCTTTACGACAGAACTGTTATTTCTCCCCAATATTTCTGTTAAGGGGGCCTATCTGAACATTGAAAGAGAAGTCTGAGTTGGTAAAGTAGTTAAATGAGAGTGATATATCCAAATTCCCATTCATCATCAGCCATCATGACATACCAGTGTTTATTTATTTCTCTGAATGTTTGAAATGAGGCTTGATGATTAGTATTATCTGCATCATTTGGACTATTGTCTAGAAAAACTAACAAAATTAAATAAGAATGCATATAAAAAGATTGCACTTATTCTAATTATATTTTAATTGGTTTCTATATAAAATCATTCAAAGGATTCATTTTAATACATTGAAGAATAAAACAATAATATTGGAGATCAATAACACCAAGTGATTATTTATTAATCTCGGTTTATTAAAACCAGTATGCAAATAACCCTCACCATATATTATGTAAACCTTTATTTCATAGTGATATATAAAACACCTTGCAGGATTTGAAATGCACTAACAACATGGGCAGTTTTGGGGCAAATCTAACTCAGATTTTCATAAAGACATCATTAATAAATAAGATGTATTCTATGTATTAATGATTTTGAATAATTTTTTTAATTAAACACTCATTGATAAACATACGCAATTTCTGAGGTTATTGAGATGTAAAAAGTGATGTAGTTTCAGTTACAAACAGACAGAATCTCCATTATAATAACAGAGATGCTGTTAGGTACATGTCCTGCTTCACTGACACAAAAAAATCTAAAAAGACAGAAAAATCATATCCATGCATCCCAGTGATTTTTTTTATTCCCCCACCATTTCCAGTTAACTGTAAATACATTTCAATATTTTCTTGGAAATGAATTACACTGTATGGGGTACAAGGTAGAGGTTAGATGGCTTTAGTTGTTCATAAGTAAAAACCCTACAATTTATTAAGAAACTTTAGTTGGGACCCATCAAATTTCCCGGGGACTCATTCAAATCAAATTGTGCATCCCTGGACGCATCTAAATTAAAAAGCTATCAGCATCACTGTAATAAGATGACAAAGAGGGAGAATAACAAGAAGAAAATGTTGAAAAATAGTTGGGTTTTTTTTAATGCTTTTGGCAGAAATAATAAAGCATATTACTGTACGAGATTGATTTTTGCCAATTGTAGAACTTCAAGTTGATTAGCCTCATTTGTCCAAGACAGCATTTGTAGATAAGAAGGAGAAAAAGGAACAAAAAGAAGAAGAAGAAAAAGATATTGGCCAATATTGGCGCTGATTTCTCTTTTATTGCAACTCAATTCTTATTCATTGATTCCTGCCAGATATTTCAAGTATTCACAGTTCAGACTCAAAAGGTTTGTCACATTTCTATTGATTAAGATTAAACCACTTCTCTTCCTCCTCCTCTTCCTCCTTCACCATCTGGACAAATACATCAACTTATATAACCACATTCTTATTAACAATCGGGTCATGAAAAAAGATCAAATGGTTTTCTTTATCAGCTCAACATGATATATTGTCTTGGAACTAATAATATCATCAACCAAGTCCATTGTTTCCATCGGCCCCCCCCAAGTCCATCTAAGTTCATCGGCCCCCCCCCCATCCAAGTCCATCAGTGCGCCTCCATCCAAACCAGTCCAGTGCACCCCCATCCCATCCAGTCCATCATCCCAGTCCACCCCTCCCATCCCATCCAAGTCCATCAGTGCACCCCCCTCAAGTCCACCTCCCATCCCATCCAAGTCCATCAGTGCCCCCCACCATCCAATCCAAGTCCAGTCAATCTTTCTATTGAAAAGGAATATATTTCTGATCGTGGTCAAAATTATGGAGAATGACTGATTGATTTTAACGACATGCCAATCCATCTAGGGTTATTTTATGCCTAAGGTTAGGGAATCAAGTTCATTGTAAGTTGATATTCCCATTTTTTGTTTAGTTGTTTCTTAAGAGTTTTAAAAATCATTTTTTGCACACAATCCTATGAATATGAATGATTTTCAAACAGATTTATTTTGATCCATAGATACAATCCTAATAGGTAGTACCGCTTTGGAGTGAGACTGGAACTGGGAGTAATGGCAAAATACTCCACATTCCTCAGATCTCCAGAACTGAAGCCTCACCATCAGATACAGTTTAGTGTCATATCCAGGGCACCCTTTTTGAGGGTGGGATCTTGCTTATTCTAAGCCCCATAGAGAATGAAATTAAGACAGCTAATGGCATTTTAAAAATAGAACAAAGCATAATTTGAAGGATGACTAAGACACTATTGCTGTACGCTATTTTTTCATTAATATCAAAGAGCTGTACCATTTCTCTAGAGAGAGATTAGGTCTTTTAGTTTAGTTTCATTATGTTGATACTGTACGGATACCACATATATAGGGATTGGTTGGAGGTGCGTGATCAAATGGTTAGAGTTGTAGGAAATGGACTCGTCAACCCGAGTTCAAATCCTAGACGAAGTTACAGTTCACATAGCACTAATACCCTGGGGAAAGGTATGAATCCACCTACTCTCCCTCCAGCTATGGGTAACAAGTAGGGCAGACAGGAATCTTTAACCTTGGTTAGGCGACTAGTCTAAGAGAAGGAAAACTCTGAATTCAAAATCTGGTAAATGGTCACTACTAGAATAAAATTAGTGATCTATTTCACTAAAAAAAATAAATAATAAAAAATTATCATATCCCTTAGAGAATTAGCATGTTGATAAGGGACCTTGAAGTGTGTCACATGATAGTCACAAAAACTTATTTTCAAACTCTTTCTGCCTCTGTTCTTTGAACAATAGAGACATTGTCTCTGACCCTGCCAAGGAACAGTAAAGGTACATGTCTATATTACCAACAATTATCAAGTAGGCCTTTTTCCATTTTGTACCCCTTCTATATATTCATATGAATTCAATTATATACATTCAAAAATGTATATAATTCTACCATGAGATATTTGTGTATTCTTTCTTTTAATGATACTTATATATATATATTATGTATGAGTATACCTTGTTTTTCCTCCTGTCTTTTTAAGCGTTAGTATATCATGGATATACTAATGCTAATAATGGTCTTTGAAGAATGGGGACTTGACTAAATATCTTCCCTACTCCCCAAGCATTGCAATGATACAAACAGTAATTGTTACTATAAAGGATAAATCTACAATAGTAAATAATAAATGTTTGGCAAAAAGTTAGTTTAGTTTGGTGGATTTTATGGCATGTCAACCCTTGTAGGATTATTTTATGCCGAAGATGCTTTGTTCTATTCATGCTTGATGAGTATTCAGAATTGTTTTTAAACACATTTTTTTAGAATTCATTTTTTTTTTTCCTATTCAGCACATAGATGGGATCCCAATAGGTACTGCCACTCTGTGCCAGTGATGAAGGGATACTCCACACTTCCCAGAGCTCCAAAGTTGGAACTTCCACATCAGATGCAGTTTAACGTCATACCCAGGACAATAAGACCCTCAGCCACCGCCTTGTAGCACATATATGATAAAAAGGGTTGGGAGTTTTGCATAATGGCAATAGGGCTTGATGTGACCAGGCAATTGATCAGTGGAGGCCTCTCAGACCATCTGTCTAGTTTAAGTAAGGAACAAAGTGGAGTGTTGGATGTGATGGACTGCTCAGCCACCAGGGTTCCATCCTTAAGCATCATGGGTTGCTACCAACGACCAGCACATGGCCCCATAGGGGAGACTTTACCCCCCTACAGAGGTGCAGTCGATGTATTCTACTGACTCAGCTAACAGGGTGGTTTAGCAAAAGGGTTGTTCTTTAAATATCAATCTCGAAAAATGCATCTTGACATTAAAATCAATTTTAAGTCATAATTAAATCTATGGCTCCCAGCTGTTATTTGTTATTTGGCTGGATGGACATTTTAACAAATGGACTTATGGCTAACAGAGATTTCATCAAAAAATAAACAAAATCATAATAAGTGACAGTTATCTCTAGGTTGCAGGTTCAATACTGCTCAAGGGCGACAGTAACATAGAATAATAATTAACACAGCTTAACACCTGTACCCCAGTTATGGTTAGTGGAATGAGAACAGGATACACCCGTGGATTGAATAAAGGGTTGGGTTCAAAATTCCCTGATGGCTCCTGATTATGACAAGAAGGTTCTCCAAGTTTGAAAAGAAGGTTCCCAAGAAATTAGAATAATCTTTCGATAAGTATTAAAAACGTTTTTACATGAAGAAAAACAATAACATTAGTCAAATAATAATGTTTAATTTTAAAAAGGTCAATTTCTTTATTAAACAATTAAAAAAAAATATTTTAAATGTATTGTCTTTTCCCTCCAAAAATACTAAAAACAATATTACCACTCTTTTTATGGTTAAAAAAAAAATGAATGAATGAATTCGTCAAAGGTCAAATTTTTGTAAAATCTCTGTCAGCCACATGGCCATTTTGTGAAATGTCTGGTCATTTGTTCAGCCAAAAGAACTGGCCAAAAGGCAGCAACAGCTTAACACCTGTACCCGGTCATAGTTAACAGAATGAAAACAGTCTACCCCCCGTGGTAGAGAAGTTTGCAAAGGTTCTCGAGTTCGATAAGAAACACCTGAAGATAGCCAGAGGACACACCGACTAAAACATTGTGTATATAACAATAAAGATGAGGACAATAGTTCAAAAAATCCAAATAATACACAAAATTTATAATTGTTATATTTGTTACTTAAAACTCAGTTTCAAATTAGCATCTCAAAGGGTGTGTAAACCTCGTGTTCAAAATTAAAAGGTTTTTTTCTTTGTCATTCTACAAAATACAAGGTGTGTCAAAAAAGTATCGAGATTTTTTGTACTTTTTGACACACCTTGTATTATGAAAAAAAAAATGTTCCATTCATTCTTCATTTCTATCTTACCAAGATAGAAATGAAGAATGAATGGAACATTTTTTTTTACAGTTTTAAACTTGGTACTTTTTTGATACACCTTGTATTCTGAAAAAAATTAATGAATGGAACGTTATTTTTTTTTCGGAATACAAGGTGTGTCAAAAAGTACAAAAAATCTTGATACTTTTTTGACACAGCTTGTAGTTTAACTTTCATGAAAAATCTTTTAAAACTGGGAAACAATTTTTACAATTAATTTTGATTACTAAACATTCAAAAGACTTTTTTCTTCTCGTACAATTTGTTAGATTTGAAAGAATTATTGATTTTCTATCATTTTAGTTGAAAACAACCTTTTTCTGACATACATGAATTAACTGTCCCTTGCTTGTATTTTAAAATGTCAACCTTATTTGTTTGTTTGTTTGTTTGTTGGATTTTACGGCATGTCAACGCTTGTTGAGTTATTTTATGCCAAAGACGTTTTGTTTGATTTATGCTTGATGGGTATTCAAAATTTTTTTTCATACTCAATTTTTTTAAACACATTTTTTAAAATGTAAACCTTGAAATGATTCTGTCATTGAAACTAATATGTTGACAGGGTTGACTGTATCCTTACAGAGGGATGACCTCCCCAAAAAGGGGTGTCCTGGGTATGGTACTAAAGTACATAGTGGTGAGGCTCTAGTTGTGGAGGTCAGAGGAGTGTAGAGTACGCCTTCATTGTCATTATTCCCAGGTCCACTCTGACCTAGAGTGGTAGTACCTGTTAGGATCTTATCTATAAGTAAAATAGATGTTTAAAAATCATTTGTATTCAAACAAACAGTGGGCAAAAAAAAAAAAAAAAGAAAGAAATAACTATAGAAAAAATGTTAATATGAACATAAAATGAACATTATTCCCTAACCTCAAGGCATAAAATAACACTAAATGGGTTGACATGTCAATTAGGGTTTGGTTTGGTTTGTTTTACGGCATATCAACCTTGGTGGGTCATTTAATGCAGACAAAGTTTTGAAATAAATTCATTAATAATGGATACTCAATTTTTTTTTATAAACACATTTTACTATTTAACCTATAGATGGGATCTTAACAGGTACTACCACTGCGGGTCAGAGTGGACCTGGGAGCAATGGTGATGAAGGGGGGCTCCACATTCCCTACTAGAATAATTTACAAAGTCTTAATATTGGTTGAAATATTTGAAAAACTGTAGAAAAAGCTAAATGGGAACAACACAAGGAATCTCCATGCTGTTTTCAACAAATTCTAGAAGTAGCACTACATAAAAAAAGCAGCTGTAAGGCCATTTACTGCCTAATTCACAAACCATACAAGTAAGAAGAGCAAGGTAGGCTGGGTATTACTATAGAAGTAAGGACAAACTCATAAACAACACTCTCCAATTAACTCCAATACATGGACACAGTGTTGGCCAACCAGCAAAATCTGTATTTATCAGCTCTGTGTAGACACTGGATACCATCTATAGAACTTACAAAGAGTCATGGCTGATAGGGATAGAGGGTGAGAGAGAGTCAAGGGAATCCATGTTGTTGGCACACCTTCATGATAATGTGTATTGTATGAACTCTATATATATATATATCTTTATTTTTATTTCTAAACTCCGACAATATAAAAAAAAAACTCCTTGCTTTACCGTTTGTAATTACACAACACAAACTTTTGCCCGGAGAAAAAAAAAAAAAAATATATATATATATATATATATAAAGAAAAGACCAAATCATTTGCACCCCCTGAAAACAATCAGATGATACTAAAAAAAATGGTCAAAAGAAAAAAATTCTGTAAGAGTTGTCAAAGTTAAATATTCTAAAGTGCTCATATATATATATATATATATATATATATATATATATATATATATATATATATATATATAAGCCTACATTATTTATGTTGTATTTGAAACCTATAAAACACTAGCCTGTTGTTTTATTTACGTGTTTAAATAATATCAACAGAATTCAGAGTTGAGTTTTGGTGGGCTAGAGATATTCAGAATTGTCCCATTTTCACAGAGGATCTGTACCCCTAACCCCTATAAATTTAGACAACCCTACTGTATTACAACAGACAGATCATTGCTGGTTATACACATACACACTTCTTACATGCAAAGTTATTTCTATGACCAAAATATTTTCCTAGATACAAATAATATTCACTTCTTATTTATATAATTTTCTCGCCAATTCAATTGAAATATGCACAAAGATATGCAGCAGCCAATTTCTGTCAATCAATCAAATTGCACATGATAACCAAATACACATCTAGACTTGTTGTGCAAAGTGAAGTGTGTGTATCTGTCAAAAACATCCACAAGAATTGACAATTTGTGTCAAGCAAGCCAAGCACACTATTCTCACAAATATTGGATGTGATATTCATTACATTTTTTTATAGTTTAGTTATTAAACTGGCACCTCCATCAGGCATGCCTCGGCTTGCCTGGTGAGGTAGGTCTTGTTTTTAGTGATGCTGGGTGTCCAACCCAGCATCACTAAAAACAAGAACTGTCAAAGAGCAGATGAGCTCCGGGGTGGGGTGGGGGGGTGGCAACGGCCATCCATACCATGAGTAGTAAGATTGGGGTACTTACTATTCACATAAATCCCCAATACAACTTGGTGCTAGGATGCAAGCATTGGGACTTCCAAAGAGGCTTGCTTCATATGAAGTGACTCAATACTATCTGAAAGAGCACTTTGCAGCAGCTTGGCAGTCCAGTCATCTCAAACTTTCCCCTGCCACTGGACTAACTGCTGGACTTCAAGATAGTGGATTGAACTCTGTGCTCCCTTTTTCCATTTAAAACATCTCACGCACAAGTTTCACTCTATGGAGTTAGGTCTGTGACAGATTTCTATAAGTAAAAATTCATTAAATATTTTTGATAAATTTTATTTTTATCTCTATGGGGTTCCACTACAAGATAGTCCCCAAAAGTTTGAAAACCATGCACTTCCCAAATATTTAACCTGAATTTGAATGTGCTCTGTCAGCTGTGGCTGTAGGATATGTTGACTTCCCCTCTGCAGAGGGGTAAGACCTCCCCCTTAAATAGCTACACACATAATAATCAAGGGGATTGCTATCTGGGGAGTTAGTTGGCCATGTTAGGGGTGGTGTGGTGGTAGATAAGCAAAAAGAATTATGCCTTATTTCACTGAAGTGTGGTTGCCCAGAGAACACTTGAATAGAGAAACTCAATTTCTTTTGTTAACAGCCCAGAACAAAAGTATTTACCCAACCCCTCCGCCACGAGCAGCATGTAAAACAAAATCAATTTGTTAGGTGGAGTACAGCTGCTTTTATTTCTGAGTTTTCTTTTCTTTTTCTTTGATTTGATTGGTTGGATTTTACAGCATATCAACCCTTGTTGGGTTATTTTATGCTGAAGATGTTTTGTTTTATTCATTCTTGATGGGTATTCAATGTTTTTTAAAACTCATTTTTTCTATGTAACCCATAGTACCCTAACAGGTACTACCACTCAAGGTCAAAGTGGACCTATGAAAAATAGCAATGAAGGGGTACTCCACATTCTCCAGAGCTCGAGAACTGGAACTTCATCATCAGATAGTTTCATGTCATACCTAGGACACTAAGACCCTCAGCCATCGCCTTTGAGCACATATATGATAAAAAGGGCTGGGGGTTAGGCATAACAGTAATAGGGTTGGGACCATCATATAGGTGCTTGATGTGACCAGCTGATTGATCGGAGCGGGCCTCTCCGAGCGACTGACTGTCTAGCCTAAGAGTCGAAGAGGAGTGTTACAAGTCATGGACTGCTCAGCCACCAGGGTTCCATCCTTAAAGGGTTCTATCACCACCCATAGCCATGGGGAGGGGGTCCTCCCATGCAGAGGCGCAGTCGGTGTATTCTAAAGCCCCAGCTAATAGGGCTGTTTTTAATTTGGTATCGGTAATCTGAACATTATCTACATAAATGAGAGTAACCTCCTCTTGTTTCTTTCACTTTGAGGAAGCCGTCTGTTTTGGTCGGCCATTTTCATTTCATCATAAATCTACACTGAAAATATGAATTTATTCGAATCAATACAAGTGAATGTTTTAACACGAAAATATCATAAAATGTGTTCTTAACTGAGCTAGTGCATTATTTGAAATGAACTTAATTGTTATTAAGAACACATTTTATGATATTTTCGTGTTAAAACATGCAGTTGGATTGATTACGGTAAAATGAAAATGGCCGACCAAAACAGATGACCTTACTAAAAGTGAAAGAAACAAGGGGAGGTTACTCTCATTTATGTAGCTAATGTTCAGATTACCTTTGGTATCTTTATGGATTTCTGATAAATTTTATCTGAAACATAAATAACTCACACAATCACAATCTCTTAATTATAGACAAACATGTTCATGCAAGTATGCACAAGGCATCTTACAGATGCACATAACTGCACAAGCAAATATACAAGTATGTAGTTACTCAACCCCTCCACCATGAGCAGGATGTGACATAAGGTCAATCTTTTAGCAGAATACAACTGGTTTGAATTCAGAGGTTTTTTTTCCCCCTTTTAGACCTATTGCCATACCAAGGTTAAAAAGTCCACTCTACCCTACTATTTACCCAGAGGTGGATTCATACCTTTGATCTGAAAGGTAAACAACCTCATCCATTTTTTCTAATGATAACTGTTACACCACAAGTGCCTCCATTATATATATATATATATATATATATATATATATACACACAACTAGTTTCAATAATTATATATATATATATATATATATATATATATATATATATATATATATACACGAGTAGTTTCAGTAAGAAGCACCTGAAAGAGTATATATATATATATATATATATTAGAGAGAGAAAGAAGTTGATAATGAATCCACAGACATGTAGAAAGCTATGGAGATTATATATATATATATATATATATATATATATATATATATATACACATAAGGTGTGTAGAGGGCTGATTACTTTCTGGTAAATATCCAGCCATTTTGAATATTTTGACAGCCCATTCTTCTTCTTTTTCTTCATATTTCGTACAGTCGGGTTTTTTGGCAAGACATAGCATCCTCCAAGTCTGTCAGATTTGACTTCTGTTTTTTTTTTCAAAGTTAAAATTACTATTGAAAGGGAGGATATTTCAGACCATGGCCAAGATTAAGGAGAATGTTATGAAGCAGATGATGTTGATCCTTAAAGAAAAGCTGTTTTTAAAAAATGGAAGATGAGGAGTAATTTGAAATGGACTAAGGCACGACTATCTTTTTTAATATTATAGGGACAGATTTCATATAGAGAGATTAGATCTCTCATATATATATATATATATATATATATATATATATATATATATATACTAGGGCTGTGGAGTCAGAGCAATTGAGGGTCACTGGAGTTGGAAAAACTATTTACACTTCATATAGCCCTAGTTTAGTCTGTAAGGTTATACAGTGCACATTCCTCATAAACAGATTATAAAAAAAAGTCATGGTTTTTATATTTAAACTTCTGTTATGAAGTAGTTTTTATTTTTGTTCTTGTAAAGATTTATATATATATAGCACAGAAGAAATAACAATAGAAATAAAAATACAATAATTTAAGACTTTAATAATAATTTAACACCTGTTAAGAAATGCAGGGAATATCAATTCATTTATATATATGTATACTTGTGTGAGCCAAATTTTTGTATTTCTCCATTGAGGATGCCATAGTGATGAAAATAGAGCATCTCTTTCTTTGTCCCCCCCCCCCTTCTTTGCTTTGCCTCGGGTTTTGTTTCTCAATTTGTTCACCACTACACACACACACACACACACACACACACACACCACACACACACACACACACACTACCAAAAAATATGGACTCACCACTCTTAGAAAGGATCACTGTTGGCAAGTAGATTCGCTTCATAGGGATTTATTCTTGTGGATGATTCCATAATTCTTTCTTCAAAATTTAGTGATTTCATAATTTGTTCCTGTCAATTGCAATACCACAGCATGGGCATTTTCTGCAAAGTGGGACATAAACAGATTATTTGCCTTACTGGATCAACAGGTTCTTTGCACCAATCTGAATCAAGCCTTCTTACTGAGAACAATGGGTCATCTAGTTTTGTTTTGTTTTAGTTTGGTTTGGTTTACGGCATATCAACCTCAGTGGGTCATTTAATGCCGACAAGTTTTGAAATACAATTCATTCTTAAGTGGATATTCAATTTTTATAAACACGTTTTTCTATTTAACCCATAGATGGGACCCTAACAGGTACTACCACTCCGGGTCAGAGTGGACCAGGGAGCAATGGTGATGAAGGGGTGCTCCACATTCCCCGAACCTCCAAAACTGGAACCTCACCATCAGATAAAGTTTAACGTCATTCTCAGGACATGTAGACCCGCAGCCACCGCTTTCTAGCACCCATATGATAAAAAGGGATTGGGGCTTGCCATAAGGGCAATAGGGTTGGGGCAATCATATAGGTGCTAGGGCTTGACATGACCAGCCGATTGATCGGAGGGTGTCTCTCCGACCGCCAGTCTAGCCCAAGATAGGGCCAAAGTGGAGTATTTCAAGTCATGAACTGCTCATCCACCTTGGCTCTATCCTTAAGCATCACGGGTTGCCACCCACGGCCAACAAGTGGCCCCATTGGGGGAGTCTTACTCCTCTGCAGAGGTGCAGTCAGTGCATTCTAATGCCCCAGCTGACAGGGCATATTTAGTTTTGTCATATTTGTTTACATTGCAAATGGCAGTATTTGCAGCAACCCTTTCTCTATGGATGGAATGCCCAATCTATTAAAAGGTTGCCAGTAAGATGTATTCAGAATATATCCTTTGGTTGTCCCTCTCTCCATATCTTCCCGATGCCCATGCTTAAAAGCCTTCTCTATAAATCTCAATTATAAATTAAAACAAATTATTTTAATTGCTATGTTCTATATATAAATGGGTATAAACAGATTATCAGATCTCACTGACAAGTTAAAGTGACAATTCTTTCAAGCTGTGGTTGTGTCAGTGCTGCTGTATGGCTGCACCTCTTGGACCCTAATGAGGCGCCTGGAGAATAAGCTAGATGGGAGCTGCACAAGAATACTGTGTGCGATCTTGAACAAGTCGTGGAAACAACACCCCACAAGGAAGCAGCTGTACTGCCACTTGCACGCTATCTCAAAAACCATCCAAGTGAGACGGACAAGGTATACTGGACACTGCTGGAGAAGCAAAGATGAACTCATAAGTGATGTTCTCCTGTGGAAGCCAACATATGGACATACTAATGTGGGCCATTCAGCAAGGATCTACATTGACCAGCACTGCGAGGATACTGGATGCTGTGCAGAGGACCTCCCGGGGACAATGAATGATAGAGAAGGTTGGTGAGAGCGTGTCATGGATATCCATGCTAATTGCGCGACATGATGATGATGTTACATCAAGCTAGAAATATTGGCTATTAAACAAAATAAATTTTGTCTCAATTTTTGCTTAGTTTATTTCTCAAAGATCATAAATGATAGAAAAACATTTTCTAAGAGTGTTGAGATTATATCTTTTGCCAGAAATTGTAGAGTTTTTTTCAATTCATAAATAATACTTAAGAGATTTATTAATTTAGATATTTATTTTTAAATTTTGATTGTTAGTCCTAACTAAGCAATAATTTGATTGTTAGTCCTAACTAAGCAATAATCCTTTTGCATTAAACTTTAGTAATGCTTAATTAAATGTATTATCATTTTTTTTAAATAAGTAATTTCTTTTGAGGTTTGGAAATTTAAATTCTGTATTTAGCAATTACCACAAAGTAATCAGCTCTCTACACAAAAATTCTATGCTGCAGCCACATGGCTTCCTGCTGATTATTGTGAGAGACTTTTTCTTGATGAGAGCTCACCTTTCCCCATAAAGAACAAAAGATTTATTGTAAACCCATCTCCGGGATCCAGTGTGTGTATATATATATATATATATACTAAATATTCAATCTAATCTCCCTACAGCTATGGGTAAATAGCAGGGTAGACTGGGTTCATTAACCATGGCTAGGTAACCAGTCTAGGAGACGGAAAAACTCTGAATTCAAACCTGTTAAACTCTGTTTAAGAAATTGACCTTGTGTAGCATCCTGCTTGTGCAAAGAGGATGGTGTGTGTGTGTGTGTGTATATATATATATATATATATATATATATATATATATATATATACCAAATTTGGAAGCCTTGAATTCAACTGTTTGGCTATAGAGGACAGACCAATAAACTCTTCCTAATTATTAATAAAGATATCAGTTTTATTATATGCTTTTTAGAAATATTTTTTACAATAATTAAAATTCCTGTTGGTTGGTTAGATTTGATGGCATATCAACCCTTGTTCGTTTTTTTTTTATGCCAAAGACATTTTGTTTTATTCATTTTTGTTGGGCATTCAACTTTTTTTCAAACGGTTTTTTTTAAACCACATTTTTATTACTCATTTAAAAAAAATCTATTTGACCCATAGATGGGACCCTAACAGGTACTACCACTCCGAGTCAGAGTGGACCCAGGAGTAATGGAGATGAAGGTATACTCCATACTCTCCAGAGCCCCAAAAGTGGAACTTCACCATTAGATGCAGTTTAACGTCCTTACCCAGGACACTTAGAATTATTGACAATAAATGATGAAGTAACATGACAAAAATAAATTAACTCATTAAAATTGGTCTTGTGTCAAACCAAATGGTAAAGAAGAAAATGTAGTAGATATTTTTGAGTTTTATTGCTATACTAGAAGTGGCTACCTGGCATTGCCTGGGTAGTGGAGGAATAATAAAAAGTTAATCTCACAGATCTATTGATTGTTTTGGTCTTGCATAATTGATTTATGTTTTAATCACGAACGCAACCAATGACTTTCCCTTCTCTAACTATTCAAATCCTAATTTTTAAATATCTTCCCAGATATAAATCAAATCATTATTTTTGCACAAAAAGCCAGCTATGGTGATAGTGAATATGTATATATATATATATATATATATATTTACTTTCTCCTTGAGAACTAAATGTGCAGTATACCGTGCCATAGTTCTCTCAACCCTCCTGTATGGTGCGGAAGCCTGGACAGTATAAAAAGCAGATGCCCATTGACTAGATGTCTACTAAATGTGTCATTTGCACAGTATATTAAATGTCAAGTAATGGTAGCATGTTTCAACCAGGACCATCCTGAAGAGAACTGGACTACCTGGCATGTATGACATACTTGTCTAGCGCAACCTTAGATGGGCTGGCCACTTAAACAGACTTGGGGATGCCAGACTACCAAAGCAGATTCTGTACTCTCAACTGAGAGAGGGATCATGTGGAATTAGCAGAACAAAGCTCAGGTACAAAGACAACATCAAGAGAAACCTGGAAGACTTTAACATCACCATAGGCAGTTGGCAAGATGCAACCAGAGACCGAACATATTGGAGGAAACGGATACGATGGACAGCAAGTAATAATAAGTAATAATTTACTTTGTCATTAATAATTTTATTTTCATAGATTCTTCCAGACACACACATATACATACACACTAACTGCCCTTTTTATATATACTAGCAGCGGCTACCCAGCGTCACCTGGGTAGAGGGGAGATTTTTTAAAGTTAGTACCGCAGATCCATTATTACTGAATCATGAATTGAATCCTCGTGGGATGCCCCATTTAAATCCCTATGTAAAAAAATAGACCTTGCATTGATCCAGTTACTCTGAAAAGAAATGTTAATATAATCTAAAATATTATGAAAAAAAATCCATGCTGTTATCATTTAAATTTTATTTTTTTAATTATCTTTATGAATATAAATCAAATCTCTATCATTTTTGCTCAAAAACCAAGCCCTGGTGATATTCAATGTGTATATATATTTACTTTGTCGTTAATTGTTTTATTTTCTAAGTTTCCTCCAGACATACATATACACACAACTGCCCTTTATATATCTATAGATAGATATATATATATAGATTAGTTTTATTAAAATTTTCTTGAGAGAAGAACAATATTTCAAACGTCATTTGCCAGGTTATAACCGATACATCAGCAATATTGAATGCCTACAAGGCAATTAGAAATGGCTTCACCTCAAAACTTATAAAATGCTGGCAGAAAGACAACAACAATAAGCCGGTTGCAAAATGTGACAGCTAACAAGTCAATATCCACTTCTGATAACAGTGTGTTCAAAAAGGAGACTTATTATTATGTCCAGTCAAGCAGCAGCAGCAGCAGCAGCAGGGGAAATGTGAAGATCAAAGTTAAACTGATAAATAGAATGAAAGCATCAAAATACAAAGAAGAAGAAATTTCAATCAATATTTTGGGGAAAAAACTTGCCATGTTCTTGGGGAATTTTCACACCAACAAAGCTGATACTACCCTGAGGTTATATTCTCAACATCAGGAAAGTAAACACGTCTTTAGAAAATCACATACTGAACTTAAAATGAAACTCCCAAGATGAACATATGTTGTAATTTCTTCATTTTGTTGGTCTAGTATATATCATTTTTTAAGACCCTGTTTGGTGGCACTAGGAGTGGCAGTACCACCTTTAGCCACCAAAATTGTGTTACCACTCCTGGTTGGCCATTGATGAGGGCAGGGTGTCGCATGTGCTATCACATGTTGTATGATGAAAACTATAACTATGGAAGCACTAATGGTGTAATGGTTATCATCATAGGAAATGGACATGGTGACCCAAGTTCAAGTTCTGGACAAAACTGTTTTCATTTCATATGGTGCTATTACCCTTGGTGAGGGTATGAACCCAATTATTCTCTGTCCAGCTAAGGGTAAATAGTGTGGGGGAGACTGAGCTCTTTAACCTTGGTATGGCAACCAGTCTAGGAGAAGGAAAATTTTGAATTCAAGCAATTCATTAAAATCTGCTTAACTAAGTTGACAGAGTGGCCTAATGTTGGCATCAGCGAGGGAGTCTATCCTATTTTCACTAGTACTAGACCAAGGAGATTGTTTTTGCATCTGAGGTGGAGTGCCACACCTACCATCAGATCCTCACTTTACTGCACAGATTCTTGTGCTACTCATACGTTGAGTTGGCAAAGGCTGGTATCGAACAAGGAACCTTGCAATTTCTAGGCAAGTGGTCTACTGACTGAGCTAAACTGGCCCTTTAAACTCTGCTTAAAATTGACCCTATTTCACATCCTGCTCATGTGGTGGGAGGGTTGCGTAAATAAATTACATTCTAAAAGGGTTTTATAATTTGCTTGAAGCATTGTGTATATATTGGTTTGGAGGTTGGTTTTGAAGGCTATCACAATAAAAGTGTAAAGAAAAAATAAATTCATTTGTAAGATCTTATGGTCTGGGACCTTAGAGTACATAGCTTCAGTTTCTTCATAGCTACGTAGTCTAACCTTAAATTCCGTGAAGGTCAAATTTTCATCTTTTTGAGTAATCACCGTGGTAAAGGGTTTGAAATTGTATGGTAGACCTTTCAGCACCATGGCGATTAATAAGCCGTCACTAATAACTTCACCAGCCTCTCTCAGTGAACTTGCAATGTTTTCAGTCCTTATTATATAATCCGTCATGGATTCAAAGTTGGTCATAGGAAATGGAATCGGCAACCCAAGTTCAAATCCTGGGTAAATCTGTTTTTGTTTCACTTTGCACTGATACCATGGAAAAGGCAATTTACCCTCACCCAGCTATGGGAAAATAGTAGGGCAGATAAGGTTCTTAAGCCTTGGTTAGGTAACAAGTCTAGAAGAAAAATTCTGAATTTAAACCAGCTTTCATTATCATCAGGTCCTGCTGACAGCAGAGATACCCATGACTCTCTCTCAGTTCTCACCCATGGAAGGTCCTCTGCGCAGCATCCAGAATCTTCACAAAGATGGTTGATGTCAGTTTTTGCTGGTCAATCTACACTGGTGTGTCCATGTATAGGTGACACTTATGAGTTAATGCAACATGTCTTATTCCTCTTACTTGAAAGGTTTGTGTGATAGGAGGCAAGTGGCCATACATCTGCTTTTTTGCAGGATGCTGTTTCCAAGATTTGTTCAAGACAGCAAATATATATATATATATATATATATATATATATATATATATGTGTGTGTGTGTGTGTGTGTAACTTTGTAAAATAAGCTTTGATTATCATATTACAACAAAGTATTTAAAAAGGGGAATGAATGGCCAAACATTCATAGATTACACAGAGAAATGACCATTAAAATGGCTAGCAAATATATTCACCTTCTGGATGCATGTATTTAAGTTTTAATGTAATTATTATCAAATTAGAAAGGCTAATGAAACTAAATAAGAATGTAGATAAAAAGATTTAAAACAGAGGTGGGTATAATCGAAGAATAAAACAACTGAAACTTACTCTTCCATCACTCCCGTCTTTCATTGTTAAATTTTCCTAATTTAACTATTTAGTTAAAATAGGAAGCAAAGAATAAAATTACAGTTATTTCTTCTTGTTAATGAATTTCTTTTAAGATTTATCCCCAAGATTTTTGCTCATATTCATCAAGATAAAACCAAACAAAATCAATAATACTAAGCACATATTTATTAAAATCAAATTTTAAAGATCAATATGCAAATTAGCCTTCCTGTTCACACTGTAAACTGCTATTTTGTTGTATATATGAATACAATTGCATGTTATTAGTATGTAGATATGGTCAACAGTGGCTTCGGCCTCTGGACCATTGCTATAATTAACGGCGTCGATCCCAGGGGGCCATCCCCCCAGGCAACACCTGCCCCCTCGATTTAAAGGGGCAGGGCTGGGTTTATTGCCCAGTGCCTGAGGCGCCCCCTTGAGGGGGAATGCCGACGGGATCGACGCAATTTTTCACCTGCCACTCCATGAGCTTCGGTTTGTGGGTGGTCCCACGTTAATAGGGACTTTGTGCCTGACCCGTACAAGTGGGGTACGCGGTAAATACCATGTAGATATGGTCAACAGTGGCTTCGGCCTCTGGACCATTGCTATAATTAATGGCGTCGATCCCAGGGGGCCATCCCCCCAGGCAAAACCTGCCCCCTTGATTTAAAGGGGCAGGGCTGGGTTTATTGCCCAGTGCCTGAGGTGCCCCCTTGAGGGGGAATGCCGACGGGATCGACGCAATTTTTCACCTGCCACCCCATGAGCTTCGGTTTGTGGGTGGTCCCACATAAATAGGGCCTTGTGCCTGACCCGTACAAGTGGGGTACGTGGAAAATATCATGTAGATATGGTCAACAGTATTGATAATGTAAAACAATTTTATTAATAATTGGGTTTAAATAAAAAATAAAATCATGGAAAATGTAATGTAAATAACTACGGGAATTGAGAATTGAGCAGTGATATAGTTTTGGTTACAGACAGAAAAACACACAATCTCCATTATGATAAGATATAAAACTCATATCTATAAAAAAAATGGTGTAATACACAACAACTGAGTAGGTGGCACTGAACCAGGTCTTCTTCATAATCATTAGAATGAATAAAAATATATTTGTTTAATAAATCCTATGATATCATGGATTACATAAACTACTAATTATATAAGAAAACCACTCAAATCTGTTGTCAGTGAAATAAGATTTGGAAAAAATTTAAGATAAAGATGTAAAAAAGATAATTGCAGTTTGACTGGAGATCATCTGAGGCAGTTTTAGCTTATCATAAAATATAATTACAGGATAAGCAGGGATTTAGCACATGAGTTAAAATGATAAAAAGTTGTTTTTTTTTCTCTTTCAAGCTATACCGTGAGTCCTTAGGCTTGAATGTATGTATGTGTGTGTGTGTGTGTATGAGATAGAGAGAGAGAGAGAGAGAGACTTTGAAAAAGCTTGAGTTTATGATCTTGAAAATAGTAAGTACTTTTAAAAGCAAGTTTTCAAATATACTTAAATATTGTATTTGTTTTTCACTCGTAAAAGTAAGGGTAAAATTACCAAACTGGAACTAGGTTGGTCTTAAGCTAATAAAAGAATATTGTCTAAAAACTAAACTTGCAAGCAAATTCCCTTCTTTTATTCCTAAAGTATTTGTTTGTTTTTTGTTATTTCTTTTTTAACTTAGCTGTATATTATTTTTTGTTTTTGTTTTTGTTTTGTTCCTGTGTTCATAAAGTTCCAAAGTTGAGAAAACACAGGCAGTTTTCCAGGAAAGAAAGAAAAAATAAATCCAAAAAGAAAACTCAAAAATGTTACAGACAAATATAATTCCTGATGCTCCACTGAGTTCTTGGCTTTTACTCTCCCCCACCAACTTGAAAGCCTCACCCATCTATCTGAGTCTCACTGTTCATTTTATGTTGAAGCACATACCTTCAAGGACAATGCACCAAACCCTGGCTTTCTTCCTGTAAATGGCCATCAATTTCTATTGACTTTTAAGGAGAATCTTCACATCTGAAGAGATCAACTGAACTTTTCTTCTGATGCAAAATGGAAAATTTGAGAATCAACTTAAGAAAATGGAAACAGTTTTTCAAAAAAGAAAATACCCCCCCCCCAATACTTGATGAGTCCACTCTCATCTTACATCCATTATACCCACTTTTCTTAGACTGTTTACCCCTGCAGTCTATGATTTTGGTTTGGTTTGTTTTACAGCATATCACCCTTGGTGGGTCATTTAATGCCAACTAAGTTTTGGATTTGTAGCGGTAGTTAGGTAGAAAAAAAATGTATATATGTATAGATTTTAACTATTGTTCAATTACTCATATTTTTGAGTACTATCCCACTTCTTTTAGGAAATGTAAAATCCTGGATGGTCTTATTTTTGTGAAAAGTTTTTTCAAATTACTTGCTTGGCAGTATTTTGTTCACACTAGATCAAAATCTCTTCACACTCTAGCAGTATATGTTTCACTGTAAATCTCTCTTGTCATGTAGTGCATATTGGGGATTCTGTGCCTGGGGTAAACAGTCTATAAAAAGTGGGTATAATTGGTGTAAGCCGAGTGTGGACTCATCAAATAGGTTTTTTTAATCAACATATTTATCAGAAATTTATCACCTAAATTGTATCAAAGAAGCATTACCCCTCTTCCCCATCCCCAAGAAACGGTGAAAAGTCCTAATCTTTCTGGAATTACCTCTTTCCTTTTAATTTAAACATTTAAACATGACATTACTCAATTAATGTTTATTTACTTTTTAACTTCAACAAAAGATTCAGGATTTCATATAAACTCAAAAATATTTTCTGTCATTTCAAATTTCAATTTCATACAGAACAATGTTTCATTTTGTTATCATAAAGTAAATATGTTCCAGTTCATAGGTAAATCAGTAAGTCTGTAGCCTAAAGGGAAAGGTATGCATCCAACTACTCTCCCTCCAGCTATGGGTAAATAGTAGAGTATACTAGGTTCTTTAACCTTGGCCAGATAACCAGTCTAGGAGAAGGAAAACTGAATTCAAACCTGTTATACTCTACTTAAGAAATTGACTTTGTGTCACATCCTATTTTCGTGCGGAGTATATTAGCCATTTTCAGTTTATTTAATGCCAAATCAAGTCATTTTTTATTAAAAAAGGAATCAGGTTGCTTATAGTACCTGCTTAAGTAGTCACCCAATTAAGTATTGGACAGGCTCATCGCTGCTTAACTTCTGTAATCTAGTGGGAACTGGTGCTTTCAGAGTGACTTGACCGTAATCAATCCACAAATAAGTACACTTCTTACAGACATTTATGCAATCTTATTCTTGGTTATAGAGTTTCAATGCCATAGAGTTTGGTAATAAATAATACCTAATAATATCCATTTTGTCTGTATAATGTTCCACTAAAAATAATAAAGTGCTGGTATTCCATGTTAAAGAAGAAAATTTACTTTTTCAGTTAAAAAAAATTGTTAGAAATATTGAAATGTTAACAAAATATTAACAATATTATTAATATAATATAAATATATATTAATATATTAATAAATATCATAATGATATAAATAATCAATAATAAATATGATAATATAAATAATCAATAATAAATATAATAATACAAATATCATTAATATAAACAATATAATATTATCAATATTAACAATATTGAATTGTTAACAAAAATAAAAATAAAATTAAAATTGTAAGCCATATTGAAATGGTTGTTTTTTAAAAAGGTGGAAAAAATCCTCCAATTCTGCACAATTTGGTCAAATGCCAAAAAACGTGGAAAATAATGAAGTTAATTGCAAATGACAGGTAAGAAAAAAAAAAGAAAAAAAAAGAAGGATTATTGTGAGTGGCTTTTGGGACTAATGAGTAATTTTTGGTCCTAAGGGCTTTTCACTAAAAAAAAAAAAAAGGGGGGGTGGTGGTTGTGTGTGATCATATAACGCTATATTAAAGTAATGAGCCAACAACTTGGGAAGTATACATCTGCTAAAAAATAAGAGTTCTATCAAGTTTGAAACTTATTTTACAGACTTATTACTTGAAAAAAAAAAAGAAAGACAGAAAAATACATTTTTTTAATGCTGTGTTTATATTTAGATATCTGATTATAATAGAGATTGTGTATTTGTCTGCAACTGAAATTATGTCCCTACCAACGTCACAATTCCCTTAGTTATTTACAATATATTCTCAATGGTTATCAAATAATCATTATTTAATCTTAATTAGCATCTTATCTATTAACAATTTCTCTATCAAGGTCTGGCTGAGATAGTTTTGCTAGTTTATATTATCATTATATATAAGAGGACCAGTTTAGCTCAGTTGGTAGAGCGTCGGACAAGAAACCACAAAGTTCCAGGTTTGATACCGGCCCTCACCAACTCAGCATATGAGTAGCGCAGGGATCTGTATGGTAAAGTGAGGAGCTGATGGTAGGTGTGGTGCTCCATCTCAGACACTAAAAACAATGTCCTTGGTCTAGCGCTAGTGAAAAGGGGATAGACTCCCTCGCTATCTGGCTGATATCGACATTAGGCCACCCCGACAACTTTACTTATATTATCATTATCTGACTTTTGTATGTATGTTACTCTAGCACAGCAAAAACAGCATTAAAAAAACAAAAAAAAACATGGTTATAATTGCTGGCAATATATCAAAATGGGCAGAACATCCATAAAAGAAGATCCTACATCAAAATGATCTACCATACAAATGGTAAAAAATCATATTGAGAAATTTTGACAAAGCACAATTCAACTCTTATATTCCAGCTAATCCCAGGATTTGGCCCCCCATTAACTTTTTTTTTGTTCCCAAAGCTGAAATCTATTGTGAAAGGTCACCAGTTTGAGATGATAGTAAAGGCAAACCCCTACACTATGGGCAGGATATGACACAAGGTCAATTTTTAAGTGAAGTAAAGCTGGTTTGAATTCAGAGTTTTCCTTCTCTTAGACTGGTTGCCTAACCAAGGCTAGATAATCCCAGTCAACCCAATTATTTATCCATAGCTGGGGTGGGGGCGGTGGAAGAACAGGTTTATGCCTTTGTCAAGTACATTAATGTGAAGTGAAATACAATCAGCTTCATCTAGGATTTGAACTCGGGTCGCCGATTCCATTTCCTATCATGATAACCATTACACTAAGGAGAGAAATAAATTCATTATGAGATTTGCATATTATTCTTCAAAAAAAAAAAAAAAACTTTAAGAAAGTTTTCCAGAAATTAAAAAAATTCTGGGAGCTGTATTAACATTGGAGAATACTTTTGAAATTTCATTATGTTGTATATAAAGCAAATAAATTTCTTTTTCGAAAATGTCTGGTTCTTTGTGTCTTTAGATTTCTGGGAAATTTTGTAGTTTCAGGAATTTGTGTTTTTAACCCTAAAATAATTTGAATTGGAATTCTGATCATTCATTTAACTCTTTTAGACTGGGAAAAAAATCATCATTTTATTATGAGCTAGATAATGGACCATTCCGTTTTTATTATAAAGAAAGAAAGGAAAGAAAAAGTACATGCTACACAAAAAAAATATAATAAGAAAGAGAGGGTAGGGGAAAGATAGAGATGGGGCAAAGCACATGGAAGCAATAACTCTGTTTCAATTAAACACGATGAAAAGAAGGATAAAGTTAAATCAAGATTATTATACCTTTTATATATTGAACTATGTCGCAATAGCTCTTAAGTCAACTTATCAAACGTTGTAATAATTAAATTATCATAATGTGGTACATTCATAGGTCCCCTTAGTTGTTATTATTATTATTATTATTAGTAGTATTATTATTATTATTATATCATGTGCTTTTAACCATTAGGCCAACTCTGTGTTTAGCATAACGAATGTTATCATTGTAGGAAATGGAAGGAACAACCAGGGTTCAAATCCCGAATGAGACTGAATATCACTTTCTGCAAATGCCCTTAGGAAAGGCATGAATCCCTTTGTTCTACCCCCAGCTATGGTTAAATAGGATTGGAAAAAATCATTTGTTGCTAGAACTGGAGCCTCACTGCCAGATGCAGTTTAATGTCATATCCAGGACATCCATTTCCTGAGGTGGAGTCTTATCACTCTGAAGGAAATGTATTCTAAATTCCACCTGTTGAATTATTTTGGATATATATATTTATTATGTAAAAAAATAAATACATAAATGTGGCACAAGGCCGAAATTGGGGAGGGGGAAAAGGTCTGGTCATCGCTATCCTAACTTTTAACCTAGCTATTCTCATTCGTGACCCAATTCAAACTATAATTATCCATTCACCATAAGAATCGTTCGCACAACAGTCACCAAAACTTCTCAATTACTCTAAGATTATATCCTACTCCTAACCCGTATTTACATGTTCATGAGGGAGGGGGGAAGATGATATATATTTACATGTAAAAACCCCAATTGAAAAATGGAGAAAAGAAAAAAGAAAATTCGATAAAATTAAAATGATTGTTAGTATGGGCTCCCCTCACTTAATATTAAGGCAGAAAGATAAGTTCACCGGTTCGAAAAAAGAGCTCAGAGGAAAAACGAAAAAATTAAAAATAAAATTAAAATGAAAAATAAAAACGCCTCCTCAAGCTGCCGGAGAACTTGAAATTCTGTCTTCTAATGGGGTGGGGTGGGGGAAAACAGAAAACGAAAAATTTCGGGGACTAAAAAAAATATAAAAGGAGGCCAATGAGCTTACATACTCTAGCTAAGTTAAACAATATTTAAACAAAACGGTCAAAAACTAGTCTACCTTATCTGGGGAGGGTTGACTATGTGTTTCCAAGTACCCAAAATTCTTTTAGGTACCTGCAACCTCCAACATGAAAATGAGGTCAGCACCATTCACGCGACACATTCGCGCCAGTTTCACCCACCTTTCGCCAAACTCCAATGAAGAGAGTCTTTTTCTCTCAGACAGATTTTAATTTTGATCTGGTGCTTGTAAAAAGCGACCAGGGTCTGAGATGAAAAAGACTCGCCTCCATAGTGTTCCTTCTTTCTCGTCGTCCAAATCACGACTCTCATAACGCCGAGTAGACAGAGCAAAACATAAAGTTTTTTCCTATCAAGCGATGTCTCAAGATTGCTTAATACAGTCCGGGCTTCCAAGGAATAGGACTTTCCGTACTGCATGCGAACCATGTAGCCTTCAAGGAGCTTTAGAAGCGGTTTTACGATCGGACAGGTAAAGAAGGCGTGCTCAAGCGACTCCTCCTCCCCTTTACACCGGGCGCAACTGGCGGAGTAGCCAGACCCGCCTTCTTCAGTTTCTTGCCAACCCAGAGGGCGCCTCGAATCAATCGCCAGGTGAGTGATGCCTCGTTATTATTGAGACAGCCCAACCCGGGAGCCAAGGCCAGATTGAGCGGCCTTCAGTCTTCGTCACACCGAGCCTTTCTGTTAAGTCATCCCGAACGGCCCCCCTCACTAGCATGCGATATAATGCCTTACGCGACGGCGGCCGGGTATCAGTGAGGCCTAACTGTAACCGTGATAGGACTCTAAGGGCATGCCGACACTCGCGATAGAAGGTGCATTCTTTCCTGGGTAAACGATGGACCTCCCCATTTTCGGAATGCACGCTTCTCAAGGCCGGGAAGGCCTTCTTGGCGTCTTCCTTCCAGAATTCGCCAGATTCGTCGTGCTCTGCATTCATCCGGTCTAGGAGATTGAGACGTAACGTGTGACGACGCATTTCTACGTTCGGTACTCCTAGACCGCCTTCAGAAGGATGAAGGCAACAGATCTCGCGACGCACCAAAGGAGCCTGATTGTTCCAGATAAACTGGAACAGGGCTCTTTCTAATTTAATTAGAACGGTGGACGGGAGAGGAAGTACTGAAAGACGGTAAAGGATGAGGGGGTAGATGTGCGAGCTGCACACTTCTGCCCTCCCCTTTAAGGAAAGCCTCCTCCGTGACCATATGCCGGCAGTGGCCACGACCTTTTCAAGCACTTCCGACCAGTTTTTCTCCAGCTGTAGATCAGGACCGAACCAGACGCCGAGTATCTTGCACGGCCCGTCCGTCCAGCTGAAGGGGCCGGGAAGGGCACAACCCTTCCACGAACCCAACCGTAGACCTACCGACTTGTCACGGTTAATTCTGGCCCCTGTCACGGCTTCATATCTTCCCAATTCTACGCTGACCTCCTCGACCTCGGCACTGCTCGTTACAAGCAAAGTTACGTCGTCAGCGTAGGCGGTATACTTGGCCGTAGTGCAAGCACCAGGCAAAGTAATCCCGCGAAGGACCGGGTTTGCCCTTATCTTGCGCAGGAAGGGTTCCAACACAAGAACGTACAGCAAGGGCGACAGCGGACAACCTTGTCGAATGGATCGAGATAAGGTGAAGGGTTTCGATCTTACTCCATTCACCTCCACCATGACTCCGGGGACGCATACAGAAGCCGAATCCAACTACGAAAACCCACGCCAAAGCCGGCCGTAGCAAGAACAGCCTCCAAAAACCCATGGTCAACCCTATCGAAGGCCTTGGACTGATCTAAATTGATCAGCGCGGCTTTACCGTCGACTTTGTCTATGATCGTGCGAATCATATGAAGGCTGTCCTGGATAGTCCTGCCCTTCACAGCACAAGACTGTTCAGGAGCTATTAGACTAGGCAGGGCAGACTGCAAACGATCTGCTAAGATCTTCGCCAGAATCTTCAAGTCTGTGTTCAACATCGTCAAAGGGCGAAAGTTACTAACCCCATCCCCACCATGTTTGTTCTTGGGAAGCAACTTCACAACCCCTCGGGTGAAGCGTCGGGGAATAGTCCCCTGCTTCATCCAGTTGTTGTAAACAGTCGCCAGCAAGGGTACAAACATGGGCGACAGCCTCAAGTACACTTCGTAGGGGAGACCATCGATTCCAGGAGTCCTCTCCAACCCGACCGACTTCAGCGCCTGTTGGATTTCGTCCTCTGTAATGCGTCCCTCACACCCAGCCGCTTCCGTCTCCTGAAGGCGAGGAAAGTCGGCAAGATAGGCGTCGAACTGAGCCGAGCTCAGTCCGGGCTCCCTAGTGAAGAGTTTCTGGTAGTAGTCACGAAATTCCCTACAAATATCTTTGTTTGTAGTTCGACACTGCCCGTCCGGCGATGTAACACTCGCGATATGCCTTTGGGTGGCAGCTCTTAGCTCCTCAGCCCGCAGATCTTGAGCCATGTTCGTCGCCTCGCAAGACATTCTTTTTAACCTGGCCCTAACTACCTGAGCTTGATACTTCTTGTGGTTAGTGGAAGCCAGCTCAGCCTTAACTATGTTAGTGGCTAAACTATCTCCCTCCCTCACAGCCGTATCTAGCCTATTCTCTAACAACCTTTGCTCCGCTAGTCTATCTAGCTTGAGTCTTCTACCATAGTCGGCAGCAAAGGATCTAATAGTATCCTTAAGCCTAGACCACCACCTGTTCCCGATAACCGCCCCCGTCAATTCCCGCTTAATAGTTAGTTCTAGCTGGCTAAGGAAATTTTTGTCTTCCAAAAGGGAAGCATTAAGTTTCCAATAGCCAGACCTCCTAGCCCTAACCCTATCTAGTTTTAGCCTGACATAGACCATCCTATGATCAGAGCTACCTAACGCCTCAAAACTTGGACCATCTATAAGTTCTAAATCGACTCTCCTGACTAACACTCGGTCAATGTAGCTGGAGAGCTGACGACCAGAGGCGCCTCTACCGGTCCAAGTCCATACTACCCGATCTGGATGCTCCTCACGGAGCTTGTCGGCAAGATCAAAGTCTGTCGACAAACTCCTTGAAGTATTTGGCATCCAGATTGTTAGTATTCCCTCTAACATCCCCTCTGTCTATCTTGGGTCAAGGACGGCGTTCCAATCGCCCACTAAAACTACCCGTTTGGATGATGTTACATAGGGCTCGATGCGCCGAAAAAAATCAGGTAGCTCACTCGTGACATTGGGCCCATAAACCCCGATGAAGCGAAACGCCCTTCCTTTTATGGTAGCATCCACCACGCAAAGCCTTCCAGCCGGATCTGCAAAAACAAAAGAACATACAGCATGAAGGTTTCTGCTAAACAGCCAAGATACCCCTCTGGCACGACCATCAAAAAATGCTGAAAAGGAATCGTAATCCCTTGACAGAATCTCTTCATGGAGGTTCGAATCAAAGCGGGTCTCCTGTAAGCAACATATATCCATCTCACGGTCTTGAAGCCAGTAAAGGAGCTGTTGCCTTTTGGATTCTGACCTCAAGCCGCGAGCATTCAAACTTGCTAACCTTAGATCCATTAAGAGAGTTGTAGGTGTTGGGGCCTTGGACTAAACATGTCCGGGACAAGACACCGACGGTCTGGCTCAATGAACCGAAACCCAGAGCATCAGTGAATGCTCCGTCATAGGCGAGACCGCCGATGTCTCTAGGGTAGGTTAATTTTAAAGCCCTATATAGGGAGGGGTGTAATCTTATAGGGACCCTCCCCGGCTCGCACTCCATGTCGCCCCCTCAGGCAATAAGCACGCGATCGGGCCGAAAGCCTCGTTGGCTTCTTGTAGCATAGCCATGATCTTACCAGACTTCCGGCCCGATCGGATGGCTGAAAAAACCCACGCATTGGGGAAGTTTTGAGGATCCTCCACGTCCAAATTATTAAGAGATTTGAAATTGTGGAGGGTCCTCAAATTGTTCATTATTTTGCTTGGGATGGTTGTGTCTTTTATGAGGATGTCCTCCTCCACCCTACATATGTTTACCCCACCCCCAAAAGGCGTTTTCTTTTTTTGGATGGGCCGTTCATCTTCCGAACTGCCAACGGTAGGGCTTCTTTGTCTTTTATTGTTTGTTGGGTTGCTGGAGATGATTTGGGGGTGATACTCCTGGGAGATGACTTAGGAGTTGAGAGTGCTGAATTTGTTGTGTGTGTTTGGGTGTTTGTTTGGGTGTGGTTTTGTTTTGATTGGGATGAGCCCCCTTATGGCCAAGTATAGTCAGTTTTGGGGGTGGCATGTTGGTCTGCTTTGATGAGGGTGTTGGGGGTTTTATAACACTGGATTCTTACTGGCTTGCTTACTTATTCATTACATCTGGAACGAAGGATGGCTGCCAGATACTCAACAGTTTTGAGGCAAATTTCACTCAGATTTTCATAAAGACATTGTTAATAAATAAGATTTATTCTATGTATTAATGATTTTGATTATTAATTATAAATTAAATACTCATTGATAAACTTACACAATTCCTAAACTTACACAATTCGTAAGCAGTGACATAGTTTCAGTTACAGACAGACTGACATTGAAACTCCATTATAATATATATATACATATATATATATATACATATATATATATATATATATAAAAAGAAAAACCTTTAAGTTATCAAATCATGAATTTATTTCAGCTTTACACTTCTTCAGATTTGACCACATATTTATATTTTGCTTTGTATATACATATACATATACATATACGAAATATTGATCAATATCAGCTATGATTATATTATAAATTGTTTTCTTCTTTAACAGCATTGTGTGATGTTTTCATTCCACCTTTTCTTACTCATATACATATATATATATATATATATTTATTAAAGCATCAGTGCAACATACATTTGTACTTATAGAAGAGAAAGTGAGTTGGAGGGGGTGAGTTATATATATATATATATATATATATATATATATATATATATATATATATATATATAACTCACCCCCTCCAACTCACTTTCTCTTCTATAAGTACAAATGTATGTTGCACTGATGCTTTAATAAACGACTGAGAAAGTCCTGCTCAATGCAGAACAAAATATACTTCCTACATCTACTTGTTTGAGTTTTACTCTTTTTGTCCACTTTTCCCTTTATTCTTTACCACATATATATCTATATCTATATCTATATATATATATATATATATATATATGTCGAGACTAGTAGCATGTCGCTTTCAGGGTGGTGACCTGAAAATTCCAAATTCAGACCAGGGTTTAGCTCATTTGTAAATATTTTTTTACTATAAAATGCTTCTCCCTACACATCATATTGATGATAGACCTCTGTTCAAATCTGGAGGATTTGTTTGATTTGTTTCTTTTCTTTTCTTTTTACCTTCTTATATGTAACTTCTTCTAAGCTGGTTGATTGCAGGTTGTCTATTTGCTATCTGGGCTGGCTTCCCTCTGTTCTTCTGATCTTCCTTCTTGGAACTTCTCATCTTTGTGTCCATTGCTGTTTTTAGTAAAGAACACAAGACTTGATATTGTTTTTTAGATGTCTTTATTCAACCCAAGTAAGAACAACATGCATGGAGAAAATAACCCTTCTCTTCTTATTTTTACAATATACTTATCTTCTTGACTGGTTGGGTTGTCTTATCTGTTCTTTCTGGTCTGTGACTACATGGGTCTTCTTTTTCTTCTTATCTTTGTGTCCATTGCTGTTTTTTTAATAATAAACACAAGACTTAATATTGTTTTTTAAATGTCTTTATTCAACCTAAGTAATAATAATGTGGAAAAATGGCTTATGGATGGCTGACACCATTTGCATCTGTTCTTTCACCCAGCTAAAACTGGTTTTCTAACTATCTTTCTGTTCTCATGCTTGGCTCTGGCCAATCAGAGACCAACTACAAGGTTAGTTAAAAAGTTCTGTCATTTACTTATATGAGTATTTTCCATGATTCAGAATTACTGATTTTTTTTAAATTTCTACACTACCATACAACATTTGATATGTTTACTTAAGAGCTATTGCTAAAATAGTTCAATATGTAAAAAACATAATAATTTCTAACAAAATTATTTCTTTCTTCTCTTTTCCTTAATTTTTTCTTTCTATTTCTTTCTTTCTTTTCTGCTTTTTTTCTATTTCATTGAAACAGACAATAAGTACCATCGCTTCCTATCCCCTACCTTTCTTTCTTTCTATATTTGCTTTCTTTTTCCAACTGACGTGTAGCATGTTCTTTTTCTTCCCTTTCTTTTCTCACAGTTACAGCGATGTGATGACATTATAAATGAACATATGCATTAATATCTTATGAATCAAAACGGAATGGCCCATTATTCATCTTAGGTTATGACAGGGTGTGACACACGTAGGTAGGTACTAGCATATTAATATATAGATAATTCAGATTGATAAAGGTTAAATAAATGTTGCAATTTAGTCAATCTAAAAGTCAGTCTGAGTCAGAACTTGACACCCTAGCATCCATGAGGGCCCCTCTTAAAGATAAATCACTGTTATTTTTGATAGAAAATGCTAAATATATTGTATTTACTTTATTTCTACCCTTAATATATTGCATTTATTTTCTACCTTAGTATTATTTTCTACCTTAGTACATTTCATTTACAGGGACATGTAAAAATTACATTTTTATTTCATTTTTTTCATTTTAAATGACTTAGAATTACTCAAATTCCAGACCTGTCTCCCCCTCCCATTGGTCACCATGCAACGAAAAAGTAAAAAAAAAAAAAAATTAGTCAATATAAAAGTCAGTCTGAGTCAGAACTTGACACCTTAGTGTCCATTTGGACTTATACTAAGTTAAAACTTAGATATCTAACAAGCAACGAAACTGGCATTCTTAACAGATATGTCCTGATTGTCTGGAGAGGAGGGTAAGTAAGCACCAGCACAAAAAAAAGAAACAAACACAAAAAAAACCCCACAGGATCTGGAAAGGAGCGGATGAGCTCTATGGAAGCCTATTACCATCCACACTGAGGGCAGGATTGGTGCCTGTACTACACGCACAAAACCCAAATTAGAGATGCGGTTCTCTGACCCTGGGGGTCATCCATCTATGATAAAGAAGAGTTTGTTAGAAAATCATCGCTGTCGAGCGGCTTTATATGTTACTGGGGAAAGCTAGGGGAGTAAACCCCTAAAACAAATTCAGAGACGGAGTCCCTAAGATGGAGTAATGCTGAACTTCAGCGTTACACAAGCAACTCCTGTGACACTGCCGTTGCCAAACTGCATTGGTTTCTTACCTTTCTTTTGGACCACAGCGGCAGTGTGAAGAGGGGGGGACTGCTGCCTAAGCAATAGCACATCCTCCATATCAAACTGCCCAGGCTATGTAGTTCCAAAAAAAACCAAAAACACTTTTGGACACTACTTCATCGCCTTTCGCAGATGTAAGGATGCCAACAACAACAACAAAATGTTGCAATCATCAACATCATGGAGATGTAAAGAGTTGATTGTCGACTTTTGTTTTTGTTGCCAGATAATTATTAAAAGACATCTAGAGAAATTGATCAATTCAGAGCACCTATTAAATGTCTACCACTTGTCTACAATGGACCAAGTTGACGGTCACTAAAGAACCAAGGTCAAAATGCATAGGGAGGGTGGAGGGAAGGAAACAGCACGGATCTCCATGACTCTTCCTTACCATCAGTCCCTATTGGCCGTCACTCCTGAAAGGTTCTTTGCACAACATCCAGTATCCTCACAGAGCTGATTGATGTAGGTTTTTGTTGGCCAACACACAAGTGTGTCCTTGTGCAGGTGAATGTCACTTTTGAGCTTATCCTTGCTTCTCCAGCATATCTTGTTCATCTTACCTGGTTGGTTTGTGTTGTGAGATAGGAGGCAAGTGGCTATACAACTACTCTTTTGTGAGGTTCTGTTTTTAGGATTTTAAGACAGCATGCAGCATCCTTGTACAGTTCCCATCTAACTTTTTCTCTAAATGTTTCGTTAGAGTCCAAATGTTGCAGCTATACAGTAGCTCTGACACAGCTACAGCTTGGCACAATTTTTGCTATATTTTATCAGAGATCAGAAGATATTTACTGGGTCTCCTGCAAAATAATGGGACCATATGACCTTTAGGCACCCCTTTTTGATCTCGATTCAGAAGGACATGTTTTTCATTTACACCGTCAATATCCGGTTGTTTTTCACAGACGATTTTGATTTTTTTAAAAAAATTATAAAACTAACCACTAACCCTAACCAACAATCGGATATTTACGGTGTAAATGAAAAACATGTCCTTCTGAATCGAGATCAAAAAGGGGTGCCTAAAGGTCATATGGTCCAAATAATGCAAAATGGAGTCTGGTTTGGTTTGGTTTGGTTTCTTTGTTCAATGGCATATCAAGCTTTGTGGATTATTTAAGCCATCCTTGTAGAAAAACAGTAGTGGTAGTATTTAACCCATAGCTGGAGGGATGATAGGGGTTCATACCTTTCCCAAGGGTATTAGTCTGAAAGTGAACATAATAGTGCAATTGGAGTTTGAAATCTCTACTCAATAGGGACTCCTCTAAAATGGAGTCCCTTGTAGATTACCAACCAGCCCAAAAAATCAACTAACCAAAATATTTTTTACATGATATATTATTTTTTTCTGGTGTATATACATCCATGGTCCCAAGTGTTATATACCCGTTCATCTGCTGGGTATATAATTGGCGAGAGAGAGAGTAGAGGGGATGAGATGGATTCCTATTTTGTCACTTGCCATCTTCCTCTGGGCTTATTTCTTCCTCTGCTGGGCTGGGTCATCTGCTCATTTCGTTGTTAATGAATAAGCAAGACTTATTTGATTTTAAAGATGTCTATTTTTTATTCAAAGACCCCAAAGCCCAAAAGGGACCTCAACCACGGTGAGAGGCATTTTAGGGGCAAAGGATCCTTATGCCTGCTCCTTTTGATTAACAGCCAAAATCTAACTAACTAAACTTCCACGCCTTCCCATTGGCGGAAGTCGGTGGGGTCAAGTAAAGGTTGTTATCTATCAATAATATAACCCTCTTCGATTTTGAATACATTTACAGACATAATTTGTAGGCTACCCATGAATTATGTAACACAAATACTGCAACACCAATGGAAGAAATGTGTGGACTGTGTTGAAAAATAAACCATATTTGTTCACATTCCATAAGAGTATCTTAGTCAGCCTATTAACTTTTCAGCCGACCCTCATATTTCAAATATTCTTGCTGCACTTATAAATGATTGTTATAGAGCCATCTTTTTACATAGATATAACTATATTATGTCTAATAAGAATGTTCTCTGGGGGGCACATTTAAGTCCGACACTTTTACTCTCCCAACTGACCAAGTGTTCAGTCTGAAACAATCTCTCCCAGCACTGCTGCACTCTTTTCACCAACACTATCAAAATATCTTTTCTCTCGTCCACTTGTCGCAACAGCCAAAATGCTACTACAAGCTTTTTCCCCTGGTTTGTGAGGGCTGGTCAATAAATACACAATTACAGTGTTCATCCAGGCCCTTACTCTGACCTGCCTGTGCAGCATGTGTGACACTAATCAGCACGCGTCAATCCTTCACACTCTGGCCTCTCTGGACAGTTTAGCAATTCCCATGCGTCAGGCCACGACTCACGATCAGGAGGATGCAAGTTCAATCTCCCCACTTGGCCTCTGATCTCATTCTGCATGCCAAACACAGTCATGCACGCTTCGAACCACTACATTCGTGGTTTCTCTCGCCACATTATGTGACGGTATATCTGTTATGGAGTGGGGGACCTGTCTGGTTATCTATTCTTACTTGTGTATTATGTGAGATATCCCTGGTTATCTCCCATACCAAATCTTCTACTGTGTCTTTACTTACTTTCTTAGTAGCTGGGCTGGTATTTCTACTTTTTGCTTCATGGCCTGGTCTGGTCTTTAGTTGACTGGTATCTTAAGATACTAGTAAGGTTCTCTGGTTCTTAAGGAATGCCAAGGTTGTCATAGTTTTTAGGGACAGGCATATAGTTTTGTGATCACATTTTATTAATTCTTAGGACCAGACCTTAAACCTTAGGATTCTTAACCGGGAGCCGACCTGTCTTTACATCATGAGTTCCAGCAGTCGACTGTCTAACTAAGCCTTCTCTCACTGTCTATTCCTATTGTTTCCCAGCAACAGGAAGTTGGGGGTCAGATTGAGGTCACTGAATGTCAATCAATCTACTTACTCCAACAGCCCATATTTGAATTCAACAACACCTGAATTCAAAGTTACTACACTAACTGTTTAAAAATGAAGGTACACCAAGGATCTGTATGGTAAAGTGAGGAGCTGATGGTAGGTGTTGCACTTGGCCTCAGACGCCAAAACTATTTCCTTGGTCTAGCACTATTGAGAAGGGGATAGACTCTCCCACTGTCTGGGCAATACCAATTTTAGGCCACCTCGACAACTTTACTTATTTTTTTTTTTACTTATTTTAAAATGAGATTGAGTGCCATACCTTACTGCACATGCTTCTGCATTGAAAATGCAGGTATCATTTGGGAGATGTTTTTTAATTTTTAAAAAAATTTATACATTGCAGCACAACCTGTTGTTTTTTTTTTTTCTTGCTTAGATCCATCCATAAAAGATGTGTGAATGTCAGAGATATTTATCTTTAACTTTCTCTAATTCTTCTTGGAAAATTAAGAGGATGAGTTTTTGTTTTGCGGAGTTTGCACAGGTTTAAAATTACTTTTGGAGTGCTTATATTTCAAGGTGGGATATTTCGTATGATCGTATTATGTATTTTTGTTAAGTCAATGCTTGCTTCTTCATTGATTGTTTGAATCCGAAGACCAAAAGGTTTTACAGCCTTTTTACTCCTTTGAAATAATTCCTTATATTTTGGCTGGAATGTACCATCATATGTAGAATTAGATGGGCATGACTTTAATTTGACAAGATATTGGAGAGTTAATTTATTGCTTCTAGTAGGTGCTTCATTTCAAATATTTGCAGGTGCTTCTGCATACAAACTTTCAACCAGTTGTCTGTGGCCTATGCTTAACCTCTTCCCTCATTGTCCGGAGTATTCACAGGATAGATATTTGGAACATTTTTTTATAATCCCAAGTATTTGTGTTCTATCACTGAAACTAAATTTATTAGCCTGAGATGCCTCATTCGCCGATTATTTCCCGTTTTCTTTGAGTCTCAAGTACTTTTTTTTTAACAATTGTTATGTGTTTTATTTTCAAAATATAAAACAATATTTTTCACTAGTTTATTTCTGTATAGTGTTAAAAATTCCAAATTGAAACGGATACTGAGAAAAAGATAACTTTTTTTTTTTAATGAATGTAAATGATTTCATTTGAAAGTAAAATTTCACTTTACAAAACTAATGCTGTGAGAAATGGAAATGAAAGTTTTGGCATAATCAAAAATAAAATAAATAAACTTAGATTTTTATTTTATTTTTTCCTTCAATTCTGTATACATGTGTGTGTGTGTGTGTGTAATGCCTATACCGAAAATACTTGGGATAATAATAACAGAATAAATTTCAAACTCATATAACTTCAAAAATGTTGATAAATTCATAAGAATATTCACAAATTCACTTAATCAAATATAAAAGGGATAATTAAGCAAAAAAAAAAAAACTGCCTTGTTTTGGACAGATAATATTTTTTTAAAGTGAAAGGGAGAGGTAAAGATTTAAGCCTTTAGGTCGTCCCAGAGAAAGTAATCACAAAGGTATATTTTTTTTACACAAGTTTATTATATCAAAAGTTTATAATAAATTAATTTGTACAAATATGGTAATACTAAATGGAAACAGAAAATACCAGTTTGGTTATTGACCAGTGGAATAATTTAGTCATCTAAAAGTTTACAAAAAATAAATAAATAAAAATAATAATGTTATATAAATAAACACAGTTCTTTCTTAAGGCTGTTTTTCATATATCTGAAAAGAAAAAGAAAAAAAAACTGTAAATCATGCATCTTTAGTCAAGGAATGATTGAACATTTAAATATCAATTGGACGGGAGATAAATTATATGTAACCAATTTTAGTTATGTAAGTAAAAGTTAAGTCTGTGGAGTGGCCTATTAGTATCAGCTGAACAGCAAGGAAGGCTATCCCCTTTTTGCTAGCACTAGACCAGAAATATTTAATACAATTGAGGGAAATTGTTACCATCCTATGATAATAGATCTAAAGTATTTCAAGGACAATAAAATGATAAACTGAAATAAATACAGTCTTAAAAAACAATATTTCAAGTTAAAAAAATTAACAGATGGCTCGAAAACAATGACAAGGATTATTACCCCTTTGATCTCGATACAATGAAAGAGAGAGAGAGAAGCTATTTACACCAAATGCACTGTCATCAAATATGATTAATGTTTTGCTGATATAAATTTTAATGTTTAATGTTTTGCTGATATAAAATTTAAAAAAATGAAAATTGACTTTAGACATTTTCTGCAGTTCAAGTCTCTCTATAACTAATGAACATTTGTTTAACCTTTTTAAGACAAAAGTTCAAAAATTTAGTTGTCTTTTCTTAAAAAAAAAAATTAAAAAAAAAAAATAAAATGAAAAAAAAAAAAAATGAAGAAAATTAATGGTTTAGCTCAGATGTTATAGCATCTGCCTAGGCCCTCGCCAATTCAGTGCATCAGTAGCACGGCTTGAGTAATCTGATCTGGGCAGTAAAGCATCTGAGAGCTGATGGTAGGTGTGGCACTCCACTTAGCAAAACAATCACCCCAGTCTAGTGCAAATGAAAAGGAGATAAATTCACTTGCTGTTCAGTTGATGCCAACAATAGGTCACTCTGTAGACTACTACATCTTAAAATAGATTTGTTTTGGTAATCAACCAAGGGAAAGTTGACATAGGAAGGCAGCAGGGGTTCATACGAGATTGTTGCTTATGAGGTTGATCCTTACTTCTATCTCTCATTAGTAGGTACCCAGCTTCTTGCTCATCTTAGTTGAATGCTTTATGATATGGGAGGTAAGTAGCCATATAGCTGCTATTTTGTATGGTGCTGCTTCCAGGATTTGTTCAAACAGCATGCAGCATCCTTGTGTATTTCACATTTAGTTAGTTCTCACAATCAATTTTGTTTAAGTCAAATGGTGCAACCTACAGTAGTACTGCACAGCTAAATTTCATTTCATCAGAGAGATCAGATCTCCATATGGGCATCTTACATTAACTTTTTTTTTTTTAATTCTGGCTCTCCTATTCTTGTGTGAACCATATGATTCAAGATTTTGTGAGGACTAGATGTATTTGGTTACATATTTATTCAAAAGTTTCTTAACAGACAGATTAACATTAACAATTTTAAAAAAAGAGGAGAAGGTTTGTTAGATGACTAACAATTAGGGAATTATTTAAAAGTCAATAAGAGATCAAGAGAAACTCCTAAGATCTAAAAAGTTCTTTACTCAAAATTGCACAATAATTGAGGGAAAGAATACTCACATATTGCGACACAGTAGACTTGAATAAGTTAATCAACAATTAAACATTGTCAGTCACCAGAGTAGTTGACCTGAGCTCACTGGGTGTGTGATCTGTGGCCAGATAATTGTCTGTCCCAGTGAGAATTGACCTGAACTCAACTGGGTGTGTGATTGTGGCCAGATAATTGTCTGTCACAAGGTAGAATTGACCTGAAGCTCAACTGTGTGTGTGATCTGTGGCCAGAGCAATTGTCTGTCACCAGGTAGAATTGACCCTGAAGCTCAAGTGGGTGTGTGAGCTGTGGCAGCATTGTCTGTCACCAGGTAGAATTGACCTGAAGCTCAAATGGGTTGTGAGCTGTGGCCAGATAATTGTCTGTCACCAGGTAGAATTGACCTGAAGCTCATGGGGTGTGTGAGCTGTGGCCGACAATTTCTGTCCCATGTAGATTGACCTGAAGCTCAAATGGGTGTGTGAGCTGTGCCAGGTATTGTCTGTCACCAGGTAGAATGACCTGAAGCTCAAGTGGGTGTGTGAGCTGTGCCAGACAATTATCTGTCAGCCAGGTAAGAATTGACCTGAAGCTCAAATGGGTGTGTGAGCTGTGGCCGACAATTGTCTGTCACCAGGTAGAATTGACTGAAGCTCAAATGGGTGTGTGGAGCTGTGGCAGACAATTATCTGTCACCAGGTAGAATTGACCTGAAGCTCAAATGGGTGTGTGAGCTGTGGCCAGACAATTGTCTGTCCCAGGTGATTGACCTGAAGCTCAAATGGTGTGTGAGCTGTGGCCAGACATTGTCATGTGTCACGCAGGTAGAATTGACCTGAAGCTCAACTGGGTGTGCGAGCTGTGGCCAGATAATTGTCCTGTCACCGGTGATTGACTTGAAGCTAAACTGGGTGTGTGAGCTGTGGCCAGACAATTGTCTGTCACCAGGTAGAGAATTGACCTGAAAGCTCACAGGGTGTGTGAATTGTGAATGACTGTCAGATGTAATCACAGTGGGATCTTGAGAAAGAAGGAGAGAGAGAAAGGCAGATATAAAGTGGAATGAAGATTAGACATGGCTTAATTAGTGTTGTCTCCTCTCATTTAGGAAAAGTTGGTTGGTTTTTATGATGCTGACAACTTTTTGTTGGGTAATACTGAAGCCAGTTCTTTTCTTCTGGCAGTAGTATATGGTTCACTTACTTTCTTGTAACCGAATAATGGTAATTTATGAGGAAGTGGCATTCCGGTTCTCTGCCTCAAAATTGCTACCCGTGACTATTAAAAATCTGACCAGCCTCAGTCTATTCAAACTATCCATCTTCATATCTATCTATCTCAATTTTCTATATTTAGTCTATATTACTTTAAACACTTAAGATTTTTTTTATTCTGTTTTGTTTAATGTCTTGTTTTAGTTTAAATAAACTAGAATTACGACACAAAAAAAAGAACGTGACCCCCCCCGCCAATAGCATTTACTGTTGAAAAATAGTCTATCTTATTATTTTGTTTGTTTTTATCTTCTATCCTATCTCAGTCTATCAAAACTACTATATCCATCTTTCATATCGTAAACAAGATTACGAGCAATTACGATAAATAAACAAGAATTACCGATGAGCTGGGTTGTTATTTTGATAGTCACCGGGTAGCGTTGAGGCGGAGAGCCCGGGACGCATCTTTCCTCATAAATTACTTGCAATAAATCATAATAGCAGTTATAGGGGTTTCAAGTGGTTTTCATCAAATAACAAATAATTTTCCAAAGCAGACTTATTCTGCCCATAAATGGGACCCATAATAGGTAATACCTTTTTAGGTAGATGTTACTTCTGGTATAGCTCCAGAAACTGGAAGTTTCATCATTGAGTATTATTTTGGTGTCTAATCTAAGAATACCCCCCCACCTGCTTTTGGGGTGGTGGGGTCCTATAACTCTACAGAGATGCAGTCAGCATATTCCTATGACAGAAGTGACTATTTTAGTAGTACTTACTGTTCGCAGCTTATATCTAACACGCACATAAATATGCTGTTTTTGGTTTCTAACTTGAAAATAATTCTTCCAAATCAGAATTTTGCACAGCAGGACCTGAGTGTAAACAAAGAAGAATAGAAAAACAATAAAATGGGACATTACGCTTTCTCATAAATCAAGATGGTATTTTCTGTGTGAATGTTAGCAATGTAAATCAGACTTTTTTTAGAGTTTTACCTTAGTCTGAAAAAAGGCAGGTACTTCAATAATAATATGTTCAGGCCTTTCCACCAACAAATAGAATAAAGATAAAATAATAGTCATTTAAAATAACATATAAGAAAAAAAATCATAATCATCATATACCTCCTTTTTATTTTTACTTAGGAGGCAGCTATAACAAAAAAAAAAAAAAAAAAAAAAAATTTAATATATATATATATTTTATTTCCCTATATATATTATATAACTAGTCATACCTAATTTGAATAATTTAATTAGTTACTTAAAATTTAATGAATTAGCGGGTTTTAAATGTAAGGCGTAAAACAATCGAGAAAAAGTCAACGCCTTGTTTACGCCTTACATTTAAAAGCCAATATGCAGCGCCTATTCATTTAATATAACTATTAATTTTCAAATTGGTATGACTTCAATTAAGCACATATCTCCCCAAAATTGGTTTAGCTATTGCCATCTCAAACAAGTTTGCGTCTCGTCCTTTTGTCAATATATATTAATATATATAGTATAAATATAAGACCAATAAACAAAGTTATTTCCCAGAAAGATGAATTTATTCTTTTTTGGATACTTTGTTTTTCTAATTTCTACATATTGTTGGATTTATATCCATATTTTACTCATAGTACACACACTATATATATATCTATTCTTATACTAGCGGAGTGAATCAATGTTGTTTGCAAAAGGCTTTTTTCCTATTTAGTTTAATGACACACATACTCCTAAATATTCCTTAGTTTTGGATTAAGATATGTTTGGAAAGAATTCCACTTTTAATTTTTGTTTTAATTAGTAGTAATGTTGCAATTAATTCAAAACTTACCCATCTTTACACACATTTTGCCTGTCCTTTCCCCTTCTAATATATATCTTGATTAAACTTTTTTTATATATGTAAGTTTTCTCTTGATGTAAGAGAGAGATTGGAGGAGTGTGAGTGTAGATGAACTTATTCGTCTGTTAATTTTAAATATATATATATATTTAAGGGGCAGGTTTGCTAGTTGGTAGAGAGTTCGGCTAGAAACCACAGGTTCCTAGTGTCGACTTACAGCCCCGCCAACTCAATCGTATGAGTAGGCACAATCTGGTGCAGTAAAGTAAGATCTGATGGTAGGTGGTGGCGCCTCCACCTCAGATGCTAAACAATCTCCTTGTATGCGCTATTGGAAAAGGGGATAGACTCCCTCGCTGACTGCTTGATACCGACTTTAAGGCGCCCCCGTTGACTATTACTTTTTACTTAACCCTTCATTGCAGCATCTGCCATCATATTCTGAATGTCTTTGCTGCCCTGGGCATGGATACGTTAAACTTTCGAACATCCTGGCAAATGACTTTGTAAATACTTCTAAGATTATTAACGCATTTTTGCCGCCAACAACAACTGTG
>CM042138.1:112196961-112211961 GCA_023376005.1 Doryteuthis pealeii
TTAAATCAGCTGGTAGTCTGGCATCCCCAAGTCTGTTTAAGTGGCCAGCCCATTTTAAGTTTGCGCTAGACAGTATGTCTACATGCCAGGTATCCAGTTCTCTCAGGATGGTCGCTGTTGAAAAACATGCTTACCATTACTTGACATTTAATATACTGTGGCAAATGACACATTTAGTAGACATCTAGTCAATGGCACTGCTTTTTTATTTACTGTCCAGGCTTCCGCCACCATACAGGGGGTTGATCGAGAACTATGGCACAGTATACTGCACATTTAGTTCTCAAGGAGAAAGTAAATATATGATATATATATTTATATATAAATATATATATACATTTCACTATCACCATAGCTGGCTTTTTTGCTGCAAAAATTAATGATTTGATTTAATACTTGAAAGATATTTAAAAATTAGGATTTTGAATGTTAGAGAAGGGGAAAGTCATGGGTTTGCCGTTCGTGATTACAACATCAAATCAATTTGCAAGGACCAAAACAATCAATAGATCTGTGAGATTAACTTTTTATATTCCTTCCACTACCCAGGCAATGCCAGTAGCCACTTTAGGATATAGCAATTAAACTCAAAAAATCTACTACATTTTCTTCTTTACCATTTTGGTTTGACACAAGACCCGAATTTTAATTGAGTTAATTATTTTGGTCATGATTAACTTCATCATTTTTATTGTCAATAATTCTAAGTTGCCTGGGTAAGGATGTTAAACTGTCATCTAATGTGAAGTTCCACTTTTGCGGGCTCTGCGAGGTATGGAGTATCCCTTCAATCTCCATTACTTCCTGGGTCCACGCTGACTCGGAGTGTAGTACCTGTTAGGCGTCCCATCATGCGGTCAACTAGATCGTTTTTTGAATATGCAGTAATAAAAATGTGGTTTAAAAAAAGAGCGTTGAAAAAAAAGGAATGCCCAACAAAAATGAATAAAAACAAAATGTCTTTGCATAAAAAAAAAAAACAAAACAAGGGTTGAATGCCACAAATCTACCAAACCACAGGAATTTTAATTATTTGTAAAGAAAATATTTCGAAAAAGCATATAATAAACTGATATCTTTATTAATAATAGGAAGAGGTTTATTGGTCTGTCCTCTATAGCCAAACAGTTGAATCAAGGCTTTCAAATTTGGTATATATATTATATACAATATATATATATATATATATATATATACTTATATATACACCACACACACACACCATCTCATTTGGCACAAAGCAGGATGCTACACAGGTCAATTTACTCTAAACAGAGTTAACAGTGAATTCAGAGTTTTTTCCACTCCTAGACTGTTACCTAGCCAGTGGTTAACGAACCCAGTCTACCCTGCTATTTACCCATAGGCTGTAGGGAGATTTAGATTGAATATTTAAGTATATATATACTATATATATATACACACACTGGATCCCCGAAGGGGTTTAGCAATATAATCTTTTGTTCTTTTTGGGCGAAAGGTGAGCTCTCATCAAGGAAAAGTCTCTCACAATAATCAGCAGGAAGCCATGATGGACTGCAGCATAGAATTTTTTTGTGTAGAGAGCTGATTACTTGTTGCGAATTGCTAAATACAGAATTTAAATTTCCACAAACCTCAAAAGAAATTACTTATTAAAAAAAAATGATAATACATATTAATTAAGCATTACTAAAGTTAATGCAAAAGGATTATGCTTAGTTAGGACTAACAATCAAATTATTGCTTAGTTAGACTTAACAATCAAAATTTAAAAAATAAATATCTAAATTAATAAATCTCTTAAGTATTATTTATGAATTTGAAAAAAACTCTACCGAATTCTGGCAAAAGAGATACTAATCTCAACACTCTTTAGAAAATGTTTTTCTATCATTTATTGATCTTTGACGAAATAAACTAAGCAAAAATTGAGACAAAAATTTATTTTGTTTCATAGCCAATATTTCTAGCTTGATGTAACACTCATCATCATTGTCGCGGCAATTGCATGGATATCATGACACGCTCTCACCAACCTTCTCTATTCATTCATTGTCCCCGGGAGGTCCTAACTGCACAGCCACCAGTATCCTCGCCCCAGTGCTGGTCAAATGTTAGATCCTTGCTGAATGGCCCACATTTTAGTAGTCCATATGTTTGGCTTCCACAGCGAGAACATCACTATTGAGTTCATTCTTTGCTTCGTCCAGCAGTGTCCCACGTATACCCTTGCCGCCACTTGGATGTTGAGATAAGCGTGCAAGTGGCAGACAGCTGCTTCCTGTTGGGTGTTGTTTCCACGACTTGTTCAAGATCGCACACTAGAGTATTCTTGTGCAGCTCCCATCTAGGCTTATCTCCAGGCGCCTCATAGGGTCCAAGAGTTTGCAGCCATACCAAGCAGCACTGACACACCACAGCTTGAAAGACATTGTCACTTGTAACTTGTCAGTGAGATCGTGATAATCTGTTTTATACCCATTTATATATAGAACATAGCAATTAAAAATTTATGTTTTAATTTATAATTGAGATTTATAGAGAAGGCTTTTAAGCAGGGCATTCGGGAAGATATGGAGAGATGGACAACCAAAGAGATATATCTGAATACATCTTAACTGGCAAAACCTTCCTTAATAGATTTGGGCATTCCATCCATAGAGAAAGTGGTTGCTGCAAATTACTGCCATTTGCAATGTAAACAAAATATGAAAAACTAAATATTGCCCTGTCAGCTGGGGCATTAGAATGCACTGTACTGCCACCTCTGCAGAGGAGTAAAGACTCCCCAATGGGCCACTGTTGGCCGTGCCGGTGGCAAACCCGTGATGCGAAGGATAGAGCAAGGTGGATCCGGACGCAGTTCATGAACTTGAAATACTCCACTTGGCCCTATCTTGCGGGCTAGACTGGCGGTCGGGAGAGACACCCTTCCGTTCAATCGGCTTGGTCATGTCAAAGCCCTAAGCACCTATATGATTGCCCCAACCCTATGCCCTTATTGCAAGCCCCAAATTTCCACTTTTTATCAGATGGGTGCTAAGAAAGCGGTGCTGCGTGGTCTACATGTCCTGAGAATAACGTTTAAACTTTATCTGATGGTGAGCGTTCCAGTTTTGGCAGGTTCGGGGTAATTGGGCAGCACCCCTTCATCACCATTGCTCCCTGTCCACTCTGACCGGAGTGTAGTACCTGTTAGGGTCCCATCTATGGGTTAAAATAGAAAAACGTGTTTATAAAAATTGAATAATCACTAAGAATGAATTGTATTTCAAAACTTGTCGGCATTAAATGGACCCACTGAGGTGATATGCCGTAAACAAACACCAAAACTAAAACAAAACAGAAACTAGATCGACCCATTCGTTCTCAGTAAGAAGGCTGATTCAGATTGTGCAAAGAACCTGTTGCATCAGGTAAGGGCCAAATAAATCTTGTGTATGTCCCACTTTTGCAGAAATGCCCATGCTGTGCGTATTGCAATTTGACAGGAACAAATTATGGAAATCACTAAAATTTTGAACGAAAGAATTTATGGAATCATCCACAAGAATAAAATCCCTATGAAGCGAAATCTACTTGCAACAGTGATCCTTTCTAAGAGTGGTGAGTCCATATTTTTTGGTAGTGGGTGTGTGTGTGTGTGTGTGTGTGTGTGTGTTGTGTGTGTGTGTGTGTGTGTAGTGGTGGTGAACAAATTGAGAAACAAAACCCGAGGCAAAGCAAAGAAGGGGGGGGGACAAAGAAAGAGATGCTCTATTTTCATCACTATGGCATCCCTCAATGGAAAAAAATACAAAAAATTTTGCTCACACAAGTATACACATATATTAAATTGAATTGATATCCCTGCATTTCTTAACAGGTGTTAAATTATTATTAAAGTTCTTAAATTATTGTATTTTTATTTCTATTGTTATTTCTTCTGTGCTATATATATATAAATCTTTACAAGAACAAAAAAAAAACTACTTCATAACAAAGTTTAAATATAAAAAACCTGGACTTTTTTTTATAATCTGTTTATGAGGATGTGCACTGTATAACCTTACAGACTAATACTAGGGCCTATATGAAGTGTAAATTAGTTTTTTCCAAACTCCAGTGACCCTCAATTGCTCTGACTCCACAGCCCTAGTTATATATATATATATATATAGTATATATATATTTATATATATATATGAGAGATCTAATCTCCTCTATAATGAAATCGGTTCTGGGGTGGGCGGTTCTATGGTCGGGTCCCCCTGTCCAGAAATCATCCAACCTATTAATATTAAAAAAGATAGTCGTGCCTTTAGCTTCCATTTCAAATTACTCCTCATCTTCCATTTTTTCTAAAACAGCCTTTTCTTTTAAGGATCAACATCATCTGCTTCCATAACCATTCTCCTTAAGTTTTTGGCCATGTCTGAAATATTCCTCCCTTTCAATAGTAATTTTAACTTTGAAAAAAAAAAACAGAAGTCAAATCTGACAGGACTTGGAGGATGCTATGTCTTCCAAAAAACCCGACTGTACGAAAATATGAAGAAAAAGAAGAAGAATGGGCTGTCAAAAATATTCAAAATGGGACTGTATTTACCAGAAAGTAATCAGCCCTCTACACACCTAGTGTATATTAGATTATAATATATACTATATATATATATATATATATAATCTCCATAGCTTTCTACATGTCTGTGATCATTATCAACTTCTTTCTCTCTCTAAATATATATATATATATAATATATATTGTATATATACTCTTTTCAGTGCTTCTTACTGAAACTACTCGGTTTTAGATATATATAATATATATATATATATATATATATATATATATTATAATATTGAAACTAGTTGTGTGTATATGTATATATATACTATATATATATATATATAATATAATGGAGGCACTTGTGGTGTAACAGTTATCATTAGAAAAAATGGATGAGGTTGTTTACCTTTCAGATCAAAGGTATGGAATCCACCTTGCGGTAAATAGTTAGCGGTAGAGTGGACTTTTAACCTTTGTATGGCAATAGGTCTAAAGGGGAAAAATCTCTGAATTCAAACCAGTTGTTATTCTGCTAAAAGATTGACCACTTATGTCACATCCTGCTCATGGTGGAGGGTTGAGTAACCTACATACTTGTATATTTGCTTGTGCAGTTATGTGCATCTGTAAAGATTGCCCTTGTGCATACTTGCATGAACATGTTTGTCTATAATTAAGAGATTGTGATGTGTGTGAGTTATTTATGTTTTCAGATAAAATTTATCAGAATCATAAAGATACCAAAGGCTTAATCTGAACATTAGCTACATAAATGAGAGTAACCTCCCCTTGTTCTTTCACTTTTAGTAAAGCGTCATCTGTTTTGGTCGGCCATTTTCATTTTACCGTAATCAATCCAACTGCATGTTTTAACACGAAAATATCATAAAATGTGTTCTTCAATAACAATTAAGTTTCATTTCAAATAATGCACTAGCTCAGTTTAAGAACACATTTTATATATTTCGTGTTTTAAAACATTCACTTGTTATGATTCGAATAAATTCATATTTTCAGTGTAGATTTATGATGAAATGAAAAATGGGCCGACCAAAAACAAGACGGCTTCCTCAAGTGAAAAGAACAAGAGGAGGTTACTCTCATTTATGTAGATAATGTTCAGCATTACCGATACCAAATTTTAAAAAACAGCCCCTATCTAGCTGGGGCTTTAGAATACACCGACTGCGCCTCTGCATGGGAGACCCCCTCCCCATGGCTATGGGTGGTGATAGAACCCTTTAAGGATGGAACCCTGGGGCTGAGCAGTCCATGACTTGTAACACTCCTCTTCGACTCTTAGGCTAGACAGTCAGTCGCTCGGAGAGGCCCGCTCCGATCAATCAGGCTGGTCACATCAAGCACCTATATCGATGGTCCCAACCCTATTACTGTATATGCCTAACCCCCAGCCCTTTTATCATATATGGTGCTCAGAGGCGATGGCTGCGAGGGTCTTAGTAGTCCTAGGTATGACATTGAAACTATCTGATGATGAGAGTTCCAGTTCTCGAGCTCTGGAGAATGTGGAGTACCCCTTCCATTGCTATTCTTTCATAGGATCCACTTTGACCATTTGATGTGTAGACCTGTTAGGGTACTATAGGTTACATAGAAAAAAATGAGTTTTAAAAAAACATTGAATACCCATCAAGAATGAATTAAAACAAAACATCTTCAGCATAAAATAACCAACAAGGGTTGATATGCTGTTAAAATCCAACCAATCAAATCAAAGAAAAAGAAAAGAAAACTCAGAAATAAAAGCAGCTGGACTCCACCTAACAAATTATTTTGTTTTACATGCTGCTCGTGGCGGCGAGGGGTTGGGTAAATACTTTTGTTCTGGGCTGTTTAACAAAAGAAATTGAGTTTCTCTATTCAAGTGTTCTCTGCGGCAACCAACACTTCAGTGAAATATAAGGCATAATTCTTTTTGCTTATCTGCCACCACACCCACCCTAACATGCGCCAACTAACTTCCCCAGTTAGCAATCCCCTTGATTATTATAGTGTGTAGCTATTTAAGGGGAGGTCTTACCCCTCTGCAGAGGGAAGTCAACATATCCTACAGCCACAGCTGACAGAGCACATTCAAATTCAGGCTTAAATATTTGGGAAGTGCATGGTTTCAAAACTTTTGCGGGACTATCTTGTAGTGGAACCCCATAGAGATAAAAATAAAATTTATCAAAAATATTTAATGAATTTTTACTTATAGAAATCTGTCACAGACCTAACTCCATAGAGTAACTTGTGCGTAGATGTTTTAAATGGAAAAAAGGCCAGCACCAGTGATCCTAATCCATTAATGTTTAAATGAACTATCTTGAAGTCCAGCAGTTAGTCCAGTGACAGGGGAAAGTTTGAGATGACTGGACTGCGAAGCTGCTGCAGAGTGCTCTTGCAGATAGTTGGTTTTGGCTTTTGGTTTGTGTTTATGGCATATCAACCCGGTGGGTCATTTATGCCGACAAAGTTGTGAAATTAAATTCATTTCTTAATGCATTAATTACAATTTTGTTTATGAAACTCAGTTTTTCTATTTAACCCATAGATGCGCGAAAGATAGGTTATTGAGTTACTTCATATGAAGCAAGCCTCTTTGGTTAGTCCCAATGCTGCATCCTAGCACCAAGTTGTATTGCGGGATTTATGGAAATAGTAAAGTACCCCAATCTTACTACTAATGGCGTGGATGGCCGTTGCCCCCTGCGGAGCGCCTCAATCTGCTCTTTGACAGGGGCTTGATTTTTTAGTTTGATTTGGCTGGGTGTGCAAACCCAGCATCACTAAAAACAAGACCTACCTCACCAGGCAAGCCGAGGCATGCTGATGGAAGGTGCCAGTTAATAACTTAAACTAAAAAAAAAATGCTAATGAATATCACACTCCAATATTTGTGAGAATAGTGTGCTCAATGGCTTGCTTGGCACAAATTGTCAATTCTTAGGATGTTTTTGACAGATACACACCACTTCACTTTGCACCAACAAGTCTAGATGTGTATTTGGTTATCATGTGCAATTTGATGATTGACAGAAATTGGCTGCTGCATATCCTTTGTTGCATATTCAATGAATTGGCGAAAAAAATTTAATATAAATAGAAGTGAATATTATTTGTATCTAGGAAAATATTTTGGTTCATAGAAAATAACTTTGCATTACAGCAAGATGTGTATGTGTATAACCAGCCAATGATCTGTCTGTTGTAATACAGTAGGGTGTCTAAATTTATAGTGGGTTAGGCGGTAACAGATGCCTCTGGGTGAAAATGGGACAATTTCTGATATAAAATCTAGCCCACCAAAACTCAACTCTGAATTCTGTTGATATTATTTAAACACGTAAATAAAACAACAGGCTAGTGACTTTTATAGGTTGCAAAATACAACATAAATAAATGTAGGCTTATATATAATATAGTATACTATATAATATATATATATATATGAGAGCACTTTAGAATATTTAACTTTGACAACTCTTACAGAATTTTTTCTTTTCTGACAATTTTTTGTTTAGTAATCATTCTGATTGTTTTTCAGGGGGTGCAAATGATTGGCTTTTCTTTACTATATATATATACCTAATTATTATATTGTTTTTTTCTTTTCTCCGGGCCAAACAGTTGTGTGTGTTAATTACGAAACTGTATAAGTCAAGGAGTATTTCTTGTTTATATTCGTCGAGAGTTTATGAATAAAAAAATAAAGATATATATGATATATAGAGTTCATCACAATACACATTACTCATGACCAGTGTTGACCAAACAAACATGGATTCCCTTGACTCTCTCTCACCCTCTATCCCCTATCAGCCATGACCTCTTTGTAAGTTCCTATAGATGAGTATCCATGTCTACACAGAGCTGATAAAATACAGATTTTGCTGTTGGCCAACATCTGTGTCCATGTTATTGGAGTTAATTGAGACGAGTGTTTGGTTATGAGTTTGTCCTTACTTCTATTAGTAATACCCAGCACTACCTTTAGCTCTTACTTACTTGTAGGTTTGTGAAAGTTATGGCAGTACAATTGCGCCTCTACAGCTGCTTCTTTTATATGTAGTTGCCTAGTCTCTCTAAATTTGTTGAAAACCAGCATCGGAGAGTATCCTTGTCGTGTTCCCCATTTTAGCGTCGGTTCTACAGTTTTTTACAAATTACTTTCAACCAATTATTAAGACTTTCGGTAAAATTATTCTATGCTCAGGGAATGTGCAGATCGCACGCCCCATCTCATCACCATGCTCCCCAGGTCCACCTCCCTGACTCCGCTAGTGTAGTACCTGTTAAGATCCCACTACTTAGATTAAATACGTTAAAATGTGTTTATAAAAAAAAAATGAAGCTAGCCATTATTAGAAAGAACGGCTCGGTCAACATAACTTATTAGCTAAAACATATTGTCGCATAGAATGACCCACACGACAAGTTGAGTATGCCCGTTAAAACATACACCAAACCATAACCCTCAAATGACATGTCAACCCAATTCAGTGTTTTATACTTTTAGCCTTTTGAGGTTCAGGAATAATTGTTCATTCTTGTATGTTCATATTAACATTCATGGCACAATATTCTATAGTTACTTATCTTCTTTTTATCTTTTTGTTTCTGCCCACTGTTGTTTTGAAATACAAATAGATTTTTAAACATCTATTTCTACTATAGATAAGGATTCCTAACAGTACTTACCAACTCTAGGTCAGGAGAGGACCATCTGGGACATAATGGACAATCGAAGGCTACTCTACACTACCCTCTGACCTCCACCCATACTGAGCAGGCCTTCAACCACTCACTGTACTTTACGTACCCGAATTACCCAGGACACCCCTTATTTTGGAGAGGTCATCCATCTCTGTACAGGATACACACCTCAACCCCTCGATCAACAATATTAGTCATCAATCACAGAATCCTAATCATTCAAGTTTCACGATTCCCTTAACAATTATATGTAGCTTTTCTAAATAGAACCTCTTGAGTATGAAAAACAAATTATTGATATACCCATCAAGCCATAAATCAAACAAAAATCGTCTTTGCGCAATATATAAAATAACGTCTCCAACACAGCGTTGATCATGCCGTAAAATCCAAAAGCAAACAAACAAACACACACAACGAATAAGGTGACTCATATTGTAAAATACAAGGCAAGGACAGTTAAATTCTATGTATCGCAGTCAAAGTTGTTTTCAAACTAAAAATGATTATGAAAACTGCAATAATTCTTTCAAATCATAACAAATCTGTACGAGAGCAAACAAAGCTCTTTTTGAATGCTTTCAGTAATCAAATCGATTAATTGTACAAAAATTGTTTCCCAGTTTTAAAAAGACTTTTTCTTATGAAAGTTAAACTACAAGCTTTGTGTCACAAAAAAGTAATCAAGATTTTTTGTACTTTTACAGACACACCTGTACATTCGCAAAAAAACACAATAACGTGATTCCATTCATCTAATCTTGTGTCTCAAGAAACACATAGGTGTATCAAAACAAGTTACCAAGTTTAACAACTGTAAACAAAAAATGAGTTCCATGTCATTCTTCCATTTCTTATACTTGGCTAAGATATAGAAATCGAAAAGACATGAATGGAACATTTTTTTTCATACAAATCCACCAGGTGTCACACAAGTAACAAATAAAATCTCGTAGAATCACATTTTTGACACGACCTCTTGTATTAGTATACGATAATGTGAACAAAGAAAAACAATCCTTTAATTTTTGCGACACGAGGTTTACACACCCTTTGAATGCTAATTTGAAAACGGAGTTTAAGCATAGAGACCCAAATATAAACAATTATTAAATTTTCGTGTCACTTATTTGATTTTTAACACACTATTATGTCCTCATCTTCTTGCATTGTTATAATACAGCAATCTTTATAAGCATCGCGTGCTGTCCCTCTGGCTATCTCTCAGGTTGTTTCTGATCGAACTCGTGAGCAACCTTTGTGCAAACTTCTCACCACGGGGGTTACGACTGTTCTCATTCTCGTTAACTCTATCGACCGGGTACACACGGTGTTAAGCTGTTGCATTGCCTTTTGGCCAGTTCTTTTGGCTGAACAAAGAACCATACATTCACAAAATGGCCATGTGGCTGACAGAGATTTTACAAAATCTTGACCTTGACGAATTCCATCATTCATTTTTTCCTTTTAACCATAAAGAAAGCAGTGCGTAATATTGTTTTTAGTATTTTATGGAGGGAAAAGACAATACTATTTAAACAATATGGGTTTCTTAGTAAGTGTTTAATTAAGCAAAACTGACCTTTCTTTTAAAATAAACATTATTATATTGACTTGAATTTATTGTTTCTTCATGTAAAAACGTTTTTCAATTACTTATCACAAGATGTCATTTCCTAATTTTCTTGGGAACTCTTCTTCAAACTTGAGAACCTTCTTGTCGATCAATCACGAGCCCATCAGGAATTTTTGAACCCACGAACCCCTTCCTATTCCATCTCACGGGGTGTAGTCCTGCTTCTCATTCCACCTTACCATAACTGGGGTACAGGTCGTTAAGCTGTTGTTAATTATTATTCTATGTTACTGTCGCCCCTTTGTGAGCAGTATTGACACCTGCAACCCTAGAGAATAACTGTCTATCTTATATGATTTTGTTTAATTTTTGATGAATCTCTAGTAGCATGCAAGTACCACTTTGAGTACAAATGTCACATCCAGCCAAATGCAACATAATAACAGGCTGGGAGCCATAGATTTAATTATGCACTTAAAATTGATTTTATGGCATAAATTAAATCTATATGCCTCCCGTCTGTTATTTTATATTTGGCTGCTCAACACATATGACATTTTCAACAACATGGACTTATGGCTAACAGAGATTGATCATTCAAAAAAAACAAAATCATAATAAGTGACTACTTATCTCTAACGGTTGCAGGTTTCAACTACATGCTCAAGGTATGCCTGACCAGTAACATATAGAATAATACTTAACACAAGCTTAACACCTGTACCCCAGTATATGTCAGTTAGGCTTGGAATGAGAAACAGGAGCACACCCGTGGAATTGAATAAAGGGTATGGCTTCAAAATTCTCTCCTGATGGCCTCCTGATTTATTGACAAGAAGCGTCTCTCCAAGTCACTTGAAACAGAGTTCCCAAGAAAATTAGAATAATCTTTCGAATAAGTATTTAAAAACGTTTTTACATGAGAAAAAACAATAACATTAGTCAAAATAATAATGCTTTAATTTTAAAAAGGTCAATTTCTTTATTAAACAATTAAAAAAAAAATATTTTATAATGTATGTTCTTTATCCCTCCAAAAAATACTAAAAACAATATTACCACTCTTATTATGGTTTAAAAAAAATGATGAATCAATTACGTCAATAATGTTCAAATTTCTTGTAAATCTCTAGTCTATAGCCACATGGCCCATTCTGTGAATGCTCTGGTTCATTGTGATTCATGCCAAGAAGAACGCGCCATGAAACGGCGCAAAGCAACAGCTTAACACCTTACCACCGGTCATAGTCTGAACAGAAGTATGAAAAACAGTCTAACCCCCCGTGGAATTAAGAGAATTTTGCAAAGGTTCTCCGAGTCTCGAATAGAAAACACCTGAAAGATAGCCACGAGGACACACCCGACTAAAACATCGTGTATTTATAACAATAAAGATAGAGGACAATAGTTTCAAAAAATGCCAAATAATTGACGACAAAAATGTGTTGATAACTTGTCTACATGTTAACCTCTTCTTTAAAAACTCAGTTTCCAAATTAGCATCTCAAAGGGTGTGTAAACCTCGTGTTCAAAATTAAAAGCTTTTTTTCTTTGTCATTCTACAAAATACAATGGTGTGTCAAAAAAAGTATCGTCGAGATTTTTTGTACTTTTTGACACCACCTTGTATTATGAAAAAAATAAATGTTCCACTTCATTCTTCTTTTCTATCTTACCAAAGATTAGAATGAAGAATGAATGGGAAACATTTTTTACAGTTTTAAACTTGGTACTTTTTTCGATACACCTTGTATCTGAAAAAAATTAATGAATGGAACGTTATTTTTTTTTTTCGGAATACAAGGTGTTCAAAAAGTACAAAAATCTTGATACTTTTTTGACACAGCTTGTAGTTTAACTTTCATGAAAAATCTTTAAAACTGGGAAAACAATTTTTACAATTAATTTTGATTACTAAAACATTCAAAAGACTTTTTTTCTTCCGTACAATTGTTAGATTTGAAAGAATTATTGATTTTCTATCATTTTAGTTGAAAAACAACCTTTTTCTGACATACATGAATTAACTGTCCCTTGCTTGTATTTTAAAATGTCAACCTTATTTGTTTGTTTGTTTGTTTGTTGGATTTTACGGCATGTCAACGCTTGTTGAGTTATTATGCCAAAGACGTTTTGTTTGATTTATGCTTGATGGGTATATCAAAATTTTCTACTCAATTTTTTTAAACACATTTTTTAAAATGTAAACCTTGAAATGATTCTGTCATTGAAACTAATATGTGACAGGGTTGACTGTATCCTTACAGAGGGATGACCTCCCCAAAAAGGGTGTCCTGGGGTATGGTACTAAAGTACATAGTGGTGAGGCTCTAGTGTGGAGGTCAGAGGAGTGAGAGTACGCCTTCATTGTCATTATATCCCAGGTCCACTCTGACCTAGAGTGGTAGTACCTGTTAGGATCTTATCTATAAGTAAAATAGATGTTTAAAAATCATTTGTATTCAAACAAACAGTGGGCAAAAAAAAAAAAAAAAAAAGAAAGAAATAACTATAGAAAAAATGTTAATATGAACATAAAATGAACATTAATCCCTAACCTCAAGGCATAAAATAACACTAAATGGGCTTGACATGTCAATTAGTTGGGTTTGGGTTTGTTTTGTTTACGGCATATCAACCTTGGTGGGTCATTTAAATGCAGACAAAGTTTTGAAATAAATTCATTAATAATGGATACTCATTTTTTTTTATAAACACATTTACTATTAACCTATAGATGGATCTTAACAGGTACTACCACTGCGGTCAGAGTGGACCGGGAGCAATGGTGATGAAGGGGGCTCCACATTCCCTACTAGAATAATTTACAAAGTCTTAATATTGGTTGAAATATTTTGAAAAAACTGTAGAAAAAGCAAATGGGAACAACACAGGAATCTCCATGCTGTTTTCAACAAATTCTAGAAGTAGCACTACATAAAAAAAAGCAGCTGTTGTAAGGCCATTTACTGCCTAATTCACAAAAACCATACAAGTAAGAAGAGCAAGGTAGGCTGGGTATTACTATAGAAGTAAGGACAAACTCATAAACAACACTCTCCAATTAACTCCAATACATGGACACAGTGTTGGCCAACCAGCAAAATCTGTATTTATCAGCTCTGTGTAGACACTGGATACCATCTATAGAACTTACAAAGAGTCATGGCTGATTAGGGATAGAGGGTGAGAGAGATCAAGGGAATCCATGTTGTTGGCACACCTTCATGATAATGTGTATTGTATGAACTCTATAATATATATATATCTTTATTTTTTATTCTAAACTCCGACAATATAAAAAAAACTCCTTGCTTTACCGTTTGTAATTACACAACACAAACTTTTGCCCGGAGAAAAAAAAAAAAAAAATATATATATATATATATATATAAAGAAAAGACCAAATCATTTGCACCCCCTGAAAAACAATCAGATGATACTAAAAAAAAATGGTCAAAAGAAAAAAATTCTGTAAGAGTTGTCAAAGTTAAATATTCTAAAGTGCTCATATATATTATATATATATATATATATAATATATATATAATATAAGCCTACATTATTTATGTTGTATTTGAAACCTATAAAACACTAGCCTGTTGTTTTATTTACGTGTTTAAATAATATCAACAGAATTTCAGAGTTGAGTTTTGGTGGGCTAGAGATAATTCAGAATTGTCCCATTTTCACAGAGGATCTGTACCCTAACCCTATAAATTTAGACAACCCTACTGTATTACAACAGACAGATCATTGCTGGTTATACACATACACACTTCTACATGCAAAGTTATTTCTATGACCAAAATATTTCCTAGATACAAAATAATATTCACTTCTTATTTATATAATTTCTCGCCAATTCAATTGAAATATGCACAAGATATGCAGCAGCCAATTTCTGTCAATCAATCAAATTGCACATGATAACCAAATACCATCTAGACTTGTTGTGCAAAGTGAAGTGTGTGTGTATCTGTCAAAAACATCCCCAAGAATGACAATTTGGCCAAGCAAGCAAGCACACTATTCTCACAAATATTGGATGTGATATTCATTACATTTTTTTTTAGTTTAGTTATTAAACTGGCACCTCCATCAGGCATGCCTCGGCTTGCCTGGTGAGGTAGGTCTTTTTTTAGTGATGCTGGGTTTGAACCAGCATCACTAA
>CM042138.1:112216961-112726800 GCA_023376005.1 Doryteuthis pealeii
GCGTGTCATGGATATCCATGCTAATTTGCGCGACATGATGATGATGTTACATCAAGCTAGAAATATTGGCTATTAAACAAAATAAATTTTGTCTCAATTTTTGCTTAGTTTATTTCTCAAAGATCATAAATGATAGAAAAACATTTTCTAAGAGTGTTGAGATTATATCTTTTGCCAGAAATTGTAGAGTTTTTTCAATTCATAAATAATACTTAAGAGATTTATTAATTTAGAATTTTATTTTTAAATTTTGATTGTTAGTCCTAACTAAGCAATAATTTGATTGTTAGTCCTAAACTAAGCAATAATCCTTTGCATTAAACTTTAGTAATGCTTAATTAATGTATTATCATTTTTTTTTAAATAAGTAATTTCTTTTGAGGTTTGGAAATTTAAATTCTGTATTTAGCAATTACCACAAAGTAATCAGCCTCTACACAAAAATTCTATGCTGCAGCCACATGGCTTCCTGCTGATTATTTGTGAGAGACTTTTTCTTGATGAAGCTCACCTTTCCCCAAAAGAACAAAAGATTTATTGTAAACCCATCTCCGGGATCCAGTGTGTGTATATATATATATATATATATACTAAATATTCAATCTAATCTCCCTACAGCTATGGGTAAATAGCAGGGTAGACTGGGTTCGTTAACCATGGCTAGGTAACCAGTCTAGGAGATGGAAAAACTCTGAATTCAAACCTGTTAAACTCTGTTTAAGAAATTGACCTTGTGTAGCATCCTGCTTGTGCAAAGAGGATGGTGTGTGTGTGTTGTATATATATATATATATATATATATATATATATATATATATATATACCAAATTTGGAAGCCTTGAATTCAACTGTTTGGCTATAGAGGACAGACCAATAAACTCTTCCTAATTATTAATAAAGATATCAGTTTTATTATATGCTTTTTAGAAATATTTTTTACAATAATTAAAATTCCTGTTGGTTGGTTAGATTTGATGGCATATCAACCCTTGTTTGTTTTTTTTTTATGCCAAAGACATTTTGTTTTATTCATTTTTGTTGGGCATTCAACTTTTTTTCAAACGTTTTTTTTAAACCACATTTTTATTACTCATTTAAAAAAATCTATTTGACCCATAGATGGGACCCTAACAGTACTACCACTCCGAGTCAGAGTGGACCCAGGAGTAATGGAGATGAAGGATACTCCATACTCTCCAGAGCCCCAAAAGTGGAACTTCACCATTAGATGCAGTTTAACATCCTTACCCAGGACACTTAGAATTATTGACAATAAATGATGAAGTAACATGACAAAAATAAATTAACTCATTAAAATTGGTCTTGTGTCAAACCAAATGGTAAAGAAGAAAATGTAGTAGATATTTTTGAGTTTTATTGCTATACTAGAAGTGGCTACCTGGCATTGCCTGGGTAGTGGAGGAATAATAAAAAGTTAATCTCACAGATCTATTGATTGTTTTGGTCTTGCATAATTGATTTATGTTGTAATCACGAACGCAACCAATGACTTTCCCTTCTCTAACTATTCAAATCCTAATTTTTAAATATCTTCCCAGATATAAATCAAATCATTATTTTTGCACAAAAAGCCAGCTATGGTGATAGTGAATATGTATATATATATATATATATATATATATATATTATATTTTCTCCTTGAGAACTAAATGTGCAGTATACTGTGCCATAGTTCTCTCAACCCTCCTGTATGGTGCGGAAGCCTGGACAGTATAAAAAGCAGATGCCCATTGACTAGATGTCTACTAAATGTGTCATTTGCACAGTATATTAAATGTCAAGTAATGGTAGCATGTTTCAACCAGGACCATCCTGAAGAGAACTGGACTACCTGGCATGTATGACATACTTGTCTAGCGCAACCTTAAAATGGGCTGGCCACTTAAACAGACTTGGGGATGCCAGACTACCAAGCAGATTCTGTACTCTCAACTGAGAGAGGGATCATGTGGAATTAGCAGAACAAAGCTCAGGTACAAAGACAACATCAAGAGAAACCTGGAAGACTTTAACATCACCATAGGCAGTTGGCAAGATGCAACCAGAGACCGAACATATTGGAGGAAACGGATACGATGGACAGCAAGTAATAATAAGTAATAATTTACTTTGTCATTAATAATTTTATTTCATAGATTCTTCCAGACACACACATATACATACACACTAACTGCCCTTTTATATATACTAGCAGCGGCTACCAGCGTCACCTGGGTAGAGGGAGATTTTTTAAAGTTAGTACCGCAGATCCATTATTACTGAATCGTGAATTGAATCCTCGTGGGATGCCCCATTTAAATCCCTATGTAAAAAAATAGACCTTGCATTGATCCAGTTACTCTGAAAAGAAATGTTAATATAATCTAAAATATTATGAAAAAAAAATCCATGCTGTTATCATTTAAATTTTATTTTTTTAATTATCTTTATGAATATAAATCAAATCTCTATCATTTTTGCTCAAAAACCAAGCCCTGGTGATATTCAATGTGTATATATATTTACTTTGTCGTTAATTGTTTTATTTTCTAAGTTTCCTCCAGACATACATATACACACAACTGCCCTTTATATATCTATAGATAGATAGATATATATAGATTAGTTTTATTAAAATTTTCTTGAGAGAAGAACAATATTTAAAACGTCATTTGCCAGGTTATAGCCGATACATCAGCAATATTGAATGCCTACAAGGCAATTAGAAATGGCTTCACCTCAAAACTTATAAAATGCTGGCAGAAAGACAACAACAATAAGCCGGTTGCAAAATGTGACAGCTAACAAGTCAATATCCACTTCTGATAACAGTGTGTTCAAAAAGGAGACTTATTATTATGTCCAGTCAAACAGCAGCAGCAGCAGGGGAAATGTGAAGATCAAAGTTAAACTGATGAATAGAATGAAAGCATCAAAATACAAAGAAGAAGAAATTTCAATCAATACTTTGGGGAAAAACTTGCCATGTTCTTGGGGAATTTTCACACCAACAAAGCTGATACTACCCTGAGGTTATATTCTCAACATCAGGAAAGTAAACACATTTTTAGAAAATCACAAACTTAACTTAAAATGAAACTCCCAAGATGAACATATATTGTAATTTCTTCTCTTTGTTTTTCTAGTATATATAATTTTTTTAAGACCCTGTTTGGTGGCACTAGGAGTGGCAGTACCACCTTTAGCCACCAAAATTGTGTTACCACTCCTGGTTGGCCATTGATGAGGGCAGGGTGTCACATGTGCTATCACATGTTGTATGATGAAAACTATAACTATGGAAGCACTAATGGTGTAATGGTTATCATCATAGGAAATGGACATGGTGACCCAAGTTCAAGTTCTGGACAAAACTGTTTTCATTTCATATGGTGCTATTACCCTTGGTGAGGGTATGAACCCAATTATTCTCTGTCCAGCTAAGGGTAAATAGTGTGGGGGAGACTGAGCTCTTTTAACCTTGGTATGGCAACCAGTCTAGGAGAAGGAAAATTTTGAATTCAAGCAATTCATTAAAATCTGCTTAAGTAAGTTGACAGAGTGGCCTAATGTTGGCATCAGCGAGGAGTCTATCCTATTTTCACTAGCACTAGACCAAGGAGATTGTTTTTGCGTCTGAGGTGGAGTGCCACACCTACCATCAGATCCTCACTTTACTGCACAGATTCTTGTGCTACTCATACGTTGAGTTGGCAAAGGCTGGTATCGAACAAGGAACCTTGCAATTTCTAGGCAAGTGGTCTACTGACTGAGCTAAACTGGCCCTTTAAAACTCTGCTTAAAATTGACCCTATTTCACATCCTGCTCATGTGGTGGGAGGGTTGCGTAAATAAATTACATTCTAAAAGGGTTTTATAATTTGCTTGAAGCATTGTGTATATATTGGTTTGGAGGTTGGTTTTGAAGGCTATCACAATATAAGTGTAAAGAAAAAATAAATTCATTTGTAAGATCTTATGGTCTGGGACCTTAGAGTACATAGCTTCAGTTTCTTCATAGCTATGTAGTCTAACCTTAAATTCCGTGAAGGTCAAATTTTCATCTTTTTGAGTAATCACCGTGGTAAAGGGTTTGAAATTGTATGGTAGACCTTTCAGCACCATGGCGATTAATAAGCCGTCACTAATAACTTCACCAGCCTCTCTCAGTGAACTTGCAATGTTTTCAGTCCTTATTATATAATCCGTCATGGATTCAAAGTTGGTCATAGGAAATGGAATCGGCAACCCAAGTTCAAATCCTGGTAAATCTGTTTTGTTTCACTTTGCACTGATACCATGGAAAAGGCAATTTACCCTCACCCAGCTATGGGAAAATAGTAGGGCAGATAAGGTTCTTAAGCCTTGGTTAGGTAACAAGTCTAGAAGAAAAAATTCTGAATTTAAACCAGCTTTCATTATCATCAGGTCCTGCTGACAGCAGAGATACCCATGACTCTCTCTCAGTTCTCACCCATGGAAGGTCCTCTGCGCAGCATCCAGAATCTTCACAAAGATGGTTGATGTCAGTTTTTGCTGGTCAATCTACACTGGTGTGTCCATGTATAGGTGACACTTATGAGTTAATGCAACATGTCTTATTCCTCTTACTTGAAAGGTTTGTGTGATAGGAGGCAAGTGGCCATACATCTGCTTTTTTGCAGGATGCTGTTTCCAAGATTTGTTCAAGACAGCAAATATATATATATATATGTGTGTGTGTGTGTGTGTGTGTGTGTGTGTGTGTGTGTGTAACTTTGTAAAATAAGCTTTGATTATCATATTACAACAAAGTATTTAAAAAGGGGAATGAATGGCCAAACATTCATAGATTACACAGAGAAATGACCATTAAAATGGCTAGCAAATATATTCACCTTCTGGATGCATGTATTTAAGTTTTAATGTAATTATTATCAAATTAGAAAGGCTAATGAAACTAAATAAGAATGTAGATAAAAAGATTTAAAACAGAGGTGGGTATAATCGAAGAATAAAACAACTGAAACTTACTCTTCCATCACTCCCGTCTTTCATTGTTAAATTTTCCTAATTTAACTATTTAGTTAAAATAGGAAGCAAAGAATAAAATTACAGTTATTTCTTCTTGTTAATGAATTTCTTTTAAGATTTATCCCCAAGATTTTTGCTCATATTCATCAAGATAAAACCAAACAAAATCAATAATACTAAGCACATATTTATTAAAATCAAATTTTAAAGATCAATATGCAAATTAGCCTTCCTGTTCACACTGTAAACTGCTATTTTGTTGTATATATGAATACAATTGCATGTTATTAGTATGTAGATATGGTCAACAGTGGCTTCTGCCTCTGGACCATTGCCATAATTAATGGCGTCGATCCCAGGGGGCCATCCCCCCAGGCAAAACCTGCCCCCTTGATTTAAAGGGGCAGGGCTGGGTTTATTGCCCAGTGCCTGAGGTGCCCCCTTGAGGGGGAATGCCGACGGGATCGACACAATTTTTCACCTGCCACCCCATGAGCTTCGGTTTGTGGGTGGTCCCACATAAATAGGGCCTTGTGCCTGACCCGTACAAGTGGGGTACGTGGAAAATATCATGTAGATATGGTCAAACAGTATTGATAATGTTAAAACAATTTTATTAATAATTGGGTTTAAAATAAAAATAAAATCATGGAAAATGTAATGTAAATAACTACGGGAATTGAGAATTGAGCAGTGATATAGTTTTGGTTACAGACAGAAAAACACACAATCTCCATTATGATAAGATAAAAACTCATATCTATAAAAAAAATGGTGTAATACACAACACTGAGTAGGTGGCACTGAACCAGGTCTTCTCCATAATCATTAGAATGAATAAAAATATATTTGTTTAATAAATCCTATGATATCATGGATTACATAAACTACTAATTATATAAGAAAACCACTCAAATCTGTTGTCAGTGAAATAAGATTTGGAAAAAATTTAAGATAAAGATGTAAAAAAGATAATTGCAGTTTGACTGGAGATCATCTGAGGCAGTTTTAGCTTATCATAAAATATAATTACAGGATAAGCAGGGATTTAGCACATGAGTTAAAATGATAAAAGTTGTTTTTTTTTCTCTTTCAAGCTATACCGTGAGTCCTTAGGCTTGAATGTATGTGTGTGTGTGTGTGTGTGTATGAGAGAGAGAGAGAGAGAGAGAGAGAGAGACTTTGAAAAAGCTTGAGTTTATGATCTTGAAAATAGTAAGTACTTTTAAAAGCAAGTTTTCAAATATACTTAAATATTGTATTTGTTTTTCACTCGTAAAAGTAAGGGTAAAATTACCAAACTGGAACTAGGTTGGTCTTAAGCTAATAAAAGAATATTGTCTAAAAACTAAACTTGCAAGCAAATTCCCTTCTTTTATTCCTAAAGTATTTGTTTGTTTTTTGTTATTTCTTTTTTAACTTAGCTGTATATTATTTTTTGTTTTGTTTTTGTTTTGTTCCTGTGTTCATAAAGTTCCAAAGTTGAGAAAACACAGGCAGTTTTCCAGGAAAGAAAGAAAAAATAAATCCAAAAAGAAAACTCAAAAATGTTACAGACAAATATAATTCCTGATGCTCCACTGAGTTCTTGGCTTTTACTCTCCCCCCAACTTGAAAGCCTCACCCATCTATCTGAGTCTCACTGTTCATTTTATGTTGAAGCACATACCTTCAAGGACAATGCACCAAACTCTGGCTTTCTTCCTGTAAATGGCCATCAATTTCTATTGACTTTTAAGGAGAATCTTCACATCTGAAGAGATCAACTGAACTTTTCTTCTGATGCAAAATGGAAAATTTGAGAATCAACTTAAGAAAATGGAAACAGTTTTTCAAAAAAGAAAATACCCCCCCCCCCCAATACTTGATGAGTCCACTCTCATCTTACATCCATTATACCCACTTTTCTTAGACTGTTTACCCCTGCAGTCTATGATTTTGGTTTGGTTTGTTTTACAGCATATCACCCTTGGTGGGTCATTTAATGCCAACTAAGTTTTGGATTTGTAGCGGTAGTTAGGTAGAAAAAAAATGTATATATGTATAGATTTTAACTATTGTTCAATTACTCATATTTTTTAGTACAATTCCACTTCTTTTAGGAAATGTAAAATCCTGGATGGTCTTATTTTTGTGAAAAGTTTTTTCAAATTACTTGCTTGGCAGTATTTTGTTCACACTAGATCAAAATCTCTTCACACTCTAGCAGTATATGTTTCACTGTAAATCTCTCTTGTCATGTAGTGCATATTGGGGATTCTGTGCCTGGGGTAAACAGTCTATGAAAAGTGGGTATAAGTTGGTGTAAGCCGAGTGTGGACTCATCAAATAGGTTTTTTTAATCAACATATTTATCAGAAATTTATCACCTAAATTGTATCAAAGAAGCATTATCCTCTTCCCCATCCCCAAGAAACGGTGAAAAGTCCTAATCTTTCTGGAATTACCTCTTTCATTTTAATTTAAACATTTAAACATGACATTACTCAATTAATGTTTATTTACTTTTTAACTTCAACAAAAGATTCAGGATTTCATATAAACTCAAAAATATTTTCTGTCATTTCAAATTTCAATTTCATACAGAACAATGTTTCATTTTGTTATCATAAAGTAAATATGTTCCAGTTCATAGGTAAATCAGTAAGTCTGTAGCCTAAAGGGAAAGGTATGCATCCAACTACTATCCCTCCAGCTATGGGTAAATAGTAGAGCATACTAGGTTCTTTAACCTTGGCCAGATAACCAGTCTAGGAGAAGGAAAACTGAATTCAAACCTGTTATACTCTACTTAAGAAATTGACCTTGTGTCACATCCTATTTTCGTGCGGAGTATATTAGCCATTTTCAGTTTATTTAATGCCAAATCAAGTCATTTTTTATTAAAAAAGGAATCAGGTTGCTTATAGTACCTGCTTAAGTAGTCACCCAATTAAGTATTGGACAGGCTCATCGCTGCTTAACTTCTGTAATCTAGTGGGAACTGGTGCTTTCAGAGTGACTTGACCGTAATCAATCCACAAATAAGTACACTTCTTACAGACATTTATGCAATCTTATTCTTGGTTATAGAGTTTCAATGCCATAGAGTTTGGTAATAAATAATACCTAATAATATCCATTTTGTCTGTATAATGTTCCACTAAAAATAATAAAGTGCTGGTATTCCATGTTAAAGAAGAAAATTTACTTTTTCATTTAAAAAAAATTGTTAGAAATATTGAAATGTTAAAAATATTAACAATATTATTAATATAATATAAATATATATTAATATATTAATAAATATCATAATGATATAAATAATCAATAATAAATATAATATATAAATAATCAATAATAATATATAATACAAATATCATTAATATAAACAATATAATATTATAATATTAACAATATTGAATTGTTAACAAAAATAAAAATAAATTAAAAGCCATATTGAAATGGTTGTTTTTTAAAAAGGTGGAAAAAATCCTCCAATTCTGCACAATTTGGTCAAATGCCAAAAAACGTGGAAAATAATGAAGTTAATTGCAAATGACAGGTAAGAAAAAAAAAAAAAAAAAAGAAGGATTATTGTGAGTGGCTTTTGGGACTAATGAGTAATTTTTGGTCCTAAGGGCTTTCACTAAAAAAAAAAAAAAGAAGGGGGGTGGTGGTTGTGTGTGATCATATAACGCTATATTAAAGTAATGAGCCAACAACTTGGGAAGTATACATCTGCTAAAAAATAAGAGTTCTATCAAGTTTGAAACTTATTTTACAGACTTATTACTTGAAAAAAAAAAAAGAAAGACAGAAAAATACATTTTTTTAATGCTGTGTTTATATTTAGATATCTGATTATAATAGAGATTGTGTATTTGTCTGCAACTGAAATTATGTCTCTACCAACGTCACAATTCCCTTAGTTATTTACAATATATTCTCAATGGTTATCAAATAATCATTATTTAATCTTAATTAGCATCTTATCTATTAACAATTTCTCTATCAAGGTCTGGCTGAGATAGTTTTGCTAGTTTATATTATCATTATATATAAGAGGACCAGTTTAGCTCAGTCGGTAGAGCGTCGGACAAGAAACCACAAAGTTCCAGGTTTGATACCGGCCCTCACCAACTCAGCATATGAGTAGCGCAGGGATCTGTATGGTAAAGTGAGGAGCTGATGGTAGGTGTGGTGCTCCATCTCAGACACTAAAAACAATGTCCTTGGTCTAGCGCTAGTGAAAAGGGGATAGACTTCCTCACGATACCAACATTAGGCCACCCCGACAACTTTACTTATATTATCATTATCTGACTTTTGTACGTATGTTACTCTAGCACAGCAAAAACAGCATTAAAAAAAGCAAAAAAACATGGTTATAATTGCTGGCAATATATCAAAATGGGCAGAACATCCATAAAAGAAGATCCTACATCAAAATGATCTACCATACAAATGGTAAAAAATCATATTCAGAAATTTTGACAAAGCACAATTCAACTCTTATGTTCCAGCTACTCTCGTCCCTGGATTTGGCCCCCCATTAACTTTTTTTGTTTGTTCCCAAAGCTGAAATCTATTGTGAAAGGTCACCAGTTTGAGATGATAGTAAAGGCAAACCCCTACACTATGGGCAGGATATGACACAAGGTCAATTTTTAAGTGAAGTAAAGCTGGTTTGAATTCAGAGTTTTCCTTCTCTTAGACTGGTTGCCTAACCAAGGCTAGATAATCCCGGTCAACCCAATTATTTATCCATAGCTGGGGTGGGGGCGGTGTAAGAACAGGTTTATGCCTTTGTCAAGTACATTAATGTGAAGTGAAATACCATCAGCTTCATCTAGGATTTGAACTCGGGTTGCCGATTCCATTTCCTATCATGATAACCATTACACTAAGGAGAGAAATAAATTCATTATGAGATTTGCATATTATTCTTCAAAAAAAAAAAAACTTCAAGAAAGTTTTCCAGAAATTAAAAAAATGCTGGGAACTGTATTAACATTGGAGAATACTTTTGAAATTTCATTATGTTGTATGTAAAGCAAATAAATTTCTTTTTTCGAAAATGTTTGGTTCTTTGTGTCTTTAGATTTCCGGGAAATTTTGTAGTTTCAGGAAATTGTGTTTTTAACCCTAAAATAATTTGGATTGGAATTCTGATCATTCATTTAACTCCTTTAGACAGGGAAAAAAAATCATAATTTCTTATGAGCTAGATAATGGACCATTCTGTTTTTATTATAAAGAAAAAAAGGGAAGAAAAAGTACATGCTACACAGAAAAAATATAATTAGAAAGAAAGAGAGAGTAGGGGAAAGATAGAGATGGGGCAAGCACATAGAAGCAATAACTCTGTTTCAATTAAACACAAGGAAAAGATGAAAAGAAGGATAAAGTTAAATCAAGATTATTATACCTTTTATATATTGAACTATGTGCAATAGCTCTTAAGTCAACATATAAAATGTTGTAATAATTAAATTATCATACTGTGGTACATTCATAGGTCCCCTTAGTTGTTGTTATTATTATTATTATTATTATATCATGTGCTTTTAACCATTAGGCCACCTCTGTGTTTAGCATAACGAATGTTATCATTGTAGGAAATGGAATGAACAACCAGGGTTCAAATCCTGAATGAGACTGAATATCACTTTCTGCAAATGCCCTTGGGAAAGGCATGAATCCCTTTGTTCTACCCCCAGCTATGGTTAAATAGGATTGGAAAAAATCGTTTGGTGTTAGAACTGAAGCCTCACTGACAGATGCAGTTTAATGTCATATCCAGGACATCCATTTCCTGAGGTGGGGGTCTTATCACTCTGAAGGAAATATATTCTAAATTCCACCAACAGCAGTTATTCCATTTTGTGTTCCTATATTTTAAGAGTGATGTTCATGAACAATAGTTTTGCAAGGTTTCACCTGCGTTTTCAGTCACTGATAAAAAATGGTAACATTTATTCATTCAATTTATTGTAAATGCCAAAGAATAAAAGATTCCATAAAATCAGTTAATGGCCAAAAATGTTTGGCAATCATTGATCTATACTAATAAAGCAAGCAATTGTTTGTTTAATTGCAAATGTATCTTAGAGGCAGACAAACTGTTGGATTCAAGAGGCTGAAAATTAGCCTATCAGGATAACAGGAGGCAAAGTGGTTGCCACAAAACGGATATTTCTTGCCCAATGGTTCATTTAGATTATACTAGAAGCAGCTACCCGGCATCCCCTGGATAGGAGGTGGGGGCAAAAAGTTAGTTTCGCAGATCCATTATTACTGAATCATGAGTTGGATCCTTGCAGAATGGCCATTAAAATCCCTATGTAAAAAAGATTTTGTGTTGATTCGGCCTGGTGGGGCGAAAAAAAAAAAAAGTGCACAGACCCTCTGAAAAGAAAAAATCATTGTCTCCAATTTAAAATATTAGATGCAAAACATCCATGCTGTTACTATTTAAATTTTATTTTTTAATTATCTTCATGAATATAAATCAAATCTTCATTATTTTTGCTCAAAAAACAAGATCTGGTGATAGTGAATGTGTATATATATTTACTTTGTTATCAATTGTTTTATTTTCATAGTTTCCTCCGGACATACATACACACATCTGCTCTTTATATATGTATAGATTAAGCATCCATGTGAATGATTTTACTGAACATGAAACAGCTATTGTGAACTATGAAACAAAAAATATTGATTATTGATTATATATATATGTAAATGAGAAAAATGGAAATGAATCCGACAGATATGTTAAAAAGATAAATGGAAGAAAAATATTTTGGTTTGGATGAAATTTATGTAATCAATTTTGAATATTTCTCTTGTATTATTCATCTTTTTAAAAAAGCATAAAAACACTCTGACCTGATGATGACCTTTTGTTTACATGCTTAATTTTGTGTTCTATCATTTTATATTCAAAATAATTTTAAATAGAATACTGTATGTATAAGCAAATTTTGGTCAAAACACATGTCGACATATAACAATAATAAATTTCATCCATACCAAAATACCTTTTTCTTCCATTTATCTTTTCAACACACACACAACAATATATATATATATATATATATATATATATATATATATATATATGAGGAAAGAGGGTTGGAATAAATCCGACAGAATGTAGTAGAGATATGAGGAACACAAGAACAAAACTCAGACAAACGTATGTAGGATATATTTCGCTAGAGCTTTGAGCTCGGCATTATCAGTCATTTTATTGATTATCAAAGGTATCATACAAGTGTTTTATAGAGGGGGAAGTTGACAGGAGGGGGTGGAGTGGAGAAGAGGTCTAATCATAAGTTTGCAAAGTGAATTAAATTTAATAAATAAATATGGTCAGAAAAAAAAAATAAAAATAAAATAATAATAATTTTGCTAAAATTTGCAATTAAGTAAAAAACTGACCCATCTCTTACTTCACATTCTGCCTGTCACTTCCCCATCTCTATATATATATCTTGATTAACTACTCCTTATATTATGTTAGTTTCTCTGTGAGGGTAAAGAGAGAGATTGGAGAGTGTGAGAGGGAGATTGAACTTCCCACTTTATTTGTGTTATATATAAGCCAGCCCTTAGCTTTTGGTGCTGATGAAAATTAACATACAAATAAAATGCGAAGTTAAATCTCTCTCTTTATTTTCACAGAGAAACTGATATACATAAGGTGTAGATAATCAAGGTATATATATAGAGGGTGAAAGTGACAGGCAAAATGTGAAGTAAGAGACGGGTCAGTTTTTCACTTCATTGCAAATTATAACTAATCAGAAGCAATCAAAATGGAATTTTTTTCAAACATAACCCAATCCCAGTACTAAGATATATTTTGGCATGTATTTTGTGTCATTAAACTAAATAGGAAAAAAAACTATTTTTCTGAATGTTTGAGATGAGGTTTGATGATTAGTATTATCTGTGTTATTCGGACTATTGTCCTCATCTTCATTGTTATCTGTACAACATATCTGTAACATAGAATAATAATTAACACAGCTTAACGCCACTACCCCAGCTATGGTTAGCGGAATGAGAACAGGATACCCCCATGGATTGAATAAAGAGTTAGGTTCAAAGTTCTGTGATGGCTCCCAATTACGACAAGAAAGTTCCCGAGTTAAAAAGAAGGTTCCCGAGTCCGACAAAAAATACCTGAAGAAGGCCGGAGGGCATATCGGCTGAAACGTTGTACAGATAACAATGAAGATGAGGACATTAGTCCGAATAACGCAGATAATACTAGGAAAAAACCTTTAGGTAGGAAACAATCATTGATTTACTCAGCTTTAGTATTATGTGTATATGTGTATATATATATACAGGGATGCTGATAGCTTTTTGATTTAGTGCATCCTGTATGAGTCCCCGGAAATTTAATGGGTCCAACTAAAGTTTCTTAACAAATTGAAGGGTTTTTATTCATGATCTTGGGAAACAACTAAAGCTGTCTAAGTCCTACCTTGTAAGCTATCCTGTGTAATTAGCTTCTAAGAAACTATTGAAATGTATTTATTATTAGCTTGAAATGGTGAGGGAAGAAAAAAGAAAAACACTGGGATGCATGGATATGATTTTACTGCGTCCTTTTAGATTTTTGTGCGTCAGGGACACAGGACGTGTACCTATCAGCATCTGTGTGTGTGTGTGTGTGTGTGTGTATATATATATATATATATATATATATATTTTATAAAAAAGGAAGGTCCGCAAAATGTATTTTGTTCTCAGAAAATAATTTTTTTTAAATTCTTTTTGTTTTACATGTGCAACACGTGTTTCAGATCTTCTGGTATCTTCTTCAGGCTTTGATTGATAATATTTTCATATTATCATAATATTTTCATATTATCAATCAAAGCCTGAAGAAGATACCAGAAGATCTGAAACACGTGTTGCACATGTAAAACAAAAAGAATTTAAAAAAATTTTTTTCTGAGAACAAAATACATTTTGCGGACCTTCCTTTTTTATAAAATATTGAATTTTCTCCCGTTGGAACCAGAACAACATTTTATATATATATATATATATATATATATATATATATATTAGAGAGAGAGAGAGAGAGAGAGAGAGAGGGGGGAGAAAGAGGGATAACATAAACAAATACACTTACGACATTAATAAAGAAGTAAAATTCAGCCCCTTCCCTTGTTTGTCTTGACCACTTTAAGCTGATCAGAAAACGCAATATAAACATGATGGTTCAAGATATTAGTTTGAATGAATTACTGAGCTAAAAAGAAGCATCAGCTAAAAATACAAAATCATCTTCTTGATTTAAGTCAGAAGGAGACAGCAAAACTCCATGTGATGCCAACATTAGACATTCACATGTCGAATGTTTCCAAGTATTTACAAGAGAAAACCAATAAAAAAAGTATAAATCAGCCTCTGTTTGCCAAAAGGAAAGCCCCACAGAATCTAATAACGTCAATTTTGATTTGGCTCAATATCCTCTTCGAAAACTTTATTAGATTTGTACACCCATTCTTAAGTCCAAAGTTCATAAAATTTGGCACACAATGTTTCAATAGGCAAATCTAGTGAAGGCAACAAATTGAACTGCTGTACAAGCAAATAAGATGGCTTCTTCATGTCAGGTTAGAATATTATCTCAGAATAGATTCTACTAGCTGAAATACACATCTCCACTGGGTAAGACGACAAGGGTTTGGGTTTTTTTTTAACAGGAGCAGCTGAGCACTGTGCGTATTCTCTGACTAAAGTCTGGCTTCTTCATGTCAGGTTGGAATATTATCTCAGAATAGATTCTACTAGCTGAAATACACATCTCCAATGGGTAAGAAGACAAGGGTTTGTTTTTTTGTTTTTTTTAACAGGAGCAGCTGAGGACACTGTGTGTATTCTCTGACTAAAGTCTGGCTTCTTCATATCAGGTTGGAATATTATCTCAGAATAGATTCTACTAGCTGAAATACACATCTCCACTGGGTAAGAAGACAAGGATTTTTTTTAACAGGAGCAGCTGAGCACTGTGCATATTCTCTGACTAAAGTCTGGCTTCTTCTTGTCAGGTTAGAATATTATCTCAGAATAGATTCTACTAGCTGAAATACACATTACACTGGGTAAAAGACAAGGATTTTTTTTTTTTTAACAGGAGCATCTGAGCACTGTGCGTATTCTCTGACTAAAGTCAGAAGCCAAATTCACTTAATATTTCATCAGAAACTATCATTTTATCATGGAGAGAGATTACTGTAAAAAGAATTTAGCATATCAGAAGTAGAGATTTTCAAAGTCAAACATCTTCTTACAAATTTCAAGTCTTTCTTACAAAAGGAATGAATTCATTGAGTTTTCTGAAAATACTTTATGATGCAACAGAAACAAATAATACTAGCAGGACCTGTGGATATATCACAGTAAGATAATTTAATTATTACGACGTTTGATATGTTTATTGAAGAGCTATTGCTAAATAGTTCAATATGTAAAAAGTATAATAATCTTGACTAGCAGGACCTGTGGATATACCACAGTATGATAATTTAATTATTATAATGTTTGATATGTTTACTGAAGAGCTATTGCTAAATAGTTCAATATGTAAAAAGTATAATAATCTCTCGCTCTTTTTTTTTCTTTCTTTCCTCCTTTTCATCTTTTCCTTATGTTTGATTGAAAACAGATTAGCATTATCGCTTCTGCGCACTCCCCCCACTCTCTATCTTTTGTTTCTTATTCTATTTATTATGTGTAGCATGTTCCTTTTCTTCCTTTTCTTTCTTTATAATAAAAATGTAATGGTCCATTATTTAGCTGAGGTGACAACACTCATAAGAAGTGAGCAGATAAGCAACACTAGATAATCAGGATATACATTTTTGCATTACATCTTAGACAATTCAGACGGTCTCATTCTTAACCAGAGGGTGTTACAAGATGATAACGGTTGTACTATTAAGGAACACGAGTATTGATAAATAGATGTTAAACTTAATTAAATATAGAATAATTTTTATTGGGTAAATACATGCCAATGATATAATTCATTTAATATTTGCTCTACATGTTTTGAATTGAGCACTATAATAGTTTATTATTTATTTATTGTTAATTAGTTTATATATATATATATATATATATATATACATTTAATATTTAGTCTACATATTTTTCATTGAGCACTCTTAATAGTTTATTAGTTAATATATAGTTTATTTGATTTTTGCTTACATGCTCTGTATTGAGCACTCTGTTAGTTTTTAATAACTTAGCATTATAATAACATTCTTAATCATATATATATATATATATATATATATATATATATATATATTGGTTAGGAGGTTGATTTAGAAGGCTATCACAATGCACATGTAAAGAAAAAAATATATAATGATACGGTAACAATGGTGTTGTGTGTTAACCTGTATTTATATATATATATATATATATATGGGTGTAAAATATGGAAATAATGCCGACAATATGTAGAAAATAGAAAAACAAAGTATTCCAAAAAAGATTAATCTATTCTTGATGGAAGTTGTCGTTATAACATTTTGGTTTTTAGCAAACCTTTATCAGGATTTTCAGATGCAAAGACTATTGTCTAGACAAGGATGGATTTTTTATAACGAAGTGTCTAGAGAATAAGCTAGATGGGAACTACACAAGAATGCTGCACACAATATCAAACAAAACATTGAAACATCATCCAACAAAAAAGCAACTGTAAAACCACTTTCCCTTATAAAACAAACCATCCAAGTGGGACAAACAAGACAGGCTGGGCACTGCTAGAGAAGCAAGGACAAACTCATAAGTGATTTTCTCCGATGGAAACGTGAACATGGGCACGCCAGTGTCAGCTGCCCAGCAAGAACCTATATTGACTAGCTCTGTGCGAATTATTGGATGCTGCACAGAGAAGCCCCCAGGAGCAATGAATAATAGGGATGGTTAGCAAGAGATACTCATAGATATCTGTGCTACTAGCGTGACATGATGATAATTCAAAGAAAGGCCTATTACTGAATTTCATCATAATGCTCACTACCGGAAATACCAACCACATACTTCTGTGCTGAATGATATAATTGTTTAATAGATTCTAACTGATATCTCATTCATATAAACAATGGTTAATGATAATAATGCACCCAATCTAGAAAAGCTGATTTTAAGGGCATGTCAACCCATCCAGGGTTATTTTATGCCACACAGTAATTTGTGAGGGATGGTCAAATATATTATGTTGTTTTCAAGGATTTTTCTATACTTTGACAGCAGGTTGTTTGCAGTTTGTTGCTAAGTGGATTGGAAATCACTTCAAGGGATAAGTTCATAGGGTAAAGTTCAAGTTTGTTATAGTTATTTACTAAGCTTAGCTTAGATGTGGCACAAGGCCAGGAGTAAGGACCGCCCAGTGAGAATTGAACTCACTAACAATGGTCTGCAAATCTATATGCTAACCATTACACCATGTGAGGTGCTCAAGTTTGTTATAAGCAATAGTTTGATAGAAAGCTTTTCTTAAATACAATTTTTATAAACAAATTTTGTTCTATTTAACCCATAGATGGGACCCTAACAGGTTCAGAGTGGACATAGGAGTAATGGTGATGAGGGGTGCTCCCCTTTCCCCAAACCTCCAGAACTGGAACCTCGCCATCAGTTAGAGTTTTATGCCATACCCAGGACAATGAGACCCTAAGCCACTGCCTTCTAGCACCCATATGATAAGGTCTGGGGGTTGCCATAAGAGCAATAGGGTTGGGGCAATCATATAGGTGCTAGGGCTTGATGTGACCAGCTGATTGATTGGAGGGGACCTCTCCGACTGCCCGTCGAGCCTAAGTATCTAAGTGAAAAGGTGGAAAATTGAATTGCAAATCCAACTTACTAACTGTTACACTACATGAGATGCCCTATTAGTTATTTACTAAACTTAGCTTAGATGTGACACAAGGTCAGAAGTATGGGGCGCCCAGTGAGGTCTGAACTTGCCTATTAGTTATTTACTAAGCTTAGCTTAGATGTGACAAGGTCAGAAGTACAGTGAGAATCAAATTATGGTCTGCAATATAACTTGCTAACCATGTGGGTGACCTATTAGTTATTTACTAAGCTTAGCTTAGATGTGACACAAGGTCAGAAGTATGGGGCGCCCAGTGAGAATCAAATTCAATAACAATGGTCTGCAAATATAACTTGCTAACCATGTGGGTGACCTATTAGTTATTTACTAAGCTTAGTGACACAAGGTCAGAAGTATGGGGCACCCAGTGCGAATCGAACTCAATAACAATGGTCTGCAAATATAACTTGCTAACCATGTGAGGTGCCCTATTAGTTATTTACTAAACTTAGCTTAGATGTGACAATTTAATGCAGTGTCACTTAAGTGAATCCATAAAATGCAAATGACTTTTTGTGGTAATGGATCTGATAAAAAAAACGGATTACAATAGAAAGCGTAACAATAATAGATAAGAATCAATGAGAAATTGGAGGAAAAGTGATTTCTAATGAAATGAAAAGACAGGAAAGAATAGAAACATGGATAACACATTGTTAAAGACTGACAAAGTGGGGAGGGGGGATATCAGTTGTTAGTCAATCGAACTAAAAGCTTAACAAAAACACAAACTCCAAACATTAACAGCATTATTATATTTTATCTTAAGTTGGAGGTGCGTGGGTAGAGTCGTAGGAAATGGACTTGTCAACCAGAGTTCAAATCCTGGACGAAGCTCCAGTTCACATAGCAGTAATACCCTTGGGAAAGGTATGAATCCAACTACTCTCCCTCCAGTTATGGGTAAATAGGACAGACTGGGCTCTTTAGCCTTGGTTAGGCAACCAGTCTAGAAAGGAAAACTCTGAATTCAAATCTGTTAAACTCTGCTTGGAGTGATCACTACTAGAATGGGCTCAGTCCTAATTAGTGATCTATTTAACTAATTTAAAAACCCTGTAAAAATCATTCAATAACACAGAAATCAGAATCACATATTGATACTAACTAGCAGGACCTGTGGATATATCACAATATGATAATTTAATTTTTAGGATGTTTGATATGTTTACTTAAGAACTATTGCCAAATAGTTCAATATGTAAAATGTAAATCTTGATTTAACTCACTATTTTTTCATCTTTTCATTATGTTCAATTGAAATAGATTAGCATTATCGCACATGCTTTTCTTTCTTATAATTTTTCTTTGTAGCATGTCCTTTTTCTTCCCTTTGTTTCTTTACAATAAAAACAGAATGGTCCATTATTTAGCTGAAGTAACGACACTCATCAGAAATAAGAATTCGGCAGATAATCATTATTTACATTTTTGCATTTCATCTTGAATGATTTGAACGGTCTCATTTTTAACCAGAGGGTGTTGCAAGATGATAATGGTTGTACAAATAAGGAACATGAGTATTAATATATAGATTGTTACAAGTTTTTTTTGTTTTGCTTTTTCAATCATCAGGCAATACTGTATTCTTACAAATGAGATGTGGATGGTGTTAAGAAAGAAAAGAAAAAGGAACCAGCAGATTTATATATTACAAAATAATCAGAAATAACTTTCTAGAACAATAGTCTTAATGAAGAGGTGTTTGTGATGTAATGGTTGTTGTTGTAGGAAATGGACACTGTGAACAGAGTTCAAATCCAGGACAAGTCTGTTTGCATTTCACATAATGCTAATACCCTTGGGAAGGCATGAATCCAATTATTCTCTCTCCAGCTATGGGTAAAATAGTAGGGCAAACTAGGTTCTTTAGGCAACCAGTCTAGAAAAATTCAATTTTGAATTCAAACCTGTTAAACTCCACTTAAGAAATTGATTTTGTGTCACTACCCCCCTCCCTCCCTTTGAGGGCTAAATACAATATTCTTAACAAAGATAGCTTAAAAAATGTTCAATGTGAATTTTTTTGTTTTAAGAAAACATTCTATGGTTGAATTTTAGATTCCATTTTAATTATATATATATATATATATATATATATATATATATATATATATATAAGCAAATGAGTCTCGCAGATTCCTTATTTTCTGTGATACATTTATTTTTCCTCAAACTAACAAAAGCCCTGATGATGATCTATTGAAACATCAAAACACTGCAGCGTAAGCAAAATAAACATTACTCGGATTCACTTCCAATTTTTCTTCATATATATATATATATATATTAATTTTCCAAGCTGCAGCAGTGTTAGTACTACTACATGGTTGCACCATTCTATGGTTGAATTTTAGATTCCATTTTAATTATATATATATATTAATTTTTCCAAGCTGTAGCAGTGTTAGTACTACTATATGGTTGCACCACTTGGACTTTAACAAAACCCCTGAAGAAAAAGCTAGATGGAAACTACACAAGAATGCTTCATGCTGTTTTGAACAAATCCTGGAAGCAGCACCCCACAAAACAGCAGTTGTACGATCAATTAATCCCTATTTCACAAACCATCCAAGTAAAACAAGCAAGAGCACTACTGGAGAAGTAAGAACAAACTCATAAGCAACATTATCCCATGGACTACTACACATGGACACACCAGTGTTGGTTAACCAGCAAAACTTAATCCAGCAGTCCTGTACAGACACTGGATGCCATGAAGAGGACTTACCAAGATTCATAGCTGATAAGAATGGATGGCAGGAGAGAGTTAAAGGAAACCATGCTGTCAGCTCACTTTGATGTTGATGATGAATATGGTGATATTTGTTCAGTATTTTCATGTAATAATTTTGCTAAATGAAATCAAAAATATTATTTAAGATCTAGAGATTTTTTTGTACTTTTTGACACACCTTATATTCTGAAAAAAAAAAAGGAAAAAAAAGTTCCATTCATTTATTTTTTCAAAATACAAGGTGTGTCAAAAGTACAAAAAATTTCAATACTTTTTTGACACACCTTGTATATCATTATACTCTATTCTCACTGCCCCACCCCATTCATCTGGCCTAGTAACAAATCTCAGCAAAGCTTAGTTAAGAGATTTTTGGGGACTCTTAAAAATTCCCGGTGGTTAGCAAGTAATTTTGGATAAAAGTAGACAAGAACAACAATTGAAGATAAAGAAACATATATTCAAAGGGTACAAAAATGTTGCAAACTTGTGGTGTTTGCTAGCCAGACTTATCTTGCTGAAGTTGAAGGTAATGGTAGTGTTGGATGAAAGCACTTACTAGTTGTCAAAAGGAGGGAAATCGTAGGTATACACTGCTGATGATACTTAATAAAGTTGAAACAGCTGTACAGTGTTCCACGTGGTGCACTTTATTCGCCGGGTTTGCTTGTCATGATTATTTTCAATAATTATTGAATTTTATATGATATACGCATTGTAATTGCCTTCAAAAAATATACATAATAATATACTTTACATAACAATGCTTCAAAAGCAAATTATCAAATTCCATTTACTCCTTACACCTTGGCATAGGCCTAATTTGCAATTCCCTCAAACGCTCACTGTACTATGTATAGTAGTGGTGTGTTTATCATTGACAAGTTAAATTCGGCATGTATCGTGTGCTACACGTGGGTTGCCCAGAGGTAGAGTTCCTGACTCTGCGTGTTGAGTTCCTGTTTCGATTTCTGTCGGAGGGAAATCATAGGTATACACTGCTGATGAGACTTAATAAAGTTGAAACAGCTGTACGTTGTTCCACATGGTGCACTTTATTCGCCGTGTTTGCTTTTCATGATTATTTTCAATAATTATCGAATTTTAAACGATATACGCATTGTAATTGCCTTCAAAAAATATAGATAAAAATAATTATTAATTTTAATCAAATGTTAACGTATTTATTATACAGCTTAATTTAATGTTTTAATTTTACATGTATGAAAAGCTGAGCCAGTCAAACATCAAAGATGAAAGGGACATTCATTTCGTTTTTTGTTGGTAATTTTAATTTAATGAAAAATCTATTAAAAAAAGTAAATTAAACAGGTTAATTATTTCTAGAAAAAAAAAAAGAACCATGTGAAAAATCACAAAAATGTAAAAGACCCAACTTAGTAAAATAAAAATAAAAAAATAAAAATTCATTAATAATTTTTTTTTTAAAGCAACGAAATCCTTTTTTTTTTTTTTTTTTTTTTAAATTATATTAAAATGATAACCTGCCAATGTGTGTTATTAAATGAATTGAGAATAAAATATCTTTGGTCAAGAATCTGTATCCATTGGTCTCATGATACGATGTTCTTTACTGCTGGTAAATGGAGAGAAAAAAATGTTATATCATTATCAAAATCATCCTTTAGGCTGCTTTACTATTATTATCATCATCATCACCACTTGTGGATGATAATGAAATGAAAACAACATTGATTCACGCTCCAACGATTACATTTCTTTATTTTTTTATTCATAGTTACACAGTGACGCACTGTTTTATGTTTCTTTTTACTTTCTTTAATAAAATAAATCCCTTTCTTCATTCATTGACAAATTTACGATGATCATCTCTGTCACTCACTAAAAACACTTTACTATCATTTAGGAACTTTGATAGATTTTCTTAGTTTACTTACAGTACGTTTTCTACTTAGTAGTATTGTTGTAAGAAGTAGTAAGTAACAGTTTAGCAACTAACTAATCACACGTGGAAAATACGCACTCTGCTTTATTTTTATCTATTTTTTTTTTTTTTTTTTTTTAACGGAGATCTAATGTTACTGGTTTACGTATGAACTATAGTAGTGCTACTATTGGACAAACTAGGTGGACCTGGACCACCACCAGTTAAAGTCAAACCACAAAAATATAAACATCATCACGATGTTTTTTGTTTAATATGTCAGTTGATTTTTTTTGTTTTTTTTCTTTTCTTTTCTCAATCCCAAAGTCTAAGATTGGCGCGAATCTGAAGATGAAAAATACAACTTTAGTTTTACAACCGAAAGGTTTCAAAATGTGGAAAAAAAGAAACGGAAAAAGGTTATCTAGAAATGTAACTATTTTCACAGGTAATTAAAAGGGGGGAAAAAGTTGTGTAAAGTTAATTGGCAAAAGAAGAAAAAGAAAAGAAAAAGAAGACACTGACTGAGAAGACTGGAAAAATATTGAAATGGAATATAGTTCGATGGATTATTAGATCTAGTTAAAAAAAAAATCTCAAGAAATGGACGAAGCATCTTGTAAGGTGGCACCAGTCATAGAATAACAACAAGACAAAAACAAACAAACAAAAAACCCCGCTATTACTACAACTACTACAAGACATCAGTTTAGATGTCAGGAAGTTGTAGCAGTTGTTATAGTAAGAAAGAATATTCATCAATAGTATTTCGACAAGAGACAACAACAAGCTACACATGTCTTGGATAGATGCATGCATGGAATAGGAATCATTAAGTTTGGACAGCAGTTGTTGATTATTTACCAAGAAGCACTTGTTATTATTACACCACTGCTTAGACAGTGACCCACCCTGGCTATTTTTTAAAACCGATGACTCTCCCAAAAACTAAAAGAGGAATAAAAATAAAAAACGGTAAGTGGATGATCACAAACTGATATTTTAATGTGACATCAGGCAATAATGTTTGCTGTATGTCATGTATGGGACGAAGTTTAAAAAAAAAAAAGAAAAAAAAAAGAGTTAAATTATTGTCTTATATTTCAACAGGTATCTTACCTTTTTTTTTTTTTTTTTTAATAATTCCTGCATTTATTATGTGTGCACATGTTGGGTACGATAAAAAAAATGTTGCATTAGTATAAATGTATGTTGCTAATTTGTGTGATATGCACGATTTTAGATTATTAATTAATTTTGATTTTAGTAATTATTTCTGTGGCACATAAAAAAAGGAAAAGAAAAAAGAAAACGAAACATTTATTTAACATTACTAACAAGTAGTACAACATCTGTCCCATAATAGTTGGTACATTTTCACAAATTTTCATACAATAAATGTAACAATTATTATGGGACAGAGGTAGCATTATACACCCACACTCTTATACTACTGCAAACACAATTATTACGCACTCCAACACAATTAAACCTCAGGATCACTGGATGATATGACATGTTCGATTTTAGGATCGTTATTATTGGGTTAACATTTTTTTTATCACCAAAATTTCAAAAACCTGATTTCGTTTGGTAGAATAACGACCATAATTTCACTCCTTTGTATTTTACTTTTAAATTAATCTAAAACAATTCGAACCATATTCCTCATGGAACAACAGGAACGGTTTTCCCAATAAAAAAGAAAGATTAATTACTTTGTCTTACGGTTGTAAATTAGATTTTCTTTACTTTACTAAAGAAATTTATTGTCACGCATGTCCAAACAACCTTGGACATTTCTGTCCTTACCTTTTTGTAGCTATTTATTATTATTATTAAATAAAGTAGTATTGCAAAGTTTTTACTCATACCGGTACCCTCAGCAAAGCGAACCTTTTCTCTTTCTCTGGCCCGACCCCCACCCGGGAGATTTGTGCGTAGGTTGTTCAATGTTTGCCAGTTTTGTTGTGTTCATTATATTTAGCCTCCTGTCTTTTACTCTGTGGCGGCGGCAACGGCGGAGAGGAGGGCTTTTCCGAAAAACACGGAAATAATCTTTTACTGCCACTGCTTAAAGAAAAAGAAAAAGACCAAAAAACATCATCAACCTGGGGTGAAGAAGATGTTACTTTCCTTTCCACAAGTCAAAAATAGAAACGGGAAAAACTGCAGTTCTTAGCTGGTCTCATATTACGGAAGAAGGGTTTGTTTTTTGGGGGTGAAAAATGAATGAATTTGATTTTTTTTACTATAGAAAACGTTCATGAACATTTTATTATAAATCGTTTTTAGTCATTTTTAAAATTACAAGGAAAAACTATTTTTTCAAGGAGTTTTTTTTTTTTTTTACCATTTTTTAAATTCATTTTATTACATTAATTTTTTTAATAACTACAAACAAACAATACAAGCTAAAGCGGGAAAAAGTCAATGTATATTGTATTTCATTAGACTTTTTTACGTGAAAGAATAAAAAACGTAAATGGATCTCTCTCTCTCTCTCTCTCTCTCTCTCTCTCTCTCTCTCTCTCTCTCTCTCTCTCTCTCTCTCTCTCTCTCTCTCTCTTCTCTCTCTTTAACTTGTTGAAAAAAATGATTACTTCAGAATTCACATCATTTGGCATCTATCATTTAAAATGTTCCCTTTTTTGGCTAAAACTAAAAAAAAAAAAGTAATTAAATTCATTTTAAATGAAAGACATTAAATAAATTTTACAGGGGGTTATTTTCTTTAAAAAATAATGTATAACTTTTTTGTTTATTTCTTTATTAATTCACCTATCCTCTTCTACGATGAGAGTGTAGCATCTGTGCACTCTGCAGAGAATCAAAGTTAGTGTCGAACCCTGAGCAGAGGGAAGTATCTGTATTTGTGGAAATATAAGAATAAAACGATATGTATGTTTTTTTTTTTTTTTTAATAAATAAATAAATAATCGTAGGCTTTCCAGAGATAGATACCACAACATTCTGATCATCATAGGCGAAAGGTTCTTTTTCTGGGAAGCGACATTGATCCTAAAGTGCCGTACGTAGATGATCCCATCTTAATCATATTTCGAAAATATCTTCGAATTGATGCTTAATATTTTTAAAGAACAATGCTCTAACAAGTCTTGAAATTAAATTTTAAATGCAAAAAAAATAACCCATTTGCTTCGTATTGGGGAAAATCAACCTTATTTTATTCAACTAATTATCTTAAAGAAAAAAAAAAAACAACCCTTATAATTTTACTTTTCATATACGATAGGGTTGCTCATTTCACGCCCCTGCTGATGATCACAGGAAATACTTCTAAAAATCAACTAAAATAAACTATCCGATTTTAATAAAACTTTCGGTATATGAAGTAATAAAAGAAGAGCTTTTATTGTAAATAAATGTTTACTAAATTAAAAAGGCTAATTTTTTTTCGTTAGTTTTTGTTTCGTGCATTTCTTAGTAATATTTTTGTTTTTATTGTATGAAAATGAATTTTACATTTTTGGAAATATAATTCAATGACGGAACATATGTAAAAATTTTAAAAAAAAAAAAAATCGATACTAGTACAGTTTTGGTAGTAAGACGTCTTAACATTTGAAATTTAAGTCTCATAAATAAGAAAAAAATATTTATCCTTTTTTTTTTTTTTTTTTAAATCGTTAGCTTATTTTCTAAGGAATTTTATATCTAAAGTTTTCTAACTTAAATATATATCTATACTTTATCAGAAATGTAACAGAAAAAAAAATGTCACGCTTTTTATAATATTTCTGATAGAATTTTATTGTAAATAATTTTTAACATTCTAATTTTGATTTTCACAACTTTTTTTTCCCCAATAATATTAAGAGTCAACGAAGGCATCAAAGAAATAGTAATTTTAGTAATTTGTTTTTGTTTCAGACAAAAAATGATTACATGTAGGATTCTCCATAGAAAATTACGTAGGCTAATTGTTTGCGTCAAGATGTGATAACTATGTCAACAAAGATTAAGAATTTATCGTAACTTTATTTAGAATGCAAAAATGCGTTATATGTAACAGAAATTTTTTTTTTTTTTTTTTAACACATAAACTTGGAATTGTTCTTTATATTAAACGTAAAAGAAAATATTAAAAAGATAATTTTCCATTTTTTATTGACATTTTAAAATATTTTTTAACTATTTACACATATATGAAAAGTCTGTAAATTGAGCATCCCTAATATACGATTTGAAATAAAAATGAACAAAAATGGAAGCTATGAATTAAAAAAAAAAACTTATACCAACAGTAAATAAAGTTTATTATTTATGATTCAAATTGTTTTATTTAATATAGCAATTTCAATTGTACAGTAAACGAAAAATATTTTTACACTTCCATTTAGTTACAAATCTAATTTCTGTATATTAAATTTGAAATGGATTTTAATCCAGAAAAATGAGAAAAAATTCTATCCTATTATTTGAATTTATCACTGAAAAATGTATTTTTGCTTCAGTTATATGTTTTATTTCTATTCCTAAATAACTACTAAATCCCTTAATGGTCATAAAGTGTAGCCATTTATTTTCACTCTTCATATTAATAACTAAACAACTATTAATAATTTTCATAAAAATAAAAATGTATTCGTAAAATATTTTTATAGAAATTTATTTTCTCTTTTATCATTTTGATTGTGAGTTGAATTGGTTAACATACCAACACTGTTGTTGTGAGTTCGATCTTTTCTGAATGCCCTGCACTTGTAACTTCAGCTTTAATAAATGATAGGTCTAAATGCAAATTTCCAAGGCAAGCAGGCACTCCCGACTTAATAGACTGATACAACATAGTCTTTCCACCTGTTTGGCCTTCATCATAAAGCTAAATGTCAATAGAATTATTTTGCACAAAATGGATTTTCAGTTTGAAAATAAAATTGCACGTGAAAACGTATTGTTAATGAAGAAGCTACAAATGTGATTATCTATCAGTCATGCAACTTGGTCTCAGAACAGAATCCTGAGACATGACATTGTTATTGTAACACTCGAAACGAAAGGGTATGCAATTATCAACATAATGCAATGTGTATCACTGTAATTTTTTCTGTATATAATACTTTTCTAAATCACCAGAAAGTTCAACATGAAGATGTTGTTATGGACTGACTGACTGACTGACTGACTCTCTCTCTCTCTCTCTCTCTAAATATCATTTAATGTTATCTGTTAATTTTGGAAAACAAAACATTTTTTTAACAGAGACACTGACAGATTTGTTTCCAAGAAATCATATATATATATATATATATGTTCAAATCCAGGAGAAACTGTTTGCATTTTGTTTTGCACTAATGCTCTTAGGAAAGGCATGAATACATCTCCAAACCCATAAGTAAATAGTAGGGCAAACTGGATTCTTTAGCCTTGGTAAGGCAACCAGTCTAGGAGAAAGAAAACAATTCGATTTAAACCAATTTACTCTGCTTAAAAAAAAAATGCCCTTCTTTTACACCCTACCTGTGGAGAGAGGGGTTGGGTAGATGCATACATATAAGCATGAGCATTAAGAATTTGTGTTAAAGGAAAACTTAAATTGCAATTGTCTCTGTAGATTAATAAGCTTTTAAAGTAAGATATATTGAGATGGAAGTATATATCATTATCGTCATCATGGAGTGCTAACACCACAAATTCCCTTAACTCGCTTGGGCCATCCATCCATATCTGTAGAATCAACATATAATCTGTTAGAAAGACAAAACTAAAAAAAAGTTGCTCCCCTTGATCAGTAAGGAACTGTTGGGAAACCCGGAAGTGGGGTTTTCCGCCATGACACTTTTGGATTGGAGTTCATTCCGAGTGGAAGCACATGCACAGCACGGTTGAGCTAGTTAAGTCACTTTTAGGGTAGAAGCATTCTCTACCCTGTGTTAAATAAAACCTTGTTAATTTTTCAACAACCTGGTCTTGCATTATCATTCAGTCTTCTGTATTTTATCTGTATGTAAAAACATAACATAATCACTTTCACAGGAAGACTGTAACTAGGGTCCAGTTACCAGACAAAAACAAAATGGGACTGTAACTAAAATAGGGACAAACTGTTTTAATATTGTAGGATAGTTTTTGCTGAACTGGGGTCATTTGGATCATTGGGGTCTTTTGTTACCATTCCCTATTCTTTTAGCTGTCTTGACGTGAAATAAAGCTGAATACTGATCACCTAATACAAATTTCTATAATATCAGTTATCACTTTTGGCAAGTATATAGAGAGCATCCAGTGTCCTAACAGAGCTGATGAATGTAAGTTTTTGCAGGTTGTCCAAATGTTGTACATGTTTATATTTCTTATTTTTTCAATTAAGATATTCAAATTTTTTATGTGAGATTTGCTAACTGTACCTAAGAGGGGGGTTAATATTTTAGCAAGAGATTTAGCAATTTTGTGAGGGGCAGTTCCAATTCCCGAAATTATAGGTCTTAATGGAATCCCTGGTTTGTGTGTTTTGGGGAGGCCGTAAATGGTGGGGATGATAGGGTGATAGTCTATCAAAGAGAGCCAAGTTTTATCAGTATTGCCTATTAGTTTTTTGTATGTTTTGTTGAAAATGATTGTGCTGTTAGTAATGGTTTGTGGAGAGATTATTTCATAAGTGTTACGATCATTAAGGATATCAAGCATTTTGTCATTATATTGTTTGGAAAATATAAATGTGTACAACAAATGTACAACAAATGTTTAGCAAGCTTAGATATCAAATCACTTTATACTAGTATCCAGGTTGTCCATATGTAAGAGACCATAAGAGAACATCACTTATGAGTTCATCCTTAGTACATAGTACATAGCAGTGCCCAGCATGTCTTGCTTGGAGGTAAGTGGTTATCTTAACTGCTGTTTTGTGGTCTGCTGCTTCCAGGATTTATTCAAAACAGCATGTAGCATCCTTGTGAAGTTCCCATCTAGCTTTTTCTTTTTGTTAAAGTCCAACCCTACAGTAGTACTGTTTTGGCTACAAATTTTATTATAATGGTTTTCATTTATAACAAGGTTATGGATGAATTATTACCTTTACTTAATTCTGCCTTTAAAATACAGATTTGGACAGTCTCATTTTTAACCAGAGGGTGTTGCAAGATGATAACAGACGTACAATTAAGGAACACCAGCATTAATATATAGATATTAACTTCATAAGATAATATAGAAATATCTATACATATATAAAGGGCAGTTGTGTATATGTGTATGTCCGATGGAAACTTCGAAAATAAAACATATAACAACAAAGTATATATATATATATATATATATATACATTCACTATCACCAGGGCTTGGTTTTTGAGCAAAAATAATGAAAATTTTATTTATATTTGGGAAAATATTTAAAAATTAAAATTTGTATAGTAACGGAAGGTAATTGAAATATGATGGTGATTGATTGAATTAATTGCCTCATTTATATTGTATTTTTTAAAAATTGTAAATTATTGAATTAAAATTTCTTACTATATTGTTATATATTTATGTGGGGATTTTATAAGGCATCCAGTGAGGATCTAAATTGTGATAAGTAAGAATGGATCTGCGAGACTAACTTTTAAAAAATCCCCCCCTCTACCCAGGTGACACCGGGTAGCCACTTCTAGTAATTAATAAATATATTTTTCTGTTAAATGGATTTAACTTTTATAATAACAATTATCATTTGTAAGCATTTAGTGTAAATCTTTAATTGACAAAAAAGTTTAGAAAAATTAAATAAATAAAAAAAAATATCTGAATGTTTGAGATGAGGCTTGATGATTAGTATTATTTGCATTATTTGGACTATTGTCCTCATCTTCATTGTTATCTGTACAATGTTTCGGCCGATGTGCCCTGTAAAAAAAAAAAAAAAAGAAATACCTGAAGAAGGCCGGAGGGCACATCATCCGAAACATTGTTCAGATAACAATGAAGATGAGGACAATAGTCTGAATAATGCAGATAATACTAAAAAAATATCTTTGAGTTTTGTCTATTCATCTTGACATGTGTCAATCTATTTGAGGACTTCTTACCTGGCATAGAACAGGTACTTTAGCTAGTAGGAATTAAAATTTGAACACTAAATTTGCAGAGTTATTTATTTATATATATTTACCAACCTCTCCGCATGAGCAGGATGTGACACATGGTCATTTTCTTAAGCGGAGTTTAACAGGTTTGAATTCAGAGTTTTCCTTCTATGGTTACCCAGCCAAGAGTCTGCCCTACTAATTACCCATAGCTGGAGGGAGAATAGTTGATACATACCTTTCCTAAGGGTAACAGCACTATGTGAAATGCAAACAGCCTCATCCAGGATTTGAACTTGGGTCGACGAGTCCATTTCCTACGATTCTAACCATTACACCATGTGCTTCCAGAGTTATTTATTTAGGTTTATTTATTTTTATCAAATTTATTTATTTCTATCAAATTGCAAAAGATAAATAAACGAAAATCCTGACTTACTGGAGTAGATAATCAGAAAGTTTGGAATGAAAGTTTTTGTTTTTTTTAAAAAGAAAAAAATATTTCAAGTTGACGGTTTTCTTTAGTTAACCAATTTTTTTATTTTGAGTTGAGGTTATTCACCATCAACAATTAAGCCAGTTTTATTTCTTCAGATGCTGCTGGCCAAAAATAAAACTGTGAACGCCTGATGATCAGAGATTTGTCCCAGAGACAACCCCCCCCTCCATTGCACTAATGTTGGAGGTCTGCAGCAATAGTCAAACAAACTGGACTATTTTTAGATGATCCATGATAAAATGTACTATCTAGTTATTATTCAAAATTTTTTGAGATTCTACACTGTTTGTAGAGTAAAAGGGGTTGGTTTAGCTCAGTCGGTAGAGCACCTACCAAGGAATTGCAAGGTTCCTGATAAAATGTACTGGACTACTTTTAGATGATCCATGATAATGATAAAATGTAACCTTGAGTTTTGTATACGGATTCCCCATACTAAAATGAAGATAGTGCATCAAATCCTGGACTGCAAGTAAATACTAAATTATTTTCAGATAGTATCTTTGAAGATACATCTGGCTATATATTTCTGAAACTCTCATTATGTTTATATACAACTGTATGGAGGCGCATGGCATAAGTCGTGGGAAATGGACTCGTCGACTCGAGTTCAAATCCTAGACAAGGCTGTTAGCATTTCACATAGCGCTAATACCATTGGGAAAGGTATGAATCCATATATTCTCCCTCAAGCTATGGGTAAAATAGTAGGACAGACTGGGCTCTTTAACCCTGGATAGGTAACCAGTCTAGGAGAAGGAAATCTCTGATTTGAAAAACCTCAGTTAGTCGTTGATTGGGTTTGTGGCATTTCTTGTGCACCAATTCTTTCCTATCGACTGTGCCAAAAATGCGGATGGTCCAACACAAGCCTTCACCACTATAAACAAAACATTGTGTAGGTTGTTCACTCAATGAACCCTCATGCATCAAAATCGATGAGAGTCCACCATTTCTTTTTGTATAACTGTAACCCAGAAAAAAATTGCCGATCATAGTAATAATCTTATTAGAGAGATATTTCTGCACTAACAAATATTTCTGGGGGTGGAGGAATTTGATGAGTACACAGTGAATTTTACCATTTTTATATATAAGATTTATTTGAGTTTTGGCACTCTATGTTGAGTTTTAAAAAATGAAGATAAAGGTATTGTCAGAGGTCAGGAATTAAGGCAGACATAACTGACAAAATAGGACTATCATATAAACAATGTAAATGCATTACTAATGATTTTACTATAAATAAATTGAGAATCAGGAAGAAATGAATTGTCAGTGATCAGGAATCAATGCAACCATTAATGATAGAATAAGGCAATTTATATTTCACTAGCAGGACCTGTGGATATACGAAGTATGATAGTTTAATCATAACAACGTTTTATATGTTTACTTAAGAGCTATTGCTAAATTGTTCAATATGTAAAAAGTATAATAATCTTGATTTAACTCTCTCACTCTTTTTTTTTCATCTTTTCATTATGTTTGATTGAAATAGATTAGCGTTATAACTTCTGCGCATTCAACACCTCTCTCTTTTTTTCTTTTTACTTTCTCATATTTTTTCTGTGTAGCCTGTCCTTGTTCTTCCCTTTCTTTCTTTATAATAAAAACGGAATGGTCCATAATTTAGCCGAGGTAACACCACTCATAATAGATAAGAATTCAGCGGATAAACAACATTAGATAATCAGGATTTACAATTTTTGCATTTCATCTTGGATGATTTGGATGGTTCATTTTTAACCAGAGGGTGTTGCAAGATGATAACGGTCATACAATTAAGGAATGCAAGTATTAATATATGTATAATATAAATACATTGTAAATAATTTCACTGTAACAGAGATGCTGTAGGTATGCATTCTGCATCACAGACGCATAAAAATCTAAAAGGACGCTGAGAAATCATATCCATGCGTCCCAGTGTTTTTTTTCTTCGCCCACAATTTCCAGCTAAATGTAAATACATTTCAATATTTTCTTGGAAATGAATTACACTGTATAGGGTACAAGGTAGTGGTTAGACAGATTTAGTTGTTCTTAAATAAAAATTCTATAATTCATTAAGAAAGTTTAATTGGGACCCATCAAATTTCCCGGGGACTCATTCAAATCAAATACAAGCATCCCAGGACATACAAATCACTGCTGTAGTAATGCATTAAAAATCACTAAAATAATTTAATTCTTAAAGAAATATGTACAAATATTTTCATTTCTGCCTAAAATCTTAATTTGTAGTTGTTTAACTCTTAACATGCTGTAGAGAAAGTCCAGAGCCCAATTCCTATAACCATTTATCAAAAAATGGCTAAAAATGACCTTTACATTAAAAGTTACCTGTTATTTTCCTTAAATTAAAGACTTCTAAATATGTTTAATATTACATTTAAACAAAGGCTATCATTTGGGGTAGATTAGGAAAATGAATGTGACTTCCAGCTGGGTGGAATCAGGTGGTATAAGACGTTAAGAGTTAACCTTTGACCCTCATTCTTAAGTAAATTAAAAAAAAAAAAACAATTTTTGAGATTCTACACTGTTTGTAAAGTAAAAAGGGTTGATTTAGCTCAGTCGGTAGAGCACACACCAAGAAATTCCAAGGTTCCTGGTTTGATACCTGTCCCCACCAACTCAGCACATGTGTAGCACAGATGAGGTAATCTGATCTGTGCGGTAAAGTGGGGAACTGAGGATAGGTGTGGCGCTCCACCTCAGCAAAAACAATTTCCCTGGTGTAGCACTAATGAAAAAGGGATAGACTCCCTCGCTGTCTGGCTGATACTGACAATAGGCCACTCTGTCAACTTTACTTTTTCTTTTGCTTACACTGTTCTTTTTCAGAATGCAATATTTGAAAGGTAGACAATTATGGTTATTTATTATTCCTACCAGTTTATGAAACCAAACCATACAAAAATTTTTACCTACAAACTCTTTGCTTATGATATATATATATTTAAAAAAAAAAAAAAAAAAAAAAAAAACAGGATTTAGCATTAAATAGCTCACAAGGGTTGATATGTCATTAAACAAAATAACCGACTAACCTATTATTAAAGTAGAGAGAAAAATGAAGTAAAAAAAAAAGCCATTAACTATGAGTTGAAAATAAAGAGACAATGATCTGTAAACAAAACAAATGAATTCACCCATCAAAAACCAAAAATAAAAATCTCAGGAAACAAAAAGAAAAAGAAAACCTAATAAAGAAGAAATAAAATTGAACCCATCTTTAAAAATTCTTGGCCCCCACGTTGACAGTCACTGATCTATAGAATTATTCAATTCTTTATTTCTTTTGTAATATGATAAAATTTCGACAAGTACAGATTAATCCAAAGTAGAAGTGCTAGGTAGCTTCACTATGATCCTAAGTAGAAGTGCTAGGGAGTCTCACTTTGATGCTAAGTACAATTTCCAAGGAGCCTCACTTTGATCCTAAGTAGAAGTGCTAGGTAACTTCACTTTGATCCTAAGTACAATTGCCAGAGAGCCTCACTTTGATCCTAAGTAGAAGGCTAGGGAGCCTCACTTTGACCATAAGCAGAATTGCCAGGGAGCCTCACTTTGATCTTAGTATGCACAAACACAACAACCTCATACTGGTCATTATATAAACAGACTTCTTTCTGCATGGAAACAGCTTTTGAGTAAATCCTGTAAATCTTCTTTTAAAAAGATATTAGCATTTTCTTTTCTTTTCTTCTTTTTTTTTTGTAAATAAAAAGAACGGATTCTTTTTAGAGCAGGTATTTCAGGAAGAAGCAATTCTGTTTATATTCTAAATATGAGGTGTGGCTCATAAATAATGAGACTGGGCTTATCTAGGCAAGTCTAAGACGGTAAACATTTTTGGATGACCATTTACATAAAAAAAAATGTTTTAGAATGTAAAAAAAAAAAAAAAAAAATGAAAAAAATGAAAAAGAAAAAAATCCAAAAATCATTCAAAATAATTGATAACTCTTCATCATCAGAATGACTGACTGGCATAATGGCGTCTATTGATAGAAAAAGAGACGATTAGGCAAATATTGCACAAAAAAGCCGAACGTTCCCAACATTAATCATTTTTGACATCCTCTTAACATTAAAAAAAAATCTTTTGTGTTACTCAAACACAAATGCACGTGACATGCATTCTTATCGCCCCCCCCCTAATCAACTGCTGGTTACCCAATGAAAAGATTAAGTCGCCATTTTGGTCGGTTTCACCAAAAATTTCAACAACATTGTATGATTTTTGAATTGACCATTTTTCTGACGTGTCAAAAAAAAAAAAATCTGTCTACTTGGGTCGATATGAAACAGTGAATTGAACATATTTGATTGGATTTAAACTTTCAGGAGTTGTTTATACTCTCTCTCTCTCTCTCTCTCTCTCTCTCTCTCTCTCTCTCTCTCTCTCATTATCTAATAGACAAAATCTTAGATGTTACTCTTTTATAAAATGGGAGCATATTGAACTGATGGACACAGTTAAATGAAATTTACATATAACATAATTATCTGTGTATAAGATGCACTATTTTTCCAGATTTTTCAGCCCAAAAGTTAAAGATCCTAAGTAGATGTTCTAGGAAGCTTCACTTCGGTCCTAAGTAGAAGTGCTAGGGAGGGGAGCCTCACTATGATCCCAAGTAGAAGTGCTAGGGAGCCTCACTATGATCCCAAGTAGAAGTGCTAGGGAGCCTCATTATGATCCCAAGTAGAAGTGCTAGGGAGCCTCACTATGATCCCAAGTAGAAGTGCTAGGGAGCCTCATTATGATCCCAAGTAGAAGTGCTAGGGAGCCTCACTATGCCAAGTAGAAGTGCTAGGGAGCCTCACTATGATCCCAAGTAGAAGTGCTAGGGAGCCTCACTATGATCCCAAGTAGAAGTGCTAGGGAGCCTCACTATGATCCCAAGTAGAAGTGCTAGGGAGCCTCATTATGATCCCAAGTAGAAGTGCTAGGGAGCCTCATTATGATCCCAAGTAGAAATATCCACTGGAATGTGTGTTTGTTTACGTTTTGTTTCTTCAAATGTCAGCTTATTTTCACAGCACACTTGTTGCATTTGTGTGTCTGTGTGTTTGCTGTAAATAATATCTAAATTTTGTGATATACACTATATAAATTCTTATTTTTAATTACAGTGCAAAATTATAAAAAGTTGAACAAATGCTAAATTCAGGTTAAATTTAGCACTACAAATTCTAAAAGTCAATGTGTATTATACACTAGTAAGCATTATACACAAATAATTATGGTATTTAATTTTATGATTGAAGGAAATCACTGACTTCAAACTAATACTCCTACTTCCCAAGAATTCTTGCCAACACGCTAAAAAAAAAAAATAAATAGATAAATAAAATAAATAGAAAAAAAGACTTTAAAATAATTTCCTCTTCAATTTTCTATATAATTTTTGTTTTACCATCTTATAATAATTAAATTCATTTATTTGATTTTACCTTTTTGATCTCCATGTTTCTAACACACGTGGACATGCCTACAAAGGCGGAAAACAGCATAGCTCACATGACTTTTGGAAACATTTTTTCATGCTCAGAGTTGCCAAGGCATGGAATAAACTGCCTGCATCCATTGTAGGTTGCCAAAACACTGTATCTTTCAAAGCCTCTATGCTTCCGGTAATCCGCCAACACTATACCTGATACTCCCATCCACACACATATGCACGCACGTGCACACATACATGTATATTATTACTGTACGTTATTCATGTTCCTGACACTAATACATTATTCTATGTACTAGACATGAGACTTTGATGAGTTGTAGTGCACCTGAGCACTGTACACAATAAATTTCATTATTATTATCATGACTTTTATTCTATGTCATTGATGTTTCTTTTTATCACAAAACTCTGGGTCAATACAGTTTGACTACTGGAACCAACAGTGTAAAAAGTTAGAAATCAAAAAGTAGTTTATAATAAAACTTGGATTTGCATCCTACACTAGAAGAGTCCACCTTTTATGAATGTCCCACCCTCACGACTTTGGCCACAGAGAAATATTGATAAGCAAATGGAGTTCAAATCTCTAGTCATTCTGCCATTTTTTTCTCTCTGATTTTCAATGCCATTTTTGTTTTGCTTGCTAATAGAATGAACTTTGAAAATTTTTAGATGAAGCATTTTCACAATGTTTCATTTGCAAATCCCAAAAATGAAAAAAGTAGATCTAGGATTTTGGGTTGTTTGCTCTAATTGAAAGGAGGCACGTGGTTAGAGTCGTGGGAAATGGACTCGTCAACCTAAGTTCAAGTCCTGGATGAAGCTACAGTTCACTTAGCGCTAATACCCTTGGGAAAGGTATGAATCCAACTACTCTCCCTCCAGCTATGGATAAATAGTAGGGCAAACTGGGATCTTTAATCTTGGTTAGGCAACCAGTCTAGGAGAAGGAGAACTCTGAATTCAAACCTGTTAAACTTGCTTGGGGTGGTCACTACTAGAATAGGCTTAGTCCTAATTAATGATCTATTTCACTAATAATAATTAATTGAAATGATATCAGCAAACATGATTCATTTTTTTATAATTCAGAAATTATCATTATGATTATTATTATTATTAGGCAACTAATATCTGACTGTTAAATAAGGAAAGGCCGACACTTACTACCCCCAACTCCCCTGAAAAACTGTAAAATTATTGAAGGGTGCAAAAGGCTCTTAAGAATATTAAACTTTTCAATAATGAGGCTCAAGAATATTATCTTTTAAAACTGTATGTCCTTCATTTAAACTAAATCATTTGGTTTAAACTAAAAAAAAAAAAAGTTTTGCTGGTAAATTATGAGTAGACAAATTTATTTTAGATGAATTGTAATCCTAGATTAAAAAAAAAAAAAAGCTGTATAGAAATTCACTTAGAATCGATGAACAATAATTTTAGTTAATGTTTTAATATTTCTATCAGAAGAAAATATCTACAGATTATCCGCAAATAACTTTTTGGTTGTTTTTTTAAATTTTTTTAATTTAATTTTATTTTAATTGGACTAAGTTTTTGAGCTGCAGATTCTGTGCATTGATTTTTTGTGGTTAATTGGGAATTTTATGACAGCATTCCTCTTATGCCTACAAGTTTTATTGTTTCTTTTATTATTATTATTATTATTATTATTATTATTATTTAAGTACAGATTATATATATATATATATATATATATATATATATATATATATATGTCTGTGTGTGTGTGTGTGTGTGTGTGTGTGTGTAAGTTAAAAAGAAATACTTTCAATACACTCTAATAATGATAATATTTTATTGAAATACCTATTTGAAATATTTTTTTTTTTTTTAAATTCTAATTCCAAAGAAAGAAATAGGATTTTCCCCTTCTTGGAGGCTCTGAACAGAAATATTAAAAGAAAAAAGTTGTAAAATATCAAGAAAATTTTTAAGATTTGTGGTAGAATTTTTAAAGAAAGGCCTGTTAAATTTTAAAAAGATTTTCTTTTTCTAAAGTAAACATATGAAAAACAACCGATAAATATAGATAAGTAATCATTTTATTTTTTTCCATTTTGGGCTTGATTAATATTGAAACAAAAGAAAATATGGCTGCCATAACAGCTTGATTTAAGAAAACGCAATCCTAGAACGAGGAGAATTGGCAAGAATGTATTTGCACACATGTAAATATTTTCCAGATTGAGCTTTGTATAAAACACCAGACACCAGGGAGGGAAGCAGTTAAGACACTTTGGAGTGTGTTATTGAGTTTATGTTGGAGACTGCTGTGTTATTGTTGCAAATGATAGACTTTTTAAGTTGCAAAAGTGATTATGAGATCAGTTTGCAAAGATCAAGGTTAAATAAAATAATATTCAGATATTGATTGGAAGTTTTAGATTTGTTTATGTCATTTCTTTCTTTCATAAAAAAAAAATGAAAAGAAGACATAAAGTTTAAGAAGGACAGAATTTCAAAAGATGCAAACAAAAGATGCTCGACTTTGGCTTTACTGATCTCTCAACAACACATTGCATTACTAATTTCTTTTCTTTTTCTTTTTGGATTTCAATTCCCTCCTCCTCCTCCTCCCCCAACTTTAAGACTTCAGTGTTGAAAATTAGAATCTCCATGTCAGAGTGGACCTGGGAGTAATGGTGATGAAGGGGTACTCCACATTCCCCAGATCTCCAGAACTGAAATTTCACCATCAGATAGAGTTTAATGTCATACCCAGGACATTAAGACACTCAGCCACTGCCTTCTAGCACATATATAATAAAAAGGATTGGGGCTTACCATAAAGGCAATAGCATTGGGACAATCATATAAGTGCTAGGGGTGGCAACAAATTATTCTTAATCTGGTCTGGGCAGAATTTGTTTCTTGTGAATACATTTGTATTTGAATGAAACTGCAACAAAAAGAAGTTCTGCTTACTTGAACTTTTTATGATGTTGGAACAAAAAGAAAAGATGAGAAAATTAGTCTGAATGAAACAAAATACAAAATGACCACCAGAATAATTTCTTTTCTTTTATCGATTCATTCAAAATAAAAATCTCTTGGGAGAAATTCTTAACATTCTATAAAAGTCTGATCAATATTTTTCTTGTATTTCTTTGTAAGTATTGAACTCTATTATAGAATCTGTGGCAGCAAAATAAGTTGAAAAGATTTTTTTTTTTTTTTTAATGAATAAAAAAAAAAAGAAAGAAACTAAAGAGAAAATTGTTGCCCACTTTTTTCAAACAAATTAACTTTATTGATTCAGGGTCACAACATATACAAACCATCGACAACTTATATATGGCCTTTTCACAGGAGAAATTATTTGCTTCATCTTTGCAGATTCTACCATGTTTCCTTAGGCTTATTTTTTGGAGAAGCTTTATTCTTCATATATTGAAAAACGATATTAAGAAGTAAAAATTATGAAATTTCTAAATAAACAGAATTTACGAAAAATGGTCGAGATTTATTTACCATTAACATGTTCTTTTATTTAAAACTCATTAACGACAATTTATTAAAAAATAATCATATCCTTGTCCTCTGGAAATTTATTGCTCTCAACTAGGGCTTATTTTAAGGGGAGTGCTTATACCAAAATCATCCTGTAAAATGAAGATAGGTCTTATTTTCAAGGAAACACGGTAGTTATGTTTGGAAAAGCACATACATTTAGGAGGATTTTTTCTCAACAATGAATGGATGGCATTTTATCGTTCTTGAAAGAAATAAAAATACATAAAAAATTATGAGTCATATATAAAATACAACCAACAAAATTATCTACAAAGTTACACCTGTAAAAGAAACTTGAGTACCAACTTTTATTTCACACTCTAACAGTTGTTATACCATTAACTGAACCAAATCAAATGAAGTTAATGAAAATTATTTATATCAAAACTTGAAACCTAGGAACTTTTATCAAAATGACTTGTTTTTGTATTAAATGACCTGAAAAAGGGTTGATATGCTGAAAATAAACAAACCAAACCAAATGAAGTTAATGAAAATTATCTCCACCAATTTGAAGATATTAAGAACTTGAAACCAAGGAACTTTTATGAAAATGACTTGTTTTGGCATTAAAGGACCCAAAAAGGGTTGATATGCCATAAAACAAACCAACAATGAAAATAAATATGCATTACACTGAAGACTTACAAGCAAACATTTATAAATTTTGTTGAGGCTAATTAATCTGATTTCAAGCCAAATATAGAATTCTTGTTGAAAAATGTTGCCAAAAATCTTCCAAGACAAACTAACTGGAAGAATCAGACGAAAGCAATCAGAATTTAAATTAATATTAGTTGTAAATCTGACATATGGTAAAAAAATTCTATTTTATCTTTATTCACATTTTTGTACTAGTTCATCTACCCTCAGACATTTACTGTCATATACTCATAGATTTTGATAAATAAAGGGTCTCTTCACTCATCCTCAACTGTAGTAAATGATTGTCAATAAATCAATCATATAGTAACTTTATTGCAGTAAATTCATTGCATCAGATTATTTCCTCTCATGAAATAGTATTACCCTAAACCTTTTGCTCTTTTTATTAAATTCTTAAAAGCAATGATTAAATTCTGAATTTAACCAAAAATAATTTACCTACAATAAATTCATCATACAATGAATTTACCAGACACAGTTTTAAGCATATAAATAAATTGTCCCTAAAAGAATATTACATATTTTAGATTCATATATATCTCCAAAATGAATCTTTTATTCATATGTCTTAATAAAAAAAAAAAAATATTAAGCACCAGCAAGGTGAACTAGTATTACCTGGACAGAAGTGACTTTTTATATGATTAACATAAGAGATTAAAATTTGCTTATATTTATATTCTTTCTTTGCAGCTAGGTTGTTTTTGGATTTGTAAAACTTTCTGAAATTATTGTCTAGGATTTTCAAAAGAATCTTTAATATATTTGACATGACATTTTTATAAATAAAGGGTCTTTTCCCTGTCAATCTCTCAACTGTATTATAGGATTGTCAATGAATTAATCGTATGGTAAATTTATTATGTCAGATAGATTGCTCTTATAATATAGGGTTACCTTTAGCTCTTTTTATTAAATTCTTAAAAGCAATGATTAAATTCTGAACTTCGATACAGTGAATTTACCTGCAATAAATTTATGATAAATTCATTACTAGTAAATTTATTGCATCAGGTAGATTGCTCTTATAATATAGGGTTACCTTTAGCTCTTTTTATTAAATTCTTAAAAGCAATGATTAAATTCTGAACTTAGCTGCAATAAATTTACCATAAATTCATCATATCGGATAGATAGCTCTTATAATACAATAAATTTCACATAATATTACAGATTAGTACTATAACTGGTAGAAATTACAAATCCTCAACTTATTACCTCCCTTTAGCTCGATATGCCACAATCCCAGGATGATTGGCTCTTTTGTGTACTTCAGTTTTTGAGATCCCTGATTTTAAGGAACATAATAATCAGTTTCATTTTACAGTAAAGGCAATGAAGGGGTAATCACACCCCACAAAACTCCAGTTTAATTTCTTGGTTATTTCTAATATCCTATCAATCCTTGTGAGTTAAGCAATGCCAAATCTTGTGTTTTTGTATATATGATTTGTAAGTAAACATTTTGGTTTGGTTTTATAAACTGGTAGAAATAATTTGGATTAACTCCTGTTTATCAATATATTATAAGAAATTATTTTATGTTAGTTTTTAACTTCATGTGTTTCAATGAATTAGAAGAAATAACTTCATGTGTATCAATAAATTAGAAGAAATAATTTCATGTGTTTCAATAAACTGGCAAAAATAATTTTCATAAACTTTGAATAATTTGTAAATATTTTTGTTTGGTTTATAAACAGGTATAAATAATTTTCATTAACTTCATATATATTGATTAACTGGTATAAATAATTCTGTTAGATTTTTCCATAACTTCATGAGTATTAACAAATTAGTAGAAATAATTTTCATGTTAGATTTATAATTAACTTCATGTGTATCAATAAATTAGAAGAAATAATTTTTATTAACTTGCAAACAGATCCATTTGACCCATAGATGGGACTCTAACTGGTGCCACAACTCTGAGTCAGAGTGGACCTGGGAGTAATGGCAATGAAGGAGTACTCCACACTTCCCAGAGCTCCAAAATTGGAACCTCACCACTAAATACAGTTTAGCATTATAACTAAGATACTAAAGTTCTATTTGACCCATAGATGGAAGCCTAACAGGTGCTACCACTCAGTTTAGCATCATAGCCAAATCACTAAATTGGTAGAAATAATTTTATATTAGATTTTTCATTAACTTCATGTGTATCAATAAACTGGTGATTGACCCTCAGCCATTGCATTCTAGCACCTATATGATAAAAAGGGTTGGTTGATGGCCATAAGAGCAATTTGAAAAATAAAGTTGGGCCAATTACATAGGTGCTAGGGCTTGACATGACCAGACAATTGATTCGATCAGGCCTCTCTGAGTGTTGCATGTCATGGACCACTTAGTACCCAGGTCACAGACTGCTCAGCCACTATAATCCTCTCCTTATGATTATGGGCCACCGATCATAGCCAACAGGTGACCCCATTGGGGGGGGGGGGGCTTACCTCTCTGCAGAGGTGCAGTTGGCATATTCTACAGCCTCAGCTGAACTGGAGCCTCACCACCAGATGCATATCTAGGGCAGCCCTTTTTTAGGCAGTTTAGCTCAGTTGGTAGAGCATCTATATAGGAACCACAAGGTTCCAGGTTAAATACCATTCCTTGCCAGTTGCATGAGTAGCACAGCCTGGATCTGTGCAATAAAGTGGGGAACTGATGGTACATGTAGTGGTCCACCTCAGATGCAAAAACAATCTCCTTGGTCTAGCAATAGTGAAAAGGGGATAGACTCCCCCTTGCTGTCTAGCTGATTTTGACCATAGGCCACCCGCCTGGGACCCATAAAGTTCCTGGTTTGATACCGGCCCTCACCAACTCAGCATATGAGTAGCACAGGGATCTGTGCTGTGAAGTGAAGAGCTGGTGGTAGGCACTCTAGGCCACCCCAACGACTTTTATTCTACAATATTGGATTTTCACATGAGATTCAAACATAATAAGTCAAAATAATAAGTCACGCTGAAAGCATTGGTTCCCACTAGATCACTAAGGTTAAGCTGTGATGAACCTGTTCAACACTTAATTGGGTGACCATTTAAGCAATAGCAAGTACTGTAAGTCATTCTAAGCCCTTTGTCTATCAAAAATGACCACAAAAAAATTGAAATGCCGTAAGACAAAACAACCATCTAATCAAACATTAAATGACTTATTAATTGATGACTAACAGGACCTGTATATATATCACAGTATGGTGATTTTCCATATTTGACGGCATAGAGGACGCACTTCCCAATATTTTGGCTCAACATATTGCCCTGTGTCTTATACATCGTAGGTAAAGTATGAGACCTCCCGTATTAATTTTATTATTATTATTATTTCCTGCTATTGAGATGTCTTGTGTATGCTTATTGCTTGCCTATACTGCCAAATTGCTTTTATACAGCTATGTTTCTGCATGTGTAATGCACAGCTAGACTATTTTCAACAATATATGCTTAAATACACTAAAAACTTTTTTTCCTGAATCTGACCTGCTGAAATGGGGTGCGTCTTATATGCCGTCAAATATGGTAATTATTATGTGTCCTATGTTTACTTAAGAGCTATTGCAAAATACTTAAATATGTAAAAGTATAATAATCTTGATTTAAATCTCTCACACCTTTTTCATTATGTTCGATTGAAACAGATTAGTGTTATCGCTGCCTCTCTATCTTTCCCCTACTCTTTCTTTTTCCTATATATATATATATATTTTCTTTCTTTATAATAAAAATGGAATGGTCCATTATTTAGCTGTAAGAAATAAGAATTCAGCAGATAACAACACCATATAATCAGGATTTACTTTTTAGCATTTGATCTTGGATGCTCTATTTTTTAACCAGTCGGATAATTAAAGAACAAGAGTATTAATATATAGATAACAAAATTTACTTTAAAAAATAAAATTACTTTTTCGTTTCTTTTTTTAAGTAAAATTAGTCAAGAGAAAATATTTCTAATTTGATAATTAAAAAAACTTTTATAAATTTTCCTGATTAAATTTGAATAATGATAGAAACTACATCTTTTTTTTTCTTCACTCTGAAAGCATTTTTAAAAAATGTAATTATTACATTTTGGCTAGTTGTCAAAATTAACTACAAAACAAACAAAAAAAAATTAAGGATGGAAGCAAATAAATTTTAAAAATCATCTGTCATTACTAAATGTTGGCATCCATTTTGAATAATTTTTTTTGTTTCATTCATCATTTTTTTCTCTTGAGTCATTTTAAGCTTTTTGTTAACAAATCAACATGACAGTTTTTACAATAAATTCAAATCATAAATGATTAATAAATAATTTTTCATTTTCAATTTTCAAGCAAAAATCTAAAGAGCAAAGCAAATACAAGGTGTGTCAAAAAAGTATCGAGATTTTTTGTACTTTTTGACACACCTTGTATTCTGAAAAAAAAATAACATTCCATTCATTCATTTTTTTTTTTTCAGAATACAAGGTGTGTCAATAAAGGTACCAAGTTTGAAGCTGTATTTACCAAGATAGAAATGAAGAATGAATGGAACGTTATTTTTTCTCCAGAATACAAGGTGTGTCAAAGAGTACAAAAAAATCTTGATACATTTTTGTCACACCTTGTATTATATTGGCAATGTTAGAGATGAGAGGATGCTGAAAAGTTATAGGACCAACCAAGATGAGAATGATGTTTGTTTATTTCTTGCTTTTTTCAAAGGGTTAAAGAAAATTGAGAAATAATGTGTCAAGTATCCAATTGGACATATGGTACAACAGATATAGGCGTTTGGTTAATACAGTTCTAAGTGTCAGTTACCTTTAGGCTGCAGGTTCAATCGTGGTCAAGGGTGACAGTAACATAGAATAATTATCACTGCTTAACACTTGTACCCGGTCATGGTTAACAGAATGAGAACAGTCTACCCCTGTGGATTGAATAAAGGGTTAGGTTCAAAGTTCCATGAAGGTTCTTGATTACAACAAGAAAGTTCCAGAGTTCAAAGAGAAGGTTCCAAGACATTGGACAAATGGTATGCATACAATTTCCAACTGAAAAAGGTATCAATTTAATATTTCTCTGAATTTTTTAGATGAGGCTCGATAATAAGTATTATTTGGGTTATTTGGACTATTGTCCTGATCTTTATTGTTATCTACACAATATTTCGGCCAATGTGCAATGAATTGAATAAAGGGTTCAGTTTGAAGTTTTGTAAAGGCTCCTGATTGTGATATGAAGGCTCTCGAGTTCAAAGAGAAGGTTCCAGAGTTTAACAAGTAAATTACTGAAAAAGGCCGGAGGGCACATCGGCCGAAATGTTGTGTACATAACAATAAGGATGAGGACAATAGTCCGAATAATCCAAATAATCCAAAATATCAATTTAGGTTTTAGAAAGTCACATGATATGCAAGTAAATACGATTTCATGGTCCTTGGTCATTTCCTTTTACATAGTGATTTTTATGCTCTGATATATTGTTTGGTTTAGTTTCTTTGTTTAATGGCATATCAACTTTCATGGGTTATTTAATGCCAAAGCCATCCTTGTAGAAGAACAGCAGTGGGAGATGAGTGGGTTAATACATTTCCCAAGAGTATAAGTCTGAAAGTGAACGTAATAGCACTACTTGGGAGTTTGAACTCACTTACTCTGATGTCACAGTCTAGCACATTAGCCACTATGTTACAGGGACTGCCCCCCCCCCCATGACAAATTGTAAGGAACATACACATATACAGGTAATAAATAAAGTAAGACTAGCTGAAGTGCTCTTCTATGACAAGAGATCAAAACTTGATTGGTTGATTTTATGGTGTATCAACTCTTGTTGGGTTATTTAATGATGAAGTCTTTGGGTTGGGATTAGGGTGTAGTATCTGTGCATCTCTCTTAACTGAAAGATGTAGATCTAAACATTTTTTAAAAACAGGGAGATACAGAGAGGAGCATTCATTTTTTTTCTTTTTAATTACTTTCTTTTTCCACACTTACATGTGAATCTTTTATGAAGGTAAATCCACATGTATAAAATGCAATGTGTACACACACACACACACACACACACACACATATATATATATATATATATATATGAAGATAGGGGAGTAAATCCGACAGTATGAGGTAAGGAAAAAGGAAAAGTGGACAAAAAATAATAACTCAAACAAGTAGATGTAGGAAAGATATATTTTGTTCTGCTTTAAGTGGGAACTTCATCAGTCTGTTTATTCAAAACATGGTACATACATTTGTATTAATAGAAGTGAAAGTGAGTTTGGTGATGAATTCAGGGGAAGGGAAAGTTTGAGAAGATTTGGTTGGTCAGAGGATATCTATCATGGAAAGTGGAGGGGAAAGAGGATTGTAGTTTGTTCGGGGAGATAAGATGAGGAGGTTGCCAGGTGCTTGTTAGGTGACCAACCAAGAATTTTAACCCACTTCTTCCTACCAAACCCCTTTCCTAACAAGCACCTGGCAACCTCTTCATCTTATTTCCCTGAACAAACTACAATCCTCTGATCTTTCTCCCTCCACTTTTCATGATAGATATCCTCTGACCAACCAAATCTTTGTGTGTGTGTGTGTGTTGTTTGTAACATTCTAAATAACATCAAAACAGACAATCTCCTTTGGGTTGAGATTACAGTGTGGTATATGTTTATCTCCTTCAGCAACAAGACATAGAAAAAGAGAAATGGGGTAAACTTGGTTCTGGAGATTCTGATCCCAGAGCAGCACCTACCCATTGTATCAAAGAGTTGGGTTGAAGTAGTATTATGCCTTTCTGATACTTGTTGCAAGAACTGGGCAATTTTTGTCTTTCTCCATGTATATGAGTATGAGCCCCCCCCCCTCTCACATTCAGCTGGCCATATGTTTCATATGACCCCCATGGGGGGTTAATTAACTATCAATAATCTGCTCAAATTTTGATAGGGGAATAATTCTTTTCAAATACAAACATTGATTATCTGCCCATTTTACTTGTTATAATGCACTTAAAAATTAGTTATTACATCAAACAAAAAAATTCTCTTCTAAGAGCCATCACTGAATTGCAATTAAATTTATCTCACACACACACACACACATATATATATATATATATATATATATATATATATATATATATAAATGGACTCTCTCGTCGATTTTCAATGCCTGAGTGTTCATTCAGTGAACAACCAATACAGTGATTTGTTTATAGTGGTGAAGGCTTGTGTTGGACCATTCCACACTTTTTGGCACAGTTGATAGGAAAGAATTGGTGCATCAAGGAATGCCATGAACCCAATCAATGACTGACCTCAGGAATTTTGAATTCAGAGTTATCCCTCTCCTAGACTGGTTACCTACCCAAGGTTAAAGAGCCTAGTCTGCCCTACTATTTAACACATAGCTGGAGGGAAAATATATGGATTCATACCTTTCCCAAGGGTATTAGTGCTATGTGAAATGCCAACAGCTTCATCTAGGAATTGAACTCGAATCGACGAGTCCATTTTCCACGACTCTAACCACTAGCCCACGCGCCTCCATATATATATATATATATATTAATTAATGCTAAAATGTTACTGAAGACTTTTATAAGAAAAATATGAAATTAAGATAAATGATTAAAAAAAAGTGATAATATCAAGACTAATTGACTAATAGGCTTCCTAGTTAATTTCTATTGGATGGACTAAGAAATTTTCTTTAGTACAATTTTTCATTTTATTTTGTTTTGTTTTACAAAAGTATCTTTCCAGTATCAGTCTGGGGGGGGGGGTGATTGGAAAGGTTAAGTAATGGAGAAGAGAATTCTTTATAAAAATCAATTTCTTTTCCTTCTATTTTGACATTCAAGTGAATAAAACAAAAAAAGGTATTTCCATAATGGTTATCAAGGAACATTTTGCATCTGGAAATATTTCCACAGAAAATTCAATCCATTTGAATAGTTTTAACTTATTGCTTAATAAAATTATGATTATGAGGGCGAGTCAAAAGTTTTGCAATATTTTAGTAGTACAAGGCACAATTTGGCACCTTTGGATGCTTTTTCTACAGGCTGTGAAGATGACAAACTACAATGGACTGTGAGATTCCAACCTCGCCTGATACTCTCTGAGTGCTACTCACCAGATCGGAACATATCCTCAGAATCGACAGTTTTAGGCCTACCTGATCTTGCCTGAATGCCAAGGTTCATGCAATCAAAGTGAAATTTCTTGTACCAACTGGTTACTACACTGTTCACTTTTACCACAACAAATGTTTTTGGTTACTTCTGTTGTGTTATGGCCCAGTTCAAATTCATAAAGTATAAGTTCCTGAATTAGACTATGTGGCACATTCATCTGTGTGGATTTTAAATCACGCACAGAGTGAAGCAAATCACAACATGTCAGCACACCAACTACCATGAAACTACCAACAACAGCAGGTAATTCCACGGCTTGAACTGCACATTCATTTGTGTGGATTTCAAATCACGCCCAGAGTGAAGCAAATCACAACATGTCAGCACCAAGTACCATGATACTACCAACAACAGTGGGTAATTTCCATGGCTTGAACTGCTTTGGTCATGTGATATACATGCTGCAAACTTGTAGGAAAATATTACAAAAATAAGGTTTTCCGAGAGAAAAAGTTATGCTGTGTGCTATTTTGAACAAATCCTGAAAGCAGCACCCTACAAAATGACAGCTGTACGGCCACATACCCCCCATCTCACAAACCATCCAAGTAAGATGAGCCAGACATGCTGATCACTGTTGTAGAGGTCTTATAGACTCCTACACATAGATACACTAGTGTTGGCTAACCAGCAAAAACTTACAATCATAAAATCTGTGCAGAAACTGGCTGCCATCTAAAGGACTTGCTAAAAGCCATGACTAGGGATGGATGGCGAGAGAGAGTCAAGGACATCCATGCTGTTCGTATGGCTTGATAATGATGACAGCTGCATTAAATTCAGAGTTTTCTTTCTCTTATACTGGTTGTCAAAGGCTAAAAAAAACCAGTCTGCCCTACTATTTACCTATAGCATGGTGAAGGAGAACAAATGGTTTCATGCCTTTCCTAATGACATAAGCATAAAGGCAAACACAAACAGCCACATCCAGAAAAAAATTTTCCCCTCAAAAACAAGGGCTCATTCATTACACTAGAAAGCTTACCTTGTTTCTAGGCCTAACTTTGCCATAAGGTTAATCCAAAGTGTCCGCACATAATTAATAGCCTTTGTTTAGTTTGGTTTGTTTTGTTTTACGGCATATCAACCTCAGTGGGTCATTTAATGCCGATAAAGTTTTTAAATAAAGTCATTCTTAATGGATACTCAATTTTGTTTATCAACTCATGTTTTTCTATTTAACCATAGATGGGACCTTAACAGGTACTACCACTCCAGGTCAGAGTGGACCTGGAGCAATGGTGATAAAGGGGGCTCCACATTCTCCAAACCTCCAAAACTGGAACCTCACCATCAGATAGAGCTTAATGTCATTCTCAGGACATGTAGACCCTCAGCCACTGCCTTCTAGCACCCATATGATAAAAAGGGGTTGGGGCTTGCCATAAGGGCAATAGATTGGGGCAATCATATAGGTGCTAGGTCTCGACATAACCAGTCGATTGATCGGAGGGGACCTCCCCGACCGCCCATCTAGCCTAAGAAAGGGCCAAAGTGGAGTATTGCAAGTCATGGACTACTTAACCACCTGGGTTCTATCCTTAAGCATCACAGTTGCCACCCACGGCCAACAGGTGGCCCCGTTGGGGGAGTCTTGCCCTTCTGCAAAGGTGCAGTTGGTGCATTCTAACACCCCAGCCAACAGGGCGGCTTTTGTTTAGGTATAGGCTAAGGTAATAAAATTTTTAATTAACATTGTTTACTACTTATAACACCCATGCATATATAAATAATGTGTACAAATATTATGAATAGTAAACCTGGAATATCCCAGTAAACTCGGTAGGCTACATCAAGGTCTAGACTACATTGTTTATTTACAGTATTGCATTGATTTTGATTGTATTACAATAGTTTTTATAGTAGGTATTTACCCAACCCATTCACAACAGGTAGGATGTGACACAAGGTTACAAGCACGGGGCATCCAGTAAGGATCAAACTCACTTTTAAGTAGTAACGGATCTGTAAAAATAGCTTGCTAACCATTACAACACAATTAGTGTTTGAATGTTTTGTGAAATGCAAACAGCCTCATCCAGAATTTGAACCTGGGTTGCTGAGACTGTTTCCTATGACAATAACACTACAACTCCTTCATGCAGAATCTGTATGAGGAAAATAACAGGTAAAATCAGACAAAATCTGCTTAAAAGATGAGGAACAAAGTGGATAAAACAAACAATTTCAATCAATTAATATTTCACCTCTGAAGCTTCAGAAATTTACAGAGACAAAATATTAATTAATTGAAATTGTTTATGTCTTATCCACTTTGTTCCCCCAACTTTAATCACAGATTTTTGTATGTATATGTTGCAGCTTGCTTAACGAAATAAAGAACACAACAAGTAGTCAGCTGTCGTTAACTGCAAGAAGTAATCACTACTGCCTTTTTATTATCACAACTCAAAAGATGGCCGAAACGGTGCTTCCATTTCTTATCAAAACAATGGCCGAAATGGTGCTTCTTTCTTATCAAAACAATGGCCGAAACGGTGCTTCCGTTTCTTATCTAAACAATAGACGAAATGGTGCTTCCATTTTTTATCAACCTGTATACTACAGTATATTACTATAAGTAAAAAGTAAAATCATCAGGTGGCCTAAAAGTCAGTATCAGCCTATCGGTGAGTAAGTCTATCCCCTTTTCACTAGTGCTAGACCTTACTTTACCACACAGATCCCTGTGCTACTCATACGCTGAGTTGGCGAGGGCCGGTATCGAGCTAGGAACCTTGTGGTTTCTAGCCGAATGCTCTACCGACTGGTCTAACCCAGCCCTTTATTACTATAACACAGCCAAAGTGCCCAATATTCATGTTCTCCTTAATCCTTATAATGGATCAAAGGAGACAACTATTAAATACTAATAATAGAGTACTTTTCCTTATTTATTTATCTAGGGGCCGGGTTAGCTCAGTCGGTAGAGCATTCAGCTAGGAACCACAAGCTTCCTAGTTCGATACCGGCCCTCACCATCTCAGCGTATGAGTAGCATAGGAATCTGTGTGTTAAATAAGGAGCTGATGGTAGGTGTGGTGCTCCACCTCAGACACTAAAACAATCTCCTTGGTCTAGCACTAGCGAAAAGGGGATAGACTCCCTTGCTGATTGGCTGAAACCAACTTTAGGCCACCCCGACGACTTTACTTTACTTACAATCCATTATAAATTGTATAAACAGGATGTGACTTACCACCAAACTTAATGGCCACTGAAGGTGGCCTTTAAGCAAGTGACATTTAAAAGAAGTTCAATATAATCAGGATATTAAAAAAAAATGATTACAACAGAAAACTTGACACAGAATTATTCATGATATTATCCCTAGCTCCCTCCCCACCCATTCCCATCCCAAATGTCAAGCCAAGCTATTTTGAAAACAAACTAAACAATAATTATTTTAATCCGTACATTGTCCATGTTGGAATATCAATTTTCTGTTTTGTCTTCAAATGACAATTTGATGAAAGGGATCAGCAGAAATCATAATATTTCCAATGGGACAGATTAATTCATTAAACAATTGTTAAAAGAATAGAAATAAATTTTAAAAAATATGCACAACGTGAATCTTAAATTTTCTTTCATAAATAAGTTGGCAGAGTGGCCTATTGTCAGTATCAGCCAGACATCGAGGGAGTCTATCCCCTTTTTGCTAGCACATCTTCCCTTACAAAAGTGTGTGTGACACAGAGGCGTATCATTTTATAAATAAACTAGACAATACAAAATGTGACCTGTTGAGTCACCCATTGAACTCTTGGTAGATAATTGGGATTAGGGAAAAGAGTGTTTGCTCAGTGAATTAGATTTTAAACAAACAAAACATATGGTCAGAGAGTTTTAAAAAAAAAACATTTAAATCATTTTGTAAGATTTCTAAGAAAAAAAAAGGTTGACCTAATTTAAATTGAAATCAATCCTGGAATTTTATTAAAATATGGGTATAATAAAGTGAGTAGTTAAATTTGTCTCTCTCTCAATCATTCTCCCATCTCTCTCTCTCTTACTCACACAGAGAAACTAACATATATAACGAGAAGGTAATCAAGATATACATAGAGAGGAGGAAAGTAATAGGCATAATGTGAAGTGAGGACGGGTCAGTTTTTGATTTAAGTGTAAATTATGACTAATTAGAACCAATTAAAATGGATTTTTTTTCAAACATAACTCAATCCTAAAAGCAAAGAATATTTTAGTATGAATTCTGTGTCAAACTAAACAGGAAAAAAGCCTTTAGGAGACCAAGATAGATTCACTCAGTTTTAGTATGATAATAGATGACTAGCAACACCTGATTAATCCAATAAGTTTTCTTTTCTTTTGTTTTTGCTTTTTCTTTAACTGTATTTAGATGATGATAGTGAATTTGGTTATTTGGATTTTACGACATGACAACCCTTGTTGGGTTATTTCATGTTGAAGACATTTTGTTTTATTCATTCTTGTTGGGTATTCAATTCTTTTTTTAAACACATCTTTTTAATAGTCATTTTTTATCTATTTAACCCATAGTACACTAACAGGTAACACCACTTTGTGTCAGAGTGGACCTGGGAGTAATGGTGATAAAGGGATACTCTACATTCCCCAGAGTTCCAGAATTTAAATTTCACCATTAGATGCAGTTTAACATCATGCCCAAGACATGGTGAATTTGGTAAGTGGTTCATAACTAGCACAGTTCACTTTTTCACAGTCACCACTTAGCGTTTTTTAGGGGAGGAGGCCAGGACGCACGAATGTGATATGCACCAAAACTGTTACCGAATTCACCATGTCCTGGGTATGATGTTAAACTGTATCTAACGGTGAAGTTTCAATTTTGGAACTCTGAGGAATGTGGAGTACCCCTTTCACAGGTACCACTTAGCGTTTTTTGGGGCAAGAGGCTAGGATGCAAAAATGTAATATGCACCACAGTTTTGATTAATTGTTGAGTCGATTTCTTTGAACAAAATGACACATTGCGTTGGCGGGGGGGCGCTGGGATTAGAAACCTTATCTCATCAATCACTGTTAGAGTAATGTATTACACTTGTACTTTTGTATTAATCTAGGTGACAGGAAATGATCCACAAAATCCCCCACCCCCACCCCGAGGGATAAAATCTCTCAAGGGAAAAATTAAAGCTGTCAAATATGTTTTCCCTGCTGATAGCAATTCAAGGTTAAAATATATCTATGCTTTCTTGAAATGAATAAAATTAGTCTCATTATTATTTTTACTCTGATATATATTTTTGCAATTACAGTCAAAATTATCATATGAATATTGAAGTTTATACTTATCTTATTATAATGGAGATTATGTGTATGTCTTTCTGTAACTGAAAGTACGTCACCATTGATGTCACAATTTCCATAGTTATTTAAGTTATATTCTCATTGATTATGAAATAGTCATTATTTAATATTAATTAGCATCTTATTTATCATCGATGTCTCTATTGAAGTCTAGCTGAGTTAAAACTGCCCATATTATTAATGTATTTAAAATCCTGAAGTATGTGTGATATATCTCTGGAAAATAAAGATTAATATAGTGGAAACAATTTTCATAATGATTTTAACAAAACTGGGTTTAATAGATAATTATTTGCTGTTACTGATTTCTAATACTATCATGTTATTCTTAAACATAATAAAAGTAATCATATATATAATTTTATATAAAAATCAATTAAAATAACATTAGAATAAATGTAATATTTTATAATCATTCTTATTTAGTTTCGTTTGTGTTTTTAATTTGATATATTATTTTATTACATTAAAACTTAAATACTTGCATCAGGCGGAGGGCACATACTTTTGTTAGTACAATTAATAAACAAAATGAATAAGAATAAATTAGATAGAAAATAGGGAAATAAAGTGAAAAGAATGGAGAGATATCAAGAGATAAAAACCTTTGAAACATTTTATATAGCCATGACACAGTCTACTGTCCTAGTCTTCCCCGATCTGCCCAACTTTTTATCCATATCTGGGGGGAGAATAATTGAAGCCATACCTTTCCCAAAGGTATTAGCACTATATGAAATGCAAACAAACTCATTTAGGATTTAAACTCTGGTCAAGGAGTCCATTTCCTACGACTAACCATGCACCTGTTTTTGGGGGTCTTTTTTATATATAGGATTTTTTAAGGAATAATTTTCATTAACTTTTGATAGATCTATAAATTCATCATCTTTTAACTCCAGTGATTGTTCAATTTTGCTTCAGCTGTTTATGTCATTGGGAATAAATATAAATTGTCAGTTGCACAATGGTTACTAATTGTTTTGCAAAGCATTAATGGTCATGCATATAAACAAGCTGAAGAATTGTACAATTCTCAACTGTGATCCTGTAAATTCTTTTATGGAGCAGAGGGTAATGCAGCCTCACCACACCAGTGATGGTGCTGCAGTTCAAGTAGCCCAGAAGATTTTCATGGGTAGAGTTGCAAGCCCCACCCACCCCTGCCATATACCCTGGTTTTAAATTCAGTATTTTTTCCTTCCCTTTAGATAGGTTTTTCTATTTACAAAGCTACAGACCCAAGTTTCTTACCAAATTATTTAAAGATTATTACTACCTTTGTCCCATAATAGTAGTGACATTTAGCATAGGAAATTTATATGAAAATATAACAATTATTATGGGACAGACAGTATATTAGTGTTTTTTCATACAGCATACACTGATAACGATAAGAGCTTATCTAAAAGACTTTTAGAAGTTGTTTATGAGGAAATTCATTTATATTTCATTTAAAAAACCTTTAGCCTTCAGGTAAGAGGAAGATATCTTGAAGCTTTTTTAATTATTTGGTGCATGAAATGATAAAATGTACAATGAAGCATCAAAATTAGAACATTATAAATTGGCCACACAAATGCCGAAAGCAAAATTTCTATTGGATTTTACAGTTGAGGAAATTCAGTTGAGAGACATTTTTTTTTTTTTACTTTCATTAAAAACATTATTATAAAGGTTGATTAAAAATTAATTAGAAAAATAATGATAATAGGAATATCAGCCTTGTTCACAATATCAATTTGAAGAGAAAAAATTTGTAAAAAAGAATAGGAGGCTCTGGAACTTTAAGCTCCAGACCAATCACCTCATTCAAGTGAGAAGATTGGATTTGATAGCCGTAAACAAGGAAGATAAGTCCTGATATATTGTAGTTTTTAAAGAATGAAAAATACCAAAATCTTCTCCAGTAAAAATTATGGAACATGAAGGTTAAGGTGGTCCCTTTAATAGTTGATGCATTTGTAACTATGCCAACAACATTGGAATGGTAGTACCTGTTAGGGCCCCATCTATGGATTAAATTTTTTAAAAAAAGTGTTTAAAACAAATTGAGTACCCATCAAGAATTAATAAAACAAAAACTTCTTCAGCATAAAATAACCCAACAGTGGTTGACATGCCATAAAATCCAACTAGCCAACCAATTAACTTATAATAATTCTCAGTAAATAAATGTATTCAATATATGATTGTCCCAACCCTAATTGCAAACCACCAACCCTTTTTATCCTATATGTGCTAGAAAGCAGTGGCTGAGAATATTCATGTCCTGGATATAATGTTAAACTCTATTTGATGATATGGTTCCAGCTAACCTATACTTCTCCTAAACTGGTTGCCTAACCAAGGTCAAAGAGCCCATTCTGCCGTACTATTTACCCATAGCTGGAGGGAGAGTAATAGGATTCATACCTTTCCCAAGGGTATTAGCGCTATATGAACTGTAGCTTTGTCCAGGATTTGAACTCAGGTCGACGAACGACATGCCATTAAAATCAACCGAACAAGAGTAGACGACACACCTCCAACTTTTTTTAATAAAGGTAATTTCTTTTGAGTAGAACGTTTTAATTAAATTTGGATAAAGTTTTTAACTAAAAACTTAAAATTTAGATTTTGTTTAATTATGCAAAAAAAAAAATCTTAAAGAATAAAATTCAACAAAACCTTTAAATCTAAAAAAAAAAAGTTTCCTTACCCGTGTGCACATTCAAGCAGATTTTGTAGCTCTAAAAAGAAATGTACATTTACACATCTGGAAAATGTGTTGACTATTTTCAGACAAATTTTCAGAAAATCCATATTTAGAAAAATTTGCATTGTGAAAATTATATATTCAGTTTTTGTTAGAACTATTGAATATCTTGGGAAATAAACATAAGTATAGAAATAGATCTATTGATTCATATATAAAAGCTGATGCAGAACACATCCAAAATCGTTTATTTCCCAGACAAAGCAGAGGAGAAATTTGGATAGAAAGGAATTAGAAATAGTTGAAAATTAATTTGGAAAAAAAAAAAAAATTGGACACATAACCTAACTCCTTTATCCACTAGGCTAAGACAGTCCTAAGTGACAGTTATCTCTGGACTGCAGGTTCAATCCTGGTCAAGGGCAGCAGTAACATAGAATAATAATTAACACAGCTTAACGCCTCTACCCCAGCTATGGTTAGCAGAATGAGAACAGGATACCCACGTGGACTGAATAGAGGGTTAGGTTCAAAGTTCCATGATGGCTCCCAAGTCCAACAATAAATACCTGATGAAGGCCAGACGGCACATCAGCCAAAATGTTGTACAGATAGCAATGAAGATGAGGACAATAGTCTGAATAATGCAGATAATACTAAAAAAAAGTATTTTGTAAGTTGAAATGTTGATAAAGATGTGCAATGTCTTACAAGCTGAGAATTTATGCTTACTTAATGTGGATCTCTTTCTTGCTTGGTTGATTTTAATGGCATGTCAACTCGTCTAGGGTTATGTTATACCTAGAGGTTAGGTAATTGCATACATTGTACATTTATATTTACATTTTTTTGTGTAGTTTAAGAGTTTTTTTGCATACAATTATATGATATCAAGATTAGAGGTGAGTGGTGTAAGGAGATTATTCTAGCGTCTAAGGTGGAATGCCACACCTACCATCAGCTCCTCACTTTACTGCATAGATCCCTGTGCTACTCATACACTGAGTTGGCAAGGTCCAGTATCGAACCAGGGACCTTGTGATTCCTAGGCAGACGCTCTATCAACTGAGCTAAACCAATCATTTCTCTGAATTTTTGAGACGAGACGATTGTCCTCATCTTTATTGTTATATGTACAACATTTCGGCTGATGTGCCCTCCAGCCTTCTCCAGGTGTTTCTTGTCAGACTCAGGAACCTTCTTATTAAACTCTGGAGCCTTCATGGAACTGGCCAAAGGGAGGACAGTAACATAGAATACTTAACACAGCTTAACACTTGTACCCGGTTATGGTTAACAGAATGAGAACAGTCTACCCACGTGGATTAAAATAAAGGGTTCAGTTCAAAGTCCCATGAAGGCTTCTGAGTTCAACAAGAAACACCTGAAGAAGGCTGGAAGGCACATCAGCCGAAACATTGTGTAGATAATAATAAAGATGAGGACAGTAGCCCGAATAATACAAATTATACAAAATGGAAAATTTAATCTTTTTTTTTTTTTTTTGCTACTGATTTGTATTGTTGATTTGCATCGTTTAATATTAAGTAGAAAATATCAAAGGGTGATTAGCACTTGGCTCTTCTCCATGAAGATTCTTTAGAAAATCTAATTAAATCTTCTTCTTCTTCTTCTGTTCCACTTGTGTTAAGCACTTAGAAGCAACAAAGCACTAATTTCAAAATGATTGTGCGGCCATTGGCAGAGGTCGATAACAGGAAGGAGAAAACGCGCCAGGCAATTTACCTCCCAGGAACACTTGGTGTGTGTGTGTGTGTAGATGGAGAGGGGGAGCACTTGAGAAAGAATGGGAGAATGTGTGAGTGTGAATGAAATGGTCGAAAGGAGAGAGAGAGAGTCTGTCACTGAATGGGAATTCCAACCATGAAATGCTTGCACAGTACTTGCCCCTTTCAGCACTGGATTATTCTGGCTTTCTTTTATAGATTAATTGATTTTATGAAGAGTCATTGTAATACAAGAGAAGATCAGTGCAAAATCTGTTCAATGGAATGGTCACCAGACTGCTTGGCTGCACATTCCGATTGGGTTCCTTAAATCCTAATCAATGTCTTTGCTGTCTCTCTCTAAATTCAAATTTTCTAAGGTGTCAATCTCTTGGTATACATATTAGCTTCATTTTGCCAATTAAAAATATGTCCAGTCATTTTATAAATAGCACTATGTTTGTGTATATCTACAAAGAAGGTATACCACAAAAATCTAAAAGGACGCAGTAAAATCATATCCATGTGTCCCAGTGTTTTTCTTTTTGCTTCCTTACCATTTCAAGCTAACTGTAAATACATTTCAATAGTTTCTTAGAAATGAATTACACAGGATAGGTTACAAGGTAGGATTTAGACTGATTTAGTTGTTTCCCCAGATCATAAATAAAAACCCTACAATTTATTAAGAAACTTTAGTTGGGACCCATAAATTTTCCCAGGGACTCATTCAAAGCAAATATGTGCATCCCAGGATGCACTAAAATAAAAAGCTATCAGCATCACTGATTACAGTTCAGTTGTATCCAAAAGTTATCTTAGCTAGGTAACATAAGGCTATAACGATTACTAGATAGCAAATAAAGAATATAGGCTGAATAATTGGGATTTTAAAAAAATGGAATATATGGGGTTACAAGAGGTTTTGGTGTTTTAAAGGTTTAAAGGTAGCTGGATATTCTTGTTGTGTGTTCCTAGGGTTTTGCTTTTAACCCCATCTCATTTGATGGTCATGCTGAAAAGGAAGGAATTCAAGGAACGAAAAGAAAGAGACAAAGACAGAAGGTGGTTTTATGACTTAGGCTTTGTTGACTGGTCGTAGCCGCCTGTGGCAAGGGAATATCTCCTTGGCCAGTAGGAGTGACTAGACCCAGTTAAGGCCTATACTCAAATGACCAAGAGATTTTCTTGGGGATAGGAAGTGCGTGGAGGGTTCTTTCAGTGAAGGCTCATGGGAGTTTTTTTTTAGTTTTTTTATTCTAATTTTATTTTAATCCCTACAAATACATAGACATCTGACTGTGATTTGGTTCTGTTTAGTTGTTAATCTTCTATGGTCAAATGTCTGACATACATCCCAGAATATAGGATGTAATGTCAAGTCTTGTTAGAAACAACTTTATTTCCGTTTCAGTCGACTTACTTTAATGGTTATAGATTATAACAATCTGATTTTTGCAATGAAAAGCAACGATAACATGAAAGGAAAATCTAGTAAAAAAAAAACTAATAAAAAATATTTCATGTAATAATTCAGACTACTTAATACTTTATACACCAAAGTTATTATAAGTTTCTGAAGGACATCCATCCCATAATATTCAATTATGGCTGAGAGTGCAGAGTTAATAAAAATAATCTGGATAGATTCTGGTGTCCTTTATGATTGACCTATTGTCACGAAAGTAAGAAGTAAACAGAAATGAGAAAGTATCAAAGAAAATATAAAATGAGACTGACTCAAAATGGCTACCTACAATGGATAGGCCAATCATTTGGAACTGGATATCATGACAGTAAAATAATTCCTTTGTACTAATGGTAAGTGTTGTTTCTATCAGAGTCAAAGTTATACAAAAATGCTGGGAATATATATATATATAGAGAGAGAGAGAGAGCGAGAGAGAGTGAATACAGGTGCTATATTTAGAAGTAAACAGTAGTCAACTTCATTGATAGAGCATTTATATTTAAGGTAAAGTAGTGTGGACACAGAGTCAATGGCATCTGGTTACTGACAGTTTCTCACCTATGCAATCTTCTGACCACTTGGTCTGAAGATCACATAGGCGAGAAACTGACAGTTTCTTCTTTTTAAGGTTAATTTTATTGTATATACTAGCAAGAATACACACCCTCCAGGCATAAGTATTTGTTTTAATGTAATGAAATATATTAAATTAGAATGACTAACAAAATTAGATAAGAACATATTAAAAAAAAACACTATATAAAATCATTCATAGGATTGATTTTATATGTTGGAGAATAAAACCATAATATTAGAAATCAAGAACATCAAGTAATTATCTATTAAACCCAGTTTTGTTAAAACCAGTATGCTATTTAACCACACCATATATTAAGTAAACCTTTATTTCTCAGTGATATAAAAGACACATTGCAGGATTTTAAATTCAATAATAACATGGGCTGTTTTGGGACAAATCTAACTCAGATTTTCATAGGGACATTGTTAATAAATAAGATTTATTCTATGTACTAATTAATGATTTTGACTATAAATTAAATACTGATGAATAAACTTAATTAATAATAAAGTTAGTGAAGAAATGTTGACACAGAGAGTTTTGTGATGCTAAATGTAAATCTGTTTTAAGTACGAGTGATGACAAAAACATAGAAAAAACAAAATCTTAGCATGAAATCCTCGTCCGTCTTTTCCTGCGTCAGCTTTGCAAATGTCACATATATTTCAATGAGCAAAAATGTGTGCATTTTTTGTAGATATACGGTTTTCAGCAAACTATAAGATGTACTCACCACCGCAAACAAATAGAAGTATAAAAAGATGAAAAAACAACAAATAGGAATGAATTGTGAGAAACCGAACATGGAAGGTTTTGAGTTGTGTAGTTGTTGATTGGAGTGGATTACAGTGATAAACAGTCAAAAATATCCTTGTACATAACGCGTCTTATACCTGAGGGTATTATGACATAAGCAGTGACATAGTTACAGACAGACAGACACTGAATCTCCATTATAATAACATTTATATAACTTAGTGGCTATGTATTGAATAGTAGACTGTAGGTAGGTTGGTTGGTTTTGTGGTATGTCAACCTATGATGGGTTATTTTATGTTGAAGTCAGTTTAACAATTATAGTGTCCAAGTATATCATACTTGAAGCCTTTTATATTATTTTGATTTTTCGGACTATTGTCCTCATCTTTATTGTTATATACACGTTTTGGCCAATGTACCCTCTGGCCATCTTCAGGTGTTTCTTGTCAAAATCGGGAGCCTTCACGGAACTTCGGTTATGACATGAAGGCTCCTAATTGTGACAAGAAGGTTCCAGAGTTCGACAAGAAACACCTGAAGAAGGCCAGAGGGCACATCAGTTGAAACGTTGTGTATATAACAATAAAGATGAGGACAATAGTCCGAAAAATCCAAATTATAGAAATTATTAGGCCTCATCTCAAATTCAGACAAATTGAAGCGTTTTGCTAAAGTTTGATAAGTGAAAAGATTGAATGCTATCAGCACTAAAAATAGAATCAATAAACCTAGTTCAAAAGGCATGAAACTAGTTCTCCCTGTGCTTAGCCTCATCATCAAATATCTTGAGAATATATCTCAACACTGGCATGCTATGATTCTTAATGGAGTAAAATGCAAAAGTAAATTACATGTTCCAGAAAATGGCAATTAAAAAAAAAAAAAGTGTTAACCCCACCCCCCATTGTCAACCTTGACATGGTCCATTTATATTTGTTTTTTGTTGTTTTTTTGTACAATCCAAATCAAAAGTTGATAAAATAAAAAAATAAAAAAATAAAGAAAGAGTTCATATTCCCAAGAATTGGTATTCTATGAATTTCTAAGAACTTGGTTAAAAATGTATTGTGCAATAAAAACAGATTAAAGTGACATCAGTGAAATATCAATAAGCATTAAATCCCTTCCTACCCCCCCCCCAACGCCTCCCTCCCCACAAAAAATCAATCTTGGATTTTCATCTTCTTTAAAAGTACATTCTGTCAGGATTAATCATCAACAGTATTTAAGAAAAATATTTACTATACAATCGATATTATAACGATGTGATTTTTGTATCTATCTGACCGACTGACTGGCAGCAAGAATGACGATGAGGAGCAAAACTGAATGAATTGAAAAAGATTCAAAGAAGGATTGACCACTAATCAGATAAAGAGCAGTTTAGAGATTTTAGAGATTTGCTGTCACTTAATATCCAATGATATCTTCTTTGGTACATGAAAGTGTTTAAAATAAATAAAATTATTTATTGTACAGGACTTAGTATAATCATTATAGTAACAGAGATGCTGATATGTACGTGTCCTGCGTCCCTGACACACAAAAATCTAAATGGACGCAGTAAAATCATATCCATGCATCCCAGTGTTTTTCTTTTTTCTTCCCTCGCCATTTCAAGCTAATTGTAAATACATTTCAATAGTTTCTTAGAAATGAATTACACAGGATAGGCTACAAGGTAGGAGTTAGACAGCTTTAGTTATTTCTCTAGAACATAAATAAAACCCCTACAATTTATTAAGAAACTTTAGGTTGGGACTGATAAATATTCCCAGGAACTCATTCAAAGCAAATACTTGCATCCAGGATGCACTAAATCAAAAAACTATTAGCATCACTGTAGTAATAAATAATCACTTGATCAATACAATAATAATAATAATAAAATAATAAATAGTAGAACCTGTGGATATACTACAGTATGATAATTTAATTATTACGTTTGATATGTTTACTTAATAGCTACTGCAAATATTTCAATATGTAAAAAGTATAATAATCTTGATTTAGCTCTCTCTCACTTTTTTCTCTTTCTTTCCTTCTTTTCATTATGCTCAATTGAGACAGATTAGTGTTATCACTTCCATATGCTACCCTTACTCTCTTTCTTTCTTCTTATACTTTTTCTGTGTAGTATTTCCTTTTTCTTCCCTTTCTTTCTTTAAAATAAAAACAAAATAGTCCATTATTTAGCTGAGGTGATGACATTCATAAGAAATAAGAATTCGGCAGATAAGTAACAGCAGATAATCAGGATTTACATTTTTACATTTCATCTTGGATGGTCTCATTTTTAAGCAGAGGGTGTTGCAAGATGATAACTGTTGTACAATTAAGGAACACAAGTATAAATATATAGATAATCATAATCTATGTTATAATGATCTGATTTATGTATATATTTACCCAACTTTCCTTTTCATGGGCAGGATGTGACACAAGGCCAATTTTAAAGAAGAAAACAGCTGGTTGGAATTCAGTTTTCCTTTTCCTAGATTGGTTGCTTTACTGAGGCTAAAGAACCCAATCTTTTTATTACTATTTAACCATAGCTAGAGAGATAACAAATGGATTCATGCCTTTCCACAATAGCATTAGCATGAAGTGAAACACAAACAGCCTCATCCAGGATTTGAACTCAGGTCACCAATTCTATTTCCTGATGATAACCATTACACTAAATGCACCTTCATTTTTGTATAGTTGTATGTTGGCATAACCCAGTCTAAACGGAACATTGTGGCAAGATATTTGCTAGGGCATACAATGCTCTAACATAGAAAATAAAGCAATTTCTAATCCTACTTGCAACTCAATAATAGTGAGGTCAGCCTTCAGGATTTTAGAGAATAATATTCTAACAAGAACAATAGAAAAGACTAAAGAATTAGGATTATTTGGACTATTGTTCTCATCTTCCTTGTTATATATACAGGCTGTACAAAAAGTCATTTTGGAATTTAAAGATTAAATCTCATTGAAGACAAAAAGGAAAACATCTAAAAAGAATTTTTTTTTCTATAAAAGCAAATGGATCTCCATTTTAGAAATTTTCTTTTAATATGAATTTAATGATAAATAGTTAATAAATAGAAATGTTATTTAATTTCTAAATTCCAGTTTGACTTTTGGATAATCTGTATTGATTTAGAAATGAATAAACTCTCAAGACATTATGGCTTCTTAACTATTATGGATCTTAAATCTGAAAACAAGTTATTTTTGTTATATACATTTGGTACTTAGGACATTAGGGAAGAGATCAATAGCAGAAGAAAAAAATTAAACTCTGTAGCATAAAATGTGAAATAACATGAAAAGATTTAGAAAGAAAAAAAATGGCCAAAAAGGAAAAAACAAAAATTCAAATCAAAATTCTGCAACCTGAGGAGATATTTGTAAAAAAAAAAAATAAAAAATTCAATTCTAACTTTTACACTTCATGGTGTTTCTACATTATTTGTCTGTATTTTTTTAGATGAGGCTTGATGTGAATAATTTTTTTTTTTTTTTACTGTTGTCCTCATCTTTATTCAGGTATTTCCAGTGTATCTGAATATAGTGATATCACTATACTCAAATACACTGGAAACTCCTGAGGAAGGCTGGAGGATACAGCAGCCAAAACATTGTTTTGTGTTGTTTGATCTAAACTTGTTTTCTTTGTGAAACATCAAATTATTGCAATTGATAGTTGTTTGGTTTAGGTTTAGTTTGTTTTACGGCATATCAACCTCAGTGGGTCATTTAATGCCGATAAAGTTTTGAAATAAAGTCATTCTTAATGGATACACAATCTTTTTTATAAATACATTTTTTTATTTAACCCATAGATGGGACCCTAACAGGTACTACTACTCCAAGTCAGAGTGGACCAGGGAGCAATGGTGATGAAGGGGTGCTCCACATTCCCCAAAGCTCCAAAACTAGAACCTCACCATCAGATAGATTTTAACGCCATTCCCAGGACATGTAGACCCTCAGCCACCACCTTTTAGCACCTATATGATAAAAAGGGTTGGGACTTGCCATAAGGGCAACAGGGTTGGGAAAATCGTATAGGTGCTAGGGCTTGACGTGACCAGCCGATTGATCGGAGGGGGCCTCTCCGACTACCCATCTAGCCCAAGTAAGAACTAAAGTGGAATATTGCAAGTCATGGACTGCTCAACCACCTGGGTTCTATCCTTAAGCATCACGGGACGCCACCCACGGCCAACAGGTGGCCCCATTGGAGTAGTCTTACCCCTCTGCAGAGGTGCAGTCGGTACATTCTAACGCCCCAGCTGACATGGCGGTTGATAGTTGTTGCATCAGACCATACCCCATAGCACAAAATGTGGGATAGTCCAACCCAGTCTTATAAGAAGGAAGGCGTGAACACCTTGGACAGTACCATTACAATTTCATTTTAAGTATACCTCAAGACACACATGACAACAGTTGAGCCACTAAGAAAACACAAATCCAGAAATACACCAAAATAGCTAATCTATTTATTGAAGTTTCATTAAAATTAACGGTAATCATAAAAAAGGGTCCATTTTTTTTCACTGTCTTTTTTTTAGGGGGGGGGGGTACTGAAATATTTTTTTCACAAATGGGCTGCAAAAACCTTTATTTCATGGAATGTCTCCTATTGTAAAAATAGAATTAAAAACCAACAGTCGTATTAAACAAACCTTAAAATAAAAATGAAACTAAAGAATTATTAGATTGATTGAAAAAAGTGTAAATAGACACATATCTAAGTGGCCCATAAAATGATCTAATAATAATCTCAGTCATGATCAATTTGTAAATATATAATGGTGGGCCGTGTCTCAGCAAATTTTATTCAATATAATTTAAGATATTTTACTTGTTCTTTGAAATGCTTAAAAAAGTTTGATGCAATTTTGTATTCTAGGAACCTGGTTACTAAACATCAGTTTTAGACTTGAAAAACTAATAGAAAACTAAAAACTTTCAACAAATGAAAAAAATAGCCCTCTATTATTTAAAAAAAAATTGTATCAAATAAAAGGAATTCTACTCTTGTCAAACACTTTAATAAGCAATCTATAAAACTAATAATTATTAAAGACAAATTGTAGGATTAACTGAAAAAAAAAAAAAAAAAAAAAAAAAAATTTCTCAGAATTTTTTGTTAAAATCTTGAAGATTTAATTATTCATTTTGATCGAAATTTACAAAAAATGAATGCGCTATGTGGACATGTCGATGAAGATTTCACAAGTAATTATATCTCTTTGCACTTAAGATTTCAACAGCAGCATTAATTAAAAGATAATCATGTGACCAAGTTGGCTAAAACAATTCCTTCAGGAAGATATAGTGGAATTAAAAATGGCAACCATAAAAAATAATAATTGGAGAGGGAGGGGCAGGTCAGAGCAAAGATCAAGTAATTACTCAAAATTGCATGACAAATCAGATTATTATTTCATACTAACATGTAATCAAGTGATTCTTATTAGTTTAATATGAAATGATATAAAACTTTAGGTGAGCATTTTTATATATTTATCAGACATGGTTGAAGCATGAAAAGAATTAACCTCTAGAAAATCATTTAAGAGAAAATAATGGTCAAACATCACTATACTTGAATAATTTGAAATACATACAAGTGGTAATGTCGATGCTCAAATATTTTGGTTTATAAAGAAACCTTCTTCAGGAACATTTAGTAACTCGTCAAGGGGTAAAAAGATGGAGGATGTTTTGAATGCGTTGAGTTTGGAAAATGTGTAGAAAAGGTTTGTCTAACCGTTCGTTAATTACAAACCTTTTCTACACATTTTCCTATTCTCATCATCACTTAGCAAAGACTTTTAATATTTCTCTTATTGTCAAATTGGGCACCACGCATAGTGTAATGGTTAGCAAGCTGGTTTAGCAAACCATTGTTAGTGAGTTTGATTCTCATTGGGTGCCCCATACTTCTGGCCTTGTGCCACATCTAAGCTAAGATTAGTAAATAACTACATTAATAACCTGGCCTTTGGGGTGGGGGTCCAGTGGCTTTGGACACTGGACTATTAATATAAATTAACAGTATGATCCCAAGGGGCTAACCTCCCAGGCAACACCTGCCCCTTTGATTTAAAGTGTCAGGGCTGGGTTTATTACCGAGTGCCTGAGGCACCCCCTTTGATGGGATCTACGCAATTTTTGCACTTGCCATCTCATGATCCTCGGTTCGTATGTGGTCCCACTTTAATAGGACCTTGTGCCTGACCCACATATGTGGGATGCAAGGTAAATACCCATATTGACCATTTAAATCCCCTCTTTCTTCCTCCTATCTTCATTTTTTTCCTTACACCTCTTCCTCCTCGACATTGGTATATTTACACCCCCCCTCTTTCCTCCAACCCTCTCACTGACTTTAATGAAGTATTTACTCTCAGAAAAGCAGCTGGCACCACATTTATTTATAACTGCAAGTGACATTAACAATAGATAGGTAGTTAGAAAAAAGTTTATCTTTTATTATTTATATTAATATTATTATTAATATATACATTTTTGAAATATCCAAATAACTTTATTCCTTTCCATCCTGTAGTAAAATATAGAAAAGAAAAACAAATTGCATTTTCTTGTCAGAATGTTTTACATTTCAGGATAAATTTTTATATCATATCATTCTTTTTTCATTTTTTTTTTTTCTTTCTTTTAAATATAAGCATTTTTTCTTTCTTTCTTTTTTTCTTTTTTTTTTTTTTTTTTTTTTAAAAATATAAGCAATTTTTCTTATCCTTTTAAATATAAGCACCTCCTTTTTTCTTGGTTGGATATTGTGTAGTGTAAGTTTTCAGAGAAACCGAGCAAGAAGTCTTTACTAAAAGATAATAAGATAAACAATTTTTTCCTTTAAATAATCTACTGAAAAGATAGAGAAGCAAATGTAGACAGTTTTTTTTTTCTACCCCCCCCCCCATCCTCCTTGTCAGTAGGAGATGGCATGGTTAATAGATGGTGAATTGCCAGCTCCATATAGCCATAATATTTCCTGATTACCATATGTTAAAATAATCTCTCTCCTTCTTGACATTTCTGATAAGCAAAAGAATTGCTACCGATTGACGTCACTAACTTACTAACATCTTCATTATATCAATATTGTCCAAATGATGTACATATTTTTTTTTTTTTTTTAATTATAAAATCACTATTATAAAGAATGAAAATAAAATAAATTAGTCAGTTGTACTACTTTTTTCTACTAATTTCTGTATATATATATATATAAGTATATAAAACATTGAAAAACCTACAAGGTGTTTAAATGGATGATATTTTAATATTTAGCTGATGTTATGTTTCAGTTTGTTTAGCAAACATCATCAGAACATTCATTTATATCTAAAAAAAAAAAAAAAGAAATTAAAAAAAACAACAACAGTAGTTTCTAAGTTTTTGGAGATTTTTTTAGCATGCTGTGACTTTTGAAATTTCCTCAAATATGAAATGAAGAAAAAAAAAAAAGAAAAAAAAAGACAACTTAACACCACATAACCATTGGCATTCCTTTTCAAACAGTGTGATGCAATTCATTCAAAATCATCATAGAAAATTTTTATTCATATCATTACCTTATTTGAGTGTTTATTTTTGTGGTGTTTGAAATTTATTTTAATTTTAAATTATAAATATTAACCAAAAACCTATTTAGATAAAAAACAAAACTAATCAAAATTAATCTCATAATATTGTAACATAAGTTTGACTAAGTATGGGGATAAGTTGAAAAAACCTGGTCTCTGTTTAATGGTCTCATAATTAGAAATAAAGTTAGATTCATCAATCTTTCTGAATTTTTTTTTATTGTGTATATTAACTAATATTTTGGACATTTTAAAATTGAAAAGGTGGTTAGTTTTCCAGAATGTACTTCATTGATGCATTATTTAACTGACCGTTTTTATATTTTGTGTTCGTATATTCGTTTGTTAGCTTTCAAATTTTTTCATATTTGAGGAACTTTCAGACGCTACAAACACTATAAAAAATTAAAAAACTTAGAAACTACTCTACGTGTATGGTTAGGCACAAGGCCCTATTAATCTGGGACTACCCACAAGCCGAGACTCATGGGTGGCAGGTGCAAAAAATGTGTTGATCCCGTTGGCATTCCCCCTCAAGGGGGCGCCTCAGGCACTAGGCAATAAACCCAGCCTTACGCCTTTAAATCAAGGGGGCAGATGTTGCCTGAGGGTATGGCCCCATGGGATCAACAATGTTAACTTGTAAGGTCAAGGGCCGAAGCCACTGCTCCCCCCCCCCATTTACAATGTCAATATCCGGTTTTAACAGACGATTTTTAGATTTTTTTTTAATTATAAAACTAACCTCTAACCCTAAACCCTAACAAACAACCAGATATTGACGGTGTAAATGAAAAACATGTCCTTTCTTAATCGAGATCAAAAAGAGGTGCCTAAAGGTAATATGGTTCAAAGTTTGATTTTATTAAATATTTGCTTGGTATTATTGATTACTAATTGTTTGTTTTATCTTAATGAATATGAGCAAAAATCTCGGGGATAAATTTTAAAAGAAATCCATTAACAAGAAGAAATAAGGGTAACTTTATTCTTTACTTCTTATTTTAACTAACTAGCTTTTCTGAAAGGTGAGAAAATTAAATAAACTTAGAGAAAGGAAACTTTGGGTTTCTTTGCTTAGAAAAAAATAGAAAGCAACCCTACATATGAAAGATGGGGAGGGGGCTGAGAATAATGGAATTGGTGACTTCTGTCCAAGTCCTGAATGAGATTGGTAGCCTTTCATTTTGTGCTAATACCCATTGGAAAGGCATGAATCCTTCTCTTCTCCCTCTAGGTATGAAATTTATGTTTTGAAGATACTATTGCTGAAAGTAAACTAATTGCAAAAGTTTTCTTAAGAAAGTAAACTTAACTGATGTTTTTAATAAAGAAAGTTGATAAAATATGGGGAGAGCTAAGAAGTTTTCATCCTAATCAAAAAGTGAATTACATTTTTAAAACAATTTTTTTTTAAATATTTTGGAAAAATTAAAGAAAATTGAGGAATTATATAACAAGTTTGAAATACAAGATCAATAAGGGACACAGCATGTTTCATGGCAAAAGGTCATTCTCTATTTGGTTAGGCTGAGAATTTTTCAGCATATCTCACATAATGATGATCAGGATGCAAAAAATTCTACTAAAAGTTAGTATCAACTTTTTTTTTTTAGTGTGAATTTTTAAAGAAATCATTTTCTTATTAAAAACTTTGACAATTTTTATAGAAAATATCTTTTTTTTTCTATAATCTCAAAAATATTAATGAAAGCCTGTTCACAATGTGAAAAGTGGTAAAAAGTCCATTCTTGAAAAGATGAAGATGTCAATATTAAAGAAGAAAAAAAAAGGAGGGGTGTTGTTCTTTCTGGCAGAGATTCCTCTATCCAAGTGTCAACCATCATCGTCTCCAAACACTGAGCTTAAATAGGCAAAGCTAAGGTCAATGCAAATTATCGACTAGTACCACAGTGATCTTCTGTTAACTCAGAGTCTTTTCATTCCACAAGGAATCTGGGCATATACTTCTCTTAGTTAATACATTAGCCAGCTTGTGGGCTGACTGGACTGAGGATATTGAATGGATCTCCTTTTGTTCGATCATGTCCTTGAGAACAGATATATTGATCCTGAGCCTTCTATCTTGAACTAGTATTGTCAAGTACACAGACGCAACAAAGGATTTACTATCAACATAGCATTTCATAATTGGCGAGTCTCTACCGAGCTGCAATATTTCTCCCAAGGTAGCCTTTAGACATATCCCTGCTTCAGCAGCATCAAGCAGGGTCAAAGTTTCTGCAGCCATAACAGATTTTATTATGGGAAGAAAGTAGGGCAGACTGAGTTTTTTAACCTTGGTTGGGCAACCAGTTGAAGAGAAGGAAAACTCTGAATTCAAACCAGCTGTACTCTGCTTAAACCAACTACCATGATACTATCACCATAGTGGGTACATTCCATGGCTCAAACTGCTAGAGTGTGTAGACATTGATCTAGTGCAAACAAAATATTCTCCTTATCTGCCATGCTAATAGACATCTTTTTTCATAGTTACTAAGGAAAATGACATATCCTCCTTGTGATCCTCCTCCTTTCAAATCACCAAATGCTGCATCACTAAAGCATTCAGAGGGACTAATTTCATACAGACTGATGGAAAGTATTAAAAAAAAAAAACTCAGAGCATAAGTAGATAAAAAAAAAATTTGAATTTATCAGTCTTAACATTTTTGTGAAGAAGATGTCTGACTTTTGTAAATTCTGATTCTTTTTAGGTTAATTGATTTCAATGAACTTTAACCTTTTTCACAACTGGCTTCTGTGTTTGTTGCTTTTCCTTTTCAAACTGAAACACTTATCAACTCCCTCTGATTAGCCAATTGATATTTGTTAACTGTTGATTGGTCATTTATTGATCATCCAATCAAAATCAAGCTCATGTCTTCTTTCCTACTCTTTAGGGTTTGTTTTTTTTTAATTTCATTTTTTATAGTTCAATGCTTTTATCAAATGACAACACTTGAAAGTGAAAATGAAACCAAAATGAAAAAAAACAAAGACAAAAAAAAAAAGGAAGAAGACATGATAACATTGTGAATGAATAAATTCTACAGATTGATAAACGAGCTGATGATAAAGAGGAAATTTAAGTCTATGAAGAGAGACAGATAATTATAGAATAAAATAATAAAAGAATAAACAAGAAGTGGGTTGGTTGTTTGCATTTTACAGCATGTCAACCCTTGATGGATCATTTTATGCCGAAGATCTTTTTGTTTCATTCATCCTTGATGGGTACACAATTTTTTATATTGATATTAAAGTTGATTCAGTCAGTATAATGTTGGTTTAGACAACAGCAACTGGCTAAACACAACTGAACTTGTGTCCAAAACAGCTGGTACTTATGGAACTCAAGAATAGTCCATTCATGTATTTGGGTGATTCCATTCCTTGAGTCCTGATTGGCTGCTTGGTTTCTATAATGTTATGAGGCTTCATAAATACTCTGGCATTCTACAGTAGGATTGCAACAAGGTTAGATCCGTATTGGGTTATGGTGACTTGTTACCTTGTCTTACCAATTCGACGGTAATTGGAACTTAGTATGATTATTGTACAATTAACAACATGTCAACCAATCAGGGATTATTTTATGCCTAGAGGTTAGGGAATTGCATACATTGTATATTTACATTTTTTGTGTAGTTTAAGAGAGTTTTTTTGCACACAATTATATGATATCAAGTATTCCTGTCTAATACAAATAATTTGCAAACAGATCCGTAAAGGAGATCCTACCAGGTACAACCACTTAGGGTTAGAGAGTACCAGTGAGTAATGATAATGAAAGGAGTCCTCCACGTTCTACAGAGCTCTAGAACTGGAGCCTCACCATCAGATGCAATTTAGTGTCATACCCAGGACACACCATACTGTTATTACATGTGCCCCGGATATAATGTTAAACTGCATCTAGTGGTGAAGTTCCAATTCTGGAACTCTGGGGAATGTGGAGTACCCCGTCATCACCATTACTCCCCGGTTCTCTCTGAACTGGATTGGTAGTACTTGTTAGGGTCCCCATCTATGGGTTAAATAGAAAAAATGAATATAAAAATTATGTTTTAAAAAAATTGAGTATAGAAAAAAAAATTTGAATACCGATCAAGAATAAATCAAACAAAATGTATTTAGCATAAAATAACCCAACAAGGGTTGACATGCTGTAAAATCCAACCAACCAACCATTATCACAAAACATTATGTCTAGGAAAATGAGTAGGTCAGTAAGTAAAGTCAGTGGGGTGGCCTAAAGTCGGTATCAGCCAGACAGCGAGAGGAGTCTATCCACTTTTCACTAGCGCTAGACCAAGGAGATTGTTTTTTTGCATCTGAGGTGGAGTATCACACCTACCATCTGCTCTTTACTTTACCGCACAGATTCCTGTGCTACTCATACGCTGAGTTGGCGAGGGCCGGTATCAAACCCGGAACCTTGTGGTTCCTTGGCTGATCTTCTACCGACTGAGCTAAGCCGGAATTTTCTGATATCTCTTGACTTTGGTGCATCTTTCTTTCTATACGTCTAAACGCAACTGATTAAACTCTTGAAATGCAAAAGATAATTGCATATAGAAATTAATTAAAAAGTCTGCGCAACTACGTTTAGATAAAGATAACCTTTACATTTGCAACATGATGCACTCATTCATGCTGCTTTGCTGTTCTCAACTCATTACCACCTGTACAACAACAACAACAACAACAACAACAACAACAAGTGCTACTAGAACGCATCCAGCCAACCAATACATTATTACACTGCACAACAAAATGATTTTCAGAGAAAATGTGTGCGTTTCCATCTGGAAACTTACAATATCTGAAATGATGGTTTTCTCATCTCTTGCCCCATTTATTTCGGTTATATTATCTTTTACAAAGTCTGAGTGATTCTTACGCCAACTTTTCTTGTAATAAGGCCTACTTTTTTAATTTTAACATGGTTGACGTGTTGGCAAGCTGCATCTTACTGCTAGATTCATTGTAGGTGGTAACTTTTAACGTAACCGAGTAGTTCCAGCTTAGTATTTCTTGATGGAACCTCTATGGCTGATTTATTAATGTAAAGACCAGATGAAAGAGAGTATCTATATGACTATATATTTTTTTTCCTCTTCCAGTTGATTACTACTTACATATCCTGAATGATATATATTTATAGTCCCTTAACCTGTGGGTCACCTGAAGAACCTCAAATAACCTACAATATTGCTTTTTTCATTTTACTGAATGTCTAGGGTAATTTAATGCCTGACAGAACCTATCTTCTTTTCAAACTTTTTTTTTTTTCGTACATGAAGCTATTTTTACATAAGGACATCATTATGGCCAGATTTTAATTCTATAAAAATGCATTACCTGTTTCACTTTAGAACTGAATACGTGAGATTTCTTTCTTTTTTTTTTTCTTTTTAGCTGTTAATTGAAATTTTGATTTATATTGTCATTTGATCTATCAATAGATTGTGTTTTATGGTGGAGTAAATACTTACCAAGCTTGTCTAATAGATTATAACTAATGAAAGGAATTTGAGCTCCACTGACCCCCCCGCAAAAAAAATGTATGGCTTTTTCATATATAGTATAGAGCAGTGTTTCTCAACCTTTTTACCCTTGTGTAACACTTAAAATAATTTACATGTCTCAAGGAACCCCTGCGCAAAAATATGGTTATTTCCTATAACTCCAACATAAAAAAGGAGAACCACTCTGAATGAATTTTATCTGTTAATTAATCTACCCATTATTTTCCCATTAAACTAACCTTAACCCTAACCCTGTCTTCTTTTTTCCTAGTAGATCAATAAATAAATATATAATTTATCAGTCAATCAGTCAATTATGTTGGAGTTATAGGAAATAACCAAAAATATTATATACCATACCTTTCTCATTTCATATCATAGTATATATTTTTTAATAACTGGTTTAAGGAAAAATTAATACTTCTTTGTCAAATTTTTTGGTAATGCTAAATAAAATTAATACTGTTCATTTATAATACTTCATCAGAGAGTTTTCATTCACACAAAATATTCTAAACTCAAAAATGAAAAATAAACGTAAGTAACAATATCATATACCTATAATATAAATGTAAGTAAGTAAGTAAAGTCGTCGGGGCGGCCTAAAGTCGGTATCAGCAATCAGCGAGGGAGTCTATCCCCTTTTCACTAGCGCTAGACCAAGGAGATTGTTTTGGCATCTGAGGTTGAGCGCCACACCTACCATCAGCTCCTTACTTTACTGCACAGATTGCTGTGCTACTTATATGCTGAGTTGGCGAGGACCAGAATCGAACTAGGAACCATGTGGTTTCTAGCCGAACGCTCTCTACCGACTGAGCTAACCCGGCCCTATAATTAGACCAAAAACAGATAATTCCTACATCAGTTTATCATTTATTTATCCTTTACTGGCAATGTTGAAAAGACATCACTAAATATATTCCTAATGATTGTTATATTTTTTAATAACATAATAGGTTAGATAGGATGATATCTATATTACAATAATCAAGAATATATTGTGTGTTTAGTAATATTATCTATATGAAATTAAATAAAAAGTCAAAAGTGCATTAGATTATCTCACTTGTTCTCATGGAACCCTTAGGGACATTTTGCGGAACCTTAGGGTTCCGGGGAACACCGGTTGAGAAACACTGGTATAGAAGCTTAATTGGAAATTATTCATTCAACCTTTCTTACATCATTCAATCTTCAATATCATCATAAAACCTAAGAATACAAAAAAACAATTCTTCTTATAATGGAATCAGTTGCCTTTAAAAATATCAGTCTTGATGATTAATAAAAAAGATTCAGTGAGCAAGCAGTCAAGTAATCCACTCATATCAACCTACCCAGCTAGTAGCAATAAAAACTTTTTTCGACACAAGGTAAAATTTATTAAGTGGAATTTTGTCAAATGAATTTTTGATAATTTTGTACTGATGCCCTTGGGAAAAGCATGAATCTGTCTCTTCTTCCCCCAGCTATGGGAAAAAAGTAGGGCAAACTAAGTTTTTTTAACCTTGGTTGGGCAACCAGCTGAGGAGAAGGAAAACTCTGAATTCAAACCAGCTGTACTCTGCTTAAACCAACTACCATGATGTTATCACCATAGTGAGTACATTCCATAGCTTAAACTGCTAGAGTGTGTAGACTTTGATCTAGTGTGAACAAAATACTACCAAGCAAGTAATTTGAAAAAACTTTTCATGAAAATAAGATCATCCAGGATTTTACATTTCCTAAAAAAAGTGGGATTGTACTAAAAATATGAGTAATTGAACAATAGTTAAAATCTATACATATATACATTTTTTTTCTACCAAACTATCGCTACGGATCCCAAACTTAGTTGGCATTAAATGACCCACCGAGGTTGATATGCCATAAAACAAACAAACTTAGGTCAGGTAATATGCATAATGCAAACAAGCATCTACCAAAATATTACAAAACTTTTGACTTATCCAAGTAATTCCTCAACTCAAGAGATCCAAACAAATTCAGTTAAACTTTCTAAATATTTATTTAATAATATATCATCACAGAAGAGAAAGAAGAGTTAATCACAGCCATTTTAAATAAAAGAACATTTTTTTTTATACTTAAATATTCAAAACTTAATTTAATTTTCTGTCTAGTAAATTTGATTTACTTTACAACTAATTTAATTTGTATAACATTTTTAGTTGGATAATGGCTGCCATGTTCTTTTAAATAGACATTTGTAAATTGGATAAGGAAAAATAAGGAATTACTAATTTCTTTTAGTTGATCTTCCTTTTCTATATGAAAATAGAAAAAAAAAAGTTTTTTTGGTTGTTGTTTTTTTCCCTATGCATTCGAAAGTGTCTATTATGTTAAAAAGTTGAAAACTTCTAGAGCACTCAACTATTTTAAGCCAACAAACATGGCTACTCTTCTTCATGATAAAAGCTAAATAAATCTAAATGAAAAACAATGTGCAATTCACATTACGATGACTAAGAAAGAATTTTTTTAAGATGACAGAAGAGCAGACAAATTTGTTTACTTTCTTGAACAAAAAACAAAAAAAAAAGAAGTTACTTCTTTTTAGAGTGTAAGTGTGTATATGCATGAGTGTGTGTATGTGTATACTATATTGTATAGTGATTCTTAAAAGTAAATTATTCTAAAATTATTATCTGCTTATATATAAAACACAATGTGATTTTTTATACATACAAACAGATATGTTGAATTAAAAACAAATTCTGATGCAGGGTCATCCACAAAGCGTTTCTTCACTGACTGCAGTCTCGCGTAGGCCAACTACGTCTTCAAGCGCTCCACTCACTTCAGTTATTTATGGGCATAGTCCCCTAACATCCGGGAACATGAGTTGAACCTCGCGCCTGTACAATGCACAATTCTCATGCATTCGGATGGATGCATGTAGGCCCCAACATCCAGGCACCTGAATTGCACCTCGCGTCCATCCAGCTCCTAAATCGCATTTCTTTGCATTCGGGAGGGCGCAGGTTCGACTCCGGCAGGCAAGACAATGTCTTGCTCTTTTTCTAAATGAGTATGGTAGTACTCGTTCTCCGTCACAACAGATTATTTCATCACAGAGTAACGAGAAATTATATCAACAAGACATTTTAGAAATTCAGCTATATCCATAATTTTTTCTCTGGTAATAACTTAATAAACTACATTACTTTTTCTTTCTTTTTTTCTCACTTACTAAAATTTCTTTACTACTCCACTCTCATTTCTACATCAGTTTATGCTCTTCTTCTCTTTATTTCTTCCCAATTTCTCTTTACTTTATTCTTCTCTTTCTTTTTTTCATTTATTTCACTTGACCAATGCTCCAATTTGCTTTGGTTTGGTTGTTTTGTTTTATGCTATATCAACCCTTTTCAAGTTATTTAAAGTTGAATGAAGTCATTTTGATAAACTATATATATATATATATATGAGGAAAAAATGAGTAAAGAAAAGGACTCATTTTTTCCTCATATTGTCCAAGAAAAGAACTCATTTTTTCCTCATATTGTCGGATTCAATTCCCTTTCCATTCTTACACACACACACATATATATATATATATATATATATATACACACATTTCTTCCCAGAATGTCTCACAAACTAGAGTACTTTTCCCATCATGCCCTACACTACAGTATATAAAGGGTTACCCACCATGTGAGAGCCTCTTGATGTCATAATCACATAGGTGAGAAATTGTCAGTCACCAATCACTGTGGCAACATTTGAATATAATTTCATTTCTTTGATTCAACAGTTTGTTTATGTCCCCATATTTGATGATTTGTATTTTTTTCCTCCAGGCAGAGATTGCATCTGTCATCAAAGCTGCTAGGTGTTGTAGATCTTTTTTTATAATCTTCCAGTCAATCTGAAAACCTTCTATAAAAGTTTTGGGAACTGTTTGGTTTCTCAGAGACTGTTGAGAAAAGGATTGTTTGTGGTTATAGAACCTTTGCTTCCACTTTCCCTGTGGAAATCCTTCCCAATGTATACCTGGGGCAGGGTAACCAATACCTTTAAATGAGAATTTAATGAGATGGACAGCATTAAGCTAACCCACCCATCAAGTCTATTTACCCCTCACACTAGACCACCTGCCTAATTAGCTCCTGCATATAAACAGCCCCCCCCCCCCGGGTGGCAATAAGAACTGAAACCAGAGTGGGAACTCTTCTGCAATTATATCTTATTTTTAAGATTATTTTCAATGTGAGTTTAGTTAAATCCATGGATATAAAACCCACAGATATAAATGGTTGACAGATTTTATACTAAATGGATCTGGAGTTGTAAGAAACTAATTACATCCATTTATGTGGAGGTGCATGGTGTAATGGTTAGTGTCATAGAAAATGGACCTGTCAACTCGAGTTCAAATCCTGGGTAAATATAAGGGCTCTTTAACCTTGACTAAGTAACAACCAGTCTAGAAGAAAAAACTCTGAATTCAATCCTGTTAAACTCCACTTAAGAAATTGACCTCATATTACATCCTGCTTGTGCAGAGGGTATATATATATATATATATATATATATATATATATATATATATATATATATATATATATCTTTGTCTCAGTAGCTGGTTTTTCCAAAATCATACACATTCTCTAATTTTTGTAATGTATTTCTAGTTACACTTTTGTTTATATCTGCTCATGAGAAGGGGTTGGTAAATAAATAATATATATATATATATATTTGAATGAGTCCCCGGGAAATTTGATGGGTCCCAACTAAAGTTTTTTAATAAATTGTAGGGTTTTTATTTATGATCTGGGGAAACAACTAAAACCATCTAACCCCTACCTTGTAACCTATCCTGTGTAATTTATTTCTAAGAAATTATTGAAATGTATTTACAGTTAGCTGGAAATGATGAGGGAAGAAAAAAGAAAAACACTGGGATGCATGATTTTACTGCAGCCTTTTAGATTTTTATGTGTCAGGGACACAGGATGCATACTTATCAACATCTCTGTATATGTTCAAGTTGTCTTTCTTATGTAATTACAGTTTATGGTAATGAGCAGTAAATATTCATTGGCAATTTAATAAGAGAATATTTCTGTTGATAATATCACAAAACTATTATGATATTGATCTTCACGTTTGATTAAACAACAGTATCACTTCTTATCTATAAGCTAAAATATTCATCTCTCATCAACACTCCATCTTTGTAGAGTTTTGTTTCAAACTAATTCAAACAATCTGATTGGATAATCAATTGGTCTTTTTTAATATTATCATGACTCTATATGGGGTCTACTATATAGCTTTTTAATTGTACAATACAAATATTTTCAAAATTTAAAGGCTATAATTGTAGAATAATTATACTAGATATACTAATCCAATTATCATCAAATTGTGCAAGGACCGTTGAATCTTGTTGCAATCCTACTGCAGAATGCCAGAGTATTTATGAAGCCTCATAACATCATAGAAATCAAAGCAGCCAATCAGGACTCAAGGAATGGAATCACCCAAATACATGAATGGATTATTCTTGAGTTCCATAAGTACCAGCTGTTTTGGACACTAGTTCAGTTGTGTTTAGCCAGTTGCTGTTGTCCAAACCAACAGTATACTGACTAACTTCAACAATAATAAAGAAATTGTAGCGGAGATTGAACTCGCAACCTCCTGATTGTGAACTTAATACACACATACCAGGCCCGTGTAAAGGGCATCAATGCTGTGTCAGCACCTCTAGACACTTATTTCAGCATTTAAAAGCTGGGGCATAGCATCTGGGTCTGCCGATTCCCAGTTTGGAAAGGGAAAAGTAACAAATGTCTACAGTCCACATTCGGTCCTTGTTGATGGGACACCCCGCCACATAAAGGATGTTCATCCTCTGCATGGAGCAGAAGCCACTAGTTGCCACATTACTCACTTGAACAATGAAGTGGTAATGATATATGAGGGTTCAACGCAGGACTCCTCCTCAGCATCTTTCGACCATGAAGTGCTAATGATATTGAGGGTTCAACACAGGACTCCTCCTCAGCATCTTCCTAGAGCGAGCCTAATCGCACTGGTCAGAATGACCCCAGAGATACGTCCAATGATGATACCACCAATGATGACACTATGAGAAGAAGATTGAAGTCACTCCGCTGAGACTAAGTAGCAGACTAAAGAAACCTACTCCGCACTGCCATTTGTGTGATCATGAGATAAGGGGTAGTGTAGTGGAGATTGAACTCACAACAACCTGATTGTGAGTGGTGGGATTGCTGTCACCCCTGTTGGCTGAAATGGTTCAGCCGCTGAGAGGAATGAATGCCGAAGCGAGTTCTCGTGGGGCAGAACATCTTTTTCAGTGGAGAATCCAACTGTCCGACCCGACAAATTTCTGCTCTCTTTATAGAAATACAGAATGGTTTTAAATTTTTCTGGAATTTTTTTAAGACTGGAAATAAAGTATAGAGAGTTATCATGGTTTTTGCAATTCAAACAAATCATTGCAATAACATTTTTCATATATTCAAACATTAAAAGGTAAAATTATATATATATATATATATATATATATATATATATATATCAGGGTGGAATTGGTGAATGAATCCACCGAAAGATTCTTACACTAGTACTATATGCACTACTTAATGCCATCATCAGGTGTGAAGTGGTGAGATGTTTCCATGGTTCTTTTTAAACAAACAGTAACAGTAGGAATAAGTAGGAGGAGGGACTCACAAGTTTATAAAAATGTTATGGGAAATGGTGGAAGGAAAATTGGTGGGAAATTATAGGCATTTGAGAATATATATATATATATATATATATATATATATATGTTGATAATGTGCATGTGATATTTGTAAGTAAACAGTGCTCAATATCATTGATAGATCATTTATATTTAAATTTAGGTAGTGTGGTCATGGAGTCAATGGCGCCCGGTTGTGATAGTTTCTTGCCTATGCGATCTTCATATCTGAAGATCACATAGGCATCAAACTGTCAGTAACCAGGTGCCATGAATTCATGTCCCCAATACCTCAACTTATATATATATATATATATATAATATATCTTTCAGCAAGAAACTGCTGGTTGTAATACCGTTCCGAAATAAATAAATAAAAGCAAAAACTTTATTTGTTACTTCATGAACTATATATATATATATATATATATATATATATATATATATATAAAATTGATAATGTATTTTGCTATATTCATAGAATGCTCAATATTGTTGATAGAGCATATGTAGATCTAAGTTATAATAGCATAAACACAGAGTCAACAATGCTTGGTAAGTGTTAGTTTCTTGTCATCAGACCAAGCTCTGTTGACTATCTACACTATATCCAAACTTAGATCGATACACACACACACACACACATACATACACACACAAGGGTTATTCAATAACTAAGGTGAATATTGTCTAAGGAGTTGGCAATTGGAAACACTGTTTATGGTTATAGCTTTTTCAAGAAAATCAAGAGTTAGGTCCTTTTATATCCCAGAAGACTGTCAGCATGACCTTCTTTACTGACACTTGAGCCCAATATTTTCTTTACGGAAGAGTCAGAGTGTTTCTACTCCATGGACTGTTTTTATTTTTGACTTGGGCTCATAGTGGTGAACCCATGTTTAGTTCATTTGTAAACATTTTTTTAACTAAGACATTTCTCCATACACACCACATAGTTTGCACTTCTTAGCCAGCAAAAATTTGATGACAGACCTTTGTTCAAGCCTCTGATTTATTGCCATTTTGAATAGCCCCCCTTAACAAATATTATTCCAGGAAAAAAATATTTTGATTAAAAAAAAAAAAAAAAAAAATAAAAAAAATTGAATGTCTCTTATATAACTTTGGAAGAAAGTGACCCTGAAAAGATTTTTTTTTTTTTTTAATATTATAATTTCTCAAAGGAATAAATATTAAATGCTAATTATCAAGAATTCCTCATTGTCACTCATTTGCAATTAGTTATGATATAAATTCTATAATTAAGATATGACTCAGCATTGAGAGTCAAATGGTGGCCTTCAAATAAGTTCTTATAAAATATCATTTTATTACTAATACTATATCAGTAGTTTTGATAATGTAAGAACCATTTTATGAGTAACTGATATAATGGAATGACCCATCTTCCCCGTACCTCAACAGCGGTGATGGTTCTAGCCACTATTTAAGAACACACATATTACTCTGTGCAGAACTCACTTGAAGTACTTAGACGACAGACTCTCTTCCTAATACTCACGTGACCTTACTATATAACAATAACACTATTATAAAATTATTCAGCAGATCATGTATCCCATGTAAAACTGAATTGAACAAAAAATTATCATACATTATTCACATTACTTAACTTTGTATAAAATATCTGAATAACTCATGATAGCTTGATATCTCTTTTCATTTGGATAATTATGTTTTCCAATTTTCCATTCAATTAATATATAACAGAGGAAGTCAAGCACAAGGAAAGGTAGAAAGGAAACATGAAGAACCTCTAATCCAATATGGCAACCATATACTTCAGGTGTCAAAGAAAAAAGCAGAGTTACTTGCTGAATAGCAAATGACAGCATTCAACAATGCTAATTATAAAGGGAGATAACAAGGATAAAAACTCTTTGAAGAAGGAAATATCTTAAATATAAATCCTTGGGAATTAATGAGATCTGTGCTTAACATACATATAGAGTTTTTTTTTATTATTAAATCTAAAGAAGATAATAGAAATCCAAAATAATACATTTTCCCAAATTATATAAGCTTCTTTTAGTAATGTTACCACATGACATGAGTTCTTGTTGTAACATGGTGGTCCAAGATTATATTGATGCTTCTATAGTAGTGAGATGGTGATTGTCCTGAGTTTTGCGAGGACTACTATTAGAAAAAGAGGAAGAAGAAATAAGAGTGAGTAAAGGCTTAAAAAAAAAGTGATGAACATAGAACAGGTTGTCTTGAGTTTGACCGGGGCGTGACCCCCCGAATGGAGAATTGAAAGCCAACCGGAAGTTTCAGGTGTTGACCAGAACCGAAAGTCATGTGGTGATGTGGAACGACGAAGAAAAATACCGGTCTCTTTTTTGCTTTCTGAGGCCTAGGGGAATGGACGGGCCTCTGGTCCCTAGTGTGGGATCACCGTAATTTAACAGTGTCCTCTCTCTTTTTCTCTCTGCTTTTCCTCCTCTCCAAAACAACCCACGAGACGAGCCTAGAAATAAAAGATAAGCAGCTTGTGACGATATATTTCTCGCGTTATACTTTTTTATGGACAAGATGACCACCATGTGCCGAACACCTTTTTAGTGTCGTGAATTTGGAGGCATGTTGACAAGACTCGCGATACAACATATATCGCTATTAGAGCGTTATATATATCAGTTTTGGTACCGTGAATATACCGCCACGTAACACTATTCAAAATGGAGATTCTGATTAGTATTTCATAGTTATTACTTTTATATTGAGGACTTGGAGGATTAAAAAAAAAAAAAAAGAAAAAAGACTTTCAGACCAAATTCAGACTCTACAAAATTACTCAATTGCAAATTGCTTTATAATAATTTACATTTTTTGCCCTAATAAAAAATCTCATTATGATGTCATTTTTGTGAGGTTCTAATTACACACACACAAACCTCATAAAAATGATATATGAGCACTATCACTGATATTTAGCACTCACAAAAATAGATATGTTCTATTACTGATATTGGGCACTCTTTATTTATAGATATAGTACTAATATGTATGTTTTTTTTGCTTCTTTATATATACCATCAAATTTATTTTAATATCTCACCACCTTATAAATATACACATGATAATATAAAGGTTTTTTTTTGTGTGTGTGTGTGTAGGAGAGAAAAAATATTTGTATATATAAGGGGAAAAAAAGAAATGAATGAAAAGAATGAAAAAACAAATGGAGGGGAAGGAAAATTCTAAATAAAACCTGGTATACCCTCAAATAATGGGAAGAAATTGCAGGCAGATCTAACTGGATGCTGGCATGGTCCTCCTTCTACATAGTTGGAAAGCTATCACTTGCTCAAGTGCGGGATGTGTCGACCCGGTGAGAGGATCTGATATGAAGACCCGAAATCTTCAATGAATCCTTTTGCCATCCATCTTGAAAGATTTTCTGGTCAGACAACACTGGTGTGTCCATGTGTAGGAGTCCACGGGAGAACATTACTTATGACTTCATCCTTGCTTCTACAGTAGTGCATGTCTTGTTCATCTTACTTGGATGGTTTATGAGATAGGTAAATAGCCGTACAGCTGGTGTTTTGTGGGATATATATATATATATATATATATAAAAGTAAAGTAAGGTTGGCAGAGTGACCTATTGTCAGTATCAGCTGGACAGTGAGAGAATCTATCCCCTTTATGCTAGCACTGGACCAGGAATAATGTTTTTGTGGGGTGGATTGACACACCTACCGTCAGCTAAGACTTAAATATACATGTTGAAAATTGAGTGAGTGGGAAAACTACAAATTTATATATATATATATATATATATATATATATATATATACACACACACATGAGAATTTTAATAATCTATAGATAATAAAGAGATTTTATGTTTGAGAGAATAATGTTAATTTTTGTTTAAAAAGAAATGTAATAAATGTTGTTATTGTATATGTTGGTCAAAAAATAATGGACAAATTTATTAAGCAGACAAGAATGGATTATCTGAAAGATTCAGAGGATTAGACTGAATGTTTTTTTTTTTTTGTTTTTTTTTGTTTTTTTTTGTTTTTCAATAAATGAACATTGATTAAGAATTGGACATTGTCAACACTAATTCTCATAACAAATAATTTTTACACATTCTCTCACAGAGAAAAACTTCTTCAAGCAAAATTCAATGTTTATTTATTAGTTGATAAAGCTTTAAAAATTCTTTTGTTTTTCTTTATGGCTGAATAGTGAAGAAAGGATGAAGATGAAAATCTTTATTTAGGTTTTAACATTCATTGATTTATGAAAATGTTCTGTAATTTTCATACACAATGTTTGTCAAGTGAGAGATTGATTGATTTAACGGTATGTCAACCCATCCAGGGTTATTTTATGCCAAGTAGTAGGTTGTGAGGGATGGTCAAATTTATTGTTATGTCTTTTTTCAAGGATTTTTTATTGATTTTGAAAGTAGTTTGTTTGCAGTTGCTAAGTAGATTGGAAATTAGTTTAAGGGATAAGTTATAGGGTAAAGTTCAAGTTTGTTATAAGCGATAGTTTGGTAGAAACTTTTTTAAACAATGTTTTTATATTTAACCCATAGATGGGACCCTAACAGATACTACCACTCTGGGTCAGAATGGACGAGGGAGCAATGGTGATGAAGGGGTGCTTCACATTCCCCAAACCTCCAGAACTGGAACCTCACCATCAGATAGAATTTAACGTCATTCCTAGTACATGAAGCCCCTCAGTCACCACCTTCTAGCACCCATATGATAAAAAGGTTGGGGCTTGCCATAAGGGCAAAATTGTTGGGACAATCATATATGTGCTAGGGTTTGACATGACCAGCCAATTGATCGAAAGTGGCCTGTGATAGATTGAGATTTCTATATTTATCAATAGAAGAAGAATAACCTCTTGAAGATACTTTGGTTTGGGTTTTTTGTTTTAATGTTTTAATGACATATAAGTCTTCATGGGTTATTTAATACCAAAGCCATCTTTGTAGAAAAACATTAATGGTAATATTTAACCCATAGCTGGAGGTGGGATAATGGGGTTCATACCTTTGTATGGTGTAAAATTTCATTTTAAATTCAGAAAAACTTTCAAAAACTTTTCTAATATTGCAACAGGATTGATTGATGATTTAAATGGTATGTCAACCTGTCTAGGGTTATTTCATGCCAAGAGATTAAGAAATAGCATTCACTGTATATTCATAATTACAATTTTGTTTAGTTGTTTCTTAAAAGGATTTTTTGCACACGTTCCTATCAAATATGGGACCCTAACTGGTACTTATCCCACCAGGTCAGAATGGACCAGAGAGCAGTGGCAATGAAAGGGCACTCTCCACAGATCTGAGGCCTATTTTTGAAAAATTTTCGAGACGCTTACGGTTAAAGAATAAAGTAATATTTGGTGATACTTATGGTTTGAGAATAAAGAAAATTCAGTGATGAGTGACATTTAAAAAAAAAAAAAAAGGGGGGAAATTTTAAATTTTCATAAAAATTTAAAATTTTTCCAAAAATTCTTTTTCGAACACTTCTAAATTCTCTGTATTTTTGACCATTTTAACTTCAAATATCAAAACATCTTGCCTGAAGAAGGCCATTTTCTTTGTATTCTAAACATTTTATATTCTTCTATTATTATTTTATTTCATATTTAAAATAGTAATAAACAGAATACAATGTGTAAATGGACAAACTCTTGTCAGAAACATGTGTTGGCATTTCATTAAACCATTTTTATCCATTCAACATTTTCTTTCCTTTATTTATATCTTATAATAATATATATATATATATATATATATATATATATATATACTATTACCTGTAAATAAGTACACCCTAACAATTTCCTTATAAAAGGTATATTTTCTTCTAAACCAAAAATAACAGAAATATTATTTGTAATGAAAGATTATATAATGAAAAAGGATATCATTAGGCATTATCTATTGCCAAATTCTACAGCATTGAAACTGTGTAATAAAAAATATCAATAAGTAGCGGTCCAAAAATAAGTACACCCTTACCTTTATGTATATATTTACACAATTTTATTTTTGGTTACAGAGTTTCAATGCTATAGAGATTGGTAATAAATAAAATCTAATAATATAGGTTTTGATTTTATAATGTTCCACTAGTAATGATAAAATTCTGGTAGCTTTAGTTTGGATGGAAATCAATTTTTTTTAAATTGTTAGTAGTGTATTTATTTATGGGCAATTATATATATATATATATATATATATATATATATATATATACACAAAAGCTTAAACAATATCATATTTTTTATTAAATGATGATCAGCTAATTAAACGAAATGTTTAAAAAGAGGTGAATTTCGTTTTTAAAAAATTGTTATATATATATATATATATATATATATATTGTTCATTTGCCAAAGGAAACAGGAAAGGCCTATTACAAGTTTTTGTTTTTGAGCTTATTTATTTATCTAGTAGGACTGTATTTAAATTGTTAACTAATTAATTTTTAACTTACATTTTCAGACACCTTATGAAAATTAAAAAATTTTAAAAAAGATCACCCTCAAAAACTATTAAAATTCAATAAAAAAAAGATTTTATGTTGTAAAAAATACCAGTTATGCTGAGTCAGTGTTTACTTTGATTTCTGAGTGAAAATCTTTTCCAAAAACTTTTTCTCTCGTCATCACCTGATGATGGTTGGAAAGTTTCCAATCAAAACATTGTGAATAACAGTTTTCCTTTTGGCTAACACACATTCAAACTCCATCCACTCAAAAATGTTTCTATTTCCGAAAATGAAGTCCAACTTACAATTATGGTACTGCCATAACCGACATGAGTAAAATGTGAAATTTCACAAAATACATATTTTAGATGATGAGGTGGGAGTCATCAGCGATGTTGTCTTCCTGAGATCTTTGAAAATTTCTGGTCTTTCAACATCGGATTTCCTCCCCCAGGAGACCCAATTGGGGCTTATCAAACCCCGACTCTTCCCCCTTAGCAACAGGCTTTCACTAACCTCGCCTCCACACTGAGTACTGTTGACTGTAGCTTTATACTACTAGTCATGTGACCCCCAACCAATGGCAATGGAAACAATTACATTTGTAGAGTTATTTTCTGACATCTCTCTATGTCAGATGAACACAAAGTCCAATTTATGTTGGGGGAGATGCACAAACTGAAGCTCATGCAGTGGCCAGTGTTAAAAATTGCTTGTATTCCTTCGCTATTCCTCTTTTGAGGCACCTCAGGCACTGGGTAATCCTGGTGGGATGGCCCCCTGGGATTCACGCCAGTATTATATATCTTACCGGTCCAATGCTCTAAGCCACTGGACACAGGGCCTGAAGGCCTGATAAGCATGTGCTGATGTCAAAGAATCTTACATTTGTATGTCCTTTTCTTTTGCTATCTGAACATTTGAGTCATTAACCACTGAGCTTAGTCTATCCTACAATTTTACCCATAGATGGGGGGGGGTAAGAAGAGATAGATGCTTTTACGAAGGTAACATAAATGAAATGCATGTAACGTTGTGCCTTTTTTCCGGGCACCAAAACGATATCTGTAGCGTGGTGGTATTTTCACAGTACCAAAATGATATAAGTAACGCAGCGGTGGTGGCGATATATTCACCGTACTAAAAATGTCTTCTGCACGTGGTGGTCATCTTGTTGATAAAAATTACAACACAAGAAATAAGTAGTCACAACTGCTAGCCTTTATTATCGTGCTCGTCTCATGGGTTCGTATCAGAGAGAAAGAGAGAGAGAACACTACTTGATTACTGTGACCCCCTACTAGGCACCAAAGGCCCCCGTCCCCTATGTTCAGCAAAAAGAGGCCGGTCCCTTTCTTCATTGTTCCACGTCACCACCCGACTTCCTGTTGATACTCAATTCTCCATTCGGGAGGTCACGCTACGGTCAAACCATCGTTCATCCTGTTTTGCTCATCACTATTTTTTAAACCTTTACTCTCTCACTTATTTCCTTCTTCCTCTTTTCTAATATAGTAGTTCTAGCTCACAAAAGTCAGGATAATATCCCCATCTTGCTACAGCAAACAGCCTTGTCCAAAATTTAAACTTGGCTCACTGAGTCCATTTTCTTTGACAATAACATTATACCATTTTGTCTCATGCCTTGATAACTACTTAATGATATCTTGTGTTATCCTATCAATGAACTTTCTCATTACTTTCTAGTGAAACTTCTGAAGACGGCATAGAAACTATCAGTAACCAGCCGCCGTTAACTCCATGTCCATGCTACCTTAACTCAAATAAATATATATATATATATATATATATATATGAGAAGAAAAATGGATATAAAATCCAACAATGTAATAAAGTATAAAGTTTTGAAAAAACAACAAAATTAAATCAAGATTGACTTACAGACAGCCAATGCTAAAGCGTTTTGGTTTTAATAAAACCATCAATAGGGCTTAATTTAGTTAATATTTGTGAATCATACGAAAAGAAATTTGGTATAAAACAAGCAAAAGCTTTCAGATGTTAAAAGGCTCAACTCAGCAACTGAAATGCAAGAAAATGTAAAAACAAAACGTCATGCAATATAAGCTTTCCATTCAAATAGTTGATGATGTAACAATCCCAGAAATCGTTAGTTTGGGGAAAAAATCTGAAAAATTGTTAAAAAATAAAATTAAAATAGAAAGTCCGACAGATGTTAAATATTTTTAAAATGAATATTTTATGTTGTGTTGTTAGGTAAAATTATTTGTGTAAGGTAGAAAAAGTTTGAAAAATATTATTGTGCATGAGGAAAAGTTCATATTTATTGTTTTGTGTAAATGAAAATTTCTGGGGTAGAATGGCGACAGTTATCATCAGTCGCAGTTTCAGTCAATATTCCCTGCACATCCGTATCCGAAATTTGTATGAATCTCCTTTCATATATGTATATATATATATATATATATATAGGGGCCAGGTTAGCTCAGTCGGTAGAGCGTTTGGCTAGAAACCACAAGGTTCCTAGTTCGATACCGGTCCTCGCCAACTCAGCATATGAGTAGCTCAGGGATCTGTGCGTTAAAGTAAGGAGCTGATGGTAGGTGTGGCGCTCCACCTCAGATGCTAAAACAATCTCCTTGGTCTAGCGCTATTGAAAAGGGGATAGAGTCCCTCGCTGTATGGCTGATACCGACTTTAGGCCGCCCCGTCGACTTTACTTATATATATATATATAGAGAGAGAGAGGAGAGAGAGATAGATTGCATTTATTACTTGTCACAGTTCTTCTATTGTATGGATGTAAGAAATAATTATAAGAAAGTTGATTAGATGCCATAGAAACTGTTGATTAACTCTAACCTATTTTGTGACCAGAAGGCATATTCTCCTTCCACAAGAACAAAAACCAGACAAGTTATTTTTTTTTTTTTTTCTTCCAATTTTTAAACTGTCTGCTTTCCATTGAGGCAGTGATCAGATTTAATGTTGCTTAACTAAACCAATTCCACAGAAATGATGATTAACCTGTAAGCTAAAATTAAACCCACAAGTCCACCATTACACCAGATATTTACTGGCTAACGCTGATAAAACAGTTTACTTCACCTCCCCACCCCCTTTAAGTTTAACCATTAATGAATATTTTCATTCCTGAGATTTCTACTTGACTCCCCCCCCCCCCTCTTCATCCTAGTTTACTAATGATGCAGAGTTAACACAGACATTTTATCATTAGACTCCGGAAAAATCCAGAAATCCAGAAAACATCTTGCTATTGAAGGAAAAAAAAAAAAATATATATATATATTATAAAAGATGTATGCTGACAATTAGCTTACAATTTGTGCAGCAAATGACCTTATTCTGCTTTGACCCTAAGTTATCACAATTAATTTGCAACACTGATAACGTTGATAATATTCAGCCTCCATTATACCGATGCTCTACACCAACATTTATAATATCACACATAAATAATTACACCCTTCCAAACAATTTAAATTAAAACAGATATTATTAGGTATTATTCATTACCAAACTCTAAAGTAGGGGTCACCAAACTACAGCCCGTGTGCCGGATCTAGCCTGCAAAGGCATTTTTATCAAGCCCCCGAACAGTATTTGAATGTTGCATTCTTTGCTAATGTTTTGAAAATAAATATGTTGGTTAAATTTGTTTTTGTACATCTTACACAACTCATCCATGAATATAATATGGAAAGATAAATTTTGTTTTACAGCTTTTTCTCAGAGCTTTCGTCCTGGCTAGCAAGTATTGAACACAATAATAATGTGGCCGCATTCATTATTTTTTCAATTATCCGACCCAACGTGAAAAAATGTTGGTGATATTAATACTTAGCAATCTAAAAATAAATATACCTCTGATATCTATTCAATGCAATTTTATTTTTTCTTAAAGATTTTCAATGCAAAAATGTTTATATTACAACAAAGTCTGTTAATAAATAATATCTGTCTTTACAGGATATTGTTCCACTAAAATAATAAAATCCTGATTCAGATTATTGATTGATTTTAATGGTATGTCAAACTGTCTGGAACTATTTTATGCCTAGAACCATGTACATTTATATTCAGGTTTTTTATGTAGTTATTTCTTATTAGTGTTTTGCACAGTTATATGTTATCAAGGATACCTATCTAATACAAATAATAATATCTGGGAGTAATAGCAGCACACTCACCAGATATCCAGAATTGGAGGCTTACTTTCAGATGCAGTTTAGGTTCATACCCAGAACACCCCTTTTTGAAGATGGTCTTACCCCCTCTGCATATCCTAAACCTCATCAACAGAGCAACCAATACCATTGAAACATTTTTTTAATAACTTTTTAAAAATCATTGGTCTAAACAAGAGAAACCTAAATATACATATTTTTTTAATTATGTTAATTTTAAAGCTACTTAAGAGAAATAAAGTTAACAAAACATTTCTTTTATTATGGTGCACTTGTCTATAAATAAAACATTGACTCAGAATGTTATGTTCATGAACATAAATCTTTTTTTATCTCATTTTAATTGCTTTGTTTTCTTTTTAAAGACTACTTAGAAAATGTAAGTTAAAAAGGAATTGGTTAAGCATTGTTCCACTGAATAAATAAATAAAACCCAAAATTGAAAATTCCTGATATCTCATAAACTTGTCATCTCTTCTTCCTATTTCCATTGACATGTCAACAAGAATCTATTCCTCTTTCTTAGCTTTTAGATTCATGAAAAATCATAAAATAACTACTGTAATTATTTGTGTATAAAGTTTTCCATATTTTTCAGCTCAAAAGTTAGCAGTGCATATTATACACAATAACTATAGACTGTAATTATTTATGTATGCACTATTTTGCCAGATTTTTCAGCTCAAAAGTTAGCAGTGCATATTATACAAAAGAACTATATACTGTAATTATTTATGTATAAGACGCACTATTTTGCCAGATTTTTCAGCCCAAAAGTTAGCAGTGCATATTATACACAATAATTATATACTGTAATTATTTATGTATAAGACGCACTATTTTTCTAGATTTTTCAGCCCAAAAGTTAGGGTTGCATATTATACACAAAGACTATAAACTGTAATTTGTCCAGATTTTTCAGCCCAAAAGTTAGCAGTGCATAATATACACAAGAACTATAGACAGTAATTATTTGTGTATAAGATGCACTATTTTTCTAGATTTTTCAGCCCAAAAGTTAGAGTTGCATACTATACACAAGAACAATATAATTCAAAAAATTTTCCAGCCACATTCTTGACCATCAGAACTCACAACTTTCCTCTTTCCGGTGGTATCACAGCTGCCTTTCTTATGTAAACCCCCCTCGGGGCCGAGATATCTTTAGGCACCTTTTGCTGTGCATCTTACTGCAATTCCTGCACCTTCTAGTTCTTTCTAACTTCACTGGCCATAATCGTCTGCTATTTTCAACTAGGACCTACACTTGTGTCTACCACTGCTCATCCATTGGGTTTACAATCAATTATCAAAGAGAGAATAAAGACAAGACAAGACAATTTCAGGTGAACATCAATATTAAAATGGCAGAGATGAGGTATACATAGTACTTGCATTCATTCCATCAATTTCTATCTGCTGCTATCTCCCATGTCTGTCGAGAGGGGGCACACCCCTGTTCCTTTGGGGACCTCTGCTAACGCCGGCTTCTACTTCACAAGGCTCTAATGTTATGTAATCTATAAGACAAGAACCACTACCGATTAAATCACCGAAAAAGTAGTTAGGAAAGATATCATCTCTTTGAGACGATAAGTCTAGATTTAACAGGATGAGTGAATCTTTAAATGACCGAAAGGCGTTGGAAGGAATCGAAATTCGGTCCAGAGAGAGCTCGAAATTTCATCTTCTGGAAGATTATTTAGAAATGCTATTTAAGAGAAATAGAATCACGATCAGAGTCTGCGATCAGTTCAGTTAGGGTAGTTAGTTGGCACTGATGTCGCTAAATACTCTGAGATGTAATATTTTACACTTTGAAAACCCTGATAATTGGAACGAAGTTGCATATTTGCTCAATAACTTTCCGTAAAGCACTGTATCCTACTCATGAATGAAAATCATTAAAGTGGTCAACAAGGGCCGTAATGAAGGGCACGCGACCTGATATCTTCCCTTGACCTTTGGGGCTAAGAAGAGACTGACTGCTACAGCTAGATTCTAAACAAACGACTGTACGTACGAAGATCTAAGGCATTACGTTAAATACTAACTGGTCCCAATACGTTACATATCGCTAATTGGAAGCCGCTACGTTACACTAAGAGGTCTGTTCCTTTCGCTGCCCAAAAACTAACTCCTCCAGGGTCCAGAAACTAACTGTCTAAACTTTCAAAAATATCCCAGAGTCCCTCAGATCTCACCTCACTCTCATTCCCCGAGATTCCACACAAGATTTCAAAATCCTTTGTTCTAACATTGAACTCTATGCTGATGGTCAAGTTTTATGACTGATTCCTATCTCTTTTCTCTTTTGCCTAAATCCAGACATTTGTCTGTTAATGGCCTTTATCACACTTTTTTATCTAGCCTAAATACTTTTTCTTAGTTTTAAGACTTCTTTGACTTAGCATTGACCCTATTTACACATACAATATATGTAGATACACACGCACACACACATATATATATGCACACACACACACATATATACGCACACACACACACACACATATATGCACACACACACATATATATATACATATATATATATATATATATATATATATATATATATATATATATATATATACACACATACCCATCTGTGGGTGGTCTCAATCCATTCCCAATCTACACACACACACTTATTTTATATGTGGGTTTTCCTGCTACTTATTCAGTATAACTAGCTATGCAGTTATATGCACACACACTTGCCTGCACCCAATGTTGTGTTATACTTAGGATACATGAATAAGGGTTAAAGTAGCCATAAAATAGAAAATAAACACAAATGAAGTGAAAAATTTACACAAAAACAATATCAGACACCTGTTCAAGATAGCGACTGATGTTAACTAATGCTGCTTGGGTAGATTCGACCAGCCGTTTGGCGTCTTTGGTTTGCCTCGGCAGTCATTCGCACGACTTCTGTTTTCATCTTGTGCGTTCGAAGTCCGAAAATTTGTTTTACCCTTTTTTTACCCCAATTTTTTGTTTAAGTTCAGAGTTGTTCAAGAACCGAGGTTCCACTGTACTTGAATATTACTTTTAACTTTCCTTAACTATGTTTGCCTTTTCATCTGTGGTCAGCCATTCAATATAAAAGTCAACGATCCTATGATATATATATATTTTTTTTTTTTATCTTACCTACAAGAGATAAAGTCAGTGTATTCTAAGTCCTGCTGACAGGGCAGTAGTTAATTCAAAACATTTATCATACAGTATTATTTTTATAATTTAGGTTTATATCTGATATCCAAATACTAGGGTGAGTCAAAAGTTTTGCAATATTTTGGTAACACAAGGCACAATTTGGCAGCTCTGAATGCTTTTGCCAATAGCTGTGAAGATGATGAAGTACTAAACTGTGAGATGTCAAGCTCACCTGCTGTTCAACAGATTTGCCTCTATAGCTTGGAGCACAGCCTCTGAATCCACAGTTTTGGGCCATGCCTGATCGTCGAGGTTCATGCAAACTGAGAGTATTTTCTTGAACCATCTAGTACTGTACTGTGATCAACTTCACCTCCACCTTTTACTCAAATATTTTTTAATTAGACTACGTTGCATGTTCATCTGTGTGACTTTCAAATCACAGATGGAGTGAAGCGAAGCACAACATATCAGCACACCAACTACCGCTATACTACCAACCATAGCGGTTACCTTCCACAGCTTGAACTTCTTTGGTCACACGATATATATACCGCAAAATAGCATATACCAAAATATTACTGTCCTGGGTATGATGTTAAACTGCATCTAATGGTGAAATTCCAATTTTGGAGTTTTGGGGAGTGTGGAGTACCCCATATGAATTAGATAAAAAAAAAAAATTTAAAAAAGAATTTAAATACCTATTAAGAATTAATAAAAACAAAACGTTTTCGGCATAAAATAACCCAACAAGGGTTGACATACCATAAAATGGCAACCAACCAAAATATTACAAAACATTTGACTGGCCCTAGTACATAATTCATGATATTCTGAGAACTCAACTTGCTTGTTCCATTTTCTGCACCATTAATCATTATGTCCACCCACACCTTTTCCCAGTCAAAATATAAATGTAAAACTTCCCAAAAGTTAAAAGTTTGCTCCTAACTTTTTATTGTCTGTTTCACTACCATTATTTTGGACACTGGAGAGAAGTAAAATTAAATCTATTAATAATGGAGATTCGCTTCCGGTTTTTGTCTGTAACAAAAACTACATCACTGCTTACGTCACATTAACCAAAATCATCATAACATAGAATAAATACACTCAAAATTTGAACATGCAACATTAGACAGTCCTCATTGTTTTTTAAAACAAGTTTTAATAAATACATGACTGGTATTATATATCTATATATAGTTTGTTTTATTTTAATATATATTTAAAGTTTACATTTCAAATTGTTTTATTTTTCAATCCTTTAATGAATTTGATAATTTTACTTACTTAGGGTACAAACTCGCTGACATTGAATTTTTAACTCCCAACCCTCAGGCAATATGTTTCAAAAATCTATTTTTACATCGCCTGGAGGCGTTTTTTTATTTTGCTAGTAAAACTAATTGAATTTGTATGCAGCTTCTATAAATTAAACCTGATATTATGAGGGTGAGTCAAAAAGTAATGCCATTTTGTTTAGGACAGGTATAATTACCAACACAGGAACATGTATCATACATCAAAATGAAGCTGGTCCTCTGTGGATCACATCCCCACTTCTCCACAGTCACCGTTTCTCTCAATAGCAATGTTTCACCTTTGAATGAGAGCATGTATCCCTGCCCTGTTAAATTCTGTTGACTGTTTTTTGAGCCACTTCTTCATTACAGATTTCACTTCCTCATCACTGGAATAATGTTTGCATCACTTTGATCCCATGAAAGAGGGTTTGAGAGGCAAACATTATTCTAGTAATGAGGAAGTGAAATCTGTAGTGAAGCTGTGACTCAAAGAACAGTCAACAAAATTTTACGGGGTAGGGTCTCATATGCTCTCATTTGAAGGTGAAACACTGCTATTGAGAGAAATGGTAACTATGTGGAGAAGTGGGGATGTGATCCACAAAGGACCAGCTTCATTTTGATGTATGATACATGTTCCTGTGTTGGTAATTTTACATGTCCTAAACAAAATGGCATTACTTTTTGACTCACCCTGTAATTTTCATTATACAACAAACAAACAAATAATAAAAAAATAGAGAAAGAGTAAAATGTTTGTGTGCCATCTTTCATATGAAGATGGCAAAAAAAACCAGAAGATTGAATGATGAAGAAATGAAAGAGAGGAAAGCAATTTTTATGGGAAAACAGAACTTGTGTGTGTGTGTGTGTGTGTGTGTCACTATTGGACACATTGAAGGATGGATGGATGGATGGATGGAGGGGGAAACAACACAGACAAATACAGATGTTTCCAATGATTTTATCTCATCAATATGACCTGAGCTATTTTCAGGGAAGACTGGCTTCAACATATTGATTTAGAAACCACTGCCCCTGTCTCAACATTTTACTAAGGAAGCCAACGCTAGTGCTTACATAAGCAAAACACTTGAAAGGTTACTTGTTATTGATAATCCTATTGAAATTCTGATTTATGTCCACCCTACAGACATTTCTTTCCCTTGTTCACCATCAAACCCCAAACTGCACACATAGTTTTTTTTCTTTCTTTCTTTTTCTTCTTTAATAAAACAGAAACATTATTCTTGCAAATTTTGAAGTATCTTATAAATCAAAGGAATATTAAAGAAATATTTGGAAGTATTCACCTTTTCTCTTAACTAAAAAACTACCATATTGGACGGCATATAAGACGCACCCCCATTTCAGCAGATCAGATTCAGGAAAAAAAGTTTTTAGTGTATTTAAGCATATATTGTTGAAAACATTTTTAAATCACTGGTAATAATACAATAATACCAGCAATAAAATAAGGATGCATGGAGTTTAGGGTAGGTAAAAGTACTGAGCATAAGCTGGGTTAGTGAGCATCATAGAGAAGATTAGCCTAGGCCTACAGGAGGACTCAAACTTCCTATGATGTATAAGATGTGAGGGCAAAAAAAAAAAGTGCGTTGTATTTGCCGTCAAATACAGTAAATACTTTTCAATAACAGTTTTTTTTTGTATTTAGTGTTTTCATGCCAGTAGTTTTTGGGTTGGTTTGGTTTTATGGCATGTGAACCCTTGAGTCATTTTATGCCGAAGACATTTTTGTTTTATTCCTTCTTGAGGAGTACTCAATTTTTTTAAACCCAATTTTTCTATTTAATCCATGAGAGGTGCAGTCAGTGTATTCTAAAGCCCCAATCAACAGGGCTGAGTAGTTTTTAGCAACACTCTCTAAGATCAAATGAAAGCAAACCTTCTTAGTCTACTTACCAATTTTAGAAATGCTGTTGTCTGGATATTTCAATTCCTTTCGGTCTTGCCTGCATAGTCAAATAGATTGCACAATTTCCAATAATTTAATATTCCTACCCACTCATATCTATTTTTGTATTTCTGAGCCATCTTGATCCACACATACACACACACAATAGATATTGTTATAGGAAATGGAATTAGCAACCTGAGTTCAAATCCTGGATGAGGCTGTTTGTGTTTCACTTCATGCTAATGCCATTGGGAAAAGCATTAATCCATTTGTTCTCTTCCCCTCCTATGGATAAATAGTAGGACAAACTGAGTTCTTTAGTTTTATTGTCTAGAAGGAAAACTGAAAAAAAATCTATTATATTCCATTTAAAAAATTGACCTTGTGTCCCATCCTACTGGTGACCGAAAGGTTGGGGAAATACATATAATTCCGATGTGTATGGTCGTATGTTGCTTGTGTGGGGAGACTCTAGTCATCACTTAAAAGTTGGAAGGGATTAGTCCAGGTTTCAATATGTTAACAGAATGAAGAAAAAAAGAGTGGATAGCAATGCAGAATAGAATAAAATTGGTTCAAAGGAATGCTGTCCATTTGAAAAGTGAGTTAGTAAAAGAAATAGTCAGTAAGTGAGTGAGGATTTTTAAACTTATAGAAAGCAAAGTATTTAATTTTTTATTTTGTATTTTATCATTTGTTTTTTGTTGTTTTTTTTTTCTTATTTGAACTTTATTAATTTATCAGCTATTTCCTAGAACTCCAACCTAAAAAAGGGGAACCACTCTGAATGAATTTTATAAATTATTTATTTATTTATTGATCTACTAGGAAAAAAGAAGACGGGGTTAGGGTTAGTTTAATGGGAAAATAATGGGTAGATTAATTAACAGATAAAATTAATTCAGAGTGGTTCCCCTTTTTTAGGTTGGAGTTATAGGAAATAACCAATTTATCTATCCCTACATTTACAACAAAATTTTTTTTTTTAAATGTATATAATGTCTTCACTGAAGTTATTTCCCTTTTTCTTTTTTCTATATTTTCAGATATGAGTTCTATACCATGAATAAAGAAGTGTATAAGACATTTAAGATGGCTCCAAGCATCACCCACCTGTCTCCAGGCTGATTGATTAGAATTAGCTGTAGAGAACCAACAACTGAACAAGAGAAACTAAAATACAAGACAAAACAACAAAAGAAGAAAAAGAAACCAAAAAGAAAGAGTCACAAAATATCCAGAATATTTCTCATCATCTGATACTTGGGAACCATCTTTATTCTGGATCTAAAAAAAAACCCCTCATCTTTCCATTTTAGATCTATGATGCCATTTACAACTTCATTTGTTATATTTTCACGTTATTCCAATTTCATCTTTCAAAGAAAATTAATTGAAATAAATGGTTGAAGAACACAAAACCATTTAACAAGTTCTAGAAATCCTTACAGATTAAAAAAAAAGAAGATTATTAACAAAACAAAAAGTTCGACACATATTGTGCATCACTTTTATAGATAATATCAATTTATTACAAAAAGTTTTAAAATTGAAGATTATATTTCCTATAACATTTTTTTAACCAGTAAAAACTAAAACAGAAATGAAGCACTTTATAGAAGAATCTAGAACTGTTTAAATTGAAAATTACAAAAAAATTCAATTATGATATTCAAAAAAAGTAGAGATTGATAATTAATTTTAATGGTATTAAAAATACATCAAGAAAATTTTCTAATAAAATTCTTCTAAAATCAGAATATTAAAAAAACTTAAAAAATTTTCAATTAGTCTTTATTGCAAATTTCATTCAGGCAATTATTTTTATAAAAAAAACAAAAAACAAGAAAAAAAAAAACAAGAAAGAAAGAAACAAAAAAAACAATGCATCTGACCCAACATGAAGAAGAGATGAATTTACAAAGTACTTCAAAGACTCCCTTGAATAAAAGAAATTAATCAAATCATCTTTTCAAAATTTAAATTCACCAAAAATTATTCCAGTTTTCTTCTGACATTTTGTTTTCCCCCCTTTTTTGATTTTTGTCTGCAATGAAAATGGCAGAGGAAAATACGACCCGCCACGCAGAGGCATATTACCTCTATTTTATTGCGGGTGTTGGATTATTTTTCAATTCTTTGGTCATGCTTTGCATCATATTGCGCAAAGCAATGCGTCGAATGACAAGCGCATTTCTTGTACATGCCTGCCTTCTCAATGTTTTCCGTTCTATCTTCTGCATACTTTTTGCAAACAATCTGCTCAACCAGCAGCAGCCAGATAATTGTGATATCGAAGGCGCAACCTATATCGTCATCATGACAGTCTACACATTCAACATGGTCGCCATGGTCTGTTGTGAAGCATACACATTCGGGGAGACTAATATTGGAGGAGATTCTAAGGGCACACTCTGTTGTGTCCTCTTTGGGATTGTCATGGTGTACATTGGAAGTCTGATATTGCATCTTGGTCCGACTCTTATTGGAGGATATTTTGGTTTCCATCCTGATATAGGCAATTGTTCATTTATTCTAGGACAGGTGGAGAGTTATGTCGCATATACAATGTGGATTGCAATTGTAACCCTTGCAATGATTGCAATTGCTCATTACATTTCAAGACTTTACAAAGAAATACAAACCAATCAACCAAACAGAGTATCAATGTTAGTTCGTTCCTCAATCTGCTTTGCAAATGCACCAAAAGTCTCAGAGTGCAGTGTACGCGCAATGGTTGATGACTCCCTGCACCGAGCCAAACTTTTCATCATCGTCTCTATCAGCTTTGCTGCTTGTTGGTATCCTTTATTTGTCTTAATTCTCATAGACATGAAATTCCAAATCTCTCCGAAAGTTTACCAGGCTTTCAGTTTCATCGCCTGGACACAGTCTGCCATCGAACCAATCCTTTATACGTGTCTTGACCGAAATCTCAACATATTCATCAGGTACATAACCTGCGGCCGATACCGGAAATACGATCTGGAGACAATTGCATGCTTGATGTCTCAGTATCAACAGGCTCAGGTTGAACAACAGGATGTGTCGGATAACGAAGCCGCTCACATGGGTTATATGGATGAAAATCCACATGATGATTCTCCCTTACCTGGACCTATGAATCGGGAACATACTATGGATTCTATATCGCAGGCAGAGTTTGAGTATAGAGTTTAAAAACCTAAAGTTGTCTATAATTTTGAAAAAGATTTATCAATATTACAAATTTTATTTGGACAATGGAACTCTCTTGTCTTTAAGTTCAGAATGTCATTAACACAATGTTTTACCTGATTTATTTTTCAGATTTTGTCAGGTATTTATAATCCATAAGAGGGGAAAAAATTGCTTCAAAGAATAATGACAAAAAAAAAAAAGAGAAGAAAATGAACTGGTTATTAATATCCCAAAAGATCAATTCATTTCAGAAAATCTAGATTACTAATGGGTAAGATTGTTATTTTCAAAACTTGGCTTAGTTTAACATGAGTCTAAAAATACAGGGTAACCAGTCGGTAGAGCACCCGTCTAGGAATCACAAGGTTCCTGGTTCAATACCGGCCCTTGCCAACTCATCGCAGTTACACAGATTGGGTAATCTGATCTGTGCAGTAAAGTGGGGAACTTATGGTAGGTCTGGTGCTCTACCTCAGCAAAAACAATCTCCCAGGTCTAGCACTAGCGAAAAAGGGATAGACTCCCTTGCTGTTCGGCTGATAGCAATAATAGGCCACTCCGCCTACTTTACTTATGTCAATCAAATTCACTGACAGTGGTTTGCTAGCCTAGCTTGTTAACCATTATACCACATGAGATGCTCAAGGTGGTTGGATGGTTTTCTCTATCTAGCATGTTCCTAATGTTGTAATAACATAATATTTTAGCTGGTCAATTTTTCAGTCTTAAAAATTTAAATACTATACAGTATTGTCCATGAATAAGTACACCCCAACCATTTTTTTTTAATAAAACGAGCAAGAATATGTGCCTTCTAGGCATAAGTATTTAAGTTTTAATGTAATGAAATATATTAAATTAGAAAAACAAATGAAATTAAATAAGAATGCATATAAAAAGATTACACTTATTCTAATTATATTTTAATTGGTTTCTATATAAAAACATTCATAGGATTGATTTTAATACTTTGGAGAATAAAACAATAATATTAGAGATCAATAACACCAAGTAATTATTTATTAAACTCTGTTTTGATGTAACTCAAATGCAAATTAACCACACAATATATTATATAAACCTTTATTTCTTAGTGATATATAAGCCACGTTGCAGGATTTTAAACATACTGATAAGATGGGCTATTTTGAGGCAACTCTAACCCAAATTTTCATTGAGACCTCGCTAATAAATAAGATTTATTCTATTCAATATATTAATGATTTTGTGTATAAATTAAACATTTATTGATAAACTTACACAATTCCCAAGGCTATTTTGTTATATATATATAAATACAATTGCATATTTTTAGTATGTAGATACGGCCAACAGGGTGGGGGTCCAGTGGCTTCGGCCCTGGATCTGTACAAATTAATAGCGTCGATCCCAGGGGGCTACCCCCCCAGGCAATACCTGCCCCCTTGATTTAAAGGGGCAGGGCTGGGTTTATTGCCCAGCGCCTGAGGCGCCCCCCTTGAAGGAGAATGCCGACAGGATCGACGCAATTTTTTCCACCTGCCACCCATGAGTCTCGGCTTCTGGGTGGTCCCACATAAAAACGAGACCTTGTATCCAACCCATACAAGTGGGGTATGAGGTAAATATATGTAGGTAAATATATGTAGATACGGCCAACGCCAGGATCCAGTGGCTTCGGCCCTGGATCTTTACAAGTTAATAGTGTTAATCCCAGGGGGCTATCCCCCCAGGCAATACCTGCCCCCTTGATTTAAAGGAGCAGGGCTGGGTTTATTTCCCAGTGCCTGAAGCGCCCCCCTTGAGGGGAATGCCGACGTGATCAACGCAATTTTTGTGTTTACCACCCATGAGCTTTGGCTTATGGGTGGGCCCACGTTAAAAACGAGACCTTGTGTCCAGCACTCATAAGTGGGATGAGAAGCAAATAACTGTAGATACGGCCAACAGTATAAACAATTTTATTAATAATTGAAGTTTAGATAAAATTAAAATCATGGAGAATGTGACGTAAACAACAAAGGGAATTGTGACTTGAGGAGTGATATAGTTTCGGTTACAGACATACAAAAACACAATCTCCATTATAATAAGATATGTTAATTTTCTTCTAAACCAAAGATACGATAATTCTATTAGTTCTAGTGGAACCTTATACAATCAAAACCGATATTAATAGACATTATTCATTACCAAACTCTACAGCATCAATGAAACTATGTAACCAAAAATATAAATACGCAGCAGTACAAAAATAAGTACACATCTTTTATGTATATATATTATTTATGTAACATTATTTTTGTTTATAGATGTGTAGCAATTATATTTTTGGTTACAGAGTTTCAATATTGTAGAATATTATCAAAATGAATAATACCTAATGATTTCCATTTTGATTATAAAGAAATAATAACATTTAGGAATTTTTGGTTTAAGAGAAAATTAACTTTTTATTTTAAAAAATTGTTTGGGCTGTACTTATTCATGAGCAATACTATATATATATATGTCCATATATTGTCTAGACTAATATTCTCATTTTTGTTGGTTTTATCCTCAGTTCTTTTTCAGCCTTCCTCATTATTCAGATAAATTATACACATGAGGAAGGATGGAGAGTATACTGATAAAACTTACATAAATAATATCAGTTGGAACAAACCATGAATTAATAATAATGACTCAGAATCTTAGACAAGTTTTTAAGTTATGATTCTGAAAATCATAATTTTCTAATTATTTGATTTAGATAAACTAAATATTTTTAAATTGTAAAATGTCATAATAAAATATTGATTAGAATAGATTATTAGGACTAAGAGTGATGGTTGTTAATATACCAACTAGATCTGTCCATTTCATTATCATCATCATCATCATGTTCATGTTGACACATGGTTTTCCTTGACTCTCTCTCTCTCTCTCTCCACCATCCGTCCCTATCAGCTATCACTCTTAGTAAATTCTCTAGATGACATCCAGTATCTGATGAATGTAAGTTTTTGCTAGTCAGTTGATACTGGTTCCCATGTGTAGTAGTTTATAGGAGAATGTCACTAATGAGTCTATCCTTACTTCTCCAATAGTGCCCAGCATGTCTTGCTGGTCTTATTTGGTTGGTTTGTACGATGGGAAATAAGTGGCCATACAGCTACTGTTTTGTAAGGTGCTGCTTCCAGGATTTGTTCAAAACAGCATGCAGCATCCTTGTGTAGTTCCCATTTAGCTTTTTTCTCCAGGATGTTTTGTTTAAAGTCCAAGGAGAGATGAAACCATCCAACCAACAATGTATGTATCTAAGCATTACTAAAATGAACAGATCTGGTTGGTCGATTACCAAACATTTCTTTTTCTGTAACACTTGTCTAAAGCAGGGGTCACCAAACTAAGCATTTTGTCAGGCCCGCCGACGGTACTTGAATTTGATTGTTAAAATGTACAGAACATGAGACGTTTACCATTCAAAATTTAAATATCATGTTAAGCTTACTAAATCTTCATGGACTTGACTACTGTAGGTAGGTTATAAAATTTTGTGCGTGTGAGCATTTCACTTGTTACTTACACGATCCCGAATTTTCACTTGTTACAACTGCTTGAAAAACACAGGTAATTTTCAAAGAGCTACTGTGAAGCAACGAATGGGTCAAAAGTTATGAACCCATCATACAAAATTGACTGATAAAATTTGAAAGCAATTCTCTTGATTGGATGTAGATATTCCAAATCAAACAATGACAATATTTTGAAAGGTAAACTTCAGTTTCACAAATCTCACTAAACCTTTCTGCTAGCATTGCATTCTTTGATAATGTTTTGAAAATAAATATGCTGGATAAATTTGTTTTTGAACATCTTACGCCACTCATCCATGAATATAACATGGAAAGATAAATTTGTTTTACATTTTTTTCTCAGAGCTTTCGTTCTGGCAAGTATTGATCACAATAATAATGTGGCCCGCGCTTATTATTTCTTCAATTATCCAGCCCACCATGAAAAAATTTTGGTGATCCCTGGTTTAAAGAAATAATTTTTTTTTTTTTTTTTTTTTTTTATGGATTATCCAACTGAAGAAGATTGAAAGAAAAAAAAAAAAAATCAGGCAAAACATTGTGTTATTAACATCCCTAAATAAAAAAGGGGTTCAATTGGTTGAATAAAATTTGGTTATGGTTAGTTTTTATTTTGTTCATTCACAGGGACCAAGAATTTTATGCCAGTACATCTTAATATTGTCAAATTCAGACACATATTATCAGCTTGGACTCTATGAATATTCAAACTCCTGTAATTGATCAACTCAGTTTTTTTATAAATTGTAGAATTGTAGTAAAATACAATTTCATTTTCTTTTTTCTTTCAGGGACCAGTTGTTACAGATTATTTATTTTTTAAAAGTGCAACTGGATTATTTCTATTTTTTGTTCATATATTTTAAATACCCTAAAATAGAATGAATTTTTATTTATTTTGTCCTGATGAAATTTTAAATCTTCATTTTTTTTCCCCCTTCAATTTTATTATTTGCTATCTTCTCCAGGATTAAAAAGAAACTATTTCTCTGAATTTATGAGATGAGGTTTGATTATTTGGATTATTCAGACTATTGTCCTCATCTTTATTCTTATCTACACAATGTTTCGGCCGATGTGCCCTCCAGCCTTCTTCAGGTGTTTCTTGTAAGACTCGGGAAAGAAGTTCGAAGAGAAGGTTTCCTGAGTCCGAGAAAGTTTGAAGAAAAGGTTTCCCAAGTCCGAGAAGATTCCCGAGTTCGACAAGAAACACCTGAAGAAGGCTGGAGGGCACATCAGCCAAAACTTTGTGTAGATAACAAAGAGGAGGACAATAGTTGGATTAAAAAGAAACATGAAAGAAAATAAAAGACAAACAAGATAATGATTTGGGAATCATGAAAAGGAAACTATTACAAATTAAGGAACTCTTCAGTCGTTACCATAAAGCAGGGCTTCAAGATTTTTACTTGATGCCGCCACCCAGAGATGCTGATAGCTATGCGTCCTGCATCCCAGACGCATAAAAATCTAAAAGGACTCAGTAAAATCATATCCATGCATCCTAGGGACACAATTTTTCCATTAAAAATCCTGATGCATTTATTTTTTTTTGTGGGGGACTTTTGTAAAATTGACAACCATAAATTAAATTCTATCATTGCTTGTGTAGTAGTAATCTGAAAAAACATTTTAATTAAAGGGAATATTGTATAAAACATGTGCTTAAAAATAACTTTACTAAAAGTTCACATTCTGTTAAAAAAAATATTGACTATTTTTTTTAAAGAAAAATTGGAGAAAACTTTTGCTAAGGTTCCCGGTAAGTTTAAATAAAGGACAATCTCTTAATTTTAAGAAATGAATTACTAAAAAAATGTTAAAGAAAACATTGGTGTCATAAGAGTCTTTTAGTAATTCAGTTGAAATCTATTTGCCTTTGATCTCTCTAGCATGGAAATCAGAAGAATCGGTTGTTGTGTTGCGCAAGATTCACTGAAAAAATTCCCCCACCACCACATACTGTTTTTTTGTTTGTTTTTTTAAATTGTTGTCATAATTCTCAAAAATTATTGTTTTTTGATTGAATTGTGATTAATTGTAAATGCTGTTTTTCTTTGCAATGTATGAATTCAATTTTAAAATAAACTTTTGTACTGTCAATCTAAGTGATTCAGGACGATTAAAATTGTTTTTTGGGGATTATGGTAAAAAACAAATCTTAGGGCCCTGCAGTTTAACCCTACAATTTATTAAGAAACTTTAGTTGGGACCCATCAAATTTCCCAGAGAACAAATCAAATCTCTGGGTCCCAAGATTCACTAAATCAAAAAGCTATCAGCATCACTGCTTCATACCTCACCTCTTGTAACCAAATCTAATTTCCCTTCCCACCACTAAATGAATTAATTGAATATTGCTGACATTTTATCTTAGTCTCATTGCCATAATGATGAGAGGGTGTTGATCTTTGTTTTTCACAATATACAGAAAAGTTATTATAAATGGAATATTGAATCATAATCACACTCACACCAAGTTAGGATAGATCTAAATCTGATGATTGAATAGGCAAGGGACTGACAGCCACCAAGCACCATTGACTATATATATATATATTCTATAAAAAAGAAGGTTTGCAAAAAGGATTATGTCTTTAAAAAGAATTATTATTAACTTACATATGTGACACGTGTTTCAGATCTGTTATCTTCTTCAGGCATTGAATAACTATATTTTGGCAGAATATGTATATGTGTGATTTCTGATATTTGATAGGTTGTGTGTTTTTGTAACTTACTTTTTGTTTATCAAAAAGTAAGTTACAAAAACACACACAACCTATCAAATATCAGAAATCACACATATACATATTCTGGCAAAATATAGTTATTCAATGCCTGAAGAAGATAACAGATCTGAAACACATGTCGCATATGTAAGTTGATAATAATTAAAAAAACCAACATAATCCTTTTTTGCAAACCTTTTTTTGTAGAATATCTAATTTTCTCCCATTGCACCTATAACAACACATATATATATATATATATATATATATATATATATATATATATATGTTGGAAAAGTAATCAGTCTAATTAACAAAGTATATGGCATATTGTTGAGAGGTAATAAAAATAATATATATTTAATAAAAGAAACAAGATGTTTTTTGCAAAAATATTAATGTACAAATAAAAAGGGGTTTTCTTTTGATTTGAAAAAAATCAATAATATTCAAATTATATAATTATCTTTTGGATATAAACTAAATACTTTGCTCATTTTACAAATTAAACAAATTTATGAAGCACTACACATATTCTGACTTTTTCCATTAATTTCAATCCAAATTTGTATCAAATTTACATTTAAAAATTTTTTTTTTTTTAAATATAAAAAAACAACAAAAAACAGCCAGGTAACCTGTACAGTTAGTACAGTAATAGATTGACTTTTGTTGCCCCGACTAATGTTGTCTTTTTTAAAAATTATGTTGCTTATTTGAAGCAATTATTTTTTATTTTCTTTTATTGTACAGGCCATTAAAATTACTCAGTAAATCAAAAGTTTTGCAATATTTTGGTAACTTGAGGCACAATTCGGCAACTCCTGATGTTTCTGGCAAGGTTGGAAAGGTGAAGAACCACACTTTAATGTAAGATGTTAATCTTGCCTGATACACCCCAAGTGTTGCTCACCAAATTTGCCTCGATGGCTTGGAACACAGTCTCGGAATCCTCAGTTTTAGGCCTACCTGATCATTAAGGTTTTTGCAATCCATCTGATTACTGTACAATGGTTAACTATGGCTTGACCTTTTGCACAACACATGTTTTTGGTTGATTCCGCAGCATTGTGGCCCAGTTTGAACTTATAATGAATAAATTCCAGATCAGATTATGTTGTGTAGAATTTCATATTGGGTAATCAGTATTCAGCATCCTACACATTCGCTGGCAAGACAAAGTGCCCAACACAGACGTGTTGGACTGAACAAATATGAACAGCATGTTAACCATCATCTGCAAGAGGCGCTTGCACTGGCTTGGCCATGTCAGGAGGATGGATAAAGGACGCATCCCCAAAACCAACTGTATAGTGAACTAGTGGAAGACTCCTGACCACACCTATGCTTTAAAGATGTCTGCAAGAAGGACATGAAGACATGCCACATCAACACCAACACATGGGAGGTTGGTGCAGAAAACCAAGTGGCCTTGAACCTCCTTGTCAAACAAGGCACAAAAGAAGTGAAAAAGAGAGGAAAGAGGCCGCCACAGAATATAGAGCCAGAACGAAGGAGAGACAATAGCAACTCCAACAAGCATCACTGTTTGTTTACAGTCACTGCACAGAGATTTACATTTAAAAATTGGCCTGTTCAGCCACTCATGCAGATGCAGTTTAAAAAAAAATACATGGACACTATGTCATCGTCTTTAGCAGACAGAAGGATGCCAACAAACAGATGATCAGTATTCAGCTGTATTGCAAGTTGAATCTGCACTGAGCATCTGAGTGTTGGTAGGTAGTTTAAATACAAGCCTGGGTTGTTCCACTATGTACTTTGGCCAAGCTAATTCCCTTGACTCTGATTGGCTGCTGGTTTTCAGGGCAGACATTTTTATCTGTGTGACTTTCAAATCACACATGGAGTGAAGCAATATACATGTTAGTTCACAAAATACAATCAACACTACCAACTATAGCAAATACCTGACTCATAGCTTGAACGTCTTTGGTCACATGATATACATGCTACAAACTAGCACATACCAAAATATTGCAAAACGTTTGACTTACCCTAGTCCATTAATTTAAATGGGAAAAAATCGTCTTGATTTGCACTTGTTTTGACTAACAGCAACCCCCTTCCCCGAATCAACTAGTAACAAAAGACATACCTCTGTATTATAAACCCCTAATCTTTTCTTTACTTTTCTTCTTTCTTTTAAAATTGAACTTAATGACCTGGTTCCACTTAGACAACTCAGTCATTAAATAATGTGGTCAATAAACAATGACCTCCTTTGGACATATCAAAGCATCTGAACATTGTTTTGTGTTTTTGTTTTATCTTTGAATATTGTTTATACCAGTGTTTCCCAACCTTTTCTTCCTTGTGGCCCCTCCTCCCATTTTGGTGTCAACAAAATTTCAGTCCCAAGTACAAACCCTGACTAATGACTACAACACAGCTCTTGGTGTCTACCTATCAGTTTGACAAGTTGACTTTTTAAAGTTAGTTCAGGTTAAGTTTCCTCTCTTTTCAATCTGTAATAAATAAAGGTTTCTTGGACCATATCACCTTAAGGCACCCCTTTTCGATTTTGTTTCATTAGGTCATTTTTTTTTTTCATTTACACCGGTTCTTTGTTAGGGGTTAGGGTTAGGGGTTAGTTTTAAAATAATAAAAAATCTAAAAATCGTCTGTTAAAACAACCGGATATTGACGGTGTAAATGAAAAACATGTCCTTTTTAATCGAGATCAAAAAGGGGTACCTTATGGTCATATGGTCCAGTTTCTTTATGAGTACATCATTTACTGCAGAAAATCCTGCAAACCCAAGGCCTATTTTTTTAAAATTTTCAGGCCCATGTTGAGAATCACTGGTTTATATTGTTTTCTTTATGCTATTTATCATATTAGAACATTTTCATATTGAAGTTCATTTAAGAAATTTCATTCTTGAGTTTTTTCTTGAAAGAAAAAACCCAAATTTTTGTTTCCAGAAAAAAAAAAAAAAAGAAAAAAAAGAGACAAATTTTCATTAAAACAATCCAATTCTATGTTATAATTAAACTTAATATTCATGTTTTAAACAAATTAAAAGGTTTAAAAGCTCAGTCAGTAGAGCACCCACCTAGGAATCGCAAGGTTCATGGTTCAATACTGGTCCTTGCCAACTCAGCATATCAGTAGCACAGATTGGGTAATCTGATCTGTGCAGTAAATTAGGGAACTGACGGTAGGTGTGGTGCTCCACCTCAGCAATAAACAATCTCCCTGATCTACTGCTAGCAAAAAGGGGTTAGACTTCCTCGTTGTCTGGCTGATACCAACACTAGGCCACTCAGCCAACTTTACAACTTTACTTAAACGAATTGACAAATTGACATCAATTATTTCACCATATTTGATGAGAGTGTAATGACTTGGTTTGAAGATTGCATGGGTGAGGAACTGTTAGTAACCAGGCACCATTGACTCCAGGTCCATGCTACGTTAACTTAAATATACATGCTCTATCTATGATATATATATATACACACACACACACACACACACAAGGTATGTCAAAAAAGTATCGAGATTTTCAGTACTTTCACACACCTTGTAACGTTCCATTCATTCTTTATTTCTATCTTGATAAATACAGCTTTAAAATCTGTACTTTTTGACACACCTTGTATTCTGAAAAAAAATTAACGTTACATTTAATGTTCATTCCTATCTTGGTTTGGTTTGGTTTGGTTTTGTTTTACATCATATCAACCTCAGTGGGTCATTTAATGCCGATAAAGTTTTGAAATAAATCAATTCTTAATGGATAATGGAAAAATACAATTTTTTTTATAGATACATTTTTCTATTTAACCCATAGATGGGAACCTAACGGGTACTACCACTCCGGGTCAGAGTGGACCAGGGAGCAATGATGATGAAGGGGTGCTCCATATTCCCCAAACCTTCAAAACTGGAACCTCACCATCAGATAGAGTTTAACATCATTCCCAGGACATGTAGACCCTCAGTCACCGCCTTCTAGCACCCATATGATAAAAAGGGGTTGGGGCTTGCCATAAGGGCAATAGGGTTGGGAAAATCATATAGGTGCTAGGGCTTGACGTGACCAGCCGATTAATCGGAGGGGGCCAAAGTGGAATATTGCAAGTCATGAACTGCTCATCCACCTGGGTTCTATCCTTAAGCATCACGGGTCGCCACCAGATCGGCCAACAGGTGGCCCCATGGAGGGGGGTCTTATCCCTCTGTAGAGGTGCAGTCGGTGTATTCTAACGCCCCAGCTGACTGAGTGGTCCTATTTTGGTAAATACAGATTCAATCCAGGTACTGTTATGACACACCTTGTATATATACACACACACACACACACACACATATATTATATATATATATATATATATATATATATAAAAATAATGCATAGATAAACTAAGAAAAACATTTGTTTTTTTAAGTATCTATGTTCAAAGCTAATCCTCCTAATTGATCTAAATAAAAAAAAATGTTGGACATTAAATATTTAGCAAAACATTTTTAGACAAGACATTTAAGACAAGTTATTTTATGAACTAATCAATCTTAGAGTTTCTCATGTTGCCTTTCTATATTTTATTTTCCCATTTTCAATGCATCCATTTAATTGTTCATGTTTACAAAAAATAGAAAATATTTTTCAAGATTTTCAAAATAATTCTCCATTGCCTTTTTTTTTTTTTCCAGAACACATTTACTATTTGCTCTTTTTCAGTTATTAAAAACAAATGTCAAATTTTCCTTGCTTTCCACTTGTGTATTCAAATCTTATAAACTGTGGTGCCATTGGATAAGTAAAAGATATACATGGGTGGTTTTAACAACAAAAAAAAAAAAACAACAAAAAAAAAAAAAACAATTTTTTTTTGTTTCATCTACTCACTGAAATACCACAATGAAACATTCTATGAAACCAAACCCATTCGGTGTAGTGCTATAACTACTGAGTGACCATATCCAAGAAAACACTGTTGACAAAGACTTTCAGATTTTAATAAAATTAATTTTTACCAACATTTATATTATTGTAAGAGGAAAAGATTGAACAAAAATAAGATTCATTCAATTGACTATTTTTTTTAGAAAACAAATGTGAAATCTATTAAAAATTTTTTTTTTAAATAGACACCTAAAAATTCCTCCCCCCCCCCCAATAGTGTCTGGAAAAACAATTATTTTCGGGAATATGTAAAGTTTCGCTTTTATTGGCTTTTCTGATAGATTTAAGTGCTCATATCTCCGCCAATTCTTAGAATTGAGCGCTTTGGCATCAATGAATTCTACGCATCAAAATCTATCAGAAAAGCCAATAAAATCTAAATTTTAGATATTCCCGAATATAAGTGTTTTTTCAAACACTATAAAAGTGGTTATGAAAATCAAAAAAAATTGACACCTAAAATTTTCACGAAATTTGTGATTTTGAGGCACTATAAGGGCAGTTTTAAGTGTTCATATCTCTGCCAATCCTTCGAATTGAGCGCTTTCTTTGGAATCAATGAATTCTACGCATCAATATCTATTAAAAAAAGCCATTAAAATCAACACCAAAAATTTTAACGAAATTGGAAATATTTAAGCTCTATATGGTGGGTTTTAAGTGCTCATATCTCCGCCAATTCTTAGAATTGAGCACTTTCTTTAGCATCAATGAATTCCTTGCATCAAAATCTATCAGACTAACTATTACTGCACACACCTATATATATATATATATATATATATATATATATACAGTTGTAGAAAAAGGTTTTTCTTTCTACCGTGGTTTCGGTGTTCAAGGTACACCTTCCTCAGGAGAACTAAGTTATATATATATATATATATATATATATGAATATGAATAAAGATTACTTGAGCCTTCAAATGTTCAAGATTGGTTTCATAGTAAGGGAAGAAGAGTAAATCATGCTCCAATGTCAAAAAAACAACTTCTGGAATAAAATGTAAAAAATTGTCCTTTATATTTAAGACTTTTAACGAGTCCATAACATAGCTAAGATGAAACAAATAATTCTAGCATATGGTCTCCCCAAAGTGGTGACACTGATTTCTTTGATATTGTCACTGGAATCTTGCAAAAAGATACATTAGCGCCATTTCTATTTATAATCTGCCAAGATTACGCACTACAAACGTCAATAGATCTATTCAAAGAAAATGGATTCCCACTAAAAAAAAAGAAGAAAAAAAAGCAGGAAGCAGACAAGATCACACAGAAACTATTACATATGCACAGATGATCAAGCACTTTCCACAAATACACCTGTCCAAGCTTAATCTCTGCTGCATAGCCTAGATCAGGTAGCCAGAGGCATTGGCCTTTATGTGAAAGCAAATAAAACAGAATTTATGTGTCTTAAACAAGGTGAAGCCATCTCCACATTAAATGGCAAGCCTCTGAAATTAGTAGATCAGTTTCCATACTTTGGTAGCAATATCTCATCTACTGAAAGCAATGTCGGCATACACATGGGAAAGATATGGACTGCTATTAATAGTTATTTACCTCACATGCCATATATGCAGGTGTGACACAAGGTCTTTTTAATGTGGGACCATCCACGAGCCAAAAATCATGGTATGGAAAAAATGCGTAGATCCCATTGGCATTCCCCCACAAGGGGGGCACCTCAGGCACTACACAATAAACCCAGCCTTGTCTCTTTAAATCAAGGGGGCAGGTATTGCCTGGGGAGATAGCCCCCTGGGATCTACTCCATTAATTACTAACCAGTCTAAGGCTGAAGTCACTGGACCCCAGTCTGAGCCAGGTCTATTAATAGGTTACTGACCATTTGGAAATCTGATCTGCTGATAAAATAAAATGGGAATTCTTCCCAATTGTAGCTGTGTCAGTACTACCATATGGTTGTAACACTTGGAGAAGAAGCAAGATGGGAACTACATAAAGATGCAGCTTGCTGTTCTGAACAACCCATGGAAGCACCACATTACAAAACAACAGCTGTACAGCCACTTACCTCCCATCTCACAAAACATTCAAATAAGATGAGCAAGATATGCTGGGCACTGCTAAGAGTGACGGCTAATAGGGAATTATGGCAAAAGAGAGACAAAGGAATATGTGTTATCAGCATGACATGATGATGATGATGATGAATTATTCTAATATAACCAAATATTTTATTACATAGTTTATGAATGTGCATATTAACTTTATTAGAAAGAAAATCTTTAAAAAATCTTTTGCTGTTGAGAAAAGAATAAAAGAATTGGAGATTTTTTTCATTGTAAATCATGTTTGTTATTTTCTTGAGAAATAAATCTGTAAATTTGTTGCTGGATTTTAACAGGTTTTTATTCTCACTTTAAAAAAAATACTTTGAACAAGGCTGGATTTAGTAAATGTTTTCAAATCGGATAATAGGAATCTGTCTTTAAATGCTACTATGGTACAAAACTTTATTAAACATTTCTGAATTTATGTTTTTTCTTCAAATAGTTAAAATGCTTTAATTTAAAAAAAAGTAATCTACAGTGGAGATTGCAATTTAATAATAATATAGGGTCTACATAAAGAAACACTCACTCTGGTAATTTGATTTGGGTAATGTCTAACTAAGGGAGATAACTCCAGGTGTAGATTTAATTTAACAATATCATCTATGGGTATCATTATGTTCTTTTCAGCTTTGAACTAAAATCAAAATACAAAATATATTTTTGAAATATCCACCATGCACAAATGATTAGCTTTTAAACGGAGTTCCATTTTCTTATTCTGGTGCAATTTCAGGGAAACTTTTTAGTGAAAGTCTGTTGACATTCCATTGCTATTTCAACTCCATTTTGGATTTTTAAAATGATTCTTATTGTTGTTGTTGGCCTCCTTCCGTCTGCAAAAGACGATGGAGTATTTTTTTTTCTTTTTTACTACATAGCCTGGGTGATTTGTTTTGGAGGATGCACTGTTGCCCATGCAGCAGATCCCCTCTCTCCACACTGTCACTGTGGTCCAAAGGAAAGGATAAGAACCTATGCAGTTTGGCAATGGCAGTGTCTCGGGAGTTGCTGTGTAGCACTAAAATTCAGTGTTACTTCAACTTAGGGACTCCGGCTCCGGATTTGTTTTCAGTGTTTACTCTCCTGTAATGAATCTGATATAAATTCTATAAATAGTAACTGACTTGAACTTGAGCTTAACAACCACCATTGGCAGCCTTTAAGCAAACAGAAAATAAAATAACCATTTTTAAGGAAATAGAAAAGTGGAAACAAAAAACAAAAAAAAAAAAACATAAATATATTTTGTAGAAAAATGTTACCCCCCTCCAAATAAATATATTAATGTTTTGCAGGCATATTAACACTTACATGAAGTACAATACTTAATTTCCTGTATTGACCAAAATGATAATGATGTTAAATTTAACAAACAATAATATTGCTGTGAGCAAACAATCCATTTACATATTCAATAATGAAATCTCTCTTTTTTTGTAATCCAAACATTTTATGAATCTTATTCTATATTATTATATACATTATCAACCAGAAATAAGTACACCCCTTGTTTATTTTCTTATTAACCACACATACCAAGATCTTATTATTTTTAGTGGAACATTCTACAATCAAAATGGATATCTATATATCAATACTCATGTTCCTTAAAAGTACGATCATTATCATCTTGCAACACCCTCTAGTTAAAAATGAGACCGTCCAAATCAACCAAGATGTAATGCAAAAATGTAAATCCTGATTATCTGCTGTTGCTTATCTGCCAAATTCTTATTTCTTATGAGTGTCAGCTAAATAATGGACCATTCCATTTTTATTATAAAAAAAAAAGGGGAAGGGAAAGACGTATGATACCGATAAAAAATAAGAAAGAAAGAAAAAAGAGAATAGGTAAAAGATAGAGAGAGAGGGTGAGTGCGCAGAAGTGATAACGCTAATCTGTTTCAATCAAGCATAATGAAAAGATGAAAAGAAGGAAAGAAAAAAAAAGTGAGAGAGGGTTAAATCAAGATTATTATACTTTTTATATATTGAAGTATTTCACAATAGCTCTTAAGATGTAACACCCCCAGTTTTATGACTTATCATTGGCCCCCATACACAATACCCCTACTTACACATACAATATATGTATACACACATACACATGTATGTATACATACACACATATATATCTATATATATATATATATAAGAAGTGATAACGCTATTCTGTTTCAATCAAGCATAATGAAAAGATGAAAAGAAGGAAAGAAAAAAAAAGTGAGAGAGAGTTAAATCAAGATTATTATACTTTTTATATATTGAAGTATTTCACAATAGCTCTTAAGTTGTAACACCCCCAGTTTTATGACTTATCATTGACCCCATACACAATACCCCTACTTACACACACATGTATGTATATATACGCACATCTATATCTATATCTATATATATATATATATATATACACACACACATCACCCACCAGAACACACATACATATCCATCTGTGGGTGGTCCCAATCCATTCCCAATCTACACACACACACACACACACATACTTATCTTATATGTGGGTTTTCTTACTACTTATTCAATTATCTAACTATGCAGTTATATGCACACACACTAGCCTGCACCCAACGTTGTGTTATAAAGTAAACATATCAAACGTTGCAATAATTAAATTATCATATGTGGTATATCCACAGGTCCTGCTAGTTATTAAGTATTACAGCATTACCCATAGATAAGTACACCCCTAACTATTTTTTATAAAAAGTTAATTTTTTCCTAAACCAAAGCGAGCAGAATTTTATCATTTCTTGTTGAAAATTATACTGTTACATAATTTATGAGCAGCTTATAAATTATGAACATACATGTAGTTAAAATATTTTGAATTAGGATCTGTTAGGTTTAGAATGACGGGGTCCATGGAAAATTACCCGACAGTTATGGACGGGTAATAACCTTTTGATTAGACCCTTTGAAAGCACGCGATCGGACGCATGAGATAGTTTAGTTTAGTTTAGTTTAGATTCGACTCAGTTTTCAAGGAGTGTTGACGCTATTGTCAGCTCTGGTGGGTTGGTCTCACCACTGCAGAATAATGGGCAGGGTTGCAAAATAAAGCTTGATCAAGAAAACAACCATGTCTTGTTTGTTAATTGAATATTAAAGACAATGACCAGCCCAGCACAAAGAAGAATCAATGAGGGAGAAGACCAACCCTTAACAGAAGGCCAGAGTAAATGGCCAACGAGATAGAACCAGTAGACAAGTTAGCAGGAACCAGCAGTAAGCAGAATTTACCATGTAAGACCACCTTTCATCTCTAATCTAACTATCTCTAGTTTATATACCTGATGTTGAGCGAGTATATAACAAACGATTATATCATCTATAGAACAATACTCAGGTTCTTCAATCTTCCGACCATTCTCATCTTGCAACACCCTCAGGTTAAAAATTAGAGGAAAAGCAAAAAAAAAAAAGAAGTAAAGTTCGCAAATCACCCTCGGCGGAATCATGGGCTGGGGAAATAAATCTTTATTATTAAGAAACACCAAGTCTTGTCATATTAAGTAAATATTAACGACAATGACCAGCCCAGCACAAAGAAGAATCAACAAAGGAGAAGACCAACCCTTAACAGGAGCCCAGAGAAAATGGCCGATAAGTTAGACAAAGAACCAGAAGCAGAGTTAAAGAGTAAAACTATCATCTACCCTATCTAATCTAATCTGTCTGTCTGTCTGTCTCTCTCTCTCTGTTTTTATACCCGATGTTGAACGATTTAAAAAAGTTTTTTTTTTGGTTTGTTGGTTGGTTGGTTTGTTTTGTTTTACAGCATATCAACCTCAGTGGGTAATTTAATGCCAATAAAGTTTTGAAATAAAGTCATTCTTAATGGATACTCAATTTTTTTTATAAATACATTTTTCTATTTAACCCATAGATTGGACCCTAACAGGTACTACCACTCCAGGTCAGAGTGGACCAGGGAGCAATGGTGATGAAGGGGTGCTCCATATTCCCCAAACCTCCAAAACTGGAACCTCACCATCAGATAGAGTTTAACGCCATTCCCAGGACATGTAGACCCTCAGCCACCGCCTTCTAGCACCCATATGATAAAAAGAGTTGGGGCTTGCCATAAGGGCAATAGGGTTGGGGTAATCATATAGGTGTTAGGGCTTGATGTGACCAGCCGATTGATCGGAGGGGCCTCTCTGACCGCCCGTCTAGCCCAAGAAAGGGCCAAAGTGGAGTATTGCAAGTCATGAACTGCTCAACAACCTAGGTTCTATCCTTAAGCATCACGGATTGCCACCCACGGCCAACAGGTGGCCCCATTGGGGAGTCTTACCCCTCTGCAGAGGTGCAGTCGGTGCATTCTAATGCCCCAGCCGATAGGGCGGATGTTGGATGAGTATATAACAATATAATCGTAACAGATATTGTTAAGTATTACAGTATCTCTCATAAATTAGTATAACCCTAATAATTATCTATTGGCAAGCTAATTTTCTTTTAAACCAGACATACCAAGATTTTAGTGTTTCTAGTGGAATATTATACAAAGAAAACAGATATTATTAGGTATTATTTATTACTAAACTTTACAGCATAGAAGCTCTACAACTAAAAATCGAAAAATATATGTAGCAATCAGAGCACTGGTTGACTATACATAAATGGATATGTAGTAAAATGATGACAGCCAAGAAGAGAAAATGGAAAGACTGCATATTGTCATAGTGAAATGCTTTAGAGATTGGTAATAAATAATACCTAATAATATCTGTAGTGATGGGATAATGTTCCACTAGAAAAGATAAACTCTTAGTTTCTTTGGTTTAGAAGAAATTAACTTTTTATAAAAGATTGTTTGGAATGTACTTATTTAAGCATAATATTGTATGATTACAGTATATTTAGTAGTTTAGGAGTTTGGTGATAAATAATACCTAATAATATGTTTTATATTCAGTATATTTTAATACTTTAGGATTCTTTGTTGTACTCTTCTATTAATAATGGAGATTCGCTTCCGGTTTTTGTCTGTAACAAAAATTACATCACTGCTTACGTCACATTACCCAAAATTAATCATAACATAGAATAAATACACTCAAAATTTGAACATGCAACATTAGACTGTCCTCATTGTTTTTTAAAACAAGTTTTAATAAATACATGACTGCTATTATATATCTATATATAATTTGTTTTATTTTAATACATATTTAAAGTTTACATTTCAAATTGTTTTATTTTTTAATCCTTTAATGAATTTGATGATTTTACTTACTTAGGGTACAAACTCGCTGACATTGAATTTTGAACTCCCACTCCTCAGGCAATATGTTTCAAAAATCTATTTTTATTTTGTACTAGTAATATTAATAGAAATAAGAATTTGGTAACATGATGTCTAGAAAAGAGCTAAGTAATATAAAAGCATAGCTAATATTTGCAAAGTGAGTTTTAATGTTTGATATAATATGCACTTCACATTGATTGGGTGAGTCTAAAGAGAATAGCATGATAAGTTTATAAGTTAGAGACCCAAAATTACAAAATGTTAACAGTGTAGCGATTGTCTGCCCCTGCCGGGATGGACTTGGGTCAAAAGAGTTATCTTCCCTTACCACGATGGTTTCGCCAATAGGTGACACTACTAGCTGAGTATTTAAACCCAGCCCGGAAGACCTCTGCCTCTCTCTTGATCTAGCATCCACAAAAGATGGACTAGATGCGTGGTGTTTGTCCATTAAATGGAGGGCTTTGCCCCCCAACTATCAGTAAGTGACTCTCATATTATTCATGACTCTTTCTTACTTCCAAAGGACTTTTGTCCTATCCGTTTTGTATCTTGTCATATATGTCAATTTCCACATGCTCAGACAATAAAGTCTGTATTGTTGTTATGTTGTACTTCTTTGTTTGTATTTATTTATGTCTGTATTCACCTATGTTGGAAGGTTATTCTGATCCTTCTAACTTATTATAAGAACCACAAATTCAATTCTTATAACTTTTTGACCAATAGGATCCAGGAGCAGATATGACATCATCATATAAACTTTTCAGACCCCCACCCTCATAAGATAACATAAAACTATAATCAGTAAATCTCTTTTCTTCTCTTATGTGGATTTATCTTTTGAACTAACAATTAAGTATTGAGATTTTTTTGTACTTTTTGACACACCTTGTATTGTAAAAAAAAAAGTTCCATTCAGTAATTTTTTTCAGAATACAATGTGTGTCAAAAAAGTATCAAGTTTAAAGCTGTATTTACCAAGATTAGAAATGAAGAATGAATGGAACATTATTCTTTATCAGAATACAAGGTGTGTCAAAAAGTACAAAAAATCTTGATACTTTTTTGACACACCTTATATAAATTTGATTATCATTTCTGCTGAATTTGAAACAAATTTTCAGAAAACTCTTTGACAATGGAGATAATTTTATTTCTTTTTTCCACTTGATACACTTTTTATTATCACCAATAAAAACTGATAGTTTAGATTTATAATGACTATTGTCGATTCCAAGTTTAGAGAAATGCAAATCACTAGCATTACCATTTCTGTTCTTCAGCAAAGCAATAATTAACATCTCTTGTAGCGGCACCTTTACAGCTGTCATAACAGTAGCGGACATTATGCATATTGTCATTTGGTTGTGCCTGCACACTAACATGCAACAACTTTTTCTTATAATAATTTCAGTTGTGGCCATTGATTGATTGAGAGGGAGAGAGAAAAGGAGAGAGAGAGAGTGAGGAGAGTGAGGGAAGGAGTGAGGAAGGAGGAGTGAGAAAGAAGAAGAGGAGTGAGAAAGAAGAAGAGAGAGTGAGAAAGAAGAAGAGGGAGTGAGTGAGAAGGAAAAGAGAAGAGTGATAGAGAGGGAAAAGAGAGAGAGAGAGAGAGAGAAGAGGGAGAAAGAAGGGAAAAGAGAGAGCGAAGAGAGAGAGAGAGAGAAGGAGAAGAGAGAGAGAAAAGAAGAAAGAGGATGTAGAGGGGAGAGGGAGACCGAAGAGAAGAGAAAGAGGGGAGAGAGAAAGAAGGGAGAGAGGTAGGGGATGGAGAAGAGAAAGGGGAAGAAGAGAGAGAAAGAGAGAAGAAGAGAGAGAAAGAGAAAGATAAAAGAAGAGAGAGTGGAGGGAGAGGAGAAGGAGAAGAGAGAGTGGGGAGAGGAGAAGAAGAAGAGAGAGTGGAGGGAGAAGAGAAATAGAAAAGGAGGGAGAGGAAAAGGAGAAGAGAAAGAGAAAAAGAAGAGAGGAGGGAGAGGAGAAGGAGAAGAGAAAGAGAAAAGAGAGAGGATGGAGAGAGAAGGGGAGAGGGAGAGAGAGAGAAAGAGAAAAGAAGAGGAGGGGAGAGAAAGAATAATCCAGAAATGGAAGCTAGTGGCAATTTGATTTCTATTCAACAGAATCAACGATAGAACTTCATTCCTCTTGACTTGAAAAACAGAATAACTTTCAAGTGATTAGTTCCCATTCAAAATCCACGACTGACCACAGAAAGTATCCTTGACTTGCTAAGGGAATATTTGACCTTTGTGCAAGCTAAGGGGGCAAACAGTGTCTGGATATTAAAAACATCGAGTAAAAGATATTGATTTTGTTTTACTTATTGTTTTTACTTACCCCCCTTTTTTTTGTAGAGTGAAAGAGAGAGGCTAGCATTGTATTTAAGCTAATATTGATCTGATGTATATTAATTTGATTAATAATGGATGACATACATCTCCAAAAGATGTTTTTTCTTCAACTGGCTTAGGATGCACAGAACATTAGATGTCCACACCAACATTACTCATAGAATCAGGCTATTATATATATATATATATATATATATATATATATATATATATATATTATATATATGTGTGTGTGTGTGTGTGTGTGTGTGTGTGTAGAATATATAAAGATTTCCTACAGAAATCCTTTCTCTATAGGAATGCATTAAAAAGGATTTCACTATAAAAATGCATCAACTCTTTGCTTACCAAATTTCCCCCCTGGCTGTACCAAATTTTTTTGGTATGTTTTTTTTACCTGTATTATATTTCAAAGTTTATTATGATTTACTAGCAAAATAAAAAACGCCCTCCGGCCGATGTAAAAAATAGTTTTTGAAACATATTGCCTGAGGGGTGAGAGTTAAAAATTCAATGTCAGCGAGTTTGTACCCTAAGTAAGTAAAATCATCAAATTCATTAAAGGATTAAAAAATAAAACAATTTGAAATGTAAACTTTAAATATGTATTAAAATAAAACAAACTATATATAGATATATAATACCAGTCATGTATTTATTAAAATTTGTTTTAAGAAACAATGAGGACTGTCTAATGTTGCATGTTCAAATTTTGAGTGTATTTATTCTATGTTATGATGATTTTGGGTAATGTGACATAAGCAGTGACGTAGTTTTTGTTACAGATAAAAACCGAAAGCGAATCTCCATTATTAATAGATTATCTATTCACCCCAGAACTCATTCTTTTCAAATAAAGTCCTATCATTAATGTAATCTGAGTCCTTCTGCTCAATTATAATGAGATCTGCTGCTAGCGGATTACAGGAGGATTGCAGTGGTGAGAGACCTGCTGTGAGCGGCTTAAAGAAGGCAAAGAGTTAAAAATAATTTCACTATAGGATTACGCTGGAATTTATTAAAAAAAAAAATAAAAGCATTATCAGTGATCCGAAATTAATTCAAGCATTACTGACCATCAGTCTACTATATTTATAACATATAAACATTTCTTATAGAAATTCAAAGGATTTTACTCCAGAAATGATTCATAGCATGCATGTCAAACCTACAGCTCTCAGCATGCACAGGTGCACTCTCATACAGCGCTTTTACAGTACCTCAGGTTTTTAAAAAGTTTTTCAAACGGTTGTTTATTTTCATTAGGGCAATGTGTTAAGAAACAGTCTGTTATCAATGTATTGTCTCTCAACCCTTCCTTTGAGTTGCAGAAGGAGGAGGCAAACTCGGTGAATGAAAGAGAGTGAGTCTTTCCTCTTGCCTTCTTCTGCTTTCAATCAGCACATAGCTATAATTGAAAGTGACAGTGACACTTGTATGTTTTAATATTTCAAACTCAGTCAGAAATAGTCTTCTTTTAACAAAAATGTTTTTTTTGTTTTTTTTTTTAGATATGTATGCATTGGCTTTTAGTTGATAACAAAGGGATTAATGATAGCAATCATCACTTTGTTCTGTTAATGAGAAGAAGGATTTAAAGGCTTAGTTTTCATGTACGGCCCTCATGACAGACATATGTAATCCATGCAACTCTTGTGGTCTACTCAATTTGATATGCCTGATTTACAGAGTTTAGAGTTTCAAAGTTAGAAATTCCTTTGGTGAAAATTTTTAATTCAAAACTTTCTGGTTAAGCAGTTGATTACAAAAGAATTTCTCTTAAAAATGTTATCAACCAAAAGAAAATCTAAATATTGTAATAAAAATGAAAATTGATGCATATCACATAAATGCGTCCTGGCCTCCTGCCCTAAAAAATGCTAAGCAATGCCTGCTGAAAATCTGACCCATGCTACTTACAAACTCTTTAGCTGTTTGAAGGCGTTTTTGAAGGCAATATGAAAGCGATATTTTACCCCCCCCCCCCCACCACACCTCCAAGTCTTTTCTTAACATGTAAATATCTTACCCCCCACCTCTTTAAAATATTTTTTTAGTGGTTTGAAGGCGTTTTTATCAACAAACTTTTTTTAGTAGTTTGAAGGTGTTAAAAGTAAACCAGGTTTTTTTATCAACAAGTAAATGTAGATATTTTAAAATATCTTTTTTCCCCCATATTTTCATTTTATTTTAATTCAAAACAACTGTCACAAATTTTTTAATAAATACAACCAAGTTTTGAAAATAAAAACCATCAATACATTATTAAACAAATATACACGTAGGATTTTCAGCAGGCACCACTTCGCATTTTTTAAGGGCAGAAGGCCAGGACGCATTTATGCAATATGCACTGAAAATATTTTAATTTAAAAGAAAAAAGGAAAAGTGAATGATTTCTCATTTAAAAAAAAAACAACAAAAGAAATATTTTAAATTTTTTAACTTGTTTAAAGAAATTTAAATACAACACACATGAATTATGACAGAATGAGATGTGATCTAATTAAAAATTTCAAAATAATTAATGAAATTTTTGATTATGAAAAACTGTCAAGGCAGATTTCAAAAACTATTTTTCTGCTAATAGAGTAATATACTTTTGGAAGAAATTGCCTAATCAGCAATAGCATAAAAAATTTAAAGATTGAATTGGATGAATTCAGAAATAATGGTCAAAAAAAGAAATTAAAGGGCATTTTTCGGAACTATAGAAAAAGGGGGCCAGTTTAACTCAGTCAGTAAGCTCCTGCCTAGGAATTGCCAACTCAGCGCATGAGTAGCAGAGATTGGGTAACCTGATTTGTGCGGTAAAATGGAGAGCTGATGGTAGGTGTGGCACTCCACCTCAGCAAAAAACAATCTCCTGGTTAGCACTAGTGAAAACAGGATAGACTCACTTGCTGTCCGGCTGTAAACCAACGATAGGCCACTCTGCCAACTCTACTTACTTTTACTATAGGATAAAATATTTAATAGAATTTGATCTGTATATTAATATTTGTATATGGTCTGTGCAAGAATTTTTTGCTCTTTTAATGCTTGATGTAAGAAGATGGTAAAAAGACAATATGCCCAAGAAGGTAAAATAAATGAATAAATAACAGTCAACAAGAACAGTAATTGGATATTTCATATTATCAGAGATGCTGATAGGTACACGTCCTGCGTCACTGACGCATAAATATCTAAAAGATGCAGAAAAATCATATCCATGCATCCCAGTGGGTTTTTTTCTTCCCCCACCACCAGTTAAGTGTAAATACATTTAAATATTTTCTTGGAAACGAATTACACTGTATTGGGTACAAGGTAGGGGTTAGATGGCTTTAGCTGTTCATAAAAAAAAACTCTATAATTTATTAAGAAACTTTAGTTGGGACCCATCAAATTCCTGGGGACTCATTCAAGTCAAATCCATGCATCACAGGATTCACTAAATTAAAAAGCTATCAGCATAATCTGTATTATTCATCCTGATAGTGAACATCTATAAATCATATTAAAGTCAGTTTCAGACCGAGTCACACACACCGCAGCCGCAACCAAAGCAGCAGTAGCAAAGTGATTTAGTTGCTGTATTAACCAGTCAAGTTAATGCATCACTTGCAATTGAAATTTGTGCACACAAATATTATTTGTAATCTGCATTGGACAAACATTTAAAAATATCTTATAAAGGAAATTATGGGTCTGTAATTGTAACTATGTCACCACTGACATCACGATTCCCTTAATTATTTACACTATATTCTCATTTTCAAATAATCATTACTTAATTTTAATTAGCATCTTATGTATTAACGATGTTCTTATTAAAGTCTGAGTTAGATATGCATCAAAACAGCCCATGTTTTAATGCATTTAAAATCCTACAATGTTTCTTATATATTCTGAAGAAATAAAGGTTTACATAATATATGGTATGGATAATTTGCATACTGGTTTAAACAAAACTAGGTTTAATATATTATTACTCGGTGTTATTGATTTATAATATTATTGTTTTATTCTCAAACGTATTACAATTTTATAAAGAAATCAATTAGAAGAAAAATGAGTGCTACATAACTTACATTGGATTAAAAAAAGTCACATGATCAAATAACACTTTAGTCAGTTAAAAATGGCCAATGAGAGAAGATTTATTCTAGTTATGCTCTAATCAATGATTTTCCCTCTTGAGAGTGAACCTGGTAAGATGAAATTTGTCACCAAGAAATAAAATATGTGCACATAAAAATGTGTCTAAGTTGGTTTGGTTTCTTTGTTTAATGGCATATCAACCTTCATATGTTATTTAATGCCAAACCCATCCTTGTAGAAGAACAGCAGTGATACTATTTAACTCATAAATGGGGATACAAAAATAGAGAGAAAGACACAAAGACACAAAGAGAGAGAAGACACACACAACACAAAGAAGAGAGAGAGAGAGAGAGAGAGAGAAGAGAGAGAAGAGAGAGAGAGAAGAGAGAAAGAAAGAGAAAGACACAAAGAGAAAGAGAGAGAAAGACACAAAGAGAGAGAAAGACACAAAGAAAAAGAGAGAAAGACACAAAGAGAGAGAGAGAGAAAGACACAGAGAGAGAGAGAGAGAGAGAAGAGAGAGAGAGAGAGAGAGAAGAGACAAAGAAAGAGAAAAAGACAGAGAAAGCACAAAGAGAGGGAGAGACACAAATAGAGAGTCTAAGTTGTTCTTATCCCAACACAGAAGAACTTAAAGTTGGGGTCACAACAGCAACATGAAAGCAAGATGATAAGATGGCGGACTCTGAAACAACAGAGCAATGTGGTAACAATCAAAGGACAAAGTGAAATACCTGGAGAAAATAAACTAGATTGGAACTACACAAGGATGTTACATGATGTTTTAAACATATCCTGAAATGAGCACCTTACAAAGCAGCAGCTGTACGGCCACTTACCTCCCATCTCACAAACCATCCAATTAAATGAGCACTACTCATAAGTGACATTATCTAATGGACTTCTATTACACCAATGTTGGCTGACCAGCAAAAACTTACACTCATCAACTCTGTGAATACAAGATACCGTCTAGAGCATTGGTTCTCAACCTTTTTTTAACCAAGGGACCCCTTTGATTCTTATTTTAGTCTGACGGACCCCCTATAGCCACTGTAACACTATGCTCTCCTTGTCGAATGGAGAGCTGAGTTGAAACGCTTGTTTACTTTACCTTGTTGGAATGGCTGGATGATGACGCTACAATTCTTCATTACATCTTGCACTCATTTTACTGAATGAAGTGATGATGTGTCCACATTCCTTATGGTACGGCTCTTACTTCTAATGGAATGAATGATGTGTGGCTAGTAGAAATATTCAATATACTTATCTCTGTACTTGTACTACATCGGAGAGGGTGGAATCCTTGTTGCTAGGCTGCTGTTCAGTTGACTGGCAATTCTATGATGTTATGGAGTCTGGACGCCAACTTGGGGCTGAGAGTTATTTTGCCTTGTGTCATTTTGAGTATTTAGTAATACAAGGCCGCTTCTTTTCACTCATGAGTATTTTATTTTCCCCAAAATTACAACTGCTGAGATCAAGAAATTCCAAGTCTTACTCTGTTAATGCATTCTCCCAGACTCAATTTACACTCTGACCTCTCACCCCTCCTTTCTCCTCTTCGCCAAGTACCATTCACTCATCCAATCAAACCACACCATGTGTCCATGCCAAATCATCACTTAAACTTTTCCATTCTAATCTACACATCAGGCCATCTTCACGGCTCCACTTCATGCCCATTATGTAACAGCCACTTGATGTTTAAAAATCCAACTTCATTTTTATAATTAATTATTTTTTTGCTTAAATGGACAAAAAAAATGTTAGATAGTCCTGGGGGCCATATGGCTCCCAGTTGAGAACTTCTGATCTAAAGGACTTACTGAAATTGTTTGTTTCAAGTGACGACTGAACGCAATCACTATAATCAATTTCTTCAATCACAAAAGTCCCCTCTCACAGTATTTTGCCAGCAACACTCACAGTAGTCCGTGCTCAAAAGTTCACTCGCTCAAATGTACGACTAACTTCAATTTAAGAAGATCAAAACACAACTAACCGTTGTCTGTGAGGTAGGACTTAAATAATAAGTAAATTCCCTCCCCATGATCTTACATCCGGGCTAATCCCATGGTGCTGACCAGTGTGGAATTTGTATATTCAACAGGGGTGACAGTACTCTGCCTACAAGCCACTGTTTACGATGAGGAGGCTGCGAGTTCAATATTTCAAATCACTCACTACACTCCCCCCCTCATGCAGGCCAGACATATACAGACACATTTAGTCCTTGGTGGTAGGGAATCCTCAATTCTACAGTCCCCATTTCCGCCACTCACCTTGTGTTCTCTGTTACACTTACCAAGAGCAATAATTGATAGGGGCGGATTGCAAGAGAGAGTCAAGAAAATCTCTGCTGTCAGCACGCCTTAATAATGATGAAGATTTATTTATTCATGTAAAACCCACAAACAGCAAAACACATATATATATATTTACATCTACATGGAGGTGCGTGATCTAGAGTCATAGGAAATGGACTCATCGACTTTAGTTCAATATGGGTAAATAGCAGGGCAGACTGGGCTCTTTAACCATGGCTAGGTAAACAGTCTAGGAGAAGGAAAACTCTGAATTCAAACCTGTTAAACTCCGCTTAAGAAATTGACCTTGTGTCGCATCTTGCTCATGTGGAGGGGTTTGTGTGTGTGTGTATATATATGTGTGTGTATATATATATATATATATATATATAAATATATATATATATATTTACATCTACATTTACTTTTTTTCTTTCCTTAACAATTAGGAATTCATTTTCTTTTTTTGTTAACCATTCACTTATTTTTGATCTGAGTGAATAAGCAATTTCTTAATAGAAATTTCTCTAGGTAATTATCATCAAACTCTAGACAATTTCCTTGTGCTGGATTTATTGCAAGATGGTTCTTGCTGAATGCATATAATTGATTTGATATTTAGAAATATCAATGGCCATTACCAATCATGGGGGGAGGGGGGGCAGAGGGCAAGAGATTACTGATTCCTTTTCCTTTGAGGAAGATTAATTCTAAAGGAGTGCAGAGGTGCAGTGGCAACAAATAATAAACAATACATTGAATACAAACATTTTCACATTTCAGTCTGGACTGTTAATAACACTGAAAAATAAGATCAAATTATTCCAGTGACGAGGAAGTGAAATTTGTAGTGAAGAAGTGGCTCAAAGAACAGTCAACAGAATTTTACGGGGCAGGGATACATGCTCTTATTCGAAGATGGAACATTGCTATTGAGAGAAACGGTGACTATGTGGAGAAGTAGGGATATGATCCATGTTCCTGTGTTGGTAATTATACCTGTCCTAAACAAAATGGCATTACTTTTTGACACATTCTTGTACTATCAGGCTTAATTATAGAAACTTTGTACAAAGTCAATTAGTTTTATTTAATTTTGCTTCTTTTTCAGTGTCCAAAATAACGGTAGCATTACTTCTTGACTCACCCTCGTAGCTATTTCTCCAAAGGGAATTAATTAGCTGCAACAATGGTTGATGGAAGTCATGTCTCCCTGAAATTGATTTTTTGGCACAATATCAATTATGAATTTATTTTATAGAGCGTGGAAGTTTTATTATTAAGAAATCTCTCAAGGACAGCATATTGCCTGTGGGCTTTGATGGTATGCATGGTAGCTAGATCATTTACTCAAGATGTTTGACAGAAGAAATTTGTAGTATTATTATAAATACTATCTTCTGTATCCAGTTGGATATCCAGTGATTTCATATCTAGCAACATCTGGTATCTGGCTGGATATCAAAATCTATATCTAGTATATCATTAGTTAAAAGCATTTGATATTTAGGTAGATTAGGGCCAGTTTAGCTCAGTCGGTAGGCGTTCGACTAGGAACCACAAGGTACTGGATTCGATACCGGCCCTCGCCAACTCAGTGTATGAGTAGCACAGGAATCTGTGCAGTAAAGTAAGAACCTGATGGTAGTGTGGCGCTCCACCTCAGATGCCAAAACAATCTCCTTGGTCCAGCACTAGTGAAAAGGGGATAGACTCCCTTGCTATCTGGCTGATATACATCTAGTATATCATTAGTAAAAACATTTGACATTTACGTAGATTAGGGCCGGTTTAGATCAGTCAGTAGAGCGCGACTAGGAACCACAAGGTCCAGATTCGATACCAGCCCTCGCCAACTCAGTGTATGAGTAGTGAGTAAAGTGAGTATGGTAAAGTGAGGACCTGATGGTAGGTGGGGTGCTCCGCCTCAAATGCCAAAACAATCTCCTTGGTCTAGTGCTAGTGAAAGGGGATAGACTCCCTCGCTGTCTGGATTACATTGACTTGAGGCCACCCCTATGACTTTACTTAGATTAATTGTGCTAGAGGGGAAACAGGATGAAGAAAAGATTGTAGTGCCAATTTGGAAAATCAGGTGTCCTCAGTATGACACAAACCTCCATCCGGCGGTGAGGCTCCAGCTCTGGGGAGTGTTGAGTACCCCTTTGTTACTATTAATCCCAGTCCACCTCTTAGAGTCCCATCTATGGATCAAATAGATCTGTTTGAAAATTGTTTATATTAGATAGGAATTAAAATGGAATTATTATTGTTAGATAGGAATATTGAAACCATTTAACTGTGTAAAAATGATATATATAAGATAGGAATAGTTGATATAATATAACTGTGCAAACAAATGATTCTCAACAGAAGTGTAATTTAAAAAATGTAATGAAAAATTGAAACAATCAAATATTTAGAAATTGATCAAATTTCAGCATTAAATAACCCATAACAATTTTATGTGCCATTAAACAAATAAACCGATCTGAAAATCAGTATTTGAAATCCTGACTTAAACTGTAGCAGAAGACAGATCAGAAAATCTTTTACATTTAATCTTATCATTAAATCCTTAATCTTTTAATCTTGTTGTGTTGTTCTTGCTCAGTGTCCATTTTTTTTTGTCTTGTTAAGAAAAACAAGTCTGACATTTTGATCTATTGTTAAACTGTGGTCCGCCAGTCTTTTTTTCTTCTTCTACCCCTCCCCCAATCTGCTGGCTGGCTGGCTGGCTCTCACCCAGTATTTATGGTGAATGGGATGATCCAATTTACACCAAACAGTGGTGGACACATAGTAGATTCATTAGGAGGACACCCAGCATCACTAAAAACAAGAGTTGTCTAAAATATGGTAGATGAGGCTCCTTAGCCTTGGACAGCAATCCATCTAGACTAGGAAAAAGTCTGTTATAAAACCTTTGATGCCGAGCGACTATACCTCATTCCAAGGAAAGGCTAGGGGAGTAAACCCTAAAATCAAATCCAGAGCTGGATCTCAGTACTATCCAGCAATTCCGTTGCCAAACTGCATTGTTTTTTTTTGGGGGGGGTTGCCTTTCCTTTGGACCACAATGCCTGTGTGGAGAAGATGGACCTGCTGCTTGGACAACAGCTCATCCTCCATATCAACCTGCCCAGCCTACGTGGTTCTAGGATTTTTTGGGATACTACACCATTATCTCTAGTAGACAGATGGATGCCAACAAGTCCTCCCAGGTTATACTTGATTTTATGTATTAGCAAAAAATCTGCAGCAAAGAGATTTGCTATTTCTCTGAATTTTTGAGTTGAGGCTTGATAATTAGTATTGTTTGGATTATTCGGACTATTATCCTCATCTTTATTGTTATCTTTACAAACTTTTAGGCTGATATGCCCTCCAGCTTTCTTCAGGTATTTTTTGTCAGCCTCGGGAGCCTTCTTTTCGAACTCAGGAACCTTCTTGTCGTAATCTGGAGTCATCATGGAACTTTGAACCCAACCCTTTCTTCAATCCACGGAGGTATCCTGTTCTCATACTGCTAGCCTTAGCTGGGTACATAGAATAATAATTAACACAGCTAAACACCTGTACCCAGTTATGGCTAGTGGAATGAGAACAGGATACCCCCGTGAATTGAATAAAATTTTGGGTTCAAAATTCTGTGATGGCTCCCGATTACAACAAGAAGGTTCCTGAGTTCGAAAAGAAGGTTCCCAAGTTCGACAAGAAATACCTGAAGAAGGCTGGAGGTCACATTGGCCGAAACGTTGTACAGACAACAATAAAGATGAGGACAATAGTCCGAATAATACTAAGAGATTTGCTGTATCACTCTTCAATAAAACTACCAGTTTATTATTCATAATTGGAAGTATCATGTTCCGAATGTTCTCATATGCAAAGAATGCAGAGTATTATTCTGGGCCTGCATTCTTGATTGTACAAATACATTTGACACCTGCACACTCGGCAGTTATGGGGTTAACTGATATGAAAAATATTTACCTGGTAAAATTATCTATATAATGATACTCATGTTCCTTAATTATATGAGTGCTATCTTCTTGCAACGCTATCTGGTTAAAAAATGAAACCATCCAAATCACCAAAAATGAAATGCAAAAATGTAAATTCTGGTGTTGCTTATCTGCCAAATACTTATTTCTTAAGAATGTTGTCACATCATCTAGATAATGGACCATTCAGTTTTTATTATAAAGAAAGAAAGGTAAGAAAAAGGACATGCTACACAAGAAAAATATAATAAGAAAGAAGGAAAGGGTTGGGAAAAGATAGAGAGAAGAAATGAGCACACAGAAGCAATAACGCTAATCAGTTTCAATTAAACATGATGAAAAGAAGGAAAGAAAGAAAAAAAAATAGAGTGAGAGAGAGTTAAATCCAGATTATTATATACTTTTGAACATAAGCTCTTAAGTAAACATATCAAACGTAATAATTAAATTATCATACTGTATATACACAGGTCCCACTAGTTAATAATTATTATGAAAATTAGTTTTGATATATCCGGGTTAAGGGATATATTATGAAATTGGTATTTGGTATATTATCGTAGTAGTAGCTGGTATGTCAAATAGCAGTACATCTTCCGAGCAGTCGTGGTGTAGTCTGGCGAGTAAGTTTAGGCTTAGGCTTAGGCTCTTGTACCAACACAGTGTCGAATATTTATACATGACACTGTCCAATCAGATTATAGTGAGCGGGTACCAAGGTATTTACATATTCATTACATCAAGTTTTAATAAATTTATAATGCTAGAAAAGCTGCTAGATAACAAATAAGTGGCTGCGTCATGAGGCTCATTCAATAAATAAGGGAATTTTTTTAAAAAAGCAAAATAAATCTTTCAGAATTCTTTTTCCATAAATGTAAACTTTGTACTTTTTTGGAATTGGTTTATAAAAGAATATTTGTTTTGGTGTTATTCAAAATGAACAGAGATCTGTCGTCAAATATTTGGTGGTTGAGAAGTGCAAACCATGTGACATTTACAGAAGAATATGTGATTTATGCAGAGAAAGAAAAAAAAAAAAAAAAAACAGATTTACAAATGGGCTAAATAAGGGTTTTCCACTATGTTCTCAGTCGAAAAGATGTTCCATGGAGTAGAAACTCTGGTAAAGAAAAAGTACACAACAAAATGGTCATTAAAGAAGGTGATGCTTACAGTCTTCTCGGACATAAAAGAGCCAATCACTATTGATTTCCTTAAAAAAGGTACTGTTAATTAATTATTATTCTATGTTACTCTCACCCTTGACCAGGATTGAACCTGCAGCCTAGAAATGACTGTCACTTAGAACTGTCTTACATTGTTAACTATTGGGTAGTGGAACAGGCAAACACCTCCACAACTTAATGGACTGTTCTTGGCAGTAGTGGCAATAACTATTTAATCTGTTACAGTTAGTTCATTAACACAAACCTTCTAACTCCCAACCGGGAGGTCCAGTGAGCTTCGGCCACTGGATTAGGTTTTTGTAAATAATAGCGTCGATCCCAGGGAGCTATCCCCCCAGGCAATACCTGCCCCCTTGTGGGCAGGGCTGAGTTTATCGCCCAGCGCCTGAGGCACCCCCCATGTGGGGGAATGTCGAAGGGATCGACGCAATTTTTTGTTCTTTCCCGCCCATGAGCTTCGGCTTGTGGGTGGGCCCACGTTAAAATGAGGCCTTGTGCCCAGCCCATACAAGTGGGGTATGAGGCAAATACCCAGACCTACTACCCGGCCTAGCTGGGGTCCAGTGAGCTTCGGTCACAGTATCAGGTGTTGTTAATTAATAGCATCGATCCCAGGGGGCTATCCCCCCAGGCAATACCTGCCCCCTTGATTTAAAGGGGCAGGGCTGGGTTTATTGCCCAGTGCCTGAGGTGCCCCCCTTTGAGGGGGGAATGCCGATGGGATCAATGCAATTTTTTCCACCTGTCACCCATAAGTCTCGGCTTGTGGGTGGTCCCACGTAAAAAAAAGAGACCTTGTGTCCAACCCATACAAGTGGGGTATACGGTAAATATCCTGACCTAAACTTTGACTTTGTAACATTGTAAACAGTGCTTCCTATTGCCAACTCCTTAGGCAAAATTCCCCCATCTATTAAATAACCCTTGTATAATGGTTAGCAAGCTAGATTGGTCCTCTCTAGTGTAGAAGCCAAATTACTATCGGATTGGAAGACAAAGGTAGCAAGCAAGCCATAACTCAAATACGGATCCTCCATTGCCACACTGTCCTGTCGGCTGGGGCATTAGAATGCACCTCTGCAGAGGGGTAAGACTCCCCCAATAGGCCCACCTGTTGGCCGTGGGTGGTGACCTGTGATGCTTAAGGATAGAACCCAAGTGGTTGAGCAGTCCATGACTTGCAATACTCCACTTTGGCCCTTTCTTGGGCTAGACGGGCAATTGGAGAGGCCCCCTCTGATCAATCAGCTGGTCATGTCAAGCCCTAGCACCTATATGTTTGCCCCAATCCTATTGCCCTTATGGCAAGCACAGCCTTTTTTATCATATGGGTGCTAGGGCAGTGGCTGAGGGTCTATATGTCCTGGGAATGACGTTAAACGATGGTGAGGTTCCAGTTCTGGAGGTTGGGGAATGTGGAGCACCCCTTCATCACCATTGCTCCCTGGTCCACTCTGACCCGGAGTGGTAGTACCTGTTAGGGTCCCATCTATGTATTTATAAAAAAAATTGAATATCCATTAAAAATGAATTTATTTCAAAACTTTATCTGCATTAAATGACCCACTGAGGTTGATATGCCATAAAACAAACCAAACCATTGCCACAAGCAAATACAGAGTGATGGTTTATTTATCTAAGCACCATAGCACTACTAAAATCAGCAGCCAATCAGGACTCCAAGAATGATATCATCCATAAGCTAATATGGAATATTCTTGAGTGTCATATATACCAGCTGCTTCATGTCAAATTCACTTAGACTTAGCTGGTTGGTCACTTCAACAGCATTCTGACTCACTCACTTCAACATCTAGGTGCTCCAAACTTGTGGCCTTGAGCCAGACTAAGTAAATGCTGATGATAAGCAGATTAATAGGTATCAGTTTTTAGAAGAGACAGTGTTTCTTTAGTGTTGAGAGAATGGAAATATTGAGTGAAAGATAGGAATTGATTTTGCTCTTGTTTCAATAGCAACAACCAATAATATATCAAGACAACAAGAACGTTGCCACAAGCAGACAACTTGGTCTCTAATTCACTTTTATTAGTTTGTCCTAAATTCACTGAATCATTAGCTGCACATTTTTCAACACATTCACATCCACACAACATTTGCCTTTTTAATTTTCTCCAGGACAGACAAAACTAAACGCAAACAGAAAGTTGTCTACAAATAAACAAATTCATTTTGGTTATTCAGATGAACATTTCTATATTAACTTAGATGATCATGTAAAAACCCGATGGTGGATTTTACAAATCAATATTACAATACAAAGAAGGTGATTCATATACAGGGGGCTTCAATAAAATTGATATCATTTCATAATCTAATAACTTAACTAATTCTTAGTATTATTTGGATTATTCAGACTATTGTCTTCATCTTTATTGTTATCTGTACAATGTTTCAACTGATGTGCCCTCCAGCCTTCTTCAGGTATTTCTTGTTGAACTTGAGAACCTTCTTGCCATGATCTGGAGCCATCACATAACTTTGAACCCAACTCTTTATTCAATCCACAGGGTATTCTATTCTCATTCCCCTAACCATAGCTGGATACATGTACTAAGCTGTGTTAATCATTATTCTATGTTACTGCTGCCCCTGACCAGGATTGAACCTGCAGCTCAGAGATAACTGTCACTTAGAACTGTCTTAAACCAACGCCTTTATCCACTACGCTATATGTCCAATTGTACCTGAAGAAGGCCAGAGGGTATATCGGCTGAAACGTTGTACAGATAACAATAAAGATGAGGACAATAGTCCGAATAATCCAAATAATACTAATTAACTAATTCTCTTTTAAATAATTTAAAACTTTAACAATATCTGCAAAAACAACTCAAAATAATTTTTATGGTATATCATATATATTAATCAGCTCTGTGCGGATTCTGGATGTCGTGTAGAAGACCTGCAAGGGGTGTTGACTGATAGAGATGAGTTGCAAAGAGAGTCATCATGTGCTGTCTACCAGATGATGATGATGATGATGATTTCAACTTTGTTAATATTTATTTTAATCTATTGATATTTATCAAAGTATATTTTTGTATCTATCAATTGATTGATTAAGATCTGCTGACTGAGACTAGAAATGCCATTCATTGGAGAAGAAAAGGTATTTAAATATCAAACATTTTGAGTTGTTTCTACACATGTTCAAAACTGAAATCATTTGAATGAGAATTAGTTAAGTCATTAGATTACAAAATGATATCAATTATTCTGTAACACCCTCTACATCTCAAAAATGTTTGGAAACATCCTGTATTTTTTAAACAGAAGAAAAAAATTCTATTTAATAATAATGATTTGTTCTATTTAATAATAATGATTTTACATATTCCTATTTAATATAAATAATTATCAAACATATCTATCTGACTCATAGATGGGACCCTAACAGGTACTACCACTCCAGATCAGAGTAGGACTAGAAGTGGTACTCCACAAACCCCAGATCTTCAGAACTGGCATATTCTAAGCCGTGCCAATAGGGTCCTGGTTTAGAAGAAAGTTAACTTTTTATTAAAAGAATTATTAGGGGTGTACTTATATATATATATATATATATATATATATATAGGTGATGCTGAATATTCTATTACCACTCCAGGTCAGAGTGGGCCTGGAAGTAATGGAAATAAAGAAATTCTCCACACTCACCAGAGCTGAAGCCTCACTCTCAGATGCAGGTTTATCTCATACCCAGAACACTTGTTTTTTTGTGTGTTTTTTTTTTGGTTGAGGGCTTACCTCTTTGCAGAGGATATAGTCAGAGTATTCTAAGCCCCACTGACAGGGCTTCAGTTGATTAGTTAGTTGGTTGGGTTCATCTCAATCCATTGGGTCATTTTATGCCGAAGACGTTTTTTTGTTTTATTCATTCTTGATGGGTACTCAATTTGTTTTAAAAAATTTTTGGACCATATGACCTTTAGGCACCCTTTTTGATATCGATTAAGAAAGGACATGTTTTTCATTTACATCGTCAATATCCGGTTGTTTTAACAGACAATTTTAGATTTTTTTTTTAAATTATAAAACTAACCACTAACTCTAACCCCTAACAAACAAACGGATATTGACGGTGTAAATGAAAAACATGTCCTTTCTTAATCGAATTAAAAAGGGGTGCCTAAAGGTAATATAGTCCAAATTTTTTATTTAACCCATAGATGGGACCCTAACAGTTACTACTACTTTGGTCAGAATGGACTTGGGTGCAATGATGGTGAAGAGATACTCCACATTCCCCAGAATTGGAACTTCACCATTAGATAGAGTTTAACGTCATACCCAGGACATGAAGACCCTCAGCCACTGCCTTCTAGCACATATATGATAGAAAAGGTTGAGGCTTGACATAAGGGCAATAAGGTCGGAACAATCATATAGGTGCTACAGCTTGATGTGAGCAGCTGACTGATCAGAAAGGGCCTCTCCAACTGTTCATCTAGCCTAAGCAAGGGCCAAAGTGGAGTATTGCATGTCCTGGACTGTTCAGCCCCCAGGGTTTCTTCCTTAACCATCACGGGTCACCACCCACGGCCAACAGGTGGCTCCATTAGGGGAAGTGCAGTCGGTGTATTCTAAAGCCCCAGCTGACAGGGATAAAAATATACAGGAAATGTATTGTAGAGGGAAGTATAAATAGGATTGTTTCTCTTCAGTTATTTACTATAATTGTTACATAATTCTATAAGCAGCTTATGATTTATGTACGTACCTGTAGTTAGAATATTTTTAATAGGTTCTTTTAGATTCAGAATAACGGGGTCCTATGGAAAGTTACATGACAGTTATTGGTGTTTAAAAACCTTTGTACTTGACCCCTTGAAAAATACACGATGAGGCGTGACAGAATCCAAAGTGAGTTCAGAGTAGGTTGTCGCTCTGATGCTGTTTCTCGATCGGCGTGGAATCAACATGGGCTGGGTTGTGAAATAAAAGCTTCATCAGAAAAAACCAAGTCTTGTTAATTTAGTTAATATTAAAACAAGAAATAACCAGCCCAACACGAAGAAATCAACAAAGAAAATCCGCCCCCCCCCCCCAGCAGAAAGCCCTGAAGAGAAGTCAGCCCAGAGAAAATTGCAGCCAAGTTAGAACCAGTAAGCACAAGTTAACCAGTAATATCATCATCTCATCTCTAATCCACCTGTCTCTCTCTATTATATACCCAACGTACTATGTGCATATTATCATCATCATGTCGCGCCGGCAACACGGATATCCATGACAATCTCTCACCAACCTTCCCTATCATTCATTGCTCCTGGGAGGTCCTCTGCATGACATCCAGTATCCAAGCAGAGCTGGTCAATGAATGTCTTTACTGGTCTGCCCACACTGGCGTGCCCATGTGATGGCTTCCACAGAAGAATGTCACTTATGAGTTCGTCCTTGCTTCTCTAGCAGTGTCCGGCATGTCTCGTTTACCTTAGACAGATTGTTTGTGTGATATGGAGCAGGTGGCCATAAAGCTGTTTTCTCATGGGGTGTTGTTTCCACATCTTGTTTAAGACTGCACGCAGCATTCTTGTGCAGCTACCGTCTAGTTTATTCTCCAGTTGCTTCATTAGGGTCCAGGTGGTGCAGCCGTACAGTAGCACTGATACAACTATGGTGTACAACTCAATAACAACTCCTGAATTTGTTTGTTTCTTGTTGGTTGTTTTTTACAAGTGACAAGCTCTCACCTGTTGAAAACTACAGATATAGACAAACAATAAATAGTAAGTGATTTTTTTTTTAATTGGTCTACCGAATTCTTCAGGCAGATCAAAAATCCACCGCTCCCCTTTTTTTTTCTTACATAGAAAATTGTAGACTTTAACTGAAGTATTACACTTAGATCTTGAGGAGGAGAAAAACTAGCGCAGAATTCAAGCATAAAATGAACCCAAAATACTTATTGTTCTTCCTTTGTCTTTTGCGGAATATCTATTCTGAAATAATAGTAAACATCAAATTACCAGTGTGCTCACAAAATGGTGGCCAAGCTAACTCTAAACTAGCATGTGATACTACAGCTGGGAATTTATGAACCCAACCACTGAGCCAATAGTTTACTCCCCACCACCCCCACCCCCCACTTCGAAATGCCATCACAGCCATAAAGGTGAAGAGAGCTTTTCAAGCAGAAAAACAAACACTAAGTTTATCATCATTTTTTCTTCTTCTAACAACCATTTTTTTCTTTTTTTGTCTTCCATTTTTCTCTCAATTGTTTTTTTTTTCCTCTTTTTTCTGCCTATTTATAGAAACACCAATTCCTTTGACAGAAAAAAGAACAAAACAAAAAAAAACAAAAAAAAAAACAAACACATAAACTAGTTTGCCTGTTGTATGATACAGGTGAGTTAACTATAGATATCCTTGTGTAAACTACATACGTGAATCCCTCTCTCAAAGACACACACACAGATATTCACCTTCCAGAAGAAAACTTTAAAAGTAACATGAAAAGTACAGATATTTTATCAAAGCTAAAAGATAAATAGAACTCATTTTTGTTGACAAGTGTTTTTTTTTGTTCCCTTCAAACTGTAGAAATCATGTGACCTTTACAATTTAGACTTTTGATATTAAAAGCTATTGATTGTTATTTCTCGGAATTTTTTAGATGAGGCTTGATAATTAGTATTATTTGGATTATTCATACTATTGTCCTAATCATCATTGTCTTCTGTTCAACGTTTCGGCTGATGTGCCCTCCGGCCTTCTTCAGGTATTTCTTGTCGGACTCGGGAACCTTCTATTGATTGTTATTTGTCTGTATTTTTGAGATGAGGATTGATGTGAATAATTTTGATGTTTTGTACTGCTGTCCTCATCTTTATTGTGGTGTGGTATGTATAAAAAAACGTTTCGGCTACTGTATCCTCTGACCTTCCTCAGGTGTTCCCTGTATATCTGAGTATAGTAATGACCATTAAAAATGATTTCTTATGTTAGGTCATTACTATACTCTGATATACAGGGAACACCTGAGGAAGGCTGGAGGATACTGAAACATTGTGTTTATACATACCACAATAAAGATGAGGACAACAGTCTGAAACATCAAAATTATTCAAAACCTATTGAATTCATAACAGATTCTTTGATTAGCATTCAAATTTGGCCATTATAGAATTTGTTGAATTTTATAAATTGGCAAATATCTTATTTTGAAGGGGTATTGTACTGGTCAACATTGTATAAAATGAACATGGTGACTCAAGTTCAAATCTTGGACAAGGCTGGGACCATATGACCTTTAGGCACCCCTTTTGTTTTGCTGATTCATAAGTACATTTTTTTCCTTTACATCGTCAACATCCGGTTGTTGGTTAGGGTTAGGGGTTGGTTTTATCATCTAAAAAACTCTAAAAATCGTCTGTTAACAAACAACCGGATGTTGACGGTGAAAATGAAAAAATGTATTTATGAATCAGCAAAGTAAAAGGGGTGCCTAAAGGTCATATGGTCCCAAGGCTGTTTACATTTTCACATAATACTAATAAACTTGGGAAAGCTATTTTACCTCTAGTTATGAGTAAAAAGTAGGGTAAATTGGGATCTTTAACCTTGATATGGCAACCAGTTTAGGAGAAGGAAAGCTCTGAATTCAAACTAATTGGGCTCTCTTATTTTAGTCAAACCTACTCCTCCTCATTAATTTATCTATAAACATTTTCAAGTTGAGATTTTTAAAAATTAAAATAATCTTTTGGTCATTTGTACTTTATTATAGTAGGTTAGTTGGTTGGATTTTACAGCTTATTTTACGCTGAAGATGTTTTGTTTTATTATTGCTGGGTATTCAAAAATTTCAAATATTTTAACTTATTTTATTATCTATTTAACATATATGGGACCCTAAGAGGTACTACCACTTTATGTCAGGGTGGACCTGAGAGTAATGGCAATAAAGGGGTAATCCACACTTCCCAGAGTTCCAGAATTGGAACTTTACCACTAGATGCAGTTTAATGTCATACCCAGAACATATACACAGTAGTTGCTTTTGGACCAGACTATATTTTGACATACAACTTAAACTTTTGATATTAATAGTTACTAGATGACTTGTGAACCCCTTGTGCTTCCATGGTACCAGTTATCCATGATCATATTGATGCTTCTATTTATGAAGGAGTGAAGGATTCTAATTAGCATTTTATAGTTATCTTCATTATACCAAAAATTTTGATGATTAAATAATCATATCTGCCAAATTATCATACAGTTGTAAATTGGACTGGAACTTGCTTAATTCTATTTAGTGTATTGCTCTAATAGAAATCACGTTGTGATGTGTCATTTTTGCTGGACTACAGTTAAATCCAGACATGAGAATTTTAGTATTATATGGATATGAGTTGAACTGAATTGAGGTTCTTATCATTTAAATAACTTTATTGAATTTTATAAATTGAGAACTTTTATGGTGTTGGTAAATATGTAATATAAGGTGGGAAAAGCCAGGGACCTGAGAAGTTACAATGTAGATAATTTTGGAAAGATTTTGATGACAAAGTACTAAACCATGTGCTAGAGCAACACTACCTGTAGATTTCTGATTGGTTAGGACAAAGCAGTGAAGAGAGTGAGAGAAATTGAGAGGGATGAAAGATCAGTTTGGAACTAAGCAGTGGTATGGGGCAGACGCATGTCTGTTCCCCAAGGCATTTTGACTTGGGAATATAATAAATGAACTCATGAGAAAAAAACAAGAAAGCCTTGTGTTGTTATTTAAAAATTATGAACGGCAAGATAACTTCAAGCAAGTCCCAAGTTGTTCCAGACTCTGTTACAATCTTATGGGTCATCCTTTAATCTTTAAGCAAGAACACTTGTCCAGTGTAAATCCTTGGTAATCCTCTGGTAAAGAATCCTCAGTATTGTAAGTTCTTTCGTCAATGGTTTGCAAGTGGACCATGAAAGTATCAGTGTTTAAGTAGTGAATCAGCCACTCATTATGGCTGTTGATTGGCTGGAGGAATAAACCATGTGACCTTGCCCAGTCTATTAATTTAGGTGGGGAATTGTAGCACACCTTATATGCCAAAAAATTCCAACAGACTCAAACAGTGAGAAATGCCATCCAACCCAACATCAGATCCAACAACCAGATTTCAGCCTTGAGAAGTAAAACAGGAATAGAGAATAAGTATAGATTACTATTGACATATCATCACTCCTTTCAAATCAAACCCGCTACTTTTTAAATACAGGTTATTCAATTTATGAATAACCATAAGCTTTTTGGTTATCTGTACTTTCTTAGAGTACAAGTTAGAATTTTATATTGTTTTCTTTATCTTTGGATGTCTTCTTTGGTCTCAAGCCAGGCAATACTTTGACGGACAACAGTTTCTGGCAACTACTAAGCATCATTAGGTATAAATAAAACAGGAGGAATTTTTGACACCAGTTGATTAGTCCCACATAGATATTTTGCTTAGAATAAAACAACTGGGTGATCAAAATAAATATAAAAGATAAATCATTTGGTTAAGTGACACAGTCATTTTATTGGGAAGGGAATTTTTATAGTTTAATCTACTCTGTTTGAAAAGGATTGTTTATTTGTTGGGGGGAGTGTTATGCACAATAATAACTGTACATATACTATCATTGCTGATCCTGTAGATAAATTTGTGGAGCAAAGTGTAATACAGCCACACCATATCAGTGATGGTGCTGCAGTTCCAGTAGCAAGTAGATTTTCATGAGTGGAATTGCTAGCCCCTCAATTGAATTGGTTTTGAATTTAGAGTTTTGTCCTTCTCTGAGATCATTTGCCAATTTACAAAGCTAAAGAGCTCAGTCTGCCCTACTATTCATTCATAGCTAGAAAGGAGAAGAAATTGGATTCATGCCTTCCCAAGGGCATCAGCATGAAGTGAAATGCAAACAGCTTTGTCTATGGATGGAATCCAGTACATTCAGTCCATTTCCTATAGCAATAACTGTTATGCCAGCTGAGCCTCCATGACTTCCCCAAGAGACTTCATCGCTTCAAGTCCTGGATTTAACTAGTTACACTTAAGGTAAACAAATAATTTACTGTCCATACAAAATTTTAAAATTGCATTTAAAAGTGGATTCATTTTCTGAAAAAGATCTTTTTTTCGCTTACAACTCTTCAGAAAAAAATCTGTAAGATGAACCAACAGAAAAGTTACAGAAAGTTTGACACAGTAGAGGACAAAATAAAATGAATCAAGAGAGAAAGAAATAACAGTTCATTTTACAAATTTTTTTCTGAAGAGTCCTAAGAAAAAAAAAAAAAAAAAAAAAAAAAAAAAAAATGAAAAAAAAGATCTTTTCAGAAAATGAATCCATTTTAAATGCAATTTTTAACTACCTCCCTACAGGGTAGGATGTGACATATGGTCATTTTAACATGAAAGCACATGTCCATATATGTAAACAAGGACAAAAAATGCCCAGTCCTCATAACCCATGTCATGAAGGCATCAGACTACTCCAACTCTTCCTTTTAATGTAACAGGAAGGAGTTATCCTGGAGATGACACCGGACTAGTAAAAAAAAAATTTTTTAATTCATTTTTTACAGGGTTCTGTGCAAAAATAAGAACATAGCACCATACCCCCACCCCCACCTTAAGATGAAAAAAGAAAATAGAAATAATTATTTGTGTATAACACACACCCCTAAATTTGGGCTATGAAATTCTGAAAAAAAAAAAAAACATATCTTGCATATACTATGTACTGACTTTTTTTAGAATTTGTAGTAGATAAATTTAATATTTGTTTAACTTTTTATCTGGTTCATATAGACTAAAAATAAATATTTATACAGTTTATTTATATTTTGAAACAAAACTTTTATGCAATATTTAGAGCAAACACACGAACATGTTCACACAAAAATTCAACAAGTTTGCGGCAAAAATAAGCTCAACACTGGAAAAACAAAATTATAAACAAACACACATTCCAGTGGCTACTTCTCTGTAAAAAAAGTCATCAGGGAGGCATAAAGTTGGTATCAGCCAGACAGCGAGAGAGCTTATCCCCTTTTCACTAGTGCTAGACCAAGGAGATTGTTTTGGCATCTGAGGAGGAGCGCCACACCTACCATCAGCTACTCTCTTTAATGCACAGATCGCTGTGCTACTCATACGCTGAGTGTGTGAGGGCCGGTATTGAACCCAGAACCTTGTGGTTCCTAGTCTGACGCTCTACCGATTGAGCTAAATCGGCCCTTACTTCTTTGTACTGACATAAAACAGAAATGTTTGTTATATATTAGTTAGTTTGGATCATAGATATAACTTACATTCAATCATATTCTCCTAAATATGATGACGCACGTAGCTGGATAAAAAGTTAATATTCAATTTTGTGTATAATATGCATCCCTTAACTTTTACGCTTGAAAATGTGGAACAAAAGTGCATGTTATACATAAATAATTACAATACTGTTCTCTAATTCAAGCGTTGTGGTTAAGGAGCAATATTCTTGAATCCTAGGACATTGTTTTAAAGTTTGATGAATATAGAAAGAAACCATTATAGTCCTTCTATAAAATCTTTTATAGGCAATATCACAGAGATAAATCTGAATAGCCATTCTGCTACAATAGCAGTACATATTTTTGTTTTTTAATAGAAAAGGAAGAGAGAGAGAGAGAAATATATTGAATAGTGAGCTGCTTACATCAGCTTTAAAACTCTTTCTGATTCTCTCTGATTGGTGCAATGGATAAAAACTAAATACCGCCCCTCCTCGAGTTGTTGCCACACTTTTTTACAGTCCATAAATCCCCAAATCCTGCTGATCCTTCATTTTACAAATATTTTCTTAGCATGTTTTTTTTTGGGGGGGGGGGATTAAAAAAAAAAAAAAGATTAAATTTTCTTATAAGAAGGAATCTATAGATTTTGCAAATATTTCAGAACACAAAACTAGATAATATTTAAATGTCTTTTAGAGAAATAAACCAAAAAGAAAGGGGGGGGGGATTAATTCCTTAAGCTGACAGGTTCCCTGGGAAATACTAAACTGTTCATTTTTGATTTATCTATACTAACAAAAATATGCGCTCTCCAAGAATAAGTGTTTCGATTTCAATGTAATAAAATATTATATCTAATTAGAAAGGGTAACAAAACTAAAATAACACCAGTTGTTAATTCTGAATTTCAGTGATAGTCTTGATTGTCAAAGGCTGATTTTTAAGGCAGGAAAGATCGACTGTTTTTGGAAAAGTGGTGCAACACAATCTTCATGTTTTTAATTTTTATAAAATTTACTTGATGCACAACAAAATTTAACTTAATAAAATGTTAAATTATTGCATAATATTAATAACAGAATGTAAACAGAATGTTTGGAGAATTCGATGAGTATGACTATAACTGAAAATATGTCACTGCTTATGTGACAATACCCTCAGGAATTGCATAAGTCTATTGTTCAGGATCTGCCCTTTTTACCCTAGCTTGATGTCATCTGCATATTTCAGTATGTGACATTCTTTAAGTTGGCATCTACATCATTGATAAAAACAAAAGGGGGCCAAAAACAGATCCCTGTGGAACATCAGACGACATCTCATATGGTGAAGAATGCTGCCCAAGGACTGTGACTACCTCTCTCTGGTTGAGAATGAAGAACTTCAACCAATCTTAAAAAGATCATCCTTCACACTTTTTTGTAGAAATATTTGTCTGGCACAGAATTAAAGGCCTTAGCAAAATCAAGGTAAACAACATCAACCCATGATCCACCATCAGTGATATGGGTGATGTCTTCCAGAAACCCGATAAGTTGATCACAACAACTGGAGTAAGGGATAAATCTAAATTGTGAAGGCCGGATGTGAGAAGACCTGTTCTGTACTCTGCTCTTTCGATGTACTTGTCTAGATCCCAACGTTGTGAATTATATGCTGGCCGAATTTAAAGCACGAGTCAGAAAAACAGGCTCACAAGGATTTAAAAACAAAACAACAACAACAAGTGTAAACAAGACACATGGAAGAAGGGTGTGTTGATACTCGCTGGCTGCTACTGTCTATCCCTACCGGCGATCTTAACACCCCAACGGCCGAGTTGTAACTAACTTAGGGCTCGAGTTTAGTTGTATTTATGTCAAATTCCCCTTCCCCAAACCATCTTCTCCGGACCACACAAATGGCCAGCATTTAAATAAATCGCCGACTTCTAGTCGCCATTAACCCTTAAAATTAAAGTACTCAAATATTTTTCCAGACAATCCGTCTTCAATATGTTGATCATTAATTTTTTTCAAAAGAGAATTTCTCCTAAAAATCCTTTTTGCTTTTAATACCTGGGTGCCTAAGATATTATCACCAAGTGGTCCCATTTCATGGTGGCATACAGGTCTCTTTAAACTTTACGACCTAATCTTTGGATTCGTAAAAAGGTCAGCCACCCACCCCTTTTACTTATGCCGGACCTTAACCTACTCTCTTTCTTATTTATTTATTTATTCTGACCATGTTCGTCTTCAACCACAGTATCACACGGATAAAACTGTGAGAATTCCAAAGTCTTTATCTGACATAGGATTCCATCAGTTTGGCAATGCAACTAGTAAGACTGATTGGACGATAGTTGACACGTGATGTGCAGTCACACTTTTTTAAAATTATTCTTAATACTAAAAATTTACACACAATTATACATTCAAATAAGTTTCTGTGGCGAGAGAAATCATGCACATGGTAGCTCAAAGCAAGCATGAATATGTCTGGTGTGCAAAATGAGATCAGGGGGAGTGTAGTGGCCGATTAGGGAGATTGAACTCGCATCCTCCTGATTGTGAGTTGTGGCTTGACGTCGGACTACTTCGTTGACCCAGATGTGGGATTTTAGTCAGGGCAGTGAATGATCATTTAAGGCCTGCTTTAACACACCAGGACAATTGTGTTCCAATCTTGCTGACGAGGGCACTAATGTATGACAAGGAAGAAGAGGCGAGTGAGCTTTGGTGAAGGACTGTTAGAAAACATTGTTGCAAGTGAAAGGACTTGGTCAGGGGACTTTTGTAGCTGGGAGAACATCTTTTTTTTATGGAGAGATACGGCTGTCCAACCCGACGGATTTTCTATTCATTTATTACATATTCCTACTTAATAATAATCATTTGCTTGCACATATATGGTTTTAAGTATTATTATCTAATACAAAATTTTAAACAGATTTATTTAACTTAACAATGGAATCCTTACAGGTCAGAGTGGATCTAAGTTGGTTGGTTGGTTGGTAGGATTTTATGGAATGTCAATCCTTTTTGGATTATTTTATGCCAAAGACATTTTGTTTTATTCATTTTTGATGGGTACTCAATTTAAAAAAAAAAACTCAATTCTGTTTAAACACATTTTTTTCTATTTAATCCATAGATGGGACCCTAACAGGTACTACCACTTCATGGATCTAGGAGTAAAGGTAATAAAGATGTGACTCCACACTGGAGCTTCAGTACTAGACACAGAGTTCAGTGTCATAACCCATATCACTTGCAGCAAGGGAGACAGAGTATTTTAAGCTCTGCCAACAGATATGTAATTACCAGAGATATAAACAGAATTTCCTTTTAGCTGTATGGCTGCACAACCATGCACAAGAAAGAACCACTGGTTTAGATAAACAAAAAGGTTCAATTATAAAACTAGGTGGATGAAATAGCAATCGCCATGTTGCTCAAGTTATGGCCAGCGTTTTATGAACTTTAGCAAAATCAATGATTAAATCATCGATTGTCTCAAAAATATACAAGAATACAAAAAAATAACGTTCCATTCATTCTTCATTTCTATCTTGGTAAATACTGCTTTAAACTTGGTACTTTTTTGACACACCTTGTATTCTGAAAATAATAAATGAATGGAATGTTTTTTTTCTTCAGAATACAAGGTGTGTCAAAAAAGTATTAAAAATCTCATACTTTTTTTGACACACCTTGTATAAAATTAGAGATATTGAACTATTGCACGAATTATCAATTTATGCCCAGAAAAGATTTTTTTAAATCAAAGGTAATTAAGGACAAGTTAAAAAAAAAAAAAAACATGATCAAAACATAAAACCTTCACTTCTTTATTTTCTTGCAGATTTCTTTTGTTTTTTGGTTCTGCATTGGCTAAGAAAAACAAATTAGAGGGAACATTGGGTATAACATACAAAAAACAATCTCAACGCCTGAATGTAGGAATTACCATAAATCTACCAAATGTAGAAGTAGTGTCTTTGCCAAGAATTCCATGTCACACATCACTATTCCAAAGTGGATTTGGCAGACAGCTAAAATGTGTTTTCTATAAATGGAATTGCTGTGTATACTCAGCAAGATTTTTATGGCTCTTACGTATGGAAGAATGATATTATGTAAAAAAGACAACTTTCTATCAATAACCTTAAGGATAAATGAGCCAAAATCAATTCCTGCTGTTTTCTCTCCTCTTGTACAAGCCAAATTGTTAGGATGATGCCAAAGAAATTGAGTTTGGAGAGAGAAATTGAAAAGAAAAAGCAAAGTGGAATCCTATTTTAATTTGCATTACAATGGAACAATGAACACGCCACAACAAGAATTTCAGGTGACTATGACTTATGACAAACATTTGGATTATAAGAAAATCTTCCAAGTCAACTAAAGATACAGGATGCCTCAATGTTTTAATAACATACTAATAATATAATCACAAGTTCGTTTAGAAAGAGATTTTTTTCTTTAGTACTGAAGAAAATTATCTGCACTATATACATGTGAGTAAATGTTAAGAAAAAAGTGAATAACAGAACACAAACAATTACATTCAATTAATATTTCGACTTGTAATTGTTTGCTTTGTTATTCACTTTTTCTTGACTTTTACTCATATTTTGTCAGATTTTTCCCTATATATATATATATATATATATACAAGGTTCATAAAAGTATTAGATTGAAGCTCTATTTACCAAGATAGAAATGAACAATGAATGGAACATTAATTTTTTTCAGAATACAGGTGTGTCATAAAAGTGCCAATTTTAAAGCTGTATTTACCAAAATAGAAATGAACAATGAATAGAACGTTAATTTTTTCAGAATACAAGGTGTGCAAAATGTTTTAAAAATCTCAATACTTTTTTGACACACCTTGTATACACTACTTTAGAGTGGGCCTAGGAGTAATAGCAATAAAGGCATACTCCACACAAGTGCCTAGTTTGAAGCTGTATTAGTGCTATGAGAAATGCAAACAGCCTTGTCCAGGATTTGAACTCAGTTGACGAGTCATTTCCTAGGACTCTAACCATTACACCACACGTCTCTAAATTACTTATAAGTCACACTTTTGTACACTGAATTGTTGAGTTTGATATGCTAATGCTATAATTCTAAAACTTGTTCAATATGTTGGAGACTAAGAATGAATAGAAATCTTTTCCTCGTTGAAATGTTATAGGAATTATATCAATAACAAACTCAACAGCTTTTCAATGGAACAAAAATCTATACTAATTTCCATGTCCAAACAATTTGGAAAATTAATGGCTCTTCTCAAAAGACCAAAAGACAAACTCATAATTCTCTAAGGAAATTATATAGAAAACATAAGAAGTGCAATTGGGATCAATGTTACTAGAGGTCTACTAAATATATATATATATATATATATATATATATATATATATAACAAAGATAATCTAATGAGTCAGACGAACCTACTATTAGTTTCGCATAAAGCTCTTCAGGGCTAAAATCTGTCAGATTTTAGCCCTGAAGAGCTTTATGCGAAACTAATAGTAGGTTCGTCTGACTCATTAGATTATCTTTGTTATTTGGCTCTACTTAGATATCGAGCACTTTTTACATATTAGCTTTCTCCTAGCGGTTATATGAATATATATATATCATATATATACATATAAATTGTTTTTTTCTTTTGGCCAAATACTGTACCAATAGATTATTTTTTGTTAGTACGAATATCTTGGTCCTTTCTTTTTTTCAAAAATTTTTTTCTTCCTGGTTGATGTTTGGTAGTATATTTTTACAATCAAACTTTCTGCTGGGTTTTTTTCTCTCCACAAGGATCTACCAACACACTTGGTATATATATATATATATATATATATATATATATATATATATATGTGTGTGTGTGTGTGTGTGTGTGTATTATAGTGTACAATACATTTAAGGTGCAATTGTTACCATTGGTTTCCAACCAGCATGTTAGCCACTTTTCTTCAAGACAACGCACCTGTTAAGAAATGCAGTGAATGTCAATTCATTTATATGTGTGTGTATTTTTTTTCTGAGCCAAATCCTCCTATTTCTCTGTATTATAGAGGAAATAGTGCATATATGTTAACATACACGATTGTGCGCCCATGCATCTCTACACGCACTTTTCCTACCCTTCCCTGTCGCCTCGTTTATTTCTGCCTCCTTGTCTTTCCTTTTATTTGCTTATCTTGATATATATATATATAAATTTATGATAGTAAAGATGAGAGGAGGATGACATCAGCAATCGTAGTAGCATCAATTATCCAGCAAACAAGTATTTTCCAAACAACAAAATATACATTTAGATTTTTTAATGTTCCATTGCAATTAGATTTTTTTTTCATTTCTCTAAAATGATAATCAGTTGTTTCCACAGTTATATATATTTACCAACCCCTCCGCACGAGCAGGATGTGACACAAGGTCAATTTCTTAAGTGGAGTTCAACAAGTTTGAATTCAGAGTTTTCCTTCTCCTAGACCGATTGCCTAACCAAGGTTAAAGAGCCCAGTCTGCCCTACTATTTACCCATAGCTGGAGGGAGAGTAGAATTCATACCTTTCCCAAGGGTATTAGTGCTAAGTGAAAATGCAGTTACCGCATCCAGGATTTGAACTCGTGGCAACGAGTCCATTTCCCATGAAATTTTCCACAGTTATATGGTATCAAGTATTCCTAACTAATAATAATAATTTGTTATATGGTTTCAAATATTCCTATTTAGTATTAATAATTTTCAAACAGATCTATTTGACCCATAGATAATCTACAAGATGTGTCATAAAAGTGCTGAATTTGAAGCTGTATTTACCAAGATAGAAATGAAAAATGAATGGAATGTTAATTTTTTCAGAATACAGGGTGTGTCATTAAAGTGCCGAGTCTGAAGCTGTATTTACCAAGATAGAAATGAAAAATGAATAGAACGTTAATTTTTTCAGAATACAAGTGTGTCAAAAAGTTAAGAATATCTCAATACTTTTTTGACACACCTTGTATACACTATGTTAGAGTGGGCCTAGGAGTAATAGCAATAAAAGCATACTCCACACTCCCCAGAAATGGAGCCTCATGGTCAGGTGCAGTTTCAGTGTTCTACACTTAGCGGAGACTATATCAAATAAATAATTTAATAATCAATATGTATACAGGGTGTCCACAAAGTCTTGAAACAGTTTTAAAATTGAACATTTAATGACTTACATTGTACAAATGATAAAATCTTTTCGTAAAAAATCATATAAAAATTCAACTCTAGATTTAATATTGAATAAAATTTAATACAAGATTTAATATTGATGTATTTTTTTTATTATTGCACTTCAACATGACTGCCATCTTTGTTGATACATTTTCAACCTGTAGTGGGACTTTATGGACACCCTATATATGATGGACTCTCTCCCGTCGATTTCGACGTATGAGTGTCTAAAAGCAAAATCAGCTTGAATGTTTATGGCGATTGTGAGATTTCAGTCCAGTCAGAGACTTGCAGATGAGGCCACAAGTGGAGCAAGAGTGAGGGGTGCCGGAAAGAATTGGTGGTTGGGTCGAACGCCCCTTTGTCCTTGATCTTGCCTCCTTTAATTTCTCAATGCAATTCACTTCAAAATCCTTTATTCCATTCCGAATGGTGGTTCTCCATTTGTTTCTGTTCCATGCCATGTCCTCAAAGCTTCCAACAGGAATCTTAACAGCTGAAAGATTGTACTTCAGCTTGTCCTTGTATTGAAGCCAAGGCCGGCCAGTATTCCTTATCCCATCTTTCAGCTCACTATACATTAAAATTTTTGGTATCCGCTCATCACCCATTCTTATTACATGACCAGCCCATCTTTGCTGGGACTGCATGGGGAACATTTCAATACCTCCAATCTTACATTTTGCAAAAAGATCATGATTTGGCACTTTATCTTCAAGTGTGTATCCACATATGGAGCGAAGGCAGCGTTTGTGGAAGACGTCAAGTTGATCAATCTGCGATCGATATGGAGTCCACGTCTCAGATCCATACAAAAGGATGGAGAGAATGACAGATTTATAGTCATGAATCTTGGTGTCTAGTTTCACACCTCTTTGGTCCCAAAGGCGATGGCGAAGCTTACCAAAAGCATTTAATGCTTTGGCTATGCGGTTGATAATTTCATCATCAAGCGATGCATGCAAGTTCCCAGTACTTCCCAAATATGTGAATGATTTCACATACTTCAGGTTTTTGCCATCTACTGTTATTGGGATATTTGGGAATTGGTGAACAGGTAGTTTCTGTTTTACACCATTGATCTGCTTGGGAGAAGGGGGAGGCTGATGCACAACCTCAGTTTTCCTTTATGCTGATGGTGAGTCCAAAAGCCTTACAAGTATTCGAGAAGCTTCTTGAGCTTCTTCAAGAGATGTTGCCACCAGAGCCGAATTGTCTGCAAACAAGAGATCACGTATGACACTCGAACACACACAAGTCCTCACTTTGAAACGCTGATGGTTGAAAAGGCCACCACTTGTTACATTTTCAACCTGTAGCGGGACTTTATGGACACCCTGTATATATATATATATATATATCAAATAAATAAGTTACTACAAAATCATTAAATCATTCAACTTATAAAAGAAAAAGTTTTCTTAAAACAACACAACAAAATGATTAACATTTTTTTAATCCTTAATCAATATAAGATTTTCATTCTCTAAGTCCACATCACAAGTGAGGAGAATTATAGCACAATATCAGATTAGAATTTTCATCCCAGATGATTTTATTCTTTGCTAAAAACTCAATAGAAAGAGGAAGAAGAAAATGAATTATAAACTTTACATGGTAGAACTTAACATCATGGAAATTCTTTTTAAAAAGGCAGAGCTACTGTTATGTTTTTAACATACAGATAAAAATATGGAAGACTGAAATGATAATGCAAGACCAGGTTGTGGTAAAATTAACAGGTTTTATTTAACACAGGGTAGAGAATGCTTCTACCCTCAAGCGACTTAACCAGTTGAAAAACACTGCATCCAAACATAAACAAACGCCAATCCACAAGTAACATGGCGGAAACCCCACCCCTGGCTTTGACAAATCAAAGGGGAGCAACTCTATTTTTGTTAGGTCTTCCTAACAGCAACACTTTTAAAAATATATCTGTCTTCAAAAGGATAATATAATGTTTTGGGACATTTATTCACTCCTCAAAAAAAGATTATGATTGGAGGTGCGTGGTGTAATGGTTAGAGTCATAGGAAATGGACTCATCGACCCGAGTTCAAATCCTGAATGAAGCTACAGTTCACATAGCACTAATACCCTTGGGAAAGGTATGAATCCAACTACTCTCCCTACAGCTATGGGTAAATAGTAGGGCAGACTGGGCTTGGTTAGGCAACCAGTCTAGAAGGAAAACTTTGAATTCAAACCTGTTAAATCCACTTGGAATGGTCACTACGAGAATAGGTTCAGTTCTAATTAGTGATCTTAAAAAAAAAAAATTTTTTTTAAATTTTTAAAAAATAAGGCCATAGGTATTTCTAATAAACATCAACTAATTCTTGTAAAATTCATAGCATCCAAGAAATATATATCAATAGATTCTAAAGCAAATTAAGAGTTCAATCATGTGCTTCTAAAATCTATAATACAGTAATTATTTACACTCTCCTAAATTTGGATTAAAACAAAATCCTGGAAAAATGAAATTCTTGTGTATAATACACACTGACCATTTAGAATTTGTAGCAGCTAAATTTGACCTGAATTTAGCATTTGTTCAACATTTTATTGGTTTATACTGACTAAGAATAAAAATCTATATAGTTTATATTATGTTTTAAAACACAAAATTTAGGACCAATGTACAGACATGTTCACACAAAAATGCATCCAGTTTGTGGCAAAAATAAGTTTACAATTGGAAAAAACAGAATTATAAACAAACATACATTGCAGCGGATATTTGCCTGTAATGGTGTAAAACACATTAATTTAGACTATAGGTATAACTTACTTTCAGTCATCCCATCACGAATATAGTGAAATGTGACTGAAAAAATAAGGTAATTATATAGTTCTCGTATAATATGCACCCCTAATTTTTGGGCTGAAAAATCTAGTATAATAGTGTGTCTTATACATAAATAATTACAGTATATAATTATTGTATATAATATGCACTCCTAAATTTTGGACTGAAAAATTTGTAAAAATAGTGTCTTATATACAAAAGCTCAGTTGGCAGAGCATCCGGTTCAGAACCACAAGGTTCCAGGTTCAATACCAGCCCTTGCTAACTTAACACATGAGTAGCACAAGTTTGTGCAGTAAAGTTAGTAGCTGATGGTAGATGTTTTCTTAAAACAATCTCTTAGTGTCTACTGCTAGCAAAAAGAGGATAGAGTCCCTCGCTGTCTGGCTGATACAGACTATAGGCCACTCCTACTTTTTTTTTTATTCATACAGTCCTCTCTTCTAAATATGTCATTTTTTTGAGTGTGGGACTTGAATTAAATTTTAAACAAGACGTAACAAGAGGAAAGAATGTATAGAAAAATCAATATTAGATGTTGATTCAACTATGGAATTTTTTATTCTTAGTTTCTAATACTTTTGGTCATTTCTTTTTTACACCTGTTCTTTACAGCTACGTTTATTGTGTTAATTTATGTCAGGAAATACAAAGGTTTTTTTTCATTGCTTTTTTTCTGGTGGGGGTAGGAGCAGTATTTTGTTGGATATGTTATCATTTAAGCTGTACATCCTGATTAGTAAAATGAATGGCTGGTGTCAAATGTATTATCCACACTATTTGGGTGGCCACAATGAAATTTTCGTGCCATTGGGAGAGGGAGAGGATAAAGTTCTTACACAGATTTCCACACAGGTTAGTCTTCAACAGATTTATAGAAAAGAATTTTTATTTTTTGTAATTAATATTGTAAATTTTCTATTAAATCCTTTTTTCTATTAAATCTGTTGAAGACCAACCGTCAAACAGGCTAATACTCATCCCGTTTGAATAAAGAATTTCTTCTAGTGTCAAAAAATTGTTAATATATATTTTCTTTTTTAAAAACGTTACAATAAGATATACATAATCTGATGACCGAGAAAAAATGCGGCGGAAGTGCTCACATTCGAAACTATTGTATAACTTTTTTCTTTTTTACAACATCAAGGTTTTTGTTTTTGAACTCATATGACTTTTGTCTCCGCTCTTAAACAACACGGAGTATAAACAAGCTCTGATGATGATTTTCATAAAACGAAATATTGTCAATATCAGCTATGTTATAAATGTTTTCACTTTAAACAGCATTTTGTGGTGTTTTCATATCTTTTTATATATACTCATACCATCGGATTCATTTCCTTTCTTTTAACTTATATACTATATATATATATATATATATATATATATATATATATTATATAATATTTCCAATAATGTTTTTGACAGACCTTGCATATATATATATAAATAATATATATATATATATATATAATGTTCCAACTGAAATTGAAAGAAAGCCTCAATAGCCCTCAGGAAACAATCTATAACTGCTATTTGACCCGCCCCCACACACACACATTTTTAAAAATTATTTTACTAGTGTCATCACTTTCACACTGATTTGTTAGCAGGATTTATCATTTATTCATTTAAACTGTATGTCAACCCATCCAGGGTTATTTTATGCCTAGAGGTTATGGAAATTCGTTGTACATTCATATTTACATATTTTGTGTAGTTGTTTCATAAGAGTTTTTATTTTGCAGATGAATGATTTTTAAAAAGATCTGTTTGATCCATAAAGGGGACTCTAACAGCTACAACAACTCTGAGTCAAAGTGGAGCTGGGAGTAATGACAATGAAGAGATGCTCCACATTACCCCTGATTGCCAGGACTGGATCCTCACCATCAGATGCAGTTAAGCATCCAACCATGGACCCCCACACTGTGGGTTGGGGGTTGGGAATTTACCCCCTCTGCAAACGATACAGTCAGTGTATTCTCACAAACAGGGTGGTCTGAAATATTGATAAGTTAAAAAAGTATGCAGGTCATGCATAGAACACCATTTGTGGGGAGGGTCTTACCCCTCTGCAAGGGATACAGTTAGCATATTCTAAGCCCTGCCGACAGGGCAGTGTATTAGTTGGGGACAATCAACCATTTTTAAATGTTGAGTCTTCACTTTCCCACTTCTCTTCTTACTTATTACTTTTATACCAATGATTTTGGTTTTGCACAACAGAAATTCACGGAACCATTGTACACGTAGCCTTTCATTAATAACAGATTTAGAAACCAAATCTTCTTCTTCCTTCTAAAATGGGGCATTGGCGTTATTGCACTAAAAGACAGCGTTCTTTGAAGCCTGAGATTATTATCAGTGAGCCATAAGGTATTTATCATTTTTCTCATTTTCTCCATAACTTTCTGCAACACTGAATCTGACTAAAAGATAATAAACCTACATCTCTCTTTACGTATGCAGTGATAGACACTCAAGTCATATAGAGAAATGAGAAAGTACAACCTTTATTGTTACATAGCGATGATGATGCTGTGGCAAAAAGAGATTTTTATAGACTCAAAATACAATAATACCTTGATTAGCTGTTTGATCCATTCTTTAAAAAAAAATGCACTCATAATTAGGTCATCAAGTATAAATAGAAATACAAGCTTAAAAAAAATATTTTTTACATTCTGAAATCGACACAAATGAAGGTGAGAGAAACATACCAAATAACTGAAAAACCTCAAGAGTCACTGTTCTATTAGTGCATACTATATATATATATATATATATATATATATTATACAGTAATATCTGAATTTTTTGATTCTAACCAAAAAGGATTAGTTCATTGCCTTCAAAAATCATTAACAGTGATCCCCTGAAGGTGAAAGAAGAATTAAAGAACATTAGGAGCACCCTCTAATGCAAGGGCGAGGAAATTTCTTCTTTTTTTTTTTAATATTCAAAGGCCCTTGTGAAATCTATTGTCTACTAATCTATAATCTAACTGCTCTTTATATAAGGGCATTTTGTGTGTATGTATGTCCAGAGGAAATTACTGAAATAAAACAGTTAACAACAAAGCAAATATATATACACATTCATTGTTACTGAGTTTAGCTTTTTGTGCAAAAATTATTTAAAAAATTGTTTATATTCAAAGATATTTGAAAATTAAAATGGCATTAAAATTCTTCTTAAAAATGTCCGTGAATCTCAAAGTTAAACAAATCAATATGGAGGCACAAAACAATTTTTTTTCTTTTTATTCATTTTTTTTTCTGAACGGATTGACATAAGTTCTTTTTACGTAGGGAATTTTATGGGGCATCTAACAAGAATAGAAATTTCAATTTAGTAGTAATGGATATGCAAGACTAGTTTGCTAACCATTACACCACTTTTTTTTTTTGTTTTCTTTTTTGTTTGTTTTTCTCCTCTACTCAGGCGATGATGGGTAGCTGCTTATAGTATTCAGTAAATTGTAGATGTGTAAATATCTGGAAAAATTTTAATCATGTATCCATAAATTCTCCAGAACTGAGTCAGAGTGGACCTAGGAGTAATAGCAATGAAAGTGTACAGCCAATTAATTTAAGGAGGCCTCTCTGACCACCCGTCCAGCCTAAGTAAGGGTCAAAGTGGAGTGCTCAGCCACCAGGATTCCATCTTTAAGTATCACGGATCACCATACACAACCAACAGGTGGCCACACTGGGAGCATCTTATCCCTCTGCAGAGGTGCAGTTGGTGTATTCTAAAGCTCCAGCCAACATAGTTGGACTTAAATGGGTGACTAGTTAAGTAACAACAGGTACAGTAAGCAATGTAAAGGCATGTGTGCCATATCTAAGCAAAGCTTGATTACCTAAGTTAAGCAGTAATGAGCCTGTTCAATAGATAGATGGGTGACTAGTAAGTAACAACAGGTACGGTAAGCAACATAAGGCTTGTGTGCTATATCTAAGCAAAGCTTGATTACCTAAGTTAAGCAGTAATGAGCCTGTTCAATAGATAGATGGGTGACTAGTTAAGTAACAACAGGTACAGTAAGCAACATAAGGCTTGTGTGCTATATCTAAGCAAAGCTTAGTAAATAATCAACATTTACACAAAAAATATGATTTCGTTTTCTGGAACTTGTAGTTAAGTAGTAGTTTTTATATGAATAATGATAATAAAATCTTTTCTATACGATTTTTACTTTTTGAATAAAAGATTTTTTTTTAAATAAAAGCAATAAAATCTTTATGAAAATAATAGTAAAAATTTCTAAAAGAAAACAAAATTTAAATTTTAAACTTTTAATTAATAAACTTTCATTGTGTCAGTATCATCAAGCAACATAAAGAAGTTGAAATGGCTGAAGAAAATTTGAAATTTTAATGACTTGCTAAAATTATGTTTTATTAAATACACCATAAATACTCAAAAACAAGGGGCTTACTTTGTTTCTAGGCCTAACCTTAGCATAAATTTGATCTAAATTGTCCCCACATAGCCTATACTTAAACAAAAAGCTATGAGTTAAAGATAATATAAGTTAAGATAAGAATAATTAAGATTAGTTTTTACTTAACATTATCATATTATCAATACTATTATATATCAGTGGTGGGTTTTTAGCATGTTTAGAATATCCAAGTAAATACAGTAGACTGCATAATGGTCAATACAAGTGCTTCTCATAGCCGGAGTACTATCTGCCTGTTTGCAGGTGCCACACATGATTTTTTTGAATTTGTATAGATTTAAAGTACAGCAACTGTACATATAAACTAAAATTGGAGATATATTTCTAAAAATATCAACTTTTATTGTTCATTTTCTGCTCTTTACCAAGATGGCTATTTTACAATCTTTTTGCCTATGTTGTTTTATAGAAGCCTAATTTCCTTTTTGTAAATTTCAGCACTGCCATCTTGATCTCCAAAGAGAAGGGCCGCTATTGAGTTCAAGTCCTCACCACTTATTGAAACAAACCTAACATATGTGGCACTCTTTTCTATCGAGCCAAAACTTGACAAATTGACAAATAAGAAGCAGTTTCACTGTTCCCATTGACTGTATACTGGGGGTTAGTTTATATTGATGATATATTTCTGTATTAAATAAAGCTAATTTTAACATGCCTACATAAATACTTTTTCTTAGAAATTTAACAAATTATTTAACTTTATATACCATTCCGCGCATCGATCTGAAAAAAATGTCAACCGGTCCACAACTTCCAAAAGGTTTGAGGAGCACTGGTCTAAACTATATTGTATATTTACAGTATTTGAAAGTATAAGTATTTGAATGATTTCTCTTTATGTCATTGGATATTGAAGAAATATTTTGGTTGGTTAGTATAGACAATAGTTAGATGTTGCTCATTACAAGCATATATTATAAAAACAACTTTTTGTGGTTAAAAATTATTTGTTGTTTTTATTTTACTTTTTGGTAACATTTTTCTTCTTTGCAATTAAAAAACTGAAAGATTTTCCAAAATACACACTGTGGCTTTAGAAAATAAAGCAAGACTATACCTACTAATTATATAAGTGACAAACAGTCAACTTATGATATATCCAGGTTAAGGGATATATTCTAAAGTTTGTATTTGGTATATTATCGCAGTAGTAATTGGTACATCAATAGCAATCTGTCTGTCGTGCAGTCGTGGTGTCGTCTAGCGAGTAAAGTAAGTTTGTAGGCATTAGGTCTAGGTAGAGGACCAACACAGTGTCGCCTATTTATACATGACACTGTACAATCAGATTATAGTGAAGGGGCACCAAGGTATTTACATATTCATTATATCAACTTATTATCATTATAAACATAAATAGTAACCAAAATGGATTGACAAGCATTTTTCAATGTAAGAGTTAAGGTAATCTTGAAATATGCAATTCATCTTCTTCAAATCGTTAAAATAATTCAGTTTACCTGTAATTCACCTGACAATAAAAGATGACAATATAATCAGATAAAACTTCTTAAAACAAAAATCTAATAATTTAAGATAATCAACATTTACACAAACATTTATTATATAAGACTTTTTTTTTTACTGGACTCTGTGGCTAAAGAACATGAATAATAAAATCTTTTCCAGAATTTTTTTTTTTTTTTTTTTTTAAATAAAAGGTTAAAAAAAGATATCAAGCAAGAAATCTCATAAAAAACAAAGCAAAATTTCTAAAAGACACAAACAATTTCTTATTAACCCTTTGAATCTATCAGCCTACTATTTTGGGTTGAGTGCCATTTTACTGCAATAAACTCAAATATTTCAGGTTCAAGAAGATTGTCAGATATTAATAACACTAATGTTTTCAAGCTCAAATATATAATAGCTGATTTAAGGCCATTTTTTTATGCTGAATCCAAAAATCATACTCATTTTTTTCAAATCAGATCAAATTTTTAAGATACAAACTCTACTTAATATGTATAGAACAGTATTATAACTATTTATTTGTAACAAGTAGAGTCCACAGGCTTTTGAATAAGTGTTATTATTATGTACAACTTGTGAAGTATTCAAGCACATCTTAAAAACCAGACCTGACCAAATATAATGAATAGTATTTTTGAATTCCGCATAAAATGGCGATCATATATCACTTGGTAAACCTTTGACCTTTGGAAAAAAAATGTTTAATGCAGTCCAGTGTAATGAGAGGCTTAATATAAGAATCATACACAGACATTTTTCTTTAAGTTGAATGATTGGATAGTTTTAAATAAAGATGTCTGCATCCTGGAAGAAAGTTTAAATGCCTTTTAATATTGTTGTGAATTTTGTGAGCTCAGGTTTGGCTGGTTGGTTTTATGGTTTGCCAACCCTAGTTATATGGTTTTAAGTAACTAATAATAATCATTTGTAAAAAAAAAAAATTGTAGCTTCAGGTAAATATTCTTAAAGTCCACAACACCATTGAGCCTATTTTGTGTTTTAATCAGTAAACTTTTACAGCTAATTTAAACCCACTATATTATCACTGAAATTTTTCGTTTGCACATAAAATATAGTTTTTCTATCCCTCCATTTGTCAAAGCTATATCTATATCCAAAAAATATCATAGAATTGTGAATAAAAACAGCCACAATGGTATCATGGACTGTTAATAGAAATAATTTGTACACAATTATATGCTTTCAGTAACTATTTAATAATATAAAAATTTATTTTCAGTTATATGGTTCCAGGTATTCTGATTTAATCTTATTATAATGGGGATTGTGTGTTTTTCTGTCTGTAACCGAACTATATTCCTACTCAAGTCACAATTCTCTTAGTTATTGACATCACATTCTCCATGATTTTATTTTTATCTAAACCTCAATTATTAATAAAATTGTCTTACATTATTAATACTGTTAACTATGTCTACATACTGACAACATGCAATTATATTTATATATACAACAAAATAGCGGTTTACAGTTTGAACGGGAAGGCTAACTTGCATATTAATATTTAAAAATCGAATTTAATAAATATGTGTTTAGTATTATTGATTTCTAACTGTTTGGTTTATTTTAATGAATATAAGCAAAAATCTCTTCAATGAATCTTAAATGAAATCCATTAACAAGATAAAATAACTGTCATTTTATTCTTTACTTCTCTTATAACTAAATACTTAAATTAGAAAAAATAACAATGAAAGACGAGAGTGATGGAAGAGTAAGTTTCAGTTGTTCCATTTTTTATTATACTCCCTCTGTTTCAAATCTTTTATTATACTCCCTCTGTTTCAAATCTTTTTATCTGTATTCTTATTTAGTTTCATTAGCCTTTCTAATTTAATACAATATTTTATTACATTAAAACTTAAATACTTGCACTCGGAGGGTGCATATATTTGCTAGTGATAATAATAATAATAATAATAATAATAATAATGATGATGATGATAATGTGTGGAGCCATTACTCTTTAAAGCTTTAAAACTGGGGCTTCACCAATGAATGCAGTTTAGTGTTATAATCTGGATATACCACAGTATGATAATTTTATTATTACAACATTTGATATGTTTACTTAAGAGCTATTGTAAATACTTCAATATGTAACAAGTATAATAATCTTGATTTAACTCTCTCTCATTCTTATTTTTTCTTTCTTTCACTTATTTTCATCTTTTCATTAAGATCAATTGAAACAGATTAGTGTTATCGTTTCCACAAGCTCACCCCTCTCTCTATCTTTCCCCTACCTTTCTTTCTCATTATATTTTTCTGTGCAGCATGTCCTTTTTCTTCCCTTTCTTTCTTTATAATAAAAAAGGGAATGGTGCTGAGGTGATGACACTCATAAGAAATAAGAATTCGGTGGATAAGATGATAATGGTCTTATCTTTTAGGAACCATATTATTATATAGTTACTGAGGTAAAGAGTATATGAGAGTCAATGGCCAAAGGACTCAAAGGGTTAATTGAAAATCTTGATAAACACTCTGCATGCAAAAATATCATTTTTAGAAAAAAAGTTTAAGTATAAATCTACTTTTGAAACCTTAGTCCAAACAAACCTGGAAAAAAGATTTTCTTTTTGTGCATGCAATGAAATGTCTTAAAATGGCTTGTGATTGGGCATAGAGAATATTTTTTTAAAAATATCAAATTCAAGTCAGAGCAAAGTTTGCTATGAAATCCAACAGTATGAGTAAAAGAAGACAATATGGAAAATTAAATCAATATGTTTCACTGTTATTTGTCTGTATTTTTGAGATGAGGTTAGATGTGAATAATTTTGATGTTTCAGACTGTTCTCCTCATCTTTACTGTGGTATGTATAAACACAATGTTCAGGCTGCTGTAACAGCATGGTATAATTGAATAAATATGTCTTCACAATATATATATATATATATATATATATATAATTGAAATAATCATGACAAGCAAACTTGGCGAATACCCCATGTGACGTATGGAACACTGTACAGCTGTTTCAACCTAATTAGGTCTCATCAGCAGTGTGTGTATATATATATATATATATATATATATATATATATATATATATACCTATATACAAGCACGTCCCAACTGAAAAGGCTTTACAACGATCAATACAAAAGATACAGAGCAATGTCACAATACACATACACACACGCTTTTATATATATATATAAGGATTTGACATTTACCTTGGACCTAATGTTTCTTCTTTGACATGTTTGTTTAGGTGGAGAGTATCCATGGCAACTTTAGCAACTTTTTCATTTGTGAATGTAATGTGACAAGGAAGTTGGTCTTCAGCCTGCAATAATAAAAAAAAATTATTAAAAAAATTAAATCCAGAGTTTTTAGAATTGGCATTTCAAGTGATTTAGCAAACTCAAAATACTTGAAAGTCAAAAGTTTTGCAGTATTTTAATAACATGAGGCAAAATTAAGCAGATCTGGATGCTTTTGCCAAAATCAGGAAGGTGATTAACCACACTTGTGACGTCATAGCAGTAGGGGACAATGGTGACAGAAAAAGAAAGAAAGAAATTAGACAAAATACATTTCATAGTTTGTCAAGTTTCATGCCTACCAACCCTAGAAGCAAAACTACTACAAAGCATTCCCCCACCCCTCCAGCCAGAGCACCAGAAAAAGAGGGAAGGGACAGGTAAAGAAATTAGGTTGCACACCACTACTACTATAGATGGCTATGTCTATCATTTGCACAGCAACAAAGACTCAGATGATAGAGTCTAGCTGTGATATTTTCCCCACAGATGGAGGACAAAAAAAACTGATGTCTGAACATGAAGAAGAAGATGAAAGAAAGTCAACGAGTGAAGCAATGAAGGCAATGTCTCACCATTAACGAACCCCTTGACAAAGTGAAGTCATCTACACTTCAGTCAACAAGTCAAATAGAATTATAGAAATCTATACGACGGGTTTGTAAGCGACCAAGACCAATAAAGAGCAAGCCCCAAAACCATTTTATTCCATATTCTGCCCGGAGAAAAGAATTCCTCTAATTCTTTGAACTTTCATAAAAGTAATATTTTAATTCCCTCCATCCATTTTCTTAAAGACATTAATAGAAAACAAATTACCAAAATATATATCCCACATAGATGCATACACCGCAAAAATACAATTTTATTTTCTTATGAATAAAATTATAGTTTAAGTTGTATCCACGTGTTTGTTGTTCTTTCACCAGTTTATTGATGCGTTTTCTCATGTATATCATGTGTTTCCTCCTTTTAAACCTTGCAAACTCCATTCAACCAGTTCGAGTGGAGAAACAAGCCAGAACACAGAATTTTTACCTTTTTTGTTTAACTTATGTACGTCCAACTAAACAAAATATCTGAGAGTTCTTATTGCAGATTCTCCATAGAACGATATTCTGTTGAACTCGGATGTAACACACTGGACTGTGAGTGCTACTTACGGGATTTGCTCCTATGGCTTGGAGCACAAACTCAGAATCCATGGTTTCAGGCCTACCTGATCACTGAGATGCTTGCAACCCGAGTAAAATTTCTTCAACCATCTGATTATTGTATTGTGATTAACTGCACCTTCATCTTTCACACAACAAATGTTTTTGGTTACTTTCGTCACATCATGGCCCAGCTCAAACTAGTAAAGTTTAAGTTCCCAAGTTAGACTATCACACATTGATCTATGGAGATTTCAAATCACAGAGTGAAGCAATGCACAACGTGTTAGTGCACCAACTACCACAATACTACCAATCACAGTAGGTATCTTCTCTAGCTTGAACTACTTCAATCATATATATATATATATATATATATATATATTTACCAACCCCTCCGCACGAGCAGGGTGTGACACAAGGTCAATTTATTAAGCAGAGATCAACAGGTTTGAATTCAGAGTTTTCCTTCTCCTAGACCGGTTGCCTAACCAAGGTTAAAGAGCCTGGTCTGCCCTGCTATTTACCCATAGCTGGAGAGAGAATTGGATTCATACCTTTCCCAAGGGTATTAGCGCTAAGTGAAAATGCAGTTACCCAGTCCAGGGTTTGAACTCGTGGCGACGAGTCCATTTCCCATGACTTTAACCATTACACCACGCGCTTCCGTCATATCATATGATATACGTGCTGCAAACTAGCACATACCAAAATATTACAAAACTTTTGACTTACCCTAATATAATCATCAAATCCTAATAATCTATTTTATTCTTAAATGATGTTATGAAACTATTTTCTTTCATCTTTTAAACATTTTTAAAAAAATTGCAACTCGGTTGGATTTTCCTTTTACAGTTTAATTTTGCTCACAGTTAATTGGTTTTAAGTATTCCTATCTAATACTAATAACTCTCAAAGAAATAAGACTCTACCAGGTTTGGTTTGGTTTGTTTTACGGTATATCAACCTTGGTGGGTCAATTAATGCCAACAAAGTGTAAAATAAATTCTTCTTAATGCATAATACAATTTTGTTTATCAACTCATGTTTTTCTATTTAACCCATAGATGGGACCCTAACAGGTACTACCACTACGGGTGAGAGTGTACCAGGGAGCAATGGTGATGAAGGGGTGCTCCACATTCCCCAAACCTCCAAAACTGGAACCTCACCATTAGATAGAGTTTAACATCATTCCCAGGACATGTAGATCCTCAGTCACCTATTTGTACTGTGATTAAGTTGTCTTAAAACTCTGCAGGGGATACACAGTCGATATATTCTAAGCTGTTATAATTTTCTTTTTTTTTTTAAATAGATGCTGCCTAAATCAAAATAGATTTATGCATGCACCTTTTTAAATTACCTTATATACTTGTTGGATTACCTCCCTTGACTTCCAAAGAATTCCTGCTAATGACCACTAAATGGCATTGTTTAAGTAGTATATAAGAGCACATGAAAATCATATTCTGCCTCTTACTTGAAGCATGCCTTGAAACAAGACCAGATTCTAGTTCTCCAAGATAGATACATTTTTACCCCCCCCCCAAAAAAAAAAAACAGTTTCCCATTGAACAACACCATAGAACAGTAAACATCACACTATAGAAGCAATACAATACCCACCATCACAGTGGGATTCCAATTACCATCGAATTAGTAGACAAGGTAGCAAACAATCAGTAACTTAATACAGAGCCTGCATTGCTGTCAGCATATGCAGAATGGTGGATATTTATATAGCACCATAACCACACTAAGACTTTTAGTCAATCAGGACTCAAAGAATGGGATCACCCAGATGCAAGTATGGAATATTCCTAAATGCTATAAATACCAACTACTTTATGTACAAATTCAGTTATACTGAGTTATGTTCAATTCAGTGCACTGATTTTTTTTTGCTTTGTTTTTTGTTTTGTTCTACTGCATATCAACCTCAGTGGGTCATTTAATTCCAATAAAGTTTTGAAATAAATCAATTCTTAATGGATAATCAGTTTTGTTTATAAACATGTTTTACTATTCAACCCATAGATGGGACCCTAACAGGTACTACCACTCTGGGTCAGAGTGGACCAGGGAGCAATGGTGATGAAGGGGTGCTCCAGATTCCCCAAACATGGAACCTCACCATCAGATAGAGTTTAACGTCATTCCCAGGACATGTAGATCCTCAACCACCGCTTTCTAGCACCCATATGATAAAAAGAGTTGGGGCTTGTCATAAAGGCAATAGGGTTAGGGCAATCATATAGGTGCTAGGGTTCAACATGACCAGCCTATTGATTAGAGGGGGCCTCTCCGATCGCCCATCTAGCCTAAGTAAGGGTCTAAGTGGAGTGTTGCAGGTCATGGACTGCTCTAGCACCCATATGATAAAAAGAGTTGGGGCTTGCCATAAGGGCAATAGGGTTAGGGCAATCATATAGGTGCTAGGGTTTGACATGACCAGCCTATTGATTGGAGGGGGCCTCTCCGACTGCCCGTCTAGCCTAAGTAAGGGTCTAAGTGGAGTGTTGCAGGTCATGTACTGCTCATCCAACAAGACTCTGTCCTTAAGCATCATGGGTTGCCACCCATGGCCAACAGGTGGCCCCATTTGGGGGAGACTTACCTCTCTGCAAAGGTGCAGTCAGTGCATTCTAACGCCCCAGCCGACAGGGCAGAACAGTGCACTAACTCGCTCCATTCAACACACACAATGTCCTAAGCTTACTTGCTCACACACAGGTATATTTCATTCCAAACAACTCAACTCCCATTCTCTGAGATTCCACACGAGATTTCAAAATCCTTTGTTCTAAATGGGTCAAATTTTATTACTGATCTGAACTCCTGTTAACTTTCAAAGTGGTCAAAAACTAGACTGTTATCACAGCTCTTAATCTTTTCTCTATAGGATTTCTTTTTATTACTTCTATAACCTTTGTTTGACCAACACCAGCCAAACCTTCTATGGCATGCTTATTACACACATACACTTATCCATACATGTATATATATATATAGATAGATAGATATTTACCAAACCCCTCCGCACGAGCAGGATGTGACACAAGATCAATTTCTTAGGCGGAGTTTAACAGGTTTAAATTCAGAGTTTTCCTTCTTCTACACTGGTTACCTAACCAAGGTTAAAGAGCCCAGTGGTCCCACAATAATAGGGCCTTGTGTCTAACCAGTACACTTGGGTTACGTGGTAAATATAATATGTAGATATGGCCAATGGTATTAATAATGTAAAACAATTTTATCAATAGTAATATTAATTTATTAGATAAAAATAAAGTCATGGAGAATGTGACATAAATAATAAAAGGAATTGTGACTTGAGTAGTGATATAGTTTCGGTTACAGACAAACACACAATCTCCATTATAATAAGAGATATTGAGCTAAAATTTAGGTCTCACAAAGTCACATGATATGTGAATATAAACAGTAAATTTCTCCTCTTTCAAGTGAATTGCCAATCAAGTTAAACAATTGTTCACTGACTTGAAATCAACGACTAAACCACAGATGCTTTTTTTATGGTTATAATTCCAACACCAGAATCATGTCTTTTTGTAAACAACGTATTTGCTAAATAAACACATTTGATTCAATCCCTCTGTCACTTCCATCAACAAATTGGACTCACTCTCTGTTGAATCTCAATTAGAGACAAAAAAAAGAAAAAAAAAAGAAGAAAAGAAAAGTAAAGTAAAAAAAGAAAAAAGAAGAAAAAAGGAAAAAAAAAAGAGAGAGAGAATTACCATTCTGCAAAAATCAATAGACAAAAGAGAATCTTGTCGCCAAAAGACAAGAGAAGAAAATATCAAAATAGATGTGAAAGTTGTCTATCCGCTGAACATGTGCAATTAAAACTCAAGCAGAACTTAAAGCAATACAATGATAAAAAGTGACAAAGACTTGGTTGCATTATTCAAAATAAAACTGACTAATACAGCCACCTTTTTGCTGGCTTCTTAGAAAAGATTAGATCTCTACTGGTTTAAACTCGTCGTTGGGGCGGCCTAATGTCAGTATCAGCCAGACACCGAGGGAGTCTATTCCTTTTTCACTAGCGCTAGACCAAAGAGATTATTTTAGCATCTGAGGCCGAGCACCACACCTACCATCAGCTCTTCACTTTACTGCACAGATCCCAGGACTACTCATACGCTGAGTTGGCGAGGGCCGGTATCGAACCGGGAACCTTATGATTCCTAGCCGAACACTCTACCGACTGAACAAAACCAGCCCTAGTGAGCTAAACTGGCCGGTTTATACTAGAGTGAGTCAAAAGTATTGAAATATTTTGAGGCACAATTTGGCAGCTCTGAATGCTTCGTTGGATTTACGGCATGTCAACCCTTGTTGGATCATTTTATGCTGAAGATGTTTTGTTTTATTCATTCTTGGTGGGTAATTAATTTGTCAACTCAATTTTCTTTTTTAAACACATTTTGTTCTATTTAACCCATAGATTGGATGGAACCTTAACAGGTACTACCACTCTGCTTTTGCTGATGTCATGAAGGTGATGCCCCACATTGGACAGGGCAAGGTATCAAGTAATGCCTCATGTTAAAGTAAAATTTTCATTACTCTGAAAGCGAGACTACCTGTATTCATTTACCCAACCTCTCCAAACAGGGTGTAACACAATTTCAATTTTTAAGTGGAATACAAATGGCTTGAACCTAGAGTTTTCCTTCTCCTTGATTGGTTGCCATACCAGGGCTAAAGAGCTCAGTCTGCACTGCTCTATTTACCTATAGCTGAGGGGAGAAGAGATGGATTCATGCCTTTCCCAAAAGCATTAGCAGGAAGATGAAACACAAATAGCTACATCTAGGATTTGAACTTGGATTTCCATGTCCATTTCCTAAGACAATAACCGTTACACTACATACCTACAACCTAAAAAGTGAGACCATCTGGATGACTGATTAAAAGTTACATTTTAATTTATACAAAAGTACATTTGGATAATTCCACATCGCTGAAATTTAAACAAATTTAAGAATGCTTGTCTAATAAATAATAGAGAACAATTTTTTCTATATGTAAAATAATTAAGTATATCAATTATTTTGGTAATTAATTTCTTCTAAAGTTTTTTAAAAATTTAACATTGAACTTGAAATCGAGTACAATAGTTTGTTTACAAATTAAGACTTTGGAATGAAAACATCCGAGAATAAACTTTTGTTTACAAATTGAAAATGTTAGAGAAATACTTTGGAATGAAAACATCTGAAAATAACAGTTGTTTAGACATTACGTAATTTTTTAAAGGTCAGTAAAGAACAAGCTGAAGTTTGTGGCTCAGCAATGAGGGGGAGGGGCCAATTAGAAAAAAATTAAGACAAGTTCTGAGAGAAAGAAGAGGATGAGAGAGAAAGAGGTTATTTCCTATAAGTCTAACATGATCAAAGGGGAACCACTCTTGACTGATAAATTATTTATTTATTTATTGATCTACTAGGAAAAAAGAAGACAGGGTTAGGGTTAGTTTAATGGGAAAATAAATAAATCATTTATCAGTCAAGAGTGGTTTCCCTTTGATAATATTAGACTTATAGGAAATAACCATAAATAATTGTAGGAAGCGCGTAGTGTAATGGTTAATGTCATGGGAAATAGACTCATTGCCCCAAGTTCAAACCCTGGACGTGATAATTGCATTTCACTTAGCGCTAATACCCTTGGGAAAGGTATGAATCCTACTCTCCCTCCAGCTATGGGTAAATAGTAGGGTAGACTGGGCTCTTTAACCTTGGTTAGGCAACCGGTCTAGGAGAAGGAAAACTCTGAATTCAAACCTGTTGAACTTTGCTTAAGATATTGACCTTGTGTCACATCCTGCTCGTGCAGAGGGGTTGGTAAATATATATAGGAAATAACCGAGAGAGACCCCCCAAGAACTAATATGCACAGAGCTGAGAGCAGGTCAGCCAAATTCATCTTCTTCCTTTCTTCCCTATTGGCATAAACAGTGTCACTAGCTAAGCATTGATTTATGCTTTGATCTTTCTCTCTTCCTCTGTTTAGCTAACTACAAAAGTGATCAATGGTGAGAATAAATTTTATACTAGCAACAAACAAGAAAACGTTTGGTGCTTTGACTTTTTATAACCACGGACAACAAAAAAAGAGTAGAATAACAAAAAGAGCTTATTAACCCTTAATCTATGAGAGCACCCCAAACCGTCCAACAATCAAAATGTGGGACCTCCCAAAAAGCCAGAGATCATCAGCTCTTAGAAAATGGTTTAGAGTTTAAAAAGAGAAATTAATTAAATGAATACATTTCTGTTCAGTAGTAAAGGATCAGTGATACGATACTAGCTTGTCAACCATTTCACCATGCTATTGTGCGGATGGCAGTGGTAGATAAAGGGTTATGGGGTAATGCTACATATAGACTGGTAAAAATTTTAAAAACAGATTTTTTTTGTGAGGTTCTTTTATAAATCTTGCCTCTTGTGTTTATAAAGATACAAAAAAAAGTAACTTCAGGAAAAATCATTCTAACAAGTTGTGAGAAATAAGAGACATGTGCAGTGATACTGATAGCTTATTGATTTAGTACATCCTGGGACGCACAGATTTGCTTTGAACAAGTCCCCAGGAAATTTGATGGGTCCCAACTAAAGTTTCTTAATAAATTGTAGGGTTTTTATTTATGATCTGGGAAAACAACTAAAGCCATCTAACTCCTACCTTGTAACCTATTCTGTGTAATTCATTTCTAAGAAACTATTGAAATGTATTGACATTTAGCTAGAAGAAACTATTGAAATGTATTTATAGTTAGCTTGAAATGGTGAGGGAAGAAAAAAGAAAAACACTGGGATGAGATTTTACTGCATCCTTTTAGATTTTTGTGCATCAGGGATGCAGGACGCGTACCTATCAGCATCTCTGAATGTGTATAAGTATCGCTCCCAAGAATATGAGAAGAGAGCAAAAAAAACATTTCCAATATATGATCTCACTAGAAGATAATAATAATAATAATAATAATAATAATAATAATAATAATAATAATAATAAGCCACCAAGAAAGAAATCAAAAGTCAAAAAGACTGTTTTTAGAATCTCTGCCTATTTCCAAGCCAGAGTGTTAGCCAGAGGCAGAGAAGAAGAGCAGTAATGAATTCTGGCTGGATTCCTGGTTAATATATTTTCTGATTGGCTGCTGGGATGTGTGGGTGGGGGTGATAGAACAATATTGATGAGAAAAGAAGCAGACAATCAGTAGATATATGATTTGGAGTTTGGATCTTTTGAGTAATTTCACAGAATTAAACACATAAAGCAAAGTCTTTGTTATTTCTGGAAAATGTTTGCAGACTGGCATCTATTAAGACTTACAAGATTAAATATCACAGTCTATCAAAAGTAGTTGCGTTCTTTTTACATAACTTAGATTTATTATGTACACATCTAAAAACAATCGGTTATTTCCTATAACTCCAACATAAAAAAGGGGAACCACTCTAATTGACTGATAAATTATTTATTTATTTTCCCATTAAACTAACCCTAACCCCGTATCTTAAACCAGTCTTCTTTTTTCCTAGTAGATCAATAAATAAATAATTCATCTGTCAATCAGAGTGGTTCCTCTTTTTTTATATTGGAGTTATAGGAAATAACCAAACAATCTTTAAGACCATTAAATTAATATCTATCTATCTATATATATATATATATATATATAGATAGATAATGGATATTTGGTGTCTATTTGTCTGTAACCGAAACTACGTCACTGCTTACATCACAGTCATTTCAAGAATTAAGTAAGTTTATGAGTACTTATAAGATTTCAAAGATCTGTTTACATTTTTTTATGAAAGAGCATGGCAAAAATTAAGTTTTACACCGTCTGGAAGGCATTTTTTTGCTAATTATTATACATTAGGGTATACCAGAGTAAGAAATTTGAAAAAACACACAGATGTTGTTAGGTAATGTTGTTTTATTAGCTTATATTGCAATATTTCAATCTGTTTAGATCATCATCAGAGTATGTCTATTATAAAAAGAAGAAAACAGGGTTCTTTTTTAAATTATGACCAGTTGTAAGGGAAAAAATTCATATTGGACTTTTAAGAAAAGAGATATTTAGATTTTTTTTAAATTCTTAAAAAAACAAAAACAAACATGTGTATAACGTTTAGTGTATGAGATAACAGACTTATACAAGAAAGAGAGATATTAAAATTTCTTACTCTGATATACAGTTGGATTCATTTCCTTATTTTAATTGATACATTAGGGTATATGGACAAAAGGCTGCATCCTCCCATTTTTGAAGAAAGGTGACTTCAGAATCACTAAGAACTACAGAAGTATAAATCTTACTGCCATAGCTGTTAAGTTTTATAATGTCCTTCTTCTCAATCGCATCCGATATCAAGTAGAGAAAATTCTTAGGAAAAATCAAAATGGGTTTCATGAACACTAAGACACCATTAAATTATTGGTATATTAATACTTGTGTTCCTTAAAAATACAACTGTTATTATCTTGCAACACAATCTGGTTAAAAATGAGACAGTCCAAATCATCCAAAATGAAATGCAAAAATGTAAATCCTAATTATCTGGTGTTGCTTATCTGCTGAATTCTTATTTCTTATAAGAAAGGGAAGAAAAAGGATATGCTACACAGAAAAAATATAAGAAAAAAGAGTAGGCGAAAGATAGAGTGGGTGAGCATGTGGAAGTGATAACGCTAATATGTTTCAATCAAACATAATGAAAAGAGGAAAAAATAAAGAAAGAAAGAAAAAAAAAGAGTGAAAAAGAGTTAAATCAAGATTATTATACTTTTTATATATTGAACTATATGCAATAGCTCTAAAGTAAATATATCAAACATTGTAATAATTAAATTATCATACTGTGTTATACCACAAGTCCTGCTAGTTAATATTGTTATATATATTAAGGCAGTGATGAGTGATGCTGATAGCTTTTTGATTTATTTCGTCCTGGGATGCACAGATTTGCTTTGAACAAGTCCCCGGGAAATTTGATGGGTCCCAACTAAAGTTTCTTAATAAATTGTAGGGATTTTATTTATGATCTGAGGAAACAACTAAAGCAGTATAACTCCTACCTTGTAACCTATCCTGTGTAATTCATTTCTAAGAAACTATTGAAATGTATTTACATTTAGCTAGAAATGGTGAGGGAAGAAAAAAGAAAAACCCTGGGATGCATGGATATGATTTTACTGAGTCGTTTTAGATTTTTATGCGTCAGGGATGCAGGAAGCATACCTATCAGCATCTCTGTTAAGGTATATCAAAATATATTTATTCAAGCGTTGTAAGGATAGTGACTTGCAATAAAGCCCAAAAGTGGTTTGATCTGGTTTATCTAGTAGCACATCAACCCCTTATGGGTATTTAATGCTAAAATTAGATTCGTTTTTTAAATGTTTGATTAGAATCATAACTATTCAGATTTTTAAAAAAATCTATTCATTTTTTATCACATTTTTTTTTCTCTATAATATTTGTCAGAATTTTTTAAATGAAGCTTGACATTGGAAAAGAAGACGTCTCTAAGAAGCAAGTGATGAACAATACCTGAAACCAAAACATAAATATATAAAACTCTGAGATTAATCTAATTTTCAGTTTTAAAAGCATTGCATCTATTCAAGATTACTAATTGAGCAGGTTTGAAATTCTGCATCAAGATATTATTTACCTGAATTTTTTTAGATGAGGCTTGATGTGTATAATTTTAATTTTTTGGACTGTTGTCCTCATCTTTATTGTGGTATCTATTCAAATAATGGCGTCATTGTTTTTGCATGCCTATCATTCCAACATGTGTAATGAGGAGCATCACAATTATTAAAAAAAAAAAAAAATTGTTTATTGGTGTTTCTTACACAACTCGAGATGTAAATTCCAAACCATTTACACTTGTGGGATAAAATAAAATGATAGATATGGAAGGACATTGGAAAAGAAGACGTCTCAAAGAAGCAGCACATATGTTGGGCTACAGTAATCTCTTGAGTAGACGAAGAATAAAAATGAACACAATAAGCGGAACCAATCATTGAAAAGGATAAATCAAATTGTTTTTAACTCTTAACATCCTATACTGCCTCATTCCACCTGGCCGGAAGTCACATTCATTTTCCTAATCTGCCCCAAACGATAGCCTTTGTTTAAATATAATATTAAAGACATTTAGTAGTCTTATATTAAAGGGAAATAACTCTGGTAACTTTAAATGAAAAGCCCAGTTTTAGCCATTTTTTGATAAATATTTATAGGAACGCCGCTCTCGACTTAGAAAATTCTTAACAGGATGTTAAGAGTTTTAAAGTAAATTACTTTAAAAATTGAAATAATGAAAACAACTGATGTCATTGGATTTTACGCCTCAAGTTGTGCAAGAAACACCAAACAACATTTTTTTTTTCCTAAATGATTGTGATTCTTCTCGTGACGTGTTCGGAATGATAGGCATGCAAAAAAAATTACATCATTATTTGAATGAGATTTTCAACGCCATTAAAAATGATTTCCACGGTTGGATCATTACTATGCTCAGATACACAGGGAACGCCTGATGAAGGCCGGAGGATACAATGGCCGAAACATTGTGTTTATTCATACCACAATAAAGATGATGACAACAGTCTGAAACATCAAAACTATTTATGAGGTATGTCAGAAAATTTTCAGCACTGGTGTCACAAAAAATTTATTTCAAATCCAAACTATAAGCTACAAGTTATCCCCTTCAAAGTAATATCCCCCTGGAGTCAAATGCACTTTCCCATCTGCCATGCTTGCATGCACTCATGGAAGGATTCTTCCAGGATTCACTGTAGCTCTGTCGTCACAGCCTTTTTGATATCGTGCCCATCCTCAAAACTAATTCATAGAATAAATCTTATTAACGATGTCTCTATGAAAATCTGAGTTAGATTTGCCTCAAAACAGCCCATGTTATTAGCGTGTTTAAAATCCTACAATATGTCTTATATATCACTAAGAAATAAAGGTTTGCATAATATATGGTGTGGTTAATTTGCACACTGGTTTTAATAAATAATTACTTGGTGTTATTGATCTCTAATATTATTGTTTAATTCTCCAACATACTAAAATCAATCCTATGAATGATTTTATATAGAAACCAATTTAGTTTTTCTAATTTGATATATTTCATTACATTCAAACTTACGGTTTAGCTCAGTCAGTAGAGCACTTGCTTAGGATCGCAAGGTTCCTGGCCTGATACCGACCCTCGCCAACTCAGTGTATGAGTAGCACAGGGATCTGTGAAGTAAAGTGAAATGCTGATAGTAAGTGTGGCGCTCCACCTCAGACACAATTATCTCCTTGGTCTAGTGCTAGAGAAAAGGGAATAGACTCCCTCACTGTCTACTGATATTGACTTTAGGCCACCTTGACGACTTTAGTTTTTTTTTTACTTAAAACTTAAATAGTTATGCCCAGAGGGTGCATATTCTTGCTAGTAATTCTACAATTTCTTGTGGATGGTTTAAGAATAAAGCACTTAATTTCAGTTGAACATCCATACATAAGAAATTGTAGAATTAAATAAATATAAATTAAATACTCACTTATAAACTTATGAATTTCCTGAGGATATTGTGACATAAGCAGTGACATAGTTTCGGTTACAGACACACCAAATCTCCATTATAATAAGAGATATACTTGAAAGTTTGTTTTCACAAACTTTTAGGTTGAACAATCTGAAAAATTAGTGCATTTTATACACAAATAATTATTTAGAAACTTTTTTTTTTTTAAGAATTTTGGATTTTTTCACAAATCAAATTACAGTGTAATGAGCACTAAAACAAGTTTCTAAATTTTTTAAAATTAATTTTCTTTTCAGAGTGATTTCATGTCTGTGCACTTTTTTGAATTAAAAACCAGCTACGCTTTGAATTAATGCTTTTTTAAATAATTATTTATTAAATTTTATATAATACAAAAAAATTTCAGAATTATTTTTAATTCAAATATGGTCATTTTATTCAATTACTTTATTTAATTTTTTTGTATATATATATATATATATATATATATATATATTTTGCTTTGAAATATAATATTAATTGAACTAATTGCCACATTCATATCTTTTTTTAAATTGTAAATTATTGAATTAGAATTTCTTACTACATTATTATATGATGTCATTTCTACTACTCAGGCAAAATAATTTTTTTCTGACCTCCCACCAGGCCAGATTAAAACACAGTCTTTTTATGTGGGTATTTTTATGGGGTATCTAGTGACAATCAAACTCACTATTTAGAGTAATGGATCTAAAAGACAAGCTTGCTAATCATTACACTACATTTCTTTTTTTTTTTTCTACCCAGATGTTACCGAGTAGCCGCTTCTAGTTTAAAAATAAAAAAATAAATTTAGGGATAACTGAGTAAAAGCTTTGCTTGATTGATTTTAATGATCGGTCAACCCATCAAGGGTTATTTTATACCTAAGTCACATTCCTATTTACTTTTTTTGTATCGTTATTTCTTAAGGTGTTTTTTTTTTGTTTTGTTTTTTTATACAAATAATTTTTAAACAACTTAATCCTAAGATTAATCTTAAGATCCTAACTTCAAGTCAGAGTAATGGAGATAATGGCAATGAAAGGGTACTCCATATTCCCCAGAACTGGAACCTCAATATCTGATGCAGTTTGTCATACCCAATACACCCCTTTTTGGGCAGAAAGGGGTTACAGTTTGTCATGCCCAGTACACCCCTTTTTGGGCAGAAGGGGGTTACAGTCGGTGTATTCTAAGCCCTGCTGACAGTGTGCATAAAAGCTTAGACTTGAGATAATTTTATATAATTTTTCTAATATACAATTTTAGAAAATAATTTCTCATAATTAAGCTATAGTAATTATTATGAATTTTAAGAGTTTGAACTATTCATGTTATTCTTTTGGTAGGCTTTAATTTTTTTTCACATTTCTATACAGATTGTACACCTGAAGAAGGCCTAACAATGTTTCCATCAAAACAATGTGATAAGAATAAAAAAAGAAAAATAACAAGATCAACAGTTCAAACAACTCTCGGAATACCAATTTGTTTTTTTGCAAGAAAAGATTAAAATCTTTTCAAATAAACATTGGTAAATTTTTTGAATTCCCAACATAGAAATTTGTTCCACTGCAAAATAAATGGTGAGAAAATTCTTAAAAGAAATAATCAACAAATCTCAAATTAGCACAAAATAAAGTCAAAACAGATTTAAAGCAAAGATTTATTTCAAAATTTATACAGAGACTAAAATAACAATACTTTGAATTTTATACAGGGTCAGGCAAAATGATCTGATACATTTGTAGGTTTAATAAAATGCAAATGAAGTAAAGAAACAATGATCAGACACATTTGTAGGTTAAATAAAAGGCAAATAAAGTAAAGAAACAAAAAAGTGTTTTTATTTTCGAAAAGTACGTATAATGCCATTTTTTTTTCATATAATGCCATTTTGTTTTGTTTCTTTATAATGCCATTGTTTTTCGTTTCTTTTTCAGTTGCTGCCATGAATTGGACTGGTGAGCATTGTGCTTTCATTGTGGAAACGTTTATCAACATCATTTTGTATGGATGCATTTGAAGATCATTGTGAAGAATTCTTCGCAAACTTCTTTCGGAAAGTCTAAGAGCCTGGGCGCGTTTAAATGTGGAACAGAGTGGAGACTGTTGAACTGAAGCTCTTACCGCTGCCACATTTTCTGGAGTTCTGGTGGTGCGAGGTCGGCCGGTTTGATTTTCGTTTCAATGCAGATCCAGTAGCTCTGAAGTTGGTAACCCATAACAAGATCGTGTTTCGAGCTGGTATGGGATCATGTCTACCAAGATTGAAGTGCAAACGGAACGCTCTTTGTGTTGCAGTTACAGATTCGTTTGTTTTGATAAACGTTTCCACAATGAAAGCGCGATGCTCACCAGTCCAATTCATGGCAGCAACTGAAAAAGAAATGAAAAACAATGGCATTATAAAGAAACAAAACAAAATGGCATTATATGAAAAAAAAATGGCATTATATGTACTTTTTGAAAATAAAAACTTTACTTCATTTGCATTTTATTAAACCTACAAATGTGTCAGATCATTTTGCCTGACCCTGTACAAAAAGAAAGAAAAATTAAATGAATAAATCACTATCTTGAAATATTTAAAAAAAATAAATTTGCTGTTTAAGTAGCCACAGTAAAATATTTGAAATTGTATTTTAAAATGCACTGATGTACTTGAACTAGTATCCTCATCTTAAGTGTTGTTTGGTTGGTTGGTTTGAATTTATGACATGTCAACCCTTGTTGGGTTATTTTATACAGACATTTTGTTTTATTCATACTTGATAAGTATTCAACATTTTTTTTTCAACTCAATTTTTTTCAACATGTTTTTAAACTCATTTTTTCTATTTAGCCTATAGATGGGGGCTCTAACAGGTACTAATACTCCACAACATTTAGTTGTCCATAGTGTTAGTGAAATAGATTACTAATTAGGACTGATCCTATTCTAGTAACCACCCCAAGCGGATTAAACAGATTCGAATTCAGAGTTTTTCATCTCCTAGTCTGGTTGCATAACCAAAGTTAAAGAGCCCAGTCTGCCCTACTATTTACCCATAGCTGGAGGGAGAGTAGTTGGATTCGTACCTTTCCCAAGGGTATTAGCGTTATGTGAACTGCAGCTTCGTCCAGGATTTGAACTCTGGTCGACGAATCCATTTCCTACAACTAACCATTACACCATGCACCTCCAACCATACTGAGAGGATATCTCATAAAATTAAATTATTACCAAAAATTCCCACTCTGACTAAAGAGATCCGGATCTTCACTTGTTTAGTCATCATCAGTGATTGCCAGGGAATTTTTGGTATAGGTGGGATTATACGATTCAATATTCCATTTATACTAACTTCTCTGAATTTTGTAAAAAAAATTAAAAAATGTACTTGGGAGTAATAGTAATGAAAGGGTACTCCACATTCCCCAGAACAGGAGTCTCACCATCAGATGCAGTTTACTGTTACATCCAGGACACCCTTTTTGGGGGGTATCTTACATCTTTGTAAGGGATACAGTCAGTGTATTCTAAGCCCCCCCCCACACACACACACAAAACAGTTTTTACAACTGAATCCAAATTTGGTAAATAGTTATCTAAAATTAGTTCTTAAAAAATTAGTAATTATAAAATAATTGTTTTTTTTTAATATAGTATATTTTCAAGAAAGTTTTTGCTTATAATTTTTCAAAGAAATAATCAAAGTTACATACCTTAATCCAAACATTTTCATTTAGAAAAGAAAATGGTTTTGGTGGGTTGTCTCCTAACTGAACTTTAGTTTTAGTATAATCAATTGTTTGTCCGTCTAAACGTGGTGGTGTACCTGTAATGATTCATAAAAGTTTCATATAAAAGTCAGGGAATTATGGGTTGTTCTTACTTTAAATAAGGTAGGGTTTAAAAAATTACATTGAAAATAAGATATTATTTGGATTATTCAGACTATTGTACTATATATTGTTATATAAACAATGTTTTGGCCGATGTGCCCTCTGGCCTTCCTCAGGTGTTTCCTGTCATAATCGGGAGCCTTCATGGAAATTTGAACTGAACCCTTTATTCAATCCACCGAAGTAGACTGTTTCTGTTAACCATGACCAGGTACAAGTGTTAAGCTATGTTAAATATTCTATGTTATCGCCCTTGGCCAGGATTGAACTTGCAACCTATAGATGACTGTCACAGAACTGTATTAACTCAACCCTTATATCCATTGTGTCATGTATCCAAGGTCTGAATAATCCAAATAATATAAATCATCTCAAAAATTCAGACAAATAATATTTTATCAAAATGTTATTTATCCAATTACAATAAACAGTATAAATGTTTTCATTAGAAATACAAAAGTATTTTAGCATTTAAACTATAGAAATATTTAAGAATGGTCCAGAACAAATATTATTTGCTGTTAAAACTTAGATTTACAAATCTTTGTCATTGGTAGCATCCATTAATCTTGAGAGTCTGAAGTTGAAAATTGGACAAGGCTGTATGAAAGACCAGCAGTTAACCAAGCAGCTAGTCTGATTTGCTTTGTCTAATGGCACATCAACTCTTTATGGGTTATTTAATGACAAAATTTGATGCATTTATAAATGTTAAATTGTAATCATAAGTATATTTTCAATGTTCCATTCCATTTTATCAATTGTACCTATTTGTCTATATTAACCAATTGTTTGCACACATTCTTATCAAGTATTCCTATCTAATACAAATAATTTGCTCATGTAGAGGGATAAGTAAATACATAATACAATAATTTGCACACAGTTGTATAATTTCAAGTAATCCTATCTAATACAAATAATATAGATAAACATATCTTAATTAAAAGTCATTACATTTACCTGTATCTAACTTTAACACAAACAAAAGAATGAAATTTTAGCATGTTAATACAATTTGAAACAACCAAGCATATCAGTTGGCAAAGTTTTAAGTTGTCAAAATTTCTTAAATGCAACATGGTCATATGGACTGACTCAGTTGGTAGAGCATCAAGCTAGGAACCACAGGGTTCCTGGTTCGATACAGCCCTCACCAACTCAGTGTATGAGTAGTACAGGGATCTGTGCGGTAAAGTGAGCTGATGATATGGTAGGTGCTGTGCTCCACCTCAAATGCCAAAACAATCTCCTTGGTCTAGCACTAGTGAAAAGTGGATAGACTCCCTCCTGTCTGGCTGATACTGACTTTAGACCACACCAACGACTTTTATTGACAAATTATCAATCGTATGGAAATCTGATTTCTCTGATAAAATTAAATGGGAATTCTTCCAAACTGTCACCATGTCAGTACTACTGTATGGTTGCACCACTTAGGAAAAAAAAACTAGATGGGACAACACAAGGATGCTACATCCTGGAAGCAGCACACCACAAAACAGCAGCTTTATGGCCACTTACCACCCATCTCGCAATAAAATAAATATCATCATCAAATGTAAAGAAAATATGTTGAATTCATTTTTAATAAAATCCATGTCAAAGGAGGAGTGAAATATTGAAATAAAATTTAAAATAAAATTAGTAGCCATTTTGATTTTATATATTTTCCTAACCTAAAAAATAAAGATGTCACCAAAAGATTGTTAGTTTTTTTTTATAATGTTTTACTATTTGATTGGCTCCAAAAAGATATCGGATGGAAGTTCAAATTTTATCTTGTCTTATTTCTCAGCCATGTTTCATAACAGTCATGTGCAACCTGAGCATTGAAATAAAATCTAACAACAATTAATCATTGTTATATGTTTCCAATAAATCTCATTTAATACCTGTTTTTAATCTTCCCATTTTAAAGCCAGCATTTTCTAAGGACTTGGCCAGACCAATGGCTGGCTCATCTCCAAGTCGGCCTGCAGGACGGGATTCTAATCCAATTGTAATGCAACCACGAAGAAAAGTTCCAGTTGTTAAAACAACAGATTTTCCAAATACTTTCTCGCCATTTTCTGAAAAAAAAAAAAACAATTTTGAAGAAATTAATTCAAATTTATTACCTATTAGTTCATAGTTGATAAAAAAAATAAATAAATAAATAAATAAAATTTTTTTAAATGGATGGATTTACATCCCAATGACTATATATATATATTTTAAGGATAATGTTTTTTAAAAAAACTCAAGGGAGGTAACTCAAAAATGATCAGACAATTTAGTCTTTTTTATGAATTGTTCAGTTTAATACTTTGTAACCAACCTGAAATATAAAGAAATAAGATCTTGAAATAACGGTTGTTTGCTTATTTTTAATTATGCAGAAATGGAAATATACTACAACTAACACAGTTGCTGGTTATCTAGTTTTTCTGTGCCACTGAAATTCAATTGTGCAAATCAAGTAACACACTTGGGTATGCCTACAAAGTCAGAAAACAGCACATCTCTCATAACTTTCGGAAACATTTTTTCACGTTCAGTGTTGCCGGGCATGGAATAAACTGCCTGCATCAGTTGTAGGCTGCCAAAACACTGCATCTTTCAACACCTCCATGCTTCCTGTAATCCACCAACACTATACCTGATACCCCTCCCTCCACACCCACGTCACACACATACATGTATATTATTACTGTATGCTATTCATGTTCCTGACGCTAGTACATTATTTGGTTATTTTCTAGAAGTCTAACATAAACAAAGGGGAACCACTCTTGACTGATAAATTATTATTTATTTATTGATCTACAAGGAAAAAAGAAGACGGGGTTAGGGTTAGGAGTTAGGTTAATTTAATGGGAAAATAAATAAATAATTTATCAGTCAAGAGTGGTTCCTCTTTGTTTATGTTAGACTTATAGGATATAACCCATTATTCTATGTACTAGATATGAGATTTTGATGAGTTGGGGTGCACCTGAGCACTATACAAAATACATTTCATTATTATTATCAAGATAGGGCTGCTGCTGCTGCTGATGATGATGATGATGATGATGATAGTGGTGGTGGTTTGCCCAACCCCTCCAATACTTTAATATCTTCTTTAATTCAGATTTTTCCATTTCCTCTGAGAGAATGAAGACATCATCATCATCAATATCAATGGACTACCACCATGATGATGATATAAACGTTAAAACAAATTACAAAGAAATAGTTGACCTACTGTCAATTCACACTGAAAACATCAGTTTCCATTAAATCACCAAAGTTAAGCAGTGATGAGCCTGATCAGTAATTAAATGGGCGACCACTTAGCAAAAGGAAGCCTGTGTATCAGACTAAACAAATCTTAGTAAATAACAACCACAAGAAAATTGTTAAATAAATTTTACATCAACTGAATAACAAATCCCTTTTATTTGATAACTAGAAACATCTACCCAGCATCGACTGGGTAGAGGGAGAGGGGAAGCTAGTGTATTGATTTGTTTACAAAATGCTGGACATTCTAAGGTAGAATTTCAATGCTATTTCTATGTACATTTTAATTTTTAAATATATTTGAATATAAATCAAATCTTCATAATTTTTGCACAAAAAGCAGGAACCGGTGATATTTAATGTGTATATATATTTACTTTGTCATTAATTGTTTTATTTTCGGAGTTTCATCCAGACATACATACATAGACACCAACTGCCCTTTATACATGTATAAATTGGAACAGTTGTAATATAACTGGCATCTCTCACCACCAATGAACCTGATGCCCGACTGTGTGACTGACAATAAAACGTCAATCATGGGAATACCATTTCACATTTTATTGATTTTAGACAAGTTGAGAGAGAGAGAGAGAAAGAGAGAAGAGAAGAGAAAGAGAGAGAGAGAGAGAGAGAAAGAGAGAAGAGAGAAGAGAGAGAGAGAGAGAGAGAGAGAGAGAGAGAGAAGAGAGAGAGAGAGAGAGAGAAAGAGAAAGAGAGAAAGAGAGAGAGAAAGAGAAAGAGAGAGAAAGAGAAAGAGAGAGAGAGAAAGAGAAAGAGAAGAGAGAGAAAAGAGAGAGAGAGAAAGAGAGAGAGAGAGAGAGAGAGAAAGAGAGGGATAGATTGAAACACACTAATAAAGCAAGTGAGATTTTTTTTCTGTGACTCTGTGTCTGACTTTTCTTTTTCCTCATATGAACTCATTGTCTCATCTTTGTACCAAATTCCATCAAGGCTCCACAGCACAACACAACTCACCTCTCTCCTCACTAGCAAATCATTAGTTGGTTAGTTGGATTTTACAGCAGGTCAACCCTTGTTGGGTTATTTTATGCTGAAGACATTTTGTCTTATTCTTGATGGGCACTCAATTTTTTCTTTAAACAGTTTTTTCTATTTAACCCATAGATGGAACTGTAACATGTACTAACACTCGAGGTCAGAGTGGACCTGGGAGTAATGGTGATAAAGAGGTTCTCCACATTTCCCAGAGCTCAAGAATTAGAACTTTACTATCACATAGAGTTTAAACATCATACCCAGAACTATAAGACCTTCAGCCACCGCCTTCTGGCACATATATGATAAAAAAGGGTTGGGGGTTGCCATAAGAGCAATAGGGTTGGGACAATCATATAGGTGCTAGGGCTTAATATGACCAGCTGATTGATCAGAGGAGGCCTCTCCGATCACCCGTTAGCCTAAGTAAGGGGCAAAGTTGGAAATCATTGGATCAAATAACCATCTACAATCATTGAAATTTAGTTGTCAGTTAATATTTTATATTAAAATTTGATATTTCTAACATCTACTCAGCAGAAATCATGGGCACCTCACATGATACAATGGTTAACAAGCTAGCCTAGCAGACCATTACCTATATCCATAAATATATATGTGTAAATATAATACACATATGCATTTGCCTTTTTTTTTTAATAACTTTCCATGTATGTTCACTGGCTACCTGACTCGCAGTTGGATACCAATCTCACAAGAGTGTACATGTGACATATCTGGGATTCTCCAGAGATGAGTATAATAATAAGGAAATTTATTGTGTACAGTGCTCAGGTGCACCACAACTCATCAAAGTCTCATGTCTAGTACATAGAATAATGTACTAGTGTCAGGAACATGAATAGTGTACAGTAATAATACATGCATGCATGTGTATGTGGAGTGGGGTATCAGGTATAATGTTGCCGGATTACAGGAAGCATGGAGGTGTTGAAAGATGCAGTGTTTCGGCAGCCTACAACAGGTGCAAGCAGTTTATTCCATGCCTCGGCAACTGAGCGTGAAAAAATGTTTCCAAAAGTCATGTGAGCAATGCTGTTTTCTGACTTTGTAGGCATGCCCACATGTGTTAGAAACATGGAGATCAAAAAGGTGCTTAAGGTTGCTGTTGTTAAGATGATTAATGACCTTATCAGCGTTCACCAGGTCAGTTGCTAGACACCAGAGTTTCAATGAATCCATTCCCAGGGCAGCAATGTAACATAATACAAGCTAGCCTAGCAGACCATTACCTATGAGTTTTGATTCTGAGCGCCCCATACTACTGGCCTTGTGTCAAGCTATGCTACTGTTCAGAAATTATAACATTGACTTCTTTTGTCTAGCAGTGACCTTAAAAATAAAAATAAAAACCATATTTTACCTAAAATCACGCCAAAACATTCTTGTTGCATTAATTTGTGATCAGGCTTGGTGGATTCCTTTAGTAGCAAATCTTTCACAGGAGATTCCATTATTGTTAGAGAAGGAAGGTTAAGAAGTTCTTTTGAATAAACGATTTGTATAATGAACGATCTATTTGAGCTCTGGGACCCTGTAAAATAGAAACATTCAACATTAGTTATGGCAAAAGAATATAAAAATGTTCATTTTAATGAATGAGATTTTTTTCCCTGAAACCTAATATTCATTTACCTTTTCATAATATTTTTAAAATATTCTGGCATTTATCATCAATTTTAAAGAGTACAAAATTATTTCCAAGGTTACTTTTATAAATAAATATTTCAAATCTCCAGAAATTAAAAATAATTTTACAAAAGAAACAAATGATTGATTGATTGATTGATTTCAATGGCATGTCAATCTATCTAGGGTTATTTTATGTCTCAGGGTTAGGGAATTGCATTCATTGTACGTTTATATTTTTATGTACTTTTTTCTTAAGAGTTTTTTCTGGTTTTTTTTTCACTCAGTTATGTTATATAAGGTATTCAAATACAAATAATTTTCAAATAGTTCTGCTTGACCCGTAGATGGGATCTTAACAGGTACTACCACATTGGGTCAATATGGACCTAGGAGTAATGGTAATGAAGAAGTACTCCATACTCCAGTACTGAAGCCTCACCATCAGATCCAGATTAAGCTTCATACCCAGGACCATTCCCTTTTTGGAGGGTGTTACTCTTCTGCAGGGGATACAACAATCAGAAAAATCAATAATGAATATGGAAGTGGATTAGATTTTAGAAGTAGAAGAATCAAAATTTAGCATTTAACAGAGACTAATTTACTATTAAAAGAAAGTTTGTTTTTTTTAAATAAGGAAAAAAAACTTTACCCAGACAGCCGGTCCTTTTTTGGTATTAAGTAATCTATATTGGACACCAGTTTCATCTGAGGAAAAAGAAAAAAAGCATTTCAATAAGACAGTTTGTTAAAAATTTGAAAAACAAAAAATCATTTATTTTACACAACAAATATTTTTTCAACATAATCTCCTTCTTTGTCATTGCACTTAATTCAGTTGCGAATAATATTCAGGGTGATTGAAAAGTAACTCCATATTTTAAATTATTTATAATTTAAGGCTGGTTTAGCTCAGTAGGAACCACAAGGCTCCAGTTAGATACTGGCTCTCGCTAACTTAGCATATGAGTAGCACAGGGATCTATGCAGTAAAGTGAGGAGCTGAGGGTAGGTGTGACGCTCCACCTCAGATGCCAAAGCAATCTCCTTGGTCTAGTGCTAGTGAAAAGAGGATAGACTCCTCCACTGTCTGGCTGATACCGACTTTAAGCAACCCCGACAACTTTACTTACTTATAATTTATAATCTGGCCAGTTATCAATACTTGGGAAAATATTGAAGACTTGATTTTTATGCAAGATGGTGCTCATTCACATTTTGCTATTGTTTGTGAATGGCTAAATCACCATTTTCCTGGGAAATGGATGGGTAGACGTGGTCTGCATTAGGGACCGGCCAGAAGCTCTGATTTAACACCCTGCGACTTTTTTTTTGGGGGGGAGGGGCTGATTGAAGGAGCAAGTCTACAAAACCAACGACTTTGGAAGAACTTGAAGGATGAATACGAGAAGTTATTTCTTCCATTCCACAAGAGTTCCTGGGAAGATCAATGATGCGATTCCCAAATGGCTTGAGAGGCTGGAGGTGATTGCTGGTATCCAAATAGAATTTTAGATAAAACTGGTATATGTGTTCTTCTCATATTCATTTTTTGTAAAAATAATGATTCAGAAATAAATTATAAAATTTTTAAAATCAGAAGTTACTTTACAATCACCCAGTAGTTTGTAAAAATATTTTCTTTTCACCTAATTGAAAACATGGTGTTAATGGAGACTATAAAAATACATCAAACTGAAATAGAAGGAAAACTGAAACTTTTGTAAAAAGTTGTTGAAAACAATAAAGTCATCCCAGAAGATTATTTAACATTGGCTAAAAATTTCAAAGTCTTTTTCAGAGAGACAAGAAATTGTTAAGCCTTGTCTTATCATTCCTGTAAGTAAAGTAAAGTCGTCGGTGTGGCCTAATGTCGGTATCAGCCAATCAGTGAGGGAGTCTATCCCCTTTTCACTAGCGCTGGACCAAGGAGATTGTTTTTGCATCTGAGGTGGAGCGCCACACCTACCATCAGCTCCTTACTTTACTGCACAGGTCCCTGTGCTACTCATAACGCTGAGTTGGCGAGGACCAGTATCGAACTAGGAACCTTGTGATTTCTAGCCGAACGCTCTACCGACTGAGCTAACAAATTTGTTGTTATATAAACTGATAACCTCTTGATGTAATGAATATGTAAATACCTAGGTACCCCCTCACTATAATCTGATTGGACAGTGTCCTCTATAAATATTCGACACTGTGGTGGTACAAGCACCTAAGCTTACTCGCCTACCAGCCAGAATACCACCACGACTGCTCAGAAGGCGTACTGCCATTCGACGCCTACCAGCCAGAATACCACCACGACTGCTCGGAAGGCGTACTGCCATTCGACGCCTACCAGCCAGAATACCACCATGACTGCTCGGAAGACATACTGCCATTCGACGCATCAGCTACTACTGCGATAATATACCTTACTACCAACTTCATAATATATCCCTTAACCAGGATATATCACCTCTTATCATCTAAATTGAATTCATTCACTCTAACAAGTTTTATTGAAATAATTGCAAATCTCCATTGTTAATAAAACCCTTAATAACTCATTGCATTAGTAACTTATATTGATGGTGCCAATCTAAGAACTTACCACAAGCCCTTGCACATAGTCCATCTAAAGCATCAACTTCTTTCATCAGATGACCTTTACCAATGCCACCAAAAGATGGATTACACGACATAGCACCTGGGGGGAAAAAAAACACATTCTTAAATGCTTTGTAAAAGTTCTCATTTAAATCATTGATGCCCTTGTTTAGTTTCATTTTCCATCTCTTACAAAATTAACATTGAAAACTACAATCAAATACAGAATATTTTCTACCATCTTATTATAATGGAGATTATGTGTGTGTCTATAACCAAAAATACATCACCATCAATGTCACAATTCCGTTAGTTATTTAAATCATATTATCCATGATTTTATCTATATTTAAATCTCAATTATTAAGAAACATTTTTTTACATTAATACTGTTGGCCTTATCTAAATACAAATAACATGCAACTGTATTTACATATTTAACGAAATAGCAGTTTACAGTGTGAACAAGAAAGCTAATTTGTATATTGATCTTAAAAATGTTATTCTAATAAATGTATGTATGGTATTATTGATTTATAATTGTTCTATTTTATTTCATTATGATTAAAAACCCAATAGTATTTTTTTTAAATATTTACACATTGTTTTATTCTCAAACATACTAAAAGCAGTCCTATGTATAATTTTACATAGAAATTGATTAAAATAAAATTAAAATGAGTAATCTTTTTATATGCATTCTTATTTAGTTTTGTTAGTCTGATTCAATATAATATTTTATTACATTAAAACTTAAATACTTGCACTTAACGGAGAGCACCTATTTCTGCTAATAAGAATAAATCTTGATTTGTTAATTAAGAAAAGATTCTTTATCTTTCTTTCCATAGCCCAATAGTTTGATATAGAACTTTCAAATTTTGTATCCATATTTATTGGATTCAGGGGAAGGTTTTTAATATAAACAAATATTTTATTCTTCATAGGGAAAAGGGTGAGTTTGAAACTATAAATAATAATCAACAAAGTTGCTGCAGGATATAGCTAATCATACAGAATTTGAATTTCAAAATTAATTAAAAATTTAAAAAATTGCAGGCCAAAAATAAATAAATAAATAAAACAGTAAAAAAAATTGTACTATTTTTTATTATTGCTATAAATTTTAATGAAACTTCACTGCCTTAGACGAATATAGGAAGTGATTATTTTCCTTGATTATTGTTGTCAAAGTTCCCTTAACAAATGTTTAATCCCAAATTAGGATATCAAAATAAAGGAAAATAACATTTTTTAAAAATGTCCTATTTTTTGATATTGCAGAGAATTTTCTTTTTTTAAAAAAAGAAAGTTTTCTAAGAAAAACTTTTTGGCATCTAAAAATAATCAAATTTCTAGGTACCACCAAACCGTTTAGGCCATCTTGAATAAAACGGAAATAGAAATTTCCGAACTTTGTTTATCAAAAATCTCGTAAAAAAAAGATTGTACAGGGTTGTTACAAAGAAAAATAGTTAATTCAAAGATCAAATTATCCGATTGGGAAAAATTACATCGTTATCTTAAAAAATAAACAAACCTGCCCGTATTACATGCGAAAGGGTAATTTTCAGACCGTAATATAGACAGAAAAGTTACAAATTATTTCCCTTTTACGATTAACCCGTAAAAGTATGGAATGAAAATTTGAATATTTTTTTCTAAGAGAAAAACTGATAAAATAATCTATTATACTTACTTTTTTTTAATTATTGAAAAAAGTTAAATAAAATAATTTTTTTCACGCTAACACTGTCAGCCTAACAGGAACAAACTTCGGTTACTTAGAAGCGTCTCGTCTCTTTGTAAAACAAATATGTCAGCAATGCTCTTCCGTACATTCTAAGGATCACACATTACTATTCAACAATAAAAATTACAAATTCTTTTAAAAATATTAATCGAGGTCGTATCGGACCAATGTTTAGTGCACCTGAATTATAAAATTCATATTTTTAAATATCCGTAAAAAATTCGATTTTTTGACGCAGGAAAAAAAAAAAATTTAATTTATTTCACGCAGAAAATAAAAATATTTAATCACACAAAAGATTGAAAATCTCTTAAAAATTAATTTCTTAAAAAAAATTTTTTTTGTTGACAATTTAATAGAATATAGTACGTACCAATTATAAAAGCAAAAAAAAGTTTTCAAATATTAATATTATGACATTTTTTTGCACTTTTTATTTCTGATTTCATTAATTTTTCCTCAAAAAAACTAGACCTTGTACATTTATACAATTTCATTGATATAGTTATTCAGACTCTTATCTTTATAGAAAAAAAAGTACAAAAATTTTTTCTGGCGCATCATTTTTTTTATCTCATAAAATAAAATAGGGGGGGGATAAACTTCGTAAAAAATATTTCCCCTAATATATTTTAGAAAAAAACTATTTCAGATGTATTTACATCCAATGGTAAACACTTATGGAAATTTTCGTGAAAATCAGATTATCAATTGATTTTTCATAGAATTTTTTAAAAATCCTCTTATCGTAACTTGTTTTTAGCTACGTTAAATTTCAGTTGATTTAACAGTGCAAAAATAAAAATATTGTTTTTCAATCATAATTTTCATTATTTTCGTAAGCTGATAAAAAATTTAAAAAATCATCAGGAGTTTGTTTAATGTTTTTTCTTTCGAATGGAAAAAATTTTTCAAGCACAGGGTCAAATTGGTGGTACCTACAAATTTCTTATAAAAATAAATCCTAAGAGAATTTAAATCATAAAAATGAAAAGCGACCTAGAATCATAAAATGAAAAATGCACTAAAAAAAAAAAATTTTATTTGGAAAACTTTAAATTCATTTTTTTATTAAAATATTCTATAAAGATTATTGAGCTCTGGAAAAAAAAAAAATTTTTTAAAGATTTTTTTTTTTTTGGTGAAGATTAAAAATGCTACAAGAGTTGCCTCCCTTATGCTTAATGTTGAAAAGTCAAGAAAAATAAATTTTGCAGATGATAAATTAATTGAAACGGAACCAACTTACCGATCGTGTCTATTTTATGAGTAATGAGAAGTGTATCAGCGCCCATACGAGCAGCAGCATGGGCAGCTTCTGTTCCTGCATGACCTCCTCCAACCACAATCACATCATAAACACAAGAAGGAGAGCTCAAAAATCGAATGGCTAATGAATGAGTCCGTGAACTGATCAACTTTTTGCAAGAGGACAACATCGTTCTGAAAAACAGAGTTAACACCATCAGAAAGAAGTACAAAATAAAAGTTATCAATATCACTTTTGAATATATAATTTTTTTTCACGTCAATTTTTTTCTCGCATTTGTTTGATATCACTTTTAAACACAACCACCATCAATATATAATACCTTGATAAAGGGTGAATGTCACCCAAAATATTGGAATAAATAAATCGAACTAGGGACAGAATAACGGTTGGATATTGAAACTGCTTTTATGTTTGCTTGTTGATTTCCCATGCTTCATAATATCAACAACAAAAAACGTTCACAAGAACAAAGTTGTACACAATATTCATAGTTTGTATATTTAACTTAGGATAGCATGGACAGAATCAATTGGTGACAGTTTCTCGTCAATGCAATCATTGAATCAAGACTTGTTTCGATTATATAATTATAATATATATTGTAGATAATATGTATGCAATATTTCTAAGCTGACAATGCTCAATATCATTGATAAAACATTTATATTTGAGTTTCTGTTTAGGTAATATGAACATGGAGTATGTCCATGCTACCTTAACTCAAACATAGGATCTTGAGTTAAAAGAAATTATTTAGAAGACTTATTTCATAATTGTATCAACAGGTCAAACGTATTTTTTAATTCTTTGAAAAATAATGGACATTAACATATAAATATAAATCTGGCATATGTCTAAATAAATCAAAATGAAAAATAACACCTTATAGAAGTGTTTCTCTTGTGTTAGATATTGTTCTTCACACAGTACTGATTATTTTTCAAAGAAGTTTCTACATAGTTCACAACACAAAATGTCTTAAATCTTTCAACGTCAACGTCCTCACTCCGATCTCTACACATGCTCTCTAAAAACATGGCTTCCGGCGTTTCTTTTGTTTACACCGGAAGTGCTCACTAAGTTCGATAACTCAAGTAATTATCCACGAAAGTTATCTCCCTTGGACTTCAGTAAGTCTCTCTAAAAATTCCTGTTATACACCTTTAAATCACAAACCCTTTAATAATCTTTTAAATTAGTGTCGGCTATTCTGGTTTAAAAAAAAAATTCAATTCAACCACCTAAGAAAGAAAATAGTGTACAACAATTAAAAGACTATGTCCATATTTTCTCTCTCCAAAAATATGAAAATAATTTTTTTAAAGTTCTTTTCTGCTAAGATTAAATTCAAAATCATGGCAAGCGTCGTTCCTTGCTGCTGGTATCACGTAACCCAGTACAACCTGTCGCACGTTATTAAGTGAAATGGTCACTGCTAAATAATCCCCCATATCGCCCAGAGAAATCGCAAAGGGAGATTACTCGAAGTGGCACCTTGAGTAATAAGTTATAGAGGACAAGTCCAGGTCCAATAACAAAAACTGAAACAGTAAACAAAGAGTCAATTTTTTTTGTTTTTAGTAGTTGGTATAATCATGAAAAACCAAATTTTTTTGTGTTTGTTAATTGGAAGAAATATCTAGAAGTTACAACTGCGATATTCATGGTTGTGTCACTTCAATATTATAGTGCTTGATTTTTAATACAATATTCTGTTTCATGATTTAAATAATTTTTATCGTATTCTTAAATTTAAGTGTACATTCCCCGTTTCCTAATTATGTTTAGTAGTTTAGTGTATGAAATTTATCTACAATATGTTGAAAAATTATTCTGGTCTTCTCACATGAGTGCTGACACCGGGTTCTTCCAGCTAAGACAAGTGATTCGCCCCCTAGAGAGAAACTGCTTCGGGTTTTATGCCTCCGAACTGGTCCTAGCTAGGCGAACCACTCCAATAGGGGTGACATGAGGCTTACTACGAGTAACTACTCACAACATGGAGGTCGCGTGTTCAATCTCTGCAAGTCTTCCACTAATATATAACAACTTTTATGGGACAAAGGCAGTGTTTTTTTTGTAATTGTCTTTTATTTATTTGGAATATTATTGCGTTTTAAATTATTGATAGTGTAATTTTCACATGCACGTACGTACAAATGCTATTTAAAAGTCTTTTTTTTTTAAGATTCGGGTATTAAAAAAAACTATTTAAAGAAGAGTGAGTGAAAAAAACAACATTTTTTTTAATATTGGAGATTTCTTTAATCTTATTTCTTTCAAGTAATACAAAGATTTTGGTAATTTATGATGAAGACCGTCCAGCTGAAAACCAATCTAGTTACGATTGAAGTCCGTAGCCGAAGCAGTGTCACTTGAAAGAAAACAACCAGCTTGGGGCGTTTTTTTTTTTGGGGGGGGGCGACATTTACATATAAAAAATCCATTTATCTATATTACTTTGTTTCTATCTATCTACCTATCTATTTATCAGTCTATTCAAAACTATCTATCTATCTATCTCAATTTGTTCTTATCTATGTTACTTTGTTTATCTATCTATCCATCTCTGTTCCTATCTATTTATCTGCTTTTCAGAAAAGATACAAACTATTTTCCAGTATGCCTTAATAAAATGAAATAAAACAACGTTTTTAACGACACTGTTTCGGCTACGGACTTCAATCGTAGCTGGGTTGGTTTTTCAGCAGTCACCAGTAGCAAGTTTTGAGGCAGGAGACCGGGACGGTCTTCCTCATAAATTACCAATAAAATAACAACAAGTATTTATAACGATGAAAACATGAATAATGCGCATCAAAATAAAGTTCCGTAGACAATATTCATTAACAAAATATATTTATTTTACTACTATTGACTAAAATGAAGAAATATTTCAGTTTTATTGGGTTTTATTCAGAACTAAGACTAGTCTATTTTTTTCTAATGATAAATATTATTTATTATTATTAAATAACAAAACCTAAATTCCATATGAGAGAAATAAGGAAGTGATCTTTCATCACTGCCAAAAATGTGAAGATGATCCGTGTTTTGATCCCCACAATTTAAATGTATAAGACTACGGAAACTTCATTTCCGTAGAAAACAAAAGAAGACAAAATTGATAAAGGAAACAAACTTTATATACATTAATTTACAATTGGTATATTCAATTGTTATTTTAGCGATGTTGCCGACTGTATGTGTCTGTACATAGTTGTGTGTGACAAGTGTGACATGTATTGTTTATATTTGTGCGATTGGTTGTGTCAACATTGTAGCAGTTTTTAAAAACAATGTCTGTGATTGAAATTTGTTGTTGTCGAGCGAGAGAGAGAGAAAATTGTTGAGGTTGGATATTCAAAGTGTTGCATAATGTAAATAATGCGTGAAATAACAGAATTTACAATAGGTAAAAAATAAGGTGAGGAGATGGACACACACGAGGTAAACTCAACAATGGTTTATTACGAACTGATTAATTTTTACAAGGGTTGAAAAAAGTGGGAATAAACCTTGGGCGGAAGTGGGCGGAGTCTGAGCTCCTGCTGATGTCACATCAAATATATTAATTAATAGAAATATGAACTTATAAAAATCTTAACACTCCCCTTCATAAGGTTATATTTCTATTTATGAGGTAAAAAAATGTACAGTTAAAGGTAGGCATCTCTTGTTAAATTTAATTAAAAATAGGTTTTATAAATTCTCTTAAAATTTTGAGATAAATTGCTTTATAAAATTTTGGAGTTGCAATAATTGTATTTAAATCTTGATAATAATTTGAATACATACAATAATTATTTAATGATTGTTCAAAAAGTTCTGGCTAGTTAAAAAGTGTGTAACAAATTGTTCCACTTCCATACAAAGACTTTTCTTTCTTTCTTTCTTTCTTTCTTTCTTTTTTTAATTTGCAAATAAGTTTTTGTCGAAAAAGTCTTTTTATAGTCCACATTTTTTATTTGTGAAAATCTTTTGGCTACATATCTAGCCTTAAATTGTTCTTCATTGCAATAGAACAGTTTGTTGTGTCTGAATTGTCTGATTCATTAATATGTAGTCATTCAGATATTTGGGTTTATTAATTTTTCGTTTAGAAAGTTTTTCTTCATTATCATTTTGTGATTCAGTGTTTTTAATTTGCAGTTGTTCATCATTATCATTTTGTGATTCAGGGTTTTTTTAATTTATGGGGTAGTCAAAATAACTGTTTTCTTCTTCATCAAATAGTAGAGTTTCATGAAAGGATACACATCTATTCTTTTAATTTCTTTTCTGTCTGGAAAGTAATATGATCCAATAAGCTGGACTTGTTGGATCATATCCAACAAAAATTCCTTGTTGACTCCTTGGGTCCAATTTTGTTTTATTTTGGATATAGGCAAAGCATATACTACCAAATGTATGCATATTACTATGTCAGGTTTTTGAGATGTAAACATTTCATAGGAAGTTTTTCCAGTTCTTCTATTGAAGCATCTATTTCTTATATAAGCTGATGTTCTAAGTGCATAATTCCCCAAGTTTTTTGGTAATTTAGATTCTATCAATAAACATCTTGTCATTTCAAAGAGTGTTCGAAAAGATCTTTCAGCCGTGCCATTTTGGTGTGGTGAATAAGGAGCTGAGAATTCTTGTTTATTTTATTTTTTACAAGAATATTTTTAAATTTTGTAGAAGTAAATTCAAGAGCATTGTCTGTTCTTAATCTTTTAATAGATCCATAAGGTGACATATCAGCTAAAAATCTTTCTGTTGCATCTGCTGCTTTTGATTAAAAGTATTTACGGGTTTCGAAGGAGCTCTTATTTCTCCGTGGTTGTAGGCAAATTGTCGGACAAAGAAGACAAACACACAATGGAAATTTAATACATATATTGACAAATAATACAAGAACTTGTTGCACATTTTATTGGTATTTGCTACAATACTTATCTGAGTTAAGTAAAGTTCTTGGAGTTATGGTGATAACAGGGGTATTCTGTTCGTTGGTAGGAAATGTTGATAGGACGCTTCTTCGACGTTTCTCTTTCTTCCTCGACCGTTCTGTGATAAGTGATGGGGGATGCTATTTAGAAGCTTCTGCCGGGGTTAACAATTCTTAAAATGACGGTGAATGGGCCCTTTTCAAGTAGAGTATTTGGTCTTCAGCTTCGATAGTGTGCTTTGTGCCTTCGAAAGTGTGTTGTGAAAATATGCCTCCGTCCAGGTCAACGGTCCTTAGAATTAAGCCCTGTTTTTGGGCTAAGTGATGAATGAAATGTAGGGACCGCTATTTACGCGAATACCCTCAGTGGGTGCTCCGTGATAAGTAGGCCCTGTTTGGGCTAAGTGATGAGAGCTTTTAGTTTTTACGTCTATCCTCCAGTACTGCGATAAGTGAAGTTTTTGGTATTGGCGCCAACATACGATGTTGGCCATTCGCCCCTAGCGACAGGGGGAGATAATTAACTATGGAATTTCAAATATGATTTATTTTTAAGAAAATAAACCACTATTAATCAAGAGTAGTCATCAACGAAAGTTATTGCATATCTTGAATCATTTATTGAAATTGGTTCACTAGGACCTGCCAAATCACAATGAATCAAATCAAGTATTTTATTTGCCTTTTTATCGGCTTTTGTATTTCTGTATAGACACATTTTTCCTTGAGTACAAATTTTGCAGTCAAATTTATTTTTATTACTTATTTTTCATGCCTTTTACAGCTTGCTCTAATTTTAAAACATCTTCTTTGTTACAATGTCCAAGAATACTATGCCATTCTTTTAAAGTATGAGTTCGTATAGTTTTTATGTTGTTTAGGAAATATAACTTTCCTTGTTTTTTTTTTAATATTGCATACACATCCATTAAGTGTCTTGAGTTTTGCGCCATTTTTATAAAAATGGAGGGAAGAACCGTTTTGGGTCTCTGACTACAGAAAAAATATTTTGTTTATAGGACGGAATATATAATGCATCTTTTAATGTTGTTTCATGAGTGTAAAATCTCTACTCTGTGGTATCTCTACTCTGAAAAATCTTTGGGTTTGCTCGCAATCACCTCGTTCCACGGTCTGTTCGCAATCACCTCGTTCGCCGACTGCCAGAAATTCGGCTCATTTATTTCTCCACTCCTCTCCCACAAACCACCTCACTTCCGGTCCGTAGTCTTATAAAAGAGTACAGACCTTCGGGCGCCATTTCTTTTCCTAGCCCGAGGTAAGAGAAGTTTCATTTGTTTTTCTTTATATCACAATGAGTAATGCATTTATTGTCTTTTATTAAAAATTTGGCATCGCCTTTTCCATGTACCAAACCTATGGTTCTGGTACCGTCTGCAAGTTCAATGGTATGTTGCGATGCATTAAAATCTTCATTGAAGCGAACACATTTCGTTTTATCTGTAATTATATGGGCGGTGGCCCCACAATCAACTAGTAAATTAAATGGATCATCAAAGGATTTTTTAAAGGTACTTACAATGAAAAGAAATGGCTTTTTTTCATCTGTGTCTTTCAGTGAATTTACTGAATTTTATTTTATTTTATTTCGGCAATACTTTGTGTCGTGAGTATTTTTTCTGCGATGTTCACACCATCTTTTTTTTTTTAATTTTGGCGCGTTTTGCATTCGAAATTCCGGTGCCCAAGTTTCTGGCAATTGAAACTGTAGTGAAGTCAACTCAGGTTTAACGTTTTATAGAACGGTTTATTTCGGGAACATATACATTCGAGGTCCTTGTGGCTGTATCTCCACGTTAGTAGTCAAAACCCTATTTTCCGTGATCTCGCCCTATCGAGATTCCCCTAATCCCGCCAGGTCGAGATCTCAAGATACTACAGAAACATCTTATGTTTTTATAAGTTTGTTGAACATTTATTTTCATAGAGTAATCTTCTCGTGGTCCATTTATTCTGCAATTTTCAGTCTCTTCGTAGCTTCTCAGAGCTGATTTGAATTCGTTGAATTTTAATTCGTCCTTTCTCTGTGTTATCACAGTCGAAAAGGTTTAAAATCATTAGGTAGTCCCTTTAATATCATAGCTATCAATAAGCTTTCAGATATGCTTTCGCCGATTGAGTTTAACGACGAAGCGGCATTTTCTCCTCTTAAAAGATAATCCGTAACACTTTCGTGTTCTGACATTTTTAATGATGTTAATTCCATATATAGAGAAATTATCCTGGGTTTACTGCTTCCAACATAATGTTCTTTCAATATTTGCATTGCCAATCTTCCATTATTTCTGGCATCTCTAATAATTAGAGTAAGACTTCTATCATCGAGTAATTGAGTCATCAGAGCAAAAACTTCAGCGCTTTTTTCTTGGTCGATATCGTCAGTCTCGGATTCTATAATATGTGCCAGCTTCTGGAGTCACAAGTAGGAAACAAATTTAATTTCCCATAATTGAAATTGTTCAGGATTTCCATTAAAGTAAATTCTATTTATGACTGGGCGCATAACCTGTTGAGGTTGGATATTCAAAGTGTTGCATAATGGAAATAATGCGTAAAATAACAGAATTTACAATAGGTAAAAAATAAGGTGAGGAGATGACACACACGAGGTAAACTCAACAATGGTTTATTACGAACTGATTAATTTTTACAAGGGTTGAAAAAATCGGGAACAAACCTTGGGCGGAAGTGGGCGGAGTCTGAGCTCCTGCTGATGTCACATCAAATATATTTATTAATAGAAATATGAACTTATAAAAATCTTAACAAAATTAGGAAACGAAAAAATAGACGGACCTGTTGAGTCGTATTTTATGTTTTCGGACAGCATCTTCTCCCCCATTGCATCGAGTTGGGAAGAGGTTCCTTTCCCACTGTCGAGTTAGGAGCATCAGCTCCAACTCTGTCGAGTCGGGAAGAGCATAAGCTCCCCACTGTCGTTTTTCAGCTCTATGGACTTTTTTATAATTTTAATTATTCTTCAAAAATCAGCTGATCTTTGTGCATTCCATTGAAAATCAGCAGTTTTCTAATGACGTAGATATTGCCATCGGAATGTTCAAATATCAGCTGATTCTGTTACTTGTGGCATTCCAATGACCGTTCAGTTTTCTATTGATATAAATATAGGGACTAGCAAAAAAATCGGATACTATGAGTTTTAAAAGCGAATTAAGAATAATTAAATTTATTATTTAAGGTTAAACTATGTCTAAATCGATAAGTAGTAACATAATAACCATCATTAAAAAAAGAAAAATATAATTACATATGCAGTTTATTTTTAAAAGATTTAAAACTATTTGTTTCGGTCAATTTCGACGCGATCCGCCATTTTGGCTGTTTTTCAATGGTTTTACGCGCTTGTTTACAATTTTAACGTAACATTTGGGATGGAAAAAAATTTACCAAAAATCAGGTAATTATCTGATTTTAATGAAATTTTCAGTATTGATTTATCAATTAATGAATTTTATAATGCATCAGTTATTTTATTTCAAAACTTTACTTTAGTATTTTTGCTATGAAAAATGAATATATAAAATTCATTTAAAATAAAAATTTTCGGATTTTAAGTTTAAAATGTTATATTTTTAGATTCTAGAAATAAATATCTACTTAATGCAAACCTTATTTTTTTCGAAAAAAGTATACGTTTTGAAGAAAAACTCGATTGAAAATGTACCCCCACCCCTTTTTAAGCAGAAAAAACATCGATGTATAATTTTTTCTTTTATAAAATAATAGCCAATTAAATAATTATCGAAATGAGTAAAAAAGAAATCTCCAAAAAATTAATTATTTATTATTTTTTTACATTTTATTTTTCGATTTTCGGTACTTATTTTCTCATAGAAGCGCGACCGTAAAAATTTTTTTTGTTTGTTTCTATTCATAAGTTCGGTCTTTTATCTCATTATTTATACTGTAATTAGTACAATATATGACCAAGTTGAAAAACATTTTACGCCCCCAACATAAGGGGGATCAAAATTAAGCGACCTGAAAAAATGAGAAAGTTTTGAAATAAAATAAATAATGCATTATAAAGAGCATTCATTGATAAATAAACACTGAAAATTTCATTAAAATCCGATAATTCCTTGATTTTTGGTAAATTATTTTCTGTAGGGGGGCTAAAGTCATTTTGTCAAAAACGCATTTTAGGCTCAGTTTGCTAGTCCCTATATAAATATTATCATTGGAATTTTCAACTATTATTTCTCGTTTGTAAACAATCCTTTGTCCTTAGATTATCTACATTGTAAACAATTATCTATTGTTTCTAAAATATTTCCAAACTAATATTATTTCGATTATCTTTTGTTTACCTAATTCTAAACTCATGACATACAATTGTAAAACTAGTTATTTAAGAAAACTTAATTATTTTAATTTATTCAATTCCACATGCCGTAAAAATATAGGGGCCAATCCCTATAAATGCATTATTCAATCTTATTTTGCTTTCGTACAAGTGAATATTTTTATATCATTCATAATTCTGACATTTTTATTTCATTTTTGAGGACGAGGAAAATGTTGCAATTGGAAAACTTTTTATTAAATGACATTTTTAAATATTTGTTTTTTCATAAGAATACGGAATTCTTTGTGGAGTTAAATTTTTCCCCTGAACACCGGATTGATATTGTAAAGCTCCAATTTTAAACGTAAACTTCATTTTTAAACTCATTTCCTCAATAAACGATAACAATTTGGAAAAAATATTGTGTGTCATTATTTATCATTTTAAACCTGAACTTTCAAATTCAGCAAAATATCACAATACCAAAATTACCCCACCCTCCGACTGTATTAGTGAATTTTAACTCTTGCAACTTACTCCAACAGACCGGTCCAAACACCACCAAACTCATTTTTCACATTAAAAATAATTCATGAATTAAAGGTACATTTGCACTTATAGTTTACTGGTTTTTTTCTCGTTTAAACTCACAAATTTGTTATGCATTACAATTTAATATTAAATTTATTTTGGGTGGAGTGAATGAAAATTAAATTTGGTTACAAGGTGTGCAATATACAATGTACCAGGACTTTTCCAAACTTTTTACTTGATGTACAATACATTGTACAATGTACACAAAGTAAAAAGTTTGGAAAAGTCCTGGTTTAAATGATTAAAAGAAATGTTGTGAATACACATAAATACTCTCATTTATCTTATCCATTTAAAATTGTTTATAATGTAAACTTTACATACAATAGCAAAAAATTGATAGTTTTTATGATCAAAATAATTAGGAATCAAATTAGGAAAAACATTATAATTAGAAAAAAATATTTGGCGGTTCGCACATGACAACAAAACAATTTTTAAAAAAATGTTATCTTCAGAATTTTGAGAAAAAATGTCTTTTGAAAGAAACTTCATCTTTATTGCTTTAAAAACCGAAAATTTGTATTAAAATCCAATAATTTGCCGATTTGGGGGGATTTTTCAATCGGTGCTTTAGCAGGTTTCTGAATTTGTACACCTATTAAATTGATTTCGACATGTTTTAAATAATAATTCCAAAATATATATACACTAAAAAGTAAAAATTAATTAGTCACAAGTCGAAGTATGATTTAATTTACGTAACTTTCTCTCAACCATGAAGTCACTTGACAACTTAAGTCACATGATCCAAGCACATGTTGGTCAGAGTCACATGAGTATCGGAATCGTTTTTACTTCAGTCAGTAATTCAAGTAGAACCGCTTTGTGCAACACATAGATTTGAGTTGGTAAGTAAACATTGATTTAAGCCTTGATCAATTTTACTTTCATTTGATTCATAAATTCTAACCCTCTTTTTTTTTCGGCTATGATATAAATCTTCATTGTGGAATAATATTTATGATGAAAAATGTAATTCATAATTTAATGTTTTTTTTTTTTTTTTGTTATTTAAAGTAACCAAAGCGGAAACACAGATTTTACTTTTCTTTTAATCCCACGAAGAGAAACATATTTCTTTTCTTCTACTTCTTAAATATTAATAAGGAAATAGCAGCACCGGGTTTTTCCAGTTACGGGGACATTTTTTCCCCATTCAATTTAACAAAACAAAAACAATCCTTTTTGATTGGCAGTACTGAGTACTAGTTAGATTGTGTATCTATTATCTATCTATGTGCTCTACATTCGTCTTTGTTGTTATAAAAATTGAACGCAAATATTTTGTTAGGATGTAAATACAATTTTACCCTCGTTAAAACCAGTAAATTTAAATTCGGTTTCATAATTAAAAACTATTTTATTTTATTTTTTGTTTTGTTTTAACGTTTGATTTAATATTGAAATGTAAAAAAAAGTTATAAAATAAAAATAGCGTGAATTGCGTCCCGGCCTCCTGCCAAAAATAGTTTCCTGAATTTAAGTTAACACAATAAAGATCGTATCAACATTAATTTTAATGTATTTTAGTCAAATGTTAAATGAAGATTTTTCTATTTGAACAATTGTCTAAATTGTAAAATCAAAATTTACGTGTAAAAATAAAATTTAGAAAATATTTGTTTCAATTTAAAATTCAGCAGGTTTATTTTTATGTTTGTCTCTATTTCCTACTACTCGTTTTAACCCCACTTTAAAAAAAAAAAAAAAAAAAAATCTATTTTGTAGTTTCATTTCGACTAGTTCTTTCACCTTTTATTTTTCAATTATATTTTACAATCGTTAAAAAAAGGAAACCGGAGATAAATGTCATTTTTATGCAGGTTGTTCCCATCTTGGGGAGGTTTTATTTCACATTAACATTGATGGGATTACATAAGTAGTAGTCGACATCAATCAGTCGATAAATACCTATGAATCATAAGGGAGACTGATACAACGTGTTGGGGGTCAAAGCTGACATTGAGAAATTTAAAAAAAAAAAGAAAACACATAGTCAATTAACTAGCTACTGCAAAATGAGCCTAAAATGCGTTTTTGACAAAATGACTTTAGCCCCCCCCCCCTCAGAAAATAATTTACCAAAAATCAGGGAAATATCGTATTTTTTATGAAATTTTCAGTGTTTATTTATCAACGAATGATCTTTATAATGCATTATTTATTTTATTTCAAAACTTTCTCATTTTTTTTTCAGGTCACTTACTTTTTACCCCTCCCCCCTTATGTTGGGGGCGTACCTTTTTTTTTTTTTTTTCAAGTTGGTCGTACTTGTACTAATTACAGTATAAATAATGAGATAAAAGAACGAACTTATGAATAGAAACAAAAAAAATTTACGGGGCTTTTCTATGAGAAAATAAGTACCGAAAATTGAAAAATAAACATGTAAAAAAATAATAAATAATTATTTTTTTGGATATTTCTTTTTTACTCATTTCGATAATTATTTAATTGGCTATTATCTTATAAAAGAAAAAAATATACATTGATATTTTTTCTGCTTAAAAAGGGAGGGGGTACATTTTCAATCGAGTTTTTCTTCAAAACTTTTATGTGTCTAAAATAAGGTTTGCATTAAATAGATATTTATTTCTAGAATCTAAAAATATAACATTTTAAAATTAACATCAGAATATTTTTATTTTAAATGAATTTTATATATTAATTTATCATAGCAAAAATACTAAATTAAAGTTTTGAAATAAAATAACTGATGCATTATAAAGTTCATTAATTGATAAATCAATACTGAAAATTTCATTAAAATCGGATAATTACCTGATTTTTGGTAATTTTTTTTTGCAATCGCGAATGTTACATAAAAATTGTAAACAAGCGCGTAAAACCAATTAAATTAAGTGACCTGAAAAAAATGAGAAAGTTTTGAAATAAAATAAATAATGCATTATAAAGATCATTCATTGATAAATAAACACTGAAAATTTTATTAAAATCTGATAATTCCCTGATTTTTGGTAAATTATTTTCTGTGGGGTGGGCTAAATGTCATTTTGTCAAAAACGCATTTTCGGCTAATTTTGGGCCACCCTAGTTAATATTATCTTGAAAATTTTTTGTCCATTCGAAAGAAGAAACATAAAAAAAAAAAACTCCTGATTTTTAAAAATAATTTTCAGCTTACAGAAATAATGAAAAACAATGTTTTCATTTTTGCACCGTTAAATCAACTGAAATGTAATGTAGCCAAAAACAAGTTACGACAAGAGGATTTTTTAAAAAATTCTATGAAAAATCAATTAATGGGTCCGATTTTCACGAAAATTTCCAGAATTGCTTTTCTTTTGATGAAAATATGTCTGAAATAGTTTTTTCCTAAAATATATTAGGGGAAATATATATATTTTTTTACGAGGTCTACCCCCCTCCCCCATTTTATTTTATGAGGTATGAAAAAAATGAACCGTCAAAAAACGATTTTTAATTTTTTTTCTAGAAAGATAAGAGTCTGAATAACTATATCAAAAGATTTGTATAAAATTTGAGACGGTAGTTTTTGTAGAAAAAAATCATGAATTCTGAAACAAAAAGTGCTAAAAAATGTCATAATATTATTATTTGAAAACATTTTTTTTTTTTTGCTTTTTTAGTTTATATTTGTTAAATTGTCAAGAAAAAAAATTTTTCTAAAGAAATTAATTTTTAAGAGATTTTAAATCTTTTAAGTGTGCTTAAATAATTTTTTTTTTTTTTTTTAATGTTTAAAAATCTTTTTTTGTGTGTACAATCGAATTTTTCACTAATATTTAAATATAATATAACACTGAATTTTAGAATTCAGGTGAACTAAAGATTTGTCTGTTCGACGATATATTAATATTTTTAAGAGAATTTGTAATTTTTATTGTTGAATAGTAATGTTTGATTCTTATAGGTATGCTCAAAAAGCGCTCTTTTCACATGTGTGCAAATTGTTAAAAAATATTTTCAAACGTCAATAAAAAAATGGAAAATTAACTTTTTAATGTTTTCTTTTACGTTTAATATAAAGAACAATTCCAAGTTTATGAGTTAAGAAAAAACAAATTTCTGTTACATATAACCTAAATTTTTGCATTTTAAATTTAATTGCCGTAAATTCTTAATCTTTCTTGACATAATCACATCTTGACGCAAACAATTAGACCCAAGTAATTTTCTATGGAGGATCATACATGGAATAATTTTTTTACTCCTTTTTATTGTTGATTTCAAAAATAATTAATTTCTTCAAACAAACACTGTACAGGTGTCACGGATTTGAACTTATTTGAAATTATTCGCAGCAGCAACAACAGTTTTCCAAAAAAAGAATAGAATATTATGTCAACTAGTTAATTCCATTAATAAAAATGACGACAATTTTTAATTCAAATATTATTTTCAATATTTTTTTTTTATAAAGACTGTACTATATTATGTCATTATTTTTAGCTAAATATTTTTTATACAATATTTTCTTTAATTAAATAAATACGATTTTGCTATACACTGAACAAAAGTATTCATTTACATTTTATAAATTTTTTAAAATCCCTAAAAAAAAAAAAACCTAAACAGGAACTTTTTAATAAAAAAATTTCTTAGAAAATAATCTAACGATTTGGAAAAAAAAAAAAAAAAAACAATTTTTTCTTATTTACAAGATTCAAGTTTTAAGACACCCTACTATCAAACCTGTTCTAGTATCGATTTTTTTTTTTTTTTTTTTTTTTTTTACATATGTTCCGTCATTGAATTATCTTCCAAAAGTTTAAATTTATTTTCATACAGAAAAAAAATTATCAAGATATTTGTAAAGGGGATCAATGCGCAAAACAAAAACTAACAAAAAAATTTATTGGCCTTTTCAATTTAGTAAAACGTTTGTCTTTTATTACTTCATATACCAAAAGTTTTATTAAAATTGGATAGTTAGTTTATTTTAGATGATTTTTAGAAGAATTTCCTGTGATCCCCCTTAGTAGAAACCGCGAGAAATTGAGCATACCGAATTCTTATAATATATTGAAAAGCAAAACTGACAATAGTTATTTTTCCTTGGAAGTACTGTGAAATTTTAATAGTAAATTTTAATAGTAATCAAAATTTTCATACATTTCTTTTTCAATTTAGAATTTGAATAGGTGCAAATTCGACTGGCATGATTTTTCAAAAGGTCAATTTCACTGTGAAATTTTGATATTATGGTTTTTAAATTTTAATTTATTTCATTTCTTTTTCGATTTTAATTTTGAAAGGGCGCAAATTCTACCGGCATAATTTGAAAAAAAGTTAATTTCACTGAAATCAACTAAAAAAATATTCCGGAGTTATTCTGAAACTACCACAAAAAAAAAAATCTTTTAAAAATCGTTGAAAACCAATAATCAGTTATTGAATATGCACTAGAAAACAATTATGTTGAATACAGCCATGCATACATTTAAATGTATAATTGTCAAAGAGATAATATGTAAATTTGCAGTCCCTGTTTCTACAGAAAAATCACTGTTGCATGTAAAACGAACTGTTTTATTTATTTTTTAAGATAACGGTGAGTAATTTTTCCCATTTGGATAATTTGATCTTTGAATTAACTGTTTTTCTTTGTAACAACTCGTTTCTTTTTTTCTGCGAGATTTTTTTTTTTTTAAAGTTCACAAATGTTTACTTTTGTTTATTCAATATGGCCTAAACTGATCATGTGACCTGATATTGGTGATACCTATGTTTTCGTTGAAAACAATGTTTACATTTTTGCACCGTTAAATCAACTGAATTTTAACATGGCCACATACAAGTTACGCCTACAGACCTTTTAAAAAATCTATGAAAAATCAATTAAGAGTCAAATTTTCACGAAAATTTCGATACTTATTCGCTTTTAGATGAATTTATGTTTAAAACAGGTTTTTCATAAAATATATTAGGGGAATTTTTTTCTTAGTCCACCCTTCCTTATTTCATTTTATGAAATCTGAACAAAATATATTTTGGTTGTATGGTTTTTATATTTTTCTATAAAGATAAGAGTCTGAATAATTATATCAGAAAATTTTTTTGAAATTTTTAAGATGTCCATGCATTCTGAAATAAAGTGCTAAAAATGTGATATTATGCTTGGAAAACTTTTACTTTCTTTTTTAATTAATATGTACTATATATTCTATTGAATTGCAAAGAAAAAAAAATTTACAAAGAAATTAATTTTTAAGAGATTTTAATTCCTTTATTTGATTAAATGATTTTGACTTTTTAGTATAGCAAACCAATGTTTCTGTAATCTTTTATTATGATATAACACTGAATTTTAGAAATCAGATAAAGGCAACATTAATGTCAACCAACATATTTTAGTATTTTTAAGAGAATTTTGAATTTTATTGTTGAATAACAATGTTTGCTTCCTCGATTGTATGGAAAGCCGTTTTATTTCTGTGAACATTGGTTATCTTTCTTTAATTTTTTTTTGCAAAGTGAAACTTAGTGCGAGACATGTCTTCTGTTATAGTTTTACTGTTCATTGTTTTTTCTCTTTGGCCCTTACTTAAGCTAAACTGGAGGTTGGAGAAGCCCCCTCCAATAAATTGACTGGTCACGCCAAACCCTAGCACCTATATGATTGTCCCAACCCTATTGCCTATATGTACTAGAAGGCGTAGGCTGATGGTCTTAATGTCCTGGGTATGACGTTAAAATCTCTATGATGGTGAAGTTCCAGTTCTGGAGCTTTGGCGAATGTGGAGTACCCCTTCATCACTATTACTCCCAGGTCCACTCTGACCCAGAGTGATAGTGCCTGTTAGGGTCACATTTATGGTTTAAATAGAACAAAATGAGTTTTAAAAAATTGAATACCCAACAAAAATGAATAAAATAAAAACGTGTTCAGCATAAAATAACCCAAGAGTTGACATGCCATAAAATCCAACCAACCAACAAACATTTAAAAGTATAATCATCAAAGGAAGCTAATTAGTGCTTCCATGCTCGACTTATTATTATAATAAGTAGGCAGTGGTGCATCTTTATCTTAAATAAACAACCCCTGTTGTTAAAAAACGGATTTTCTTACTTATTTCTCAAGATAATTGTGAATAATTTTTTCCCAATTGGATAATTTGATCTTTAAATTAACTGTTTTTCTTTGTAACAACTTTTTATGTTGGCAATTTTTTGGGGAAGGATTTTTTTTTTCAAGTGTTGATAGTTGTGTCAAAATGACATAAACTGATCACATGACATTTTGTAGGTCTCTATTGAATATTTCTCATGATTTTCTCTACTACGATAAAAAATGTTTTTTTTTTTTTCGTGGTGAGGGGAGAATTTCAAAAGTGATATTTCGTGGGAGTGTCGGGTCTTGCAAGGTTGGTATATAGTAGATTTATTCCCCTTCTGATCCATCCACACATCTACCTATTTAATATCTCTGGGGTGAGTGAAAAGTTTGACAACCTTTCTTTAAATGGTTACTCACTTGGATTAGGGGCTTTGACCTCTAGTCCTCTGAGTAAAGTAAAATAACATGTGTTCCTAGGGGCCGTTTCCCCCCAAGCAACACCTGCCCCCTCATCTAAAAGGGTTAGGGTTGGGTTTATTGCACAGTACAAAAGGGGAATGCCAACAGGATTCACACAATTTTTGTACTAACCACTGCATGAGATTAGGTATGCGTGCTCCTCACATTAAAAAGACCTTATGTTCATTCAGTCTGCTGGGAGGTCAGGAAAATATTTACTAACTTTAAACAATTGCAATATGTGAACAACCTGAAAAGTTGTGATAAATGTTTTATCTTTAGTTATTTCCTTTTTATGATTAGCAACAAAATCAAAGGTCATTTAAAAAAAAATGAAGACTGATTTCAGATAAGACAATCAGTGTTTATGATTATATATTTTGATCCTAGCTTGAAGCAACCTGCCTTGTTTAGTCATACTGATGAAGCATGAAATGCTGAATCATAACTGCATGGTGATGATAATATATATACTCCCCCAGTCCTGATAGGTTGAGCTCTCTGGAAAAGGATTTTCTAGTTATTTACTTTTTATGATTAGCAACAAAATCAAAGGTCATTTTTTTTTAAAATGAAGACTGATTTCAAATAAGACAATCAGTGTTTATGATTATATATTTTGATCCTAGCTTGAAGCAACCTGTCTTGTTTAGTCATGCTGATGAGGCATGAAATGCTGAATCATAACTGCATGGAGATAATACATATGCTCCCCAGTCCTGATAGGTTGAGCTCTCTGAAAAAGGAATTTTCTGGTGGCTGCTAATTACACAAAAATTGCATAGCACTCCTTAAAACGGATAGAGCACTCCCAGTGACATAATATGTTTATATTAATAAATTCCCTTTCTAAAAGAAAGTAGGTGTGTAGATGATGTGGGGTAAGAACTCTGACTGATGACAAATCTGTTTAGTTTTGATCCCATTCTGAAGCAGTTTGCCTTGTTTAGTCTGACTGATGGGCCATGAAACAGCAAAACAGAACTGTGTGTGGATGAAATATATATATATATATATATATATATATATATATATTAAAAATGAAAGTTAAAGGGAGATTTTCAGATACTGAAAAAATCATTAAGAATGGAAAAAAATGATAGAAGCAAAGATGTGTCAATTTAATTAAAATTGGACAATTCCTTGATTTTTGGTAATTGATTTAAAATAGAAAATTGAAAATATATTTTATTACATCCCTTTAGTTAATTTGGACATACGTTTTATATATATATATATATATATATATATATATATATATATATATATATACAGAAAAAATAACCATGAGGCATAAAATGCTGAATCATAACTGCATGGGGATGATAGTACATATGCTCCCCCAGTCCTGATAATACATATGCTCCCCCAGTCCTGATAGGTTGAGCTCTTTGAGGAAGCGTGTGGTGTAATGGTTAAAGTCAGGGGAAATGGACTCGTCGCCCTGAGTTCAAATCCTGGACGTGGTAATTGCATTTCACTTAGCGCTAATACCCTTGGGAAAGGTATGAATCCTACTCTCCCTCCAGCTATGGGTAAATGGTAGGGCAGACTGGGCTCTTGGAGAAGGAAAACTCTGAATTCAAACCTGTTGAACTCTGCTTAAGAAATTGACTTTGTGTCACATCCTGCTTGTGCGGAGGGGTTTGTAAATATATATACAGAAAAAATAACCTAAGATTTAGGTTGAGAGCATAATAGACTATTTCAGGGGACCTAGTGAAATTATCTATCAGTTTCCATCTTCAGATGCTAAATGAGGAATCTTTTATAATTCTTAAATCGGTTGAAACCAGATCTTTTTTTTTTTTTTTTTTTTTTTTTTTTTTTTTTGTTATTGTTCAGGTCATGTGTGTGGCCACTCCTGAGTTAATTTAACAGCTGATCATCAATAATGATCAGCTGACCTTAGGAGTGGCCACACACATGACCTCAACAATTGAAAAAAAAAAAAAATATGGTTTCAACCAATTTAAGAATAATAAGATTCCTCATTTAGCATCTGAACATGGGAACCCAAAAGATAATTCCTCTAGATCCCCCAAAATAGTCTATTATGCTTTCAACTTAAATCTTTTTTTTTTCTTTCTTTTTTTTAAAATACAATTTTACTCTGACTCTAACAATGAGAGGACACATTGAGGTCTGTAAATTACAACTAAAAAACTACTACATTGTGTAAGGAAGATTTTTTTCACTCAATCTTTGGATTATATATATATATATATATATATATATATAGGGTCATCCACAGACACGTGTTTCGACTTATCAAGTCTCCTCAGTGTGGCTAGACATTTTGTAAGCTACCTACAGCCGGAATTGAAATCCAATCGGTTGGGTGCCAGTCCTCAGAATGGGAAGGGGATTTTAACTGTTTTAATACACACATCGTGTAAAGGCCGTCACAAAGTGCTCCATTCCTTAGAAGAGCGTTGCGTTTACGCTTGAGTTGGCGGCCGTCAGCAAGATCCCCCCCAGAGTGCTCAACCCTAGGGGATGGGAGCATATATAGGGTCATCCACAGACACGTGTTTCGACTTATCAAGTCTCCTCAGTGTGGCTAGACATTTTGTAAGCTACCTACAGCCGGAATTGAAATCCGATCGGTTGGGTACCAGTCCGGCACCGTAACCATTAGGCTGTCTTCACTTACAGAATGGGAAGGGGATTTTAACTGTTTTAATACACACATCGTGTAAAGGCCGTCACAAAGTGCTCCATTCCTTAGAGCGTTGCGTTTACGCTTGAGTTGGCGGCCGTCAAGATCCCCCCCAGAGTGCTCAACCCTAGGGGATGGGGAGCATATATATATATATGCGTGTGTGTCTTTTGGTTATGCAGTGTAACTGTGCTGTATGAAATTGACATATATTTGCTCCCATAATTTTTTTCATTCTTACTGTTTCAGTCTGAAGACAGCATTTAGCTCTCCTTAACTAGAATAAGTTTGACAAAAAAATATACACATGATCGACAGTTTTTTCACAGAAGAAATTTTCTTAAGGGATTAATTCTTGGAAAATGTTTATCTCCCTCTGTAACTTGTTTTAAAAATTGATCCACTTGGGAGTCTCCATAGACAAAATATTGTCCAATGAAAAATCACACTAAAAGTATTATTTAGATTTTTTTTTTTTTTTTTAAGTTTTATTTAATCAATAAATCTCAGTCCCTTGTTTGCAGTGGGTGAAAGAGTTTTATCTATGTTTGTCAATTTTAAACTTCTAAAAAAAACAAAAAAACGTTTAACCTGATTTTTTTATTTTTTATTAACCACATTCTTAGAAGATACAGCTAAAAAAATGAATAAAGTAGAAAAAAAATACTAGAAGAGCAATATTGTATTTTGACTGTTTTTTGAACTTCAAAAATTAGACAAACCCTTATAAAAAATGTAATCAAAATCTAATTCTTCATAGAATTATCTTTCAAACATGTAAAACTAATTCTCATCTGCCTTCATTAAGGGATTAAAATGATTGAGTTACTTAAGGTGCATGACAACAAAACAATTTAAAAGAAAATGTCTTCAAAATTTTGAGAAAAAAATGTGTTAAAAGAAATCTCTTCTTTTATTGCTTTTAAATACCAAACATTTTATTAAAATCTAATTATTCAATTTTGGGGGAATTTAAAAAATGATGCTTTAGCAAGTGTGTGAATTTGTACATTCCTCTTTCCCCCTCCCTTTATCTCCCCCTCTCTCTCTCTTATATATATATAATATGGGTGCTATATTTCTAAGCAGACAGTGCTCAATATCATTGATAGACCATTTATATTTGAGTTAAGGTAGCATGGACATCGAGTCAACACCTGGTTACTGACAGTTTCTCACCTGTGTGATCTTCAGATCAAAATGGCCACAGGCGAGAAACTATCAGTAACCAGTCATTGACTCCATTTCCACACTACCTCAACTCAAAAAATTTCCATCTACACTTATCCTCCACTCACTGAAAGCATTGGTTCCTGCTAGAATACCAATGTTAAGCAGCAATGAGCCTGTTCAAGAGTTTATTGGGTGACCCCTTAAGCAACATCAGGTGCTAGAAGCAACATGGTCTTTTGTTTATCAAAATAACTTGATTTGGCATTAAATGACCTGGAAAGAGTTGATATGACGTAAAACAAAACAACTCTTTAATCCTTCTTCCTATTTATTTATCACATCTCATTACCATATCATCATAACCCTTTGTCAAGGAGTGGCCAATTTAGACTTGATTTGGATGAAACTTTGGATGAAAAATATTTACATAATTGGTGAGAGAAATGTTTATGTTCAAACTTAATCAAACACAATGCCGACAACTTTACTTTCACCCCTCCCCCCTTTTTTTTATTATCTTTGATTTGTTTAGAATGGAAATTTATGCAGTTGGTTTTTCCATCAAGTATTTATATAATGTTTGTGGGAAATTATATGTAGTTAATCTTTTATTTATTTTTTCTTTGTTAAGAATTGGTAGGTAAGTAAGTATAAAGGCTTTTTTGTTGTGTAAAAAAAGTCATTTACAACAACAATGTTGCAAAAATAATTTGTGTAATGAATTAATTTTACATGTCCATCAATCCTTTTTGTTTTGTTTTTTTTCAATTACTTTTACTTTGAAATCTCTTTGATTTATTCATTTTTCTCATGAACGACTTTCTATTTTTAAAAATAACTACTGTTAGTATTCACACACTTGTTGGCCATTATACTATAAATGAATCACTTAAATAGTTGAATTTGAAACAGTAGTCCTGATGATCTCGGGAAGATCTTGATGCCCTACCTTCCTATGTGAAAGGTACTTACTTGGATGGTTTATGTGACTGGAGAGGAATGATAATTCAGCTGCTGTTTTGTAGAGTGCTACTTCCAGGATTTGTTCCTTAATAGCATATAGCATCCTTGTGTAGTTGTTCCCATCCTGCTTTTTCTCTAGTGTCTCATTAGTGGAAAGCCATACAGTAGGTCTGACATAGCTAAAGCTTTGAAGAATTCCCGTTTTGTTTTTTATTAGAAAGATCAGATTTCCATATTATCAATAACTTATCAATAGTAAGATTGTTTAGTTTGGAAATATCTGTCAGCATGCTAATTCAGCAAAATTTCAACTTCCGATATCTTGAGAACAGTTATGAATTTTCACTTAAAATATTTTGGGTTTTCTAATGACAATAAGATCTACAACAAAATATATATTTTTTAAATAGTGTTATTTTTTGGGATTACACTGATTGGTTGAATTGACATAGTATGATCCAAATGCTATCACAAAATTTGCAAAACAAAATATAATAAGTGAAAAATAAGAAATTAAAAAGAACCTGAAAATACCACCAAAGCAAAAAACTTGATTATGTGGTATAGCATTATTAAATCATTTAAGACTAACCAAGTAAATTGTGAGACTTCATGCAGAAGTTCTTTGTGGTGGGGGTAATGTAATTTTTTTTCTTGTCAATGCAGTAATGAAAAGGTTAAGTTGCAAATTGAATGATTTATATTCTAAATTAGTTTATTTTACAATAATCTTATGCTACACAATTTTTGCTGCGTTTCTGTAATCCTACAAAAATCTGATTATTATGAAATAGATTAACATTCAAGTTTGAGTAACACAATTCTAATTATTTTTTTCTTCTTGTTTTTCAGCTTTCAAAAATGGTTGTTCGGTTTTCATTGTTGTTGCTTTTAAGCACTTTTTTGTGCTCAAGTTATGCTGCTCCTAAAGAAGATATGATTCTGTCCCTCCCAGGACTTAAGAAACAACCCATGTTTCGACAATACTCTGGTTACCTGGAAGCTCTTGGCAACAGACATTTACATTACTGGTAAATTTTAAAATTTCAGTATAACTAACAAACAATATTTGAACTCTCCATATTATATGTGGCATTTATATAGACATGCATAGTATTTCTATTATCTTGTATAAGTATATAAGAATTCTATCAATTTACCATATCTATCATGTTATACCATACTTTTAAGAAAAATAAATAGGCTTTTTAAATATGGCATACCATTTTTCAAATGTTTTTCTCTTCTTCCATTGGTAATCTGTTGCACAGAAAGATCTCAAGGGTCAACTCGGATCCATTGAACTTGGAATTGATTAATTTCAAAATTGACACATTTTCACAATTTACAGTCTGATGTCATTACATCATGGTAACTTGATTTTTAAATGTTTGAATTTTTTTTTTTTTTTTTTACACAAGAAGATATGAGTGTGTGTATATGCATGTTTGTATGTTTGTATATGTATAACATATTACTACATTGTTAGTTGAAGAAAGGTGAAAATGAGGAAGAACAGATGATGAAAAGGTGATAAGATTGTCACTTGATTTTGGTGATGAAAGAAAAATTACAAAAACCCACTCACATTCATTTTGGGTATTAAAAGTTCTTATTGAACCAATCTTATAAATAGGAAGATGTAAAATGACTTTCATTCAGTCAATGGAGAAAAGATTCATTCTCTTATAAATCGTAAACCCCCTCCCCCAAAATATATGTCCATTTTCCTTGGCATCTGAAATTCAACTCTTACTTTTTTTAAATTTTTAATCCACCCCTCTCTTAATTCGCATGTGACTGTCCACAGTCAATGAAATGAATGCCCATGCCTTTTTCACAGTTTGAACTACCAGAGATTGAACTCTGACCCACCATTTGTCAATCCCACTCTATTGTTTGCAAGGTTGGTGGTAGAAGCCATTTGATAACCATATATTTTATATAATCCAATCAAAAACCCCATTTTCCATCATTTGTTTGTACATCTAATGGTATAAAATGAATTAATCATTTCTATCTAAAAAGAAAAGGTTGTTTACCAATGGAGGAAATGTGCAAACAAATGATACAAATGTTGTTATAAAACTAATGATTCATTTTATTTTATGTATTTATTTATTCTAAATGTTAACAAGAACTTTATTTTTTTATTTTTCTCAGGTTTATGGAGTCTACTGGGAACCCTTCAACAGATCCTGTTGTTCTGTGGTTGAATGGAGGTCCAGGGTGTAGCTCCATGCTAGCTGTTTTAACAGAACATGGGCCATATACAGTATGTTATAGTTTGTCTTCTGAAGCTTCTTAATTTTCTAACTAAACCTGGAATTTGTTTTATAGAAAATGAAGACTTAATAAAGATCATTTGGGGTTTTATATTAACTTTTAACTGGTATAGTTTGTATCACCTTCACATCATGAAACAGTATAAATGTCAAATTTAAATTACCGTCAGAAAACTTGCTTTAAAAGTGGGATTTTAAGCTAGTAACATTGAATTATTTATATTTTTGTGGACTTATAAGTTTATAAATGTCATTGAGAAGTTAATGTCTATGACCTCCTGATGGTTATTACATCTCTTTTGTTTGAGGCCAACATTAAAAACCAATATCTGTCTAAATTTTTGAGGCGTTATTATTTACACAGTTCGGGCTATTGTTTTTATTTTGATTGTTATATTCCCAATGTTTTGACAACTGTACCTCTGGCCTTTTTATCAATTGTCTTTTGTTGTAGTTAATAACCTTCTAGGAATTTTTATCTGAATCCTTTATTCAATCTGCAGATGATAGACTGTTTACATTCTACTGTCTATGCCATTGTGTTGAAAGAGAAAGAAAAAGCCCAACATTGTCCAGTCAAAGAAGCAGAGAAAAATAACATTAGGTTTAAATCTCTTCAAAATGATCTCTAAATTGTCCAGTAGAACCATGACATGAAGCATAAGTGTTGATTCTAGAGATTCTAGTTGGAGTCTACCTGGAAGTCATGAGTTCAATCCCTGGGTTCAGATTCAGCTGAAAGAAAAGAGAAAATAACTAAGGCAAATTAGTTGATATGAGATATCATCCCAAGTGATGGACAGTGGAATGTGAACAGTTTATCTCCTTTTTCATAATTCCCTAAATGTTACCAATTATGAAAAAAGACATTGAAAGATGGAAATCATTTAGTATATCATTAAGGTAGTATTCATTTCTTTCAGAAAAAACAACTCATTAACATAAAGTTTAGACTTATATACCAGTGTCTCCTTGTTAAAACCATTTTCCCACCTAGACTATTTTTAATTCTTTTCTAAAAAATACTAATGCTTATTTATTTAAAAAAAAAAAAAAGCTGAAACGATCAAGATCTTTTCACTCGTTTCATCCAAATTTCTTTGCATTTATTTTTGACATTCTCAGTTTCCTTTCTTTTTTTTCTTCTTTTTTTTTATTGTTTGTCAAATGCAGTTATTGGTTAATGTATTGATTTCTTTAGACTAGTTTTTATTACTTGCCAACATATGCTTTAGAAATATGATCCTGCTTTTATATATATATAAAACTTTATTACTTTAATTAAATTGAAAATATAATTGTATACCTAAACCAAACTACCTCCAAAAATAGTGTTTGTTTCTAAGTTTCTAATCTTTCTTTTGCTTTTAACTTCCATAGATTCAGAATGATGGATCATTAGAATATAATCCTTACAGTTGGAATCGGGTAAGTATTTAAAATTAATTTAATTTATTCTATCTGTTAATCATTTTAAGAGCAAATTAATTGATTTATTAATTTTGATTAATCTTTCATCTTATTGTTTCTTTTTGTTGTAATGTTTATATCATTTTTCATTCCACAACTTTAAGAAATTCAGTCAAGTAAAAACTATTATACTACTACTATTAGGTAATAAACAAACAATATGACAGGTAGAAATCAAATGAGAAAGAATATAAATACATGACTAGATTTAATTTTACCTGTTTGTCTCCATGACCAAATTAATAAGTTACTGCCCATGTCAAACAAGTTCCCAAGAATACACTATAGATTCTTTAATGGTTAATTAACCATAAATTCATAATCCAAGACAATTTATGCCTAACAGTTCATAGCAGTGGATTACAAAACATTCATCTGCAACAATTTATCTCCAACCTTGTTTAATTTGCCTACTTTAAACTGCTCACAGTGGCTCTCTCAATACTGTGATCATACTGTAAACTGCTGTCAGTGGCTCTCGTACATGTCACTTGTTTATACTGAAAAATCTCTGTGAATTCCTCAGAATACAATAATAATAGGAATTTATTTGAATAGAATGAGTTCTGAGGTGAATAGAATAGATAGTGAATTTTGAAATATCATATGATACAGGTAAAAAATACCAAGAAAATTTGGTACAGCCGTGGGGGAAATTTGGTAGGCAAACAGTTAACAATATTAATATCAGATTACAAATTAATCACAAAAAAGAATTAGTCAAAATTCCTACATATATGTATTTTTTTAATTTTTTTTTTTTTCATGCATTCATACTTTATTTTACTTATTTTTTTTCTCTCTCACTTAATAAATTCTGTATGTTTTCTGACATGCTCTAACTTGGAGAATAAAGCAATTTCCAGTCAAATTGGCAACTTAATAGTTGGGATCTTTCTTTGTGTCAGGATAAATTACTACAATAGATGTAATGGTCTGGTTTGCTAGTAGACCGGCAGATGCTTGGGATGAAACTCCTGACCCGGGATCTGTCTGATCTGCATATCAGTTTGACTGAGAGAGAGAATGAAAGCATGAGAAAATAAGATTGATGATATCACTGAAGAGCACACATAACAACAAGGTGTAAGACTTTTTTTTTTAGGATCACCAGGAAGACAGCAAATAAGCAACCTTATATTCTACACCCACTCAAAAATTAGAACTATGTTCCAAGACATCCTATTTAACTATTGACAGAAAGCAGCCAGCAAATAGAAATATTTAATGAGAAACTCTGTGTCAATAGATGTTCACCTGATTCGAAACATCTGCATTGCCTGGTGTGTCTGACTGCTATTTGTAAGATATCCCGGATGTAGGCTTAGTGTTGAACTTTTGTGTGGCTAGTAGTTGGTCTGAATCGTGGTGTGAAGAACCAGGATGTTGGAAGCTGTGAATTCAGGCACCCTGATGAAGGATGACGGCTTGCTTGCTTAACGCAGCAAAGGTTGGGAGAAACCATTCTGATTCTTCACTGCTAATAGAGCAGAAAGAATTGGTCAGCACACTTTTGCAGTTTGGAAATCAATTACCTGAATCAGTTTTTTTTTTTTTTTTTTTTTTTTCATAATTCAGTAACAAAAATCAAAGTTAGATAAACATTTAACAGAGTTTCTGTGTCTTCTGTTCCTCACTCTCCACAAGACAATCACCATTGTTGTTTTGATTCACTGGCGTGGGATGATGCAACATTAGGGTACAAATGAACATTTTGGAAATAATGAAGACTCAAAAAAAAAAAAAATATTAACTTTAGGACACATGAGATTTCAAACATGATTTTTTATCTGTATGTGTTATGTATAGGCTTAACAAACTGTTATGATAAAATGTTATTAAATAACTGAGTTTTCTAAACATGCATTTATGAGAGAATGAGTACCAAGGGTTGAATGATTGACAAGTGACTGTAAACAGAGATGTTGATATTTAAAAGGAATGTCAAAACTCAAAATTTTAAATGTAAATATCTTCAGGCGATCCCACCCATCATGTCAACTGAATGGTGCAGTAATAATAGTTAATTATAATTTCTCAAAGGGGATATAAATATTAAATGCTAATCTTAGAGTATTTCCCCTTATTTACAGTTATGATATAAATTATATAAATAGTGATTTGACAGGAAGTTTAATAATTGTTGAAGGTGAGCTTTCTTTAGATCTGTCAAAATATATATATTTTTTTTTAACAAAAGAGTTGCACATTTATTTATTTTTTTAATCATAATTCTAATTTGGAGATTAAATTTTTTAATTTTTTTAATGCAAGTTGCACATTTTCGTTTAATCATAATATTAATTTGGGGATTAAATAATTTTTTTTTTTAACACAAGTTGCACATTTATTTATTTATTTATTTAATCATAATTCTAATTTGGGGATTAAAATGAATTTTCTTTTTTTCTTGTTCAGCTGGCAAATATGATCTACTTAGAATCTCCGGCCGGTGTTGGTTATTCATATTCTGATGATAAAGATTATGCAACTGATGATGATCAAGTAAGTTAAGTTTTAGGAATTTCTTTTGTTTTTTTCTTGTTTTTTTTTTCTTTTCTTTTTTTTTCTTTTTTTTCTTTTTTTCCTTTATTGAAAAAAACCTTTGTGAGATACAGCATTCATTTTTAGTTTGTCATTATTCTTTTTATTTTTTGATGAAAGGTTAAACAATGCATAATAATTTATACACCACAAAATAAAATTTATTTGTGGAATTATAAAATTGTTGTTTTATATATATATATATAGTTTGTCACTGAAGTGAGAGGATTGTTAAAGATTTAGCATTTACAAAATACTATAGAAAAAAAGAATTTGATTATAAAGATGTGTAAAAAGTGGTAATTTATAATTATTGAATATTTTTTCCTTTTGAAAGTATAAGACTGATAATTCAGATTGATTGATTTTAATGGCATGTCAACCCATCTAGGAATATTTTTTGCCTAGAAGTTAAGGAATTGCATTTATTTTAAGTTCATAATTACATATTTTGTGTAATTGTTTCTTAAGTTTGTTTTACACTCGGTCCTATTAAATATGAATAATTTTTAAACAGACCTATTTGACCCAGGTACTACCACTCTGATTCAGGGTGAACCTGGGTCTAATACCAATGAAGGAGTACTCCATAATTGGAGCTTCACCATCAGATGCAGTTTAGTGTCATACACAGGACACTATTTCAGGCTAAATGCTGCTTTTAAGCCCAATATTTTAGGATCAAGGCGATCATATCAGATATTAATAGTTAAAGGCTTAATATAGCAACCATTTAAAAGAGTTTGTTTTAATGGAATGATGGAATAGCTTCAAAAAAAATGTTTGCACTCTGGATTATAGCTGAGGTGTGTGTGGGTGTTATACACTACAAAATCAAATTTATTTCTAGAATTATAAAGTTGTTTTTAAGAGCCTAATATCATTTTTGTCTGTCTCTTCAAACATTGCATTATTTTCTTCAATCCCTGGTCCTGGGTTCAATGTTATGAATATAACAACCAAGATGAAGACAGTTGAGATGCATAAATAACGTCTCATTCCAGATATTATCCATTAGTTATATTCAATAAAACTTGCTCTATAATCCCCAATCAAAATATCATTTCTTTATCAATAAAATACTGTCATCTCTTCAAATATAACTTGTTATATTGACTGTTGCTCTTTTGATCATATTTTATGAAATATTTCAACCAGTCAAATCACTATTTTTAATTAACCCATTTACAACCATATATTGCACAAATTTTGGCCGTTTTCTTGAGTTTGATCTGCAACTCCTTGTGTTATAACATTAAAGCTTCATTGAAAGAAGTTACAGGATTGACAGCAATTTTTCTAAGAAGCATGAATATTGAGTGAGATATGCATGATGTGGTCATCTCTTTTCTTGGCAGTCGACAAAAATGTTTAAATTTTGGCAGCAAAAGAATTCAATTTGTTTTGTCATGATTTTTAAAACAAATAGATCTTTTATTTCTTTTTTTATTTGAATATCAAGTAAGTTATTGTACAATAGCAAAATTTTAACCTTAGATTTTTTTATTTTTTTTAAATTTTTTTTTTTTTTTTTTTTTTGTACAAAATTATTTTAGATATTTTCCTTGATTCTTCTCTAATCTGGATTTTTATCATTCTTTCTTTCAAGGTGTCTGCAAATAATTTGGCTGCCATTAAGAGTTTTTTCAAGAAATTCCCTGAATACAAAAAAAATAGATTCTTTCTAACTGGTGAGAGTTATGGTGGGATTTATGTACCAACTTTGACTGAACGACTATTAGAAGAACCTTCTATAAACTTTGAAGTGAGTAATCCTTTTTCCATTTTTGTTCTTTGAGATAATTATTTCTAACTGACAAGCAAGTCTGATAAATGTATTGCTACAGTCTTAAAGGTTTAAAAGTGACTATTATGATAATGGGTGAATTTTATGCTAGGTATATTAATAAATAGCCGGTTTAGCTCGGTCATTAGAGCATTCACCAAGGAATCACAAGGTTCCGGGTTTGATACCGATCCTCATCAAATCAACGCATGAGTAACACAACTTGGGTAATCTGATCTGTGCAGTAAAGCATCTTGGAGCTGACAGTAGGTGTGGCACTCAATCCCAGCAAAAACAATCTCCCTGGTCTAGTGCAAGTGAAAAGAGAATAGATCCCCTGTTCAGATGATACTGATAATTACTACTGTATTAATAAGAAAAATCCCAGAAAGTACAGACAAAAATGACTTTTTATTACCCTTTAACAATCTTTTGCCACATATACAGATACATATAAGAAAACAACCCGATGTCATATTCAAAGTATATTTTATTCTCAGATAAATCTCAGTAAATCATTATCATTAATAATTGTGGTTAATATTATCCTTTATCATCTTAATATCGGTTGCTTTTTATCACAACTTGCTCAGTTTATCAGTTCTATGAGAAAAAGGAACAATACATATAAGAATAAAGAATCATTTGGTGCGACTCAAGCTCATGCTCTCTTTTGCATACCAACTACTACACCAACTATGAGAATATGGATAATATCACAGAAGTTCAAATAACACCTATAAAGTCACTCAGTAGTACCCTTAAAAAAAAAAGTGTATAACCAATTCTAAAAAATAAATGTGTGCCTATTTTCATTTATTAAGGGATTTGCAGTTGGAAATGGCATGAGTGATTTTAACATGAATGAAAATTCTATCATCCACTTTGCTTACTACCATGGCCTCTTTGGATCTGAGTAAGTAGAATTTTTGTTTTTTGTTTTTTCTAATTTTTTTTTTTTTTTTTTTTTTTTTTCAACTTTGCTTTGTTATTCAAATATAATAATAAATATTAAACAACTAATAAGTCTTTGACATTAATATATTTGATAGAGAGGAAAAATTCAGTTGAGCTGTCTGGGGAAATTTTATTGTTTCACTGGTAAATACTTGAAACAATATAATTATGTAAAATTATTTGTATCAAATTTCAGTTTTAAATTAACCCATAAGGGGTTGATATGCTGTTAAATAAATAAACCAAAACAAATAACACAAGTCAGCGCCTCTCTGGTGACATCTCAGTTCATTCTATGTTGCCATGTCTATTTAAATCATTTGATAGTGGATCACTTGTATCAATCTTAGTGTATAGTGTTTTAATAAATTATCTATTCACAATTTAACAAATACATAACTCATAAGTGTCTCCTTGTGTACTGAACATTACAGGCTATATATTAATAAAGCAAAAATAACACATTAAAACATTGTGTTACAGTACAGTCCTTTTTAACTTATTTTAGTTTTCTTTTAATAGGTTGTAGCAGTTAAGTTACAGTAAGGATCCATCAACATATTATAACAATTCTAAAATGATATTTGAATACTGGTAGATAAGAATCTCGAAAATAACCAGATAGAGTGATGGTCTTTGAAGATCTGGGGGGAAAGTTCTTATATAATGGCAATACTACTTCATCACAGTGTTCTTTGACTAGCAGATATTCTGAAAATTATAGTTGTGCATAAAATCAAAGCTTTAGATGTTTTAAAATCTGTTTCTTCCTATCAAATCTCAAAAATTACTCTAATTCTATGTCCACAAATTTCTTTAAAAAAAAGATGAAAAAACAAAAACAACACATTTATAATAAAAAAAATATATTTTTAGACTAACCTTTTAATTAAATTAGCTGAACCCATGAAAATTCCACAGTTTGATTAATATATTCAAATTATACTTTGTTGTTTTCTGGGGTTTTTTTCAGTGGGGGGGGGGGGGGGTCAATGACATTTGTATATAATATTATTACACACTTCCGGAAATGATATCCAGAAAGAGTAGTGACCTCTGGGAAAGACCATGTCACAAATAAATGAGATGTGCAACTAAGTGTGTAGATTACTATCATAGGTTAGGTCAATAGATCTGTTTGAAAATTATTAGTATTAGACAAGAATACTTGAAACCATATAACTATGTGCAAACAAATGATTATTATTATTGTAGATAAATAAAAATAAAAAAATGCAATTAAAAATAAATGATTGCAATAGAACTTTGAAAATATAAATAATTATGGTTATAATTAAATATTTACAAATAAATCAAATTTTAGCTTTAAATAATCCGTAAGGTGTTGATATGCCTTTAAATAATCCAAAGCTAACCATTTTGTTTAGATATGCCATTGATTTTATGTCTACCACATAAAATCATCACTTTCCTCGATTAATGTTTTTTCTTTTTTTCTTTTTAGCCTTTACAATCGTTTACAGAAATATTGTTGTGGTTCTGTCCATACTGATTGTTCTTTCACAAAGAATTCATCACACTTATGTGTAGATGCTGTGAGTATTTTTTAATTTTTTTTTTTTATCATTGGTGATATAAAATTTCCTAGAATCAATAGTTCTCTAATTTCAGTAACAGCAGGTTATATCTGGGCAATATTAACACTTTTGTCTCTTTTGGTATAGAACAAGGGTTTCCAAACTTTTCAGTATGAAGACCACATTTTATATTTTAAAATGTTCAAGGGCAAAGGAACTTAAAACAAAGCACCCTTTTACAGTCCCCCCTGCATTTTGTGGTTTAAAACCACAGTGATAATTTGTCATTGTGCACAGCTTGAAAATATTATTTCTAGATTCAAATAATATTCAATGTTTAAACTTTAAATGTGGCTGCTTCAAAACTTTTATGTTGGTTTAGTCAATCAATATTCAAAATTTGAACTTTAAATGGCAACATTGAGACATTGAAATTCAATAAAACACAAAAACTGGCCACAAATTCAAGACTAGAAACAGTTATCACCAAACTGCTGCCATTTTGATAATTGTATCGGGATTTTATTAGTGAACACAATTATTAGTCATATAAATTTCATATTATATACCAAATAATTAATTAATATTAAATAAACAGGCTTAGTGCTCTATTGTCTGTATTAATCATAATCAATTAGTTCAGTTATTGCAATAAATTGTCTTTGTTACATTAAATACTGTTGATATATATTTGATACTTTTTTTTTTTCTTTTTTTTTTTTTTACTGTCGTTCAAATTCAGTATTTCAATGGGTTTTATCAAAGTGCCCAATTAAAAATATAATTCTGATTTTTTTGTTTATCATTGTCATATCTCATCCAATAAATTGAGGAGATATCACAACTATGGTCTTCATTCCCGTGACAACAAAGAACAACACATGTCAGAATTAAAAAAATGAATAATTTTCGTTATGATAAATAACTAAAAAAGAAAAAAAAGATTTTTTTTTTTAAGTTTTTTTTAAATTTTTTTTTTTTTTTTTTTTTTTTTTTTTTTTTTTTTAGATTTAAATGTTTTTTTCTTTTTAAATTCTATCTAGATCAGAGGAGCCATGGCCCATATCTATGGAATTGGATTAAATATGTATAATTTGTATGCTGAATGTGAGGCTACAGCATTTGCTCCAGGACTTGTTCCTTATAATGATTTAACTTATCACTTCCCTAGCAACAAAGATATCCAGAAACAGAAATTGGTAAGAACATAAATTTTTCTTTGCTTTCTTAAAAGGAATCTGTTTTTGTTTGAACTTCTGAGACTTGCTATTCTTATTTTCCTTTTCAGAAAACTATATATTAGCCCAAGTACATGGGACCTGCATCCCCAGAAACTTGGGTGCCAGAGCTCTAGAGATCCAATATTTATCGAGAAAAACTATTTTTAACAACGAAGCAAATTTGAGAATTAAAAAAAAAAAATGTTTTAAAAGATTTTCTTAAAAAATTCTGTATTCGTAAATAAATGTTTTTATAAATGTATAAGTATTGAAAATTTTATTGAAATTAGATAAATCTCTGACATTTGGTAGATGTTTAAAATGGAGGTGTTATTCACCAACAAATTTGTCTTTACAAGCATCCCACCATGGGGTTAACAAACTAGTCTCACAAATCCATTGCTATTAATTAGTGAGTTCAATCCTTACTGGGTGTCCCATACATTTCCTTGCCAAATTTAAGCTCTGCTTAGTTTTTGGCTGCCTCTTCCTGTGGTGTAACGATTAGTGAGTATTAAACTTACCTGACCTTTGGGTCATTGAACCTGTAAGATATTTGATAATTAGCTTGATCCCAGGGAGGCATACCCCCAGGCAACACCTGTTCCCTCAATTTAAAAGGGCAGAGCTGGGTTTATTGCACAGTGCCTGAGGCACCTTAAAAGAGAAATGCCAACGGGATCACACAATTTTTAAACACTATCCATGCATGATCTTCGGTTTGTGTGTTGTTCCCCACTATAATGATCATTGTGTTCAACGGACATGGTGGGAAGTCAGTAAATAATTACTACCTATGTATCCCATTCTCTGGTTTTGTGCTAAAACTAAAATTAGCAAATGAAAAAAATATCTTTATGCAAATTAAACATCATTTTACAATGTAAACAGCTTTTGACATCCAAAATTCCCATTTGTTTTTTGTTTTTGAGGAGATACATTAATCCAAATAATTTTTGTATCAGATTTTTTTGTTTCTGTTCATTCTTAGAAATGCAGTAAAATTAAAATGTTTAAAGTTAGGACATTCTATCAACATGTAAAGAGACCGTCAACAGTGTTTAGTAACTCAGTTTCTCATCTATGTGTTCCTATACATGTATATTACTACTGTAAACTGTTCATGTTCCTGACACTACATTATTCTGTGTATTTGACATGAGACTTTGATGAGTTGTGGTGCACCTGAGCACTGTACACAATAAAATTTCATTATTATTATCATTATTAAAGTGTTAGTTCAAAATACCACCTAAAAAAACGTGTATGTTTTGGAAGAAAATCTTTGTAAGCTGTTGTAGAATAAACAAATAGTGTTTAAAAATTAGGTTTGTTTGTTTTCTCAGCAACTCTGGGTAATTCTTCTAACATCTACATATTAAACAGGAAAAAAAACAATGTTATTATTTTGATGTTGAAATGGTTTCTATAAGAAAAAAAATTAATTTTTCAGTTTGTCAATTCAATGCCGAAAAAGAATTTACGATTGACTCCTCCTTGTATCAATGGAACTGCCAGTTTGGTGTACCTTAACGATCAAAATGTCCGTAAAGCTCTTCACATTCCAAAAGAGTTACCTGAGTGGCAGATGTGCAGGTAAGCATTTTTATTTATAGAAATATTTCTTGCCTTCTCATCAGTGTTTGACAAATATTTACTATACCTACCTACTACAGGCAGATTCAACATAAGATCATTTTTTTTTTTAGTAGAGATCTTCCTATGTACAGATTGAAATTGCCAAAAATAGCTTAGTTCTGTTGGCACCCCTGTCTTTGGAGCACCTCAGGCATAATGTTACATACTCACTTTCTCGTATTCGATGTATACCCGTGGCCATATACATCTAAATCTTGTAATGTACTTATTTTTCTTGTCTTGTAATGTATATCTCTCTTATTTTGAATCTTATTTATTGATAGTATAGATCTGTCTTAGTAGCTGCTTTTTTTTACTTAGGCTGATTATCTAACTCACAAGGTTTATATGGTTGGGACCATATAACATTTTTTTTTTTTTTACCCAGGCAAGCAAAATTTATTTAACTATAAAGATACAATGGATTTTTAAATATCAAATGGCTATGGTGGATCCACCAGAGTAAAGTAGGATTAAAAGGGGTCTATAGGTAAAAAAAAAGGTTGAGAACCATTGATCTAACTTCTCAATCAGGATCTGTCTGTCTTAAGATTCTGGTTGAGATGTCCTGCATTGTTAGTTTGTTCTTAGTTAACAACTCAAGACTTTTCTTTGGTGAATTCACATGTATTTTATTTGTCTTATTTCTCTTTCTTGGGTTCAGACCATTCAACTGCACAGTGAGAATCGGCTATTGTGTCTTCATTCTTCAGCAGCCAACTAGAGACTGACTAAGATTAAACTCTCTCTCTCTTATGCTTGCATAGCAAACAGGAAGAGAAGGTCCCACAAAAGGTTAAGAGATGTCATTCAAAATCTCTGTAAATGTTATTTTGAATTTAGATAAATTCTCTACACTAACTTGTGCATAATTAACAGGATACCCATCAATTATGCAACAATGAGACAGTGAACCTGACCCTACACCTTTTAAAAAATGCAAGTAGTTATTTACCTTGCTCTTGCTAAACTACCCTGCCGGTGGGGCTTAGAATATGCAGACTGTATCAGCCCCTGTAGAGGGATAAGACCTCATCAAAGGAATCTTAAACATTAAACTGTGTATGGTGGTGAGATTCCAGTTCTGGGGAGTGTGGAATATCTTTTCATTGCCATTACTCCCAGGTTCACTCTGACCTGGAGTGATAGTACCTGTTAGGTTCCCATCTATGAGTAAATAGATCTGTTTGAAAATTATTAATATTAGATAGTAGTAATTGCAACCATATAACTGCGCGCAAGTTATTTGTATCAAATTTTGGTCTTAAATAATTCATAAGAGGTTAATATATTATTGAAATAATAAAAACTAAAAACTTTTTTTTACTTATTTTATGTTGTTGTTGTTAATTCAATAGCAATTCTTTTTTAATTATAAAACTTTTAACAGTAGACACATTTAACACAGGAATGATTAAAGCTATAAAAAGTATATTATAAGGTTATAATAATAACTGCTAACCCTAACAAAATTTTTAATATTAACTATCCGTAGAGGCATGTGGAAAATAAATAAACATGTCTTTTGTTTTAAGTTTTATTTTTTTTAAATAACAGTATTAGTTTATCTTTAGTGCAAAATTAATTTTTTCACATATGCTAACGACAACAACATGAAATAACTATTTATTTTTTTTATTTATTAAAATCAAAAACTATTTTAGTATTAAAATGTTACTGGTTTTTATCGGCCGGCTGTTTTGTTTACTAACAACCGATGAAAAGCAAAATTCAGTTCCTTTTTGGGCTGGGGTGCCTAATGGTGTCATGGTCCTTAATTTCTTTCAATCTTGTAAATACAACTTCAGTCTTTATACATTTTTAACACTTTTAACTTGTCACCAATTAAAACAGTCTAATTTTGTTTTGTTTTTTGAAATCATTTTTTGTAAAACAATATATTTATTTTCAGTGCCGTTGTTAGTGCCTCCTACAAAATGCTGTATGAAAACGTGAAATTGCAATATCTAAAGGCAATTGCTGCTAAGGTAATGTTCCTTTTTTTACATTAACATTTTTATATAATATTAAACCGTTTCACTCTGCCTGAATTTGATTTTATGCTTTAAATTTTAAATTTCTTATTATTTTAGTCTTCTACTTCATTTTTATCAACTAGGATCTGGTTGATAAATTGTAATCAGAATGTTAAAATATTTTAAAGAGTTCATGTAGATTTTAATTCTTTATAAGTAACTGTTTATGTAACCCATGATATCACAGGTTGGATTTATTTGACAAATACTTTATGTACTTATAAGTTAATCTTGTGTATGGGTTGACCTTGATATATAGTCACAAAATCATTAATTCATGGAATTTATTTTTGAAGCAAATTGGATAGGGCAGCTTCATGTTCCTGAACCCAGGTATCTTGTACAGTAAGGTTGTATGGTTTGATGACCTGAAAATGACTCCAATTTCATCAGGTGTAGAGGCATTGTTGGGTGAACAAGACCTAACAAATGAGAACAAAGGTGGACAAGTTGAGACTCATGTTACTTAGAAGGAGCAAACTTGGGGTGGGGGGTATGTTCTACTTGAGGTTAGAATCAGCAGTTAACAGGAATTTCCTCTCATCCAGACAACTGACCTGATAATCCGCTAATCCATACCCCTCCCCAAACCAACCTCCAAAATTAAGTTATACAATTGTCAAGAAGACTTGGAGTCTGTTTCATGTGAAATATTTTTTTTATAAAATTTGACTTGAAGTTATTGTAAATTAGGTTAATTTTTTTTATTCATGAAGAAAATCATAAGATAGTAATGTTTTAATTCTGAACCTTTTTTTTTTTTTTTTAGAAAAGAATTTTGGTCTATAATGGAGATGTGGATATGGCTTGCAATTTCCTTGGAGATGAATGGTTCCTAAAATCCTTGAAACTTGAGGTAAGTTTCTATTAAATTCTAATTCCTTTAGAAAAGTCCACTCTTAAAGGTTTGATGCCCAATAGTGTATCCTGAAAAAATATTCTGCAGTAAACAAATCACACTGTCATGATCTTAGACAAAAATTAATAATTCTTAGTAAATAATCTTACATAAAAAATAAGTATAATATATATAAAATATTATTCTAATTTACCATTTTAGACATAGTTGAATGGAAGATAAATGTAATTAGATAAGTTTCAAAATGAATTTTCAGGTAAAAATGTTACACAAAAAATATTGAAAGACCTAGACATCAAGTAGTTAATAGCTATTTAATTTGCTTTGGCAGATTTTAACACAAGTAGAAGCTGTTACTGATTCTGGACACTGTGTTAATTCTGAGTTTAGTCTTTCCTCTAATTCACTCCATGTTTTGCCAGGAAGTGCTCTATTATTTTATTGTGAAAATAAATAACTGCAAATTGAATTTTGCATATCTAAAGCACAGATTTTCAAAGGTGAATGCTTACAAATTTCAAGTGTTCATTACAATAGATATAAATTCACTGAATCTCCCAACTGTTAAAGGATACAACTAAATTAAATAATGTTAAACCTAATAAATGAAACTATTTAATTTTATGCAGTATAATTTTTGAGTAAGCAAAGTGTACTATACTTTATTAAAACATGTCACTGTTGGTGCCTAATGTTAAGAGTTATGTCCCTTTGAATAACTACATATTTAGAGAAATGGAAATGGTGGTATTTGTGCATAATTTGCATTCAGGAACTTTCTCAGCAACAATGGTATGTTGCACTCTACAACATCAGTCCTGATTATGATGGCTTTTTCAACCATGAAAGATTTAACAACTCATTTCTACTGCAATTCTAATAAATATCTTTCATTGTTACTAAGGAACATTATGTAGCTTCCTTTAAATTTAACGACAGTTTCAACAATCTGCTTCTTTTTTTCTTTTTTTTTCAGATTCAGTGATACAGGGTTTTAAAATAATAAAAAGGTGTTCTGTAGTTAAATTTAATATTTTGCAATAAAATCATTAATATTAATAAGTTTATAATATAATCTTATTAATTAATAATTTATTACCAAATGATGTATCACTAAAGTATTCAATCACCAACTTTTTTATGTTTCTTAAATGAAAATATTTCAATCTGATTCATCTTTCGTGAATTTTGGGGCTCTTTGCACAAATGTGTCCTGGCCTCAAATCCACAAGCGGTGCCTGCTGAAAAAACAACCCACGCTACAATTGAAGTCCCTAGCTGTTTGATAGCATTTTTATTTTTAATATTTTTGGGGGTTAGGGTTTTTAACTTTCGAAACTTGGTTGTATTTATTTAAAAATTTGTGACAGTTGTTTTGAATTAAAACAAAATGAAAATACCAGAAAAATTTTTTTTTAAGGAGGGAGATATTTACATTTACTTGTCGATAAAAAAAAAAACCTTGGGGGTGGCTTACTTTTAATGCCTTCAAACCACTAAAAAAAAGTAATTTGTCGGTAAAAACGCCTTGAAACTACTAAAAAAATATTTTAAAGGGGGAGGGGGTAAAATATTTACATTTACTTGTTGAGAAAAAATTGGGGGGAAAACGCCTTAAACACAGGTTATTTTTTGAGCTGGCACTGTTTAACTTTTTTATCTCTTTGTTTTCTTCTAATTATGTTTTATCATTTCTAGATTGTCTATTTAACCTTATTGGTTGATTTCAATCTAGTTTTTCCTTCTTTACAATATTCAAGCCAATATATTTAAAAGTGTTAGTTCTATGAGCCCCAACGGAAAATCTCTCCTTCATTGATTCCATTACTATAAAGGTGAACCTCTTTGTCCCTGGCCAAAAAATATTATCAACATGAATACATACAATTCCAAAGATCTCACCATCAACATTAATTTAAAAGAATACAAGGTCCAACTTTGACAACTTCTTATATGGTTTTCTTCAGAACTGTTTAGAATTCTTTTGGAAGCTTTAGATAAATTTCTTTATTAATCCCATTCCCTTGTAAATCTGCTGATATAAATATGAATTACATTTCCAACCAAAAGTGGAAACCAGGGAAATTTGCAAGTCTTAAAGAATCTTTGAAACAAAAAGGAGTGTAATGTTACCATTTCACCAGTTTATAACATTTACATTAATTATTACATTTTATGGGAATGTTTTAATGTAATGGTTTTCTTGAAAATACATTTTAAATTTCTTTCTGTTATTTTGCCCAAACAGGTGACCAAGCGAAGAAAGCCATGGCATTACCAAGCTAAAGATGGAACAATACAAGTAGCAGGATTTGTGATTGAATATAATAATGTTACTTTTGTTACAGTCAGAGTAAGTTTTTTTGTTGTTTTTTTTTCCCTTTTCTTTTTCTTTTTTTCTCTTTTCTTTTTTTCTTTTCTTTTCTTTTAATAAGTTAACAATTCATTATATCTTTCTTAACAATGACCAATATTAATCAAAAGTTCTCAGAATTTATACATCTAAGAACATTATGAACTTTGATCAGTTCTAATTCAATTTAGATCCTTCTGAGACACCAAATCTAAAAAAAAGATTAAAAACTGACAATTTATCTTTAAGAAAACATTGACAAAAATGACTGTCCCAACACACTATATTCAATTGTTAATTGTTATGAAGAACAATATTGGATTTTGAAATAGTTTTTACAATAATTTCTTTTCAACTCTTTAATTTTTGTTTTTTATTCATAGCAATACAGTGATGCCAATTCTCTTAAAATGTTTCATAAATGTTTAATATTTTCATCAAAATAATACTTCATACTTTTAACTGTGTATAAACTGAGAAAAAGTAAGTTCTTTTTTATTTTAAAGAGAGATTTAGTCATGGTCAGCCCAAGACAAATAGCTATCACCATTCATCCCACAATATTGAGAACCACTCTCTGTCTCAAAAAGACAATTTGAGATAATGGGTATTTATAGTGTTAGTGTATTGATAGTTATGGTGTATTTATGGAGATAGCAAATACCTCACCTGGAGGTCATATGATCCACAAGAGAGTATTTTTCTGAGACAGTCTAACTTTTAATATTGTGTGAGGGAATACAACAACCCTTTCTCTGAACAAAACGTTACCTTTCTTTTTTTTCTTGGTTTTAAAATTTGAATTTATATACAGTTAAAAATTGCATTTTTATTTGATGTTTTATTTTTAATTATTTGATAAACACTTTATATCTTTTTCCTTTTTTAGGGAGCTGGTCACATGGTTCCAACTGATGCACCAATTCAATCACTTGAATTATTCAAGAACTTCATTCAAGAAAAGGATTTCTAATCTTGATATTTGTAACAACATTTATTACAAAATTTCAAGCAATTAATTTTCTTTTTTAATCTATTTGTAAGTTTGTTTTTAAAAAAATGAAATTTATGTAAAAAAAATAAAAAAAATTTTTAAATAGTTTAACTTTTCCCACTGATTTAAAAAAATAAAAAAAAACTTTTTATAACATGACTTTTACCCTGAACATTTTTTTAATGTAATATTTTTTTATGTAACTTCTTGCCCTAAGTAAGCAATTTTTCTGTGGGTTTTATCAAGGCTGTTGTAAATAAAAATGAAATAAATCTCATTAATGTATTTTAAAATACAGATAATCTAAATTTGATTATATGATACAACCTAAATATTTAAATTAGAAAGAAGGGGGGAAGTGTACAGAATTAAATAAGTTAGACTGATCTTTTGTCAAAAAATAGTTTATGACTTAGTCAAGTCATGCTTAAAGCACTTGTTTCTATTAGATCACTGAAGTTAAGCAGTGATTAGACTACTCATAACTTAAATGGGTGACCACTAATGAACAGTAGGTACTGTAAGAGATGGCAAACCTTTGTAAATTCTAAAAGAAAAAAATATAGCTTCTTTTATATTTATTTTTTTAGCTTTTTGGTAATATCACTTTTACACTGATAAAGGCTTCAATGTTTATAACCTTATAGAATTTTCATTTCTGATGTTTTTAAATTGTAAATAACTTGCTTTCTTTTATTTAAGCTACTTTTATCTATTTCAACAATATCAGATGTTATCAAATCCATTGTAAATCATTGAGAAAGAAATTCCCTTTTAATAAATTTTGAAATATGGAAAGTTCAGATTTAATTACAAAGTTCAGCCTAGATAATTTTGGTTAGGGCAGAAGATGTCTTTAATTAAATGTAATTGTTTGGAATTAGACTGATGATTTGGGAATAGCAACCACCCACACCCCACCTTTTCAGGCAAACACACACATACACCCCACCCACCTTTTCAGGCAAACACACACATACACCCCACACACCTTTTCAGATTTCACTTTTAATCATTATAGAAATTTGCTTGTTTGTAAATGAAAACTGCTATTTTTATATTAGAAATAAAATAAAAAATGATTTATCTTTTTTACTAATTGGATTTGAGCTCTTATTTTACTAATATGTATATTTTGTCTCTTTTATAAGATTTTCAAAGATTTACTAACAGATACAAGCACTCTCACCACACACACACACACTTTAGTATATTAAGCAAATTGATTTTCCTTTGCTAAAATTGCCTTTTTCACTGTAATTGCATTAAAGTGAGTTTGAATTTTGAAGCTTTTCTATTTAAAAAAAATATCAATTGGTACATTCTGTCTAGATTTTTTTTTTTTAAATTAACAAATTTTTAAAATGTTTTGTGAAATTAGTTTAAAAGTGTATCCAGATTTTTAAAGTTTACTTTTAAGCATTTTCTACATATTTGTTAATTTTGACTTTTATTCTTCATTTTAACAGTTTTTGTTTTTATATATAAAAACATGAGGGGAAAAAAGATGTCTAGTAATTATAAAACCAGTAGAAAAGTCAATAGTTTTAATGTTTTGTTGATGAATTAAATAAAAGATTAAAAGTTAATATTTTATTGTTGCACCTTTTGCCTTTGAAACGTAAATGGCATGATCTGATTGGTCACCATTTTTGAAAATATAGTGTGTAGATTCTTTCCTGCATCTATGATGACCTGTTTCAGTTCCTCAACAGTGGAATATTGGTTGTTGTCAGCATACATACCTCTTGCCATTATTCCCCAAATATTTTCTATGGTGGACCTGATAAGGCATGTGCAACTTCATTACACATGAAAATCCATCATGGATGCACGGACACAGTTATCCTTGTGAGTTTGACAACTCACATTGTCTTACTGAAAGATCAATTTCATCAAAATAATACTTTATACTTTTAACTGTATAAACTGAGAAAAAGTAAGCTCTTTTTTATTTTAAAGAAAGATTTAGTCATGGTCAGCCCAAGACAAATAGCTATCATCATTTTGAATCAATATTGATTTATTGATAAACTTCTGATTAAGTTCTAGAATCTCTTGGTGCTTAAATGCTGTTTAAGTTCTGTTAACAATAATTCAACAGTGTAGCCTACAACTAGTAAAGCCACCCCTGACTATAATTCCACCATCAAACAAAAGAAACATTCCACAGGTTCAGAGAATCTTTTAGAAATATCTTCCTTAGAATTACAGAAAAGCATCAAATTCTCAATTCTAATTGCTGGACACCAAGAAAGGAACTTTAATTTTTTAAAATTGAACTCTATTAATCTGGAATATATTTTACAAGTATATCTGCAGTTCAATTACTCACACAATGTAATGTAAATCAGTGTTTTTCACAGTGTTCTTATGATTTTGTCAAAGGATTGTATATCAATTTTGAACGGCTTAACCAGTTTTCAATGTATACGTCTGCACAAGATGATTGTGTACAGGTTTTTGCTTCTTTAATTTTAAGTTAAGAGCTATATTGTGATACTATAAGCTCTTCCGTCCCTAAACACATATTTAGTTACATTTATACATACATGCATGCATTATTGTATCTATGTATAGGCACAGTGTATATGTAAGTATGTGCATGTACATGGATGTAAGTATGTGTATACTTGTAGTAATAAGTGGTACTTAAATAGATTTGAAGGTAATGAAATAGAAAGCAAAGAATTTTCTGATATTAAAATTGGATGAAAGGATTTTTTTTAATTTAGATTATAAATTGAACCAATTTGTGATAATCTTGTAGATCAAGAGACAAGAATTTGATTTTTTTTGTCTTTAGCCTTGGTTGATCAAAGTAGAAAAATCCCAAAGTGTTGCACACACCACTCCCCACAGCGGTCTGACTGAAACTACAACAGTCATTAATAAAAATGGCCATTGTTTATTTTCGTTTGTGGACCTGACCCATAGCTTTTACAGTTTCGACCTATGCTGGTAGCCAACTTCTTTTTCAATACGAGAGAAGTTATCCAGTGAGATTGTATTAGCTATGAATCGGACACAAAATGATTTTATATAACTCAATAATCCTACAATGAAATATTAAATTCCATTGAGGAAGAAATCCAAGAAACAAATCTTATATTGTGACAACTTTATTGATGTGTAACAAAACTAGAATGAAGATACAAAAAAATGGGAAGATGTGTGTATATCATTGAAAATAAACATGATCTATTTTTACCTTATTTGGAAAATAATGTCTTTTGGTTGTGATTGACTTTTACTGTGCTATGGTACAAGGACTCTGGTCTTTTGAAAAAGCCACATCTCTTCCTCATCCTCATTTTTCTCATCTGGCATCTTGAAAAAGCACCCCCTCATCTCCCTCCCTAAGGTATGTTGAGCAAAAGTGATCTATCTTTACACCTTTTTCCATTTATGTTGCTTCTTAGTAATTATTCAGAAGATTTATCCTGCAGGGCAAGTTCAGATAATCCAATACCACTATTAAAAAAAAATGTTGTTAAATCTAAATGTCCATGTTTTCTATTTATGCTTTGGGGAAAAAATTATTAAACATGTATTCATTTTTTTATGATATACTGAAAATAATAATATACCTAACTTTTTTTCTTTTTCTTTTTCTTTTTTTAATTTTGTTAAAGTGAACCCCCATGACAATTTAAGAAACACAAATAGTGATAATTATTAAATATGAGCTTACTAAATTTTCAAACTTCTTTTATGTGAATAAAATATACTTTTAAATTTTTTGTCTTTTGTTGTTGTTTTTTTGGTGGTGGGGGGTAATATTAAAAGAAAGAAAAAGACAAAAAAATAGCCAGTTGATTGGCTCATCTCAGAAGGGCAGATTTTTAGAAAATGTTGTTTTACTTTAATTTTCTTTTGATACAAAATTTATGAAACAAAAAAAATACAAGAACAAAAAACTAAACACTGTGTATATTTTATTGCTTTTATCAACAATCATTTCTTTTAATTGCAAATGAACAAATACTTTTTTTTTCTGCCCGTCTTCGTAGTCAACTGGATTAGAGTTTGCGTCTGACTAAACGCCGCCTACATATGCTGCACGCTACTCGTCTTTTTGAACAATGGAGATGGGCCGACTCATCGAAACTAGCTGGCTATTTGCCATGCTACACTTAAATATTTTTATATATTACCAGATTTTTTATTGAAGTATTCTGTAGAAACACTGATTGGCTTAATTATTACCATAATTTTTTGTTAGAAAAAAATTCCAAACACTTGATTACTTGAAATCAAGTTTGATAATTATTGTAATCTTATAGAATTATTTTTAGTGCATGAAAACATGTTTAGAGAGTTTGAGTCTTAACCAACATTGAACCTATATAAAAAGGTTCAATCAATAGAAGATTAAGAAAAGAAATGAATCAGAAATTACATTATTTTTGAAAGAAAGTCTGATATAATTTTGGTTGGAACTAAATGTTGATTTCTTCAATTGAAAAATTGGTGGTTGCTAAAGTTGTTGTCATCGGCAGCCAACATCATTTTCTCTGTCTCGAAACAGAATGGAATCTGAATTTGTTGATTTGTTATTATAGAAGGGGGGGAAATATATGGGGTGAAATAGACCTTTGAATCAACAAGCTCCCACCAAGGGGGAACCAAAAACAAGCGAGTTCTCAGTCTTCTCACAAGTCAACCCTCTGTTTGTCAACACATTCTTCGTCTAGCAGCTGGAAAAATCCGTAGTCGAAATAATCTTTAGCAGTTCAAAATCACATTTCCTATTTAGTTTTGTTTCTGTTCGACTAAAATCCATTTCTTTACTGAAAAGCGCTTCGTCGTCGACTGCTTCTGCTGCTGCTGACTGCCCAGCGCTTGACTCACTTGTTATTTTATGGGCATATTAGCCAAACATCCGGGCACGTCAGACAAACCTTGCGTTCTTCCAGTTCCTACATCGCATCTGTTTTCACATGTGGGAGGACGCGGATTCGATCCCAGCAGGCAAGACAATGTCTTGCTCCTTTTCCTTTCTCGTTCTCCATCACAGTTCTATCTCTTAAATATCTCTCAGGGGGGTCGGATTTTGATATTTCATTTTGGCGCTAAACTCAGACATGTATAATCTATTTTCCTTAAGTTTGGAAAAAGAATCGTGTTTGTGTGATTTTTATGTTTATCCTTATTTGGATATAAATATAGGATTTTATCCTATAAAAACACTCCGGAGATTGATAAATATTGAAAATATTTTTCAATATGTAATGTAAGTTTTTAAGTGAGTAGGCCAATGTACTTGTCTACCCAATTTTGTAGTGACGTTTGAGGGGATGTGTGTTGGTGTGAATATTTTTGTGTTCGATTTTGTATTTGAATGCGGTTTTAATCTGTCTATCGAGACTATCTTCTTTGCCATTTTTGATAATGGTAAAGTATTTCTGCCATCTGCTAATTACTTGAAAAGGTCCAGAGTGATTAGGGTTAAGAGGTCATTTTTCCATAATGTCACATAAAAAGACATATTCATAGTTGGTGTGTAACTGCTACTTTCCTGAGTTCTTGTGGGCGTAAAGACAAATCACTCATCCCTTGTTTAAATTTTTGTGCGAAAGATGTGGTTGGTTGAAGGTGGCTGTTTTCCTCGCAAAACTGTCCCGGCAATGTCAGTGATGTCCCAAAAACCATTTCGGATTTGTGCATCCCAAATCTTCCTTTATCACATTCCTGATTGATAACAAAATCAGTGGAAGGTTTTCGAGCCATGTTCTGGAAAAATTATTGGCTGTTAATGCAGCTTTAAGTTGCCTGTGAAAACGTTCAACCAAACTGTTCGCACAAGGATGATATGTTGTGGTCGATATGTGCTTAACTCCCAGTAATTTTGTGAACTCCTCGAAAAACGTTGACTGAAATTGGGAACCTCGATCCATAGTAATTATCAAAAGACAACCAAATATTGTGATCCAGTGTCGTAAGATGTTCTTGGAGACAGTCTTATCAGGTATCCTTCAGAGGTATAGCGGCAGGCCATCGTGTGAAACGTTCAATTATCATAAGTAGATAATGATAGCCATTCGTTTCTGGCAACGATCCAAGTATATCGATATGTAGGTTCATAAACCTTCGTCTGGCTTGATGAATTGTCCAGGAGGGGATTTTGTGAGTCTGGTGATCTTGCTTTTCTGGCAATTCAGACAGGTTTGAGTTCAATTTTTTTTTTATATCTGTACGCATTTTAGGCCAAACAAAACGATTGCTAATCAATTTGGCTGAAGCTCGTCGTCCAGGATGCAAAAGGTTATGGAAATGTGTAAACACTGCCTTTCTTAGTGAAGTATGGTATGTAAGGTCTTGAATAGCCTGTCCCTACGTCGCAACGCAGTGTTTTCATTCCGAAAGGTACTGGGTGCTCTTTCAATGTCAAGGAAGTGTCCTCTTTTATGTCTTATCTTTTTGTTTTCCTCTGCGATGAGGTCGCAGTCAAGGGTTTTAGAGTCTATAGATTGTATTGTGGAGCGTGAGAGTGTGTCTGTCACAATGTTGTCTGAACCCTTAATATATCGAATATCTGGGGTGAATTGGGGTATATAATCTAGGTGTCGAGCATCTTTGGGTGTATATTTATCCATATTCACGTGCAAAGCATAAGTGAGAGGCTTGTGATCCGTGAAAACAGTTAAATCTCGTCCTTCGAGATGTCGAAAATGTCTTATGGATAGGTAAATTGCGAGTAACTCCCTTGAGAAAGCGCTGTATTTTTGTTGTGCATTATTCAATTTAACTGAAAAGAAAGAAATTGTTTTTTTTTTTTTCGAACCATTTTGATTCTGGTGTAGCACTGATCCTATTGAATTTCCAGAAGCGTCAGTCGTCAATGAGAGCGTTGAGTTATCCTCTTCAATGATATAAGAAAATTTAGTAAACTCGGCTAACGCTTTCTTTGCATTGTGAAATGCCGTTAATGCTTCTCCATCCAAGGTTATTTTTGCTTTCTTATTTTTTTGTTTCTGTAACACGTTTGAGAACAGCTTCAAAAGTCTGAAACAACCTGGAATAAATCTACAGTAATAATTAATCATACCGAGGTATCTCCAAAGTTGTCGCAGTGACGTTGGTTGTGGAAATTGTTGTATTGCTGTAACTTTTTCCGGGACAGGTGTGACCCGTGTTCGTCAATTTTGTGACCCAAAAAAATCAAAGTTGGCATAGCAAATACACATTTGTTTGCATTGATTTTTAAACCGAAGTGTGCAAGTCTCTCGAAAACTTGTCGTGCGTGGTCCTGGTGTTCTTCCTTATCACAACTAGCAATAAGGACATCATCTATGTAGGCAAAAACAAAAGGTAGTCCTCTCAATACTTCGTCAATCAGTCTTTGAAAACTTTGGGCTGCGTTGCGTTACCCATATGGCATTCTAGTGAACTCATACAGTCCGAAAGGAGTAGTAACTGCGCTTTTTTAATGTCTTCCTCTGCTACTGGTATCTGGTAGTAAGATTTGACCAGATTCAGTTTTGTGAAAACAGTAGTTCCCTGCAAACCTGTGACGAAATCATGCAAGTGTGGGATTGGGTATCTATCCGGAACTATTTTTGCGTTGAGATTCCGAAAATCCCCACAAGGTCGCAATGCATCTGTATCTGGTTTCGGAACCATGTGCAGTGGAGAAGAGTAAGGGCTACTTGAAGTACGTATGATGCCCAGTTGCAACATATTCTGAAATTCGCTTTTTGCTATTTTATATTTATCTGGGCGCAATCTACGAGGTGATGCATGTGTAGGGGACCCAGTTGTGATATAATATTTAGCGGTGTGACGAATTTCATCAGTATGTTTAAAAGGAGTGGTGATAGTGGGGAAATGTGAGATCTTCAAGCTGTTTTTCCAGTCGGGAAAATTCATCAGGTGATTCTATAGGTGGAGGTGTGTCCCTTTTTGAATATGTGGCATAAACATTCTTCTCCTGGTTACTATCATGGATTTTATCAGCAATCTCTGCTAATTTTCCCAAGTTCATGTCTTCGGGGAGTGATGCCAGTATCTGGGTTGTATGAGTCTGTAGTTTGTCCTCCCATAGATTTCTCAATACGCTGTCGGACATGTCGTCTCCTCTTACTAAGGATCGCATTTTCCTTAGAAGTTGCAAAGGTTTCATGTGTCCTAGTTGCAAGTCAATGAAGAGGTCCTGTAGCTTTCTTTTGTTCGACTTTCCGATGCTCTTCAATATCGCCTCTTTCAGGGTGTCATAGGGTCGTTCCACTAGCTTGTTGTTAAGTAGCTCTATCACATCGGTTGCGACCTCTGTCGGGAGTTTTTTCCGCTGTGTACGCAAAACGCGTGTTCTGTTAGATGATTCCTCGGGCGCTAAAAATTGCGTTTAATTGCACAAACCAGGTTTGCACATTTGTCGGACAATACGACGGTAGATTTACTGTCAATTTATCCTCTATAGGTTCTGTGTAATCTTTTGAATCCATTTTTTTAAGTATTCCTCCGTCTACCTAACTGCGTCAAATTATACGTCAATGGTCACCACTTTTTAAAGGCCGGTATTGCGTGTTCCGACTTCACAAATAATGTTTAAAATGACGATGAAATAAAAAGACACAGTTTATGCAGAAAATACGGAGAAATAACAAAGACAAGGCATGTATTTAATAAATAACAAATAAATTTATTCTGAGAATAAATTTGTATAGATCAAAAGAAACATGGATGTTCACAACATTAATATGAATGCAAAATTTGTAAGTAGAATTAGCAAAGTTCGGTAGCAATTTGTTTGATAGAAAAGTGGACAAATAGGAAAATAAAGTTTTTTGGTGTTTTTACAAACTGAGAAAATGAATTCCTGATGTTGAACGCAGTGGCACGATGATGTTAGATACAGTAGTAAACGTTGACTTAGAAAGTTGAAGTTTGTTTTTGTAAAGAAACAAGTCGAATCATTTGCTCGGACATCTGTTTCTTCAATTGAAACACTGGTGGTCGCTAAAGATGTTGTCATCGGCAGCGGACATCGTTTGCTCTGTCTCGAAGCAGAATGGAATCTGAATTTGTTGATTTGTTCTGTCTTTTGAATATCTCTCAGGTGGATCGGATTTTGATCTTTTATTTTGGCGCTAAAGCGCGGACGTAGTTGTAAGCACCACTTTGTCCAATTGAAATCTGATAAATGTATAATCTATTTTCCTTAAGTCTGGAAAAAGAATTGTGTTTGTGTGATTTTTATGTTTATCCTTATTTAGATATAAAATATAGGATTTAGGTTATTTCCTATAACTCCAACCTAAAAAGGGGGAACCACTCTGATTGACTGATACATTATTCATTTATTTATTGATCTACTAGGAAAACAGAAGACAGGGTTAGGGTTGGGGTTTGGGGTTGGGGTTTAGGGTTAGTTTAATGGGAAAATAATGGGTAGATTAATTAACAGATAAAATTCATTCAGAGTGGTTCTCCCTTTTTTATGTTGGAGTTATAGGAAATAACCGGATTTTATCCTATACTCTGTTTGTGTTGGGTCGCTAAGTCGCATACATTTGATCTTATCAGTTGGTCTCTCGTTGTGGTTGCCGCTGTTCATCAAAGTTCATCTGCTGCACACCGTGGATAAGGTCTCACTCTCATGGTGGATGAAAGACTTCTTAACTGACTCCAATTTGGTAATTTTTTTTTTTTTTTGTCAGTAATGATTTTCGACCCTGCCAGAAATTCAACGTGCAGAAGTATTTGTAAGCTCCCCACATGACTTGCCTTATCCAATCAGATTCTAGAGATTGCTTAATTAATTTTTTTGAATCTCATTTGTCCAAAATTGTGAATTTGTGTGTATATATATATAAGGCGCCTTCAGTTGTGTGTTATGTTCGATTCTCACTGGGTCTTATATTTCTACCCTTGTGTCATAAATGAGCTAATCTCTCTCTCTCTCTCTCTCTCTCTCTCCCTCCCTCTCTCTCTCTCTCTCTCTCTCTCTCATGCCTTTAAAGTAATAAAGAATTCATCATTCGCATCTGATGAGTCGGGAGAGTTAGACACTTTGTCTAAGCTCCCTGAAATAGACTATAATGCTAATCCTCTAAATCTTTTGTTATTTCTTTACTTATAAATTTGCTCTGTGACTCTAACATTAAGAGCACACGTTGAGCTCTCAAACTGCGACAGGTTTTTTAAATAAAACTCTTGTGTCGTAAGGAAGATTTCTTCTCTGTACTTTTGGATTATATATATATATATATATATATATATAGGGGGGGACAGTAGATAGATTATTTATGTTCATTATTTTGTTATGTGTGTGCACGTGTAAAAAGTCGAGCTATGATAACGCATTCCTTGGCTCTGCTTCCGTCTATCGCGGTCCAAACCCATTACTTCTTTGTTTGTTTGTTTGGTTTGTTTTACGGCATATCAACTTCAGTGGGTCAATTAATGCCGATAAAGTTTTGAAATAAATCAATTCTTAATGGATACTCAATTTTTTTATAAACTCATGTTTTTCTATTTAACCCATAGATGGGACCTTAACAGGTACTACCAATCCGGGTCAGAGTGTACCAGGGAGCAATGGTGATGTAGGGGTGCTCCACATTCCCCAGACATCTAAAACTGAAACCTCACCATCAGATAGAGTTTAACGTCATTCCCAGGACATGTAGACCCTCACCCACCGCCTTCTAGCACCCATAATATAAGAGTTGGGGCTTGCCATAAGGGCAGTAGGGTTGGGGCAATCATATAGGTGCTAGGGCTTGACATGACCAGCCGATTGATCAGAGGAGGCTCTCCGACCGCCCGTCTAGACTAAGGGTCTAAGTGGAGTGTTGCAGGTCATGGACTGCTCATCCACCAAGACTCCGTCCTTAAGCATCACGGGTCGCCACCCACGGCCAACAGGTGGACCCATTTGGGGCAGTCTTACCCCTCTGCAGAGATGCAGTCAGTGCATTCTAACGGCAAAGCCGACAGGGTGGCCATTACTTCTTCTTGTTTTACATGTTATAATAGTGAGTAAAGCCTAAACAGAAATAAGAGACTAAATAAAGGAACGAGAATAAAATGATTTAAGGAAAGAGAAAAAAAGAAAAAAATATGCCGAAAGAAATTTTGCCAAACAAAAAAGGGAAAACATCAATTGGTCGCAATTGTAGACAGTAATAATGACTCTTCAAGCGGAAAAACGGGCGAGCCCATTATTTCGTAAAGAGAGGGACCATCCTAAGAACGGAAAATAAAGTTTCTAAAAATGGCAAAGTGAAGAGAGGCACGAAAGATGGCAAAGTGAAGAGAGGCACCGAGATGCTGGAAAAAAGAGAGAGAGAGAGAGAGAGAGAGAGAGAGAGAGAGAGAGAGAGAGAGAGAGAGAAGAGAGAGAAGTAGTAGTAGTAGTAGTAGTAGTAGTAGAAGGAAAATAGAGAGGAGGACAGACTACTTCAGACAAGTAGAAAGAAAAAGAAAGAAAAGGGAGGAGTGTGAGGGAAGAGTTGAAGGGAGAAGGGAGATCAGCCTTGTACTAAGCTGGACGAATCCAAACTGAACTGGTGGGGATGGAGGAATGCCATATAGGGACGATCTAACAGACCTATAAGAGGTCATGGTGTCAGGTCATTCTGACCTGTAAAGTGCGCCCATCCTGTAATAGTACATGTCACTCATTTCTTAAAGTGCTATGTCCTCTTAAAGTACAAAACAGGCGGCCACTAGGTCGTGTTTACTCTCCGCCTCCCACCCCCTGTGTACTGTTTCTAAAAATCACGTACATACCTATTTGCAGCATGCGGGATGGTTACACACACACACACACACACACACACACGGATACACACACAAGTTGTCCCTGTGTTATTGTGATGTGTTTGTGATTAGGTCTACACAGCCTGTTACACGCTCATTTCTACACAAAACTACTGTAATAATTAATCAAATAGTAATAGTTGAGTTTGTTCCTCATAGCAAACGACTACTAGAGGCTTTTCTTATTTCACACTAAGCTTATCTATACACAGTAAGTAAAGTTGGTGGAGTGGCCTTTTATCGGTATCAGCCAGACAATGAGGGAGTCTATCCTCTTTTCACCCCAAGAAGATATTTTTTGGCTTAGTTGAAGCGCCACATCTACCGTCAGCTCCCTACTTTACAGCACAGATCAGAGTACTGAATCTGTGCTACTAATGCACTGAGTTGGCAGGGATCGGTATTGAACCTGGAATCTTGCAATTCCAAGGCGGGTGCTCTACCAACTGAGCTAAATCAACAACTATTACTAATTATAGATACATTAAAATAATACTCACATATATTCTAACCATATTGTTTTGTGGCCTCTAAGATACACCAGTATATTGGATGCACCCTAGAATTAGCATGAAATAATTTGTAAAAATAAAGTAGAGGGAAAATATTCAGGAGGCTTCTCCAGATTCTATGCTGGTGGGGAGGGGTCACTGATTTTGTTCTGATCTTAATTGTTCTGAATTTTAAAAAATTGTCGTATGTATTTACCTGATCCCTCAACCATGAGCTGGGTGTGACACAAGGTCAGTTTTTTAAGTGAAAGTTCCAAGAAATGTGTCCTCAATGTTCCGAGCATATTGTAGTCTCTCTTGGCGGGCCGAGGCGTCTGCAGACTCTTTGCTGCACATCTTTCTGCAATTGCTGCAACTTCTCATCTCGCTGGTCATGATCGTCCGTGTCATCTGCTATCTAACTTAGGACCTCTATTGTTGTGGTGTCCGTAATAGTGACAATTAATAAACAAGAGAGAGGAACAAACAAAGACAAGACAAGTAGGGTTCATATTCAAATGACAAGAGATGAGGTATACAGGACTTCATTCATTCTCATTCGGTCATTCTCCTATCTGCTACTCTGTACTGTCACCCATCACTGTCAGGATTTCTACTTTTGTCTGTCTACTGGTCTCTGCTAAAAGTTGATCTTGATTCTCCAAGTCACGGGTCTGAACTGCTCTCCTTTCAAATTTTCCACCCTTGTCCATTTCTTGTTTGAACTCTCATTCCAGTCTCATTTCACACGGGATTTGAAAATACTTTGTCTAAGAGCTGGTCAAATTTTATTGCTGTTTGGACCTCTAACTATGCCTAAAGCCAAACATTTTGTCTCTACCTTAAGGAATTATCACAACTCTTAATCTTTATTTCTTTCTCCTTCTCTATAGAATTTCTTTTTACTACTACACATATACACTTATCTATACATGTATACACAAATATAAATATATGCACACAGATACACACAATCCACTATCTCCAATCTACACACGCACACATATATATATACCTATATGTGTCTGGTCTCACTCTCCTACTACTTATTTATATAACTAACAATACACCTTTATATATACACACAATACACCTTTATACATACACACACACTTGCATGCTCCCAATTGCATTCATAGTGTCACAATGATACATACTATATTATCTTTGGGTATTAACACAGACTTATATTTTGCATTTATTTACCCAACCCCTCCATTATGTGTTGGATATGTCATAAACACAAAATAGTCATACTCCCCAGTATGTATTTATCCAACACCTCTGCCATAGGCTGAATGAAACACATGGTCAATTTTTAAGCAGAGTACAGCTGGTTTGAATTCAGCCTTTTCCTTTTCCTAGACTGGTTACCTTACTGAGACTTAAGAACTCAGTCTGCACTACTATTTACCCTTAGCTAGAGGGAAAACAGATGGATTCATGCCTTTCTTAAGTGTGATTAGAGAATTATAAAAAAAAAATATAACCGGTCTTCTCACATTAAGACTGCTATGGACAACTGGTTCTCCCAGCTAACAGTGATTTGCCTCCCAAGAGAAACTGTTTGGATTTTATGCTTCCTTACCGGCCAAACCACTCCAACCATAAGGTGACAGGAGGCTTACCAAGAGTCACCACTCACAACCTGGATTTTATGAGTTCAATCTGTAGCCTCACGAGGCAATTCACATTACCTCCCGCAACATTTCCCTCTGATCTCATGATCACAAAAGTGGCAGTTTTCATTGAGTGAACTATCCAAATCCATTGTTCTTATTCTCCATTGTGTTGATGGTTTTTATCCTTATCATGGGTAGCTTGGTCTCTCATCTGACACAAATGCTCACTAGTCTCTAGTCCACTACAAATACTCACTAGAGACCAACTGTCCAACAAAACCAACTAGACTCATCTTCCGTGACACTGACAACCTAACTGCAGGAAGACATCAACGACCCAACTTGTTATTGCTCTGCCATCATATTATACAACACTGTTGGAGCTTGGCCTCCTGCCCACTTCCATTTTGCGGTCTAAACTTTCGCTGTGTGGTCAAATTTGTGCTGAAGTCTATTCGTTGATGGTTAGTGTCACACATTGTATATGTTTGCACTATGAAAAGTCATTGTTTGCCGAAATAGCTTGATCTGAGAATTCTTAAAAAATATTTGTCTGGTCTTCTCACACAAGCATCATTGTTAAGACTGCCTTGGACAACAGCTGGTTCTCCTAGTAAACCTAAACAGGCTAAACTTGCAAATCGGTCGGAAAATTAGGATGACCCCAAAAAAACAGAACCCACAAATTTTGTAATAATTCTGTTAATTTTAACCAGGGGGGGTTTAGGGTTAGGGGTTAGGGTTTAGGGTTAGTTTAATGGGAAAATAAATAATTTGGGTTCTGTTTTTTCTGGGTCACCCTAATTTTCCGACGATTTGCAAGTTTAGCCCCTAAACATATTTCAATGTACACAGACACTATTAATCATCCTATAATAACATCAAAAAACTGTGTTAGAATATTGTGGTGTTCCAGTTTTGCCTCTTATTCTCAACCAAACAGTACACAGCTGGTTTATAGTAAGATAGCACACTGCTAATTTATTATGAGTTGAGATTGGCTTCATACAGCCAATTTATTTCTCACAAAAATTTCCCCCTTTTTACTCAGTAGTATTTACCCAACCCCTCCGCAAGAGCAGAGTTTCAGAATTTTACTTCTCCTAGACTGGTTGCCATACCAAAGTTAAAGAGCCTAGTCTGCTCTATTTTTCCATAGCTGGAGGGAGAATTGGATTCATATCTTGAAAGGAGTTTGGCTGGATGGCATTTCTCACTGTTTGAGTCTGGAACAACTTGGGATTTGCTTGAGGATATATTGCCATGTGCCATTCATAGTTTTTAAATCTCAACACAAAACAATCTTGTTTTTTTCTTTCTCATGAGTTCATTTATTATATCCCCCAAGCTTGTAAGTACTTATCATTGTTTTATGGTGGATGATTAAGGTTTACATATGTACAGAAGGTTATATTTAATGGATAGCAGGAACTTTACAAGTATTAGACTGAGAAATTAAAAGGAGTTTTAAGTTGTTATTTGTATTTGCTTTGTCATTCTTTAACATTGGTAACAGAGTTTTGTAGTTATGGTGATGAAAAGGAGGAGGGCTTATGATTTCTGTAAGAATGAATTCAAAATCTGGCAGATAAGAAAAAGTAAACACTTCAATAAGAATATTACTTTGCAGTGACATAGATTTCTTTGGAAATTCCAAATGAAGTGAAACTTGCTCGTGAAATATTTTAAGTGGAAAGAGGCTACACAGACCCCAGTCCACTATCTAGGTAGTCCCGCAGTTAGTCCAGTGGCAAGGGAAGTCCAAGACAACTGGGCTACCGAGCTGTTGCAGGGTGCTGTCTCAGCAAGCCTTACCGGAAGCCCCAGCACTTGCACCCAAGCACCGGGTTGTGTTGGGAATTTGTGAGTAGTAAGTACCCCAACCCTACTACTAAGGGTTGATTTTTCCGAACGCTGACAGTCGAAGTAAACAAATCAAAGATAAAGTTAGATATACAGCTCTAATGAATAAACGGTCAAAATAAGCATTAAAATTCGAGATGCCACTAATAGGAATGAATTTAAGTAACTTCAAAAAAAAAAAAAAAAGTTAATAAATAAATGAATAAAAGAAATATCTAGATAAGTATATACTATATACATATTTGTCAAATGACCATTTATCTTAACGGTTTTTAGTAACCCTTGGTATAACCTTTAAATGGAAAATACATGTACTATAAGAGATACAGTATTATCTCTGTAAATTTAAAAAGAAAAACAAACATAAAATGCATGTAACTATATATATATATATATATATATATATATTTTGGACGATATATCTATTTTTCGAGAAAATGTCAATCCTGATTGACCTATTAGGTTCATCAGCAAGGTTATAGACCTAATAGGTGAAATGTACATTCAGGGATTGACATTTTCTCGATCTGTTTAGCCTTACATTTGAACATATATGCCTGCCTAAATTTTTATTAATTAATAATTAATTTATTCAATAACAAAAAAATTTGTCTAAAAGCCATATAAATAAACATATCAATTTATTTACTATATAATATATAATAATAATAATAATAATATAATAATAAAATTTTTTTCTTATTATTTTTTTTTACATCAAACAAGTTACAAATTTATTTAATATTCAAATTGTAATCAAACATTGATCATCCACCATAAAACAATAAGTATTTATCTTACAAGCCATTACATGTAAGTTTATTTGGATTTCCCAGTTTAGCAATCCACAATTAGGGTAGCAACATCAAAGAAATAAAATTAAAAATTAATAATTGAAAAAAAACAAGGAATATTTTCTACATATATTTTTGTAAGAAGTGTAAAAAAAAAATCCATGTTTATCAAAATAAAACTTTTCACACATTGGCCCACTTATTTATTTGCTCTGAAAATCTCAAATTGATGGCAAATTTGATATCATTAATTAAAAAAATATTATTGATGATTTTTAAACAATAAAACTTTATTTAATAAAACTGTAACCCTCATGACAGGCCAGAGGCGTTTCTGCTGCACTTCTTGATGCACATCTACTGCACATTTCATCTTTCGTTACTGGCCGTCATGTCGTCCACAAAGCTAAGCTGGACCCTCACTGTTGTGTCCCTAGTTGAACTGCCTCGAGGCAAAGATCCCGCCAAAAGGGAAACAATTAACAACAAAGAGAGAGAAAACAACAAAGACAAGACAGGATAAGGTGAACATCCAAATAATGACTCGACGTTCCTTATTGTTCAGTCATTCTTCCTATTGCTGCTGCTGTTGAGCCAAGAGGCGAGCACCCCCTACTGTCAAATCAGGATCTCTACTTTCATGATCTCTCTTGCTCGGCTCCCAACTTCTGACTTCACTGGTCAACTCCCGGATTCTAACTGACTCTTCTCAAATTCCCACTGTCACTCCTAAAATCTTGTTTCTAAGTCTCATCCTCCGAGATTTCGTCAACCCCTGTGGGATATGAAATCTCTTTGTTTAAAGACCATCCACAGTATTGTGTCATAAAACAGAGAAATTGAAAAAAAAAAGTTTACTTGAAAAAGTTTGTGCCTTGATTGTATAAGCTTCACATGTGCCTGAATTATATATAAACTTTATAAGTGTTTGGATTGTACATAAATTTGATGCATATTTGGATTGTACATAAGTGTGTATCCAACTGTCAATTTTTTGTATTAAAATCCAAGACAAATGCCAAAGAGAATGTTGTTTTTTAAATATCTGAATTAGAAACTGACAAATGTTGTATGTATATAGTATATACACTAACACTACACTAACGTACAGTTAACTCCCTTGGAATTTTAGTAGAGAACACTTCTGGCCCAGAAGAGGGGACAGGGAAACCTGAGTAGAAATAAACATGTAGTCAACTTAATATACATATTGCTGTTATCTGTTTATCAGCACCAGGAAATCATCACTTTTTCTTACAGGTCCAAATTCCAACTCAACTTTGGTAAACCTTATTTCACCTTCGTCTTTGAATATAACAACAATTACACTGGTTTACAAAGAAATTGAGGCAAGCACAAAAATAGCTGTTTTAACCTAATTTGAGGGTGCTGAATTCAGATTTGAAATCCGTTTTTACTCATCACCTCTAGTTTTTTTAGATATGCATACTGTACATTTTGTACACATACTTACATAAAGGCGTATATGCATTCAGGGTTAATTTCTAATATTGTGTGACTTATGTCTTCTTTTTTAGTTATTATGCAATAAATGTAAGTGATAGCATTACATTATATATATATAGCTATATATCAAGATGGATTTTGGCAGTTAAGCGTAGCCAACACGTCTCAATCAACAGCCAGTAGTGCACTGGCAGTCATCAGATCATCTAAGAAAACACATTTCTAACTGTCTGCGGTACTATTAATTGTATTCATTGTGTCATCCAAGTATATTTATTCCGTCAATGTTCTTTATCTATCCTGTTTTATCTGTAATAAGCTGCTGCAACTGTTCAAATAAGCACGTATATACTCTGTATATACTAAAATGAGACTATTTAAAAGACAGAAAACTAGAGGTCATAGAGCAAAACTGTTTATAAATTTGAATTCAGCATACCCAAATTAGTAAAAAACACCTATTCATATTCTTGCTTCAGACAAAAAATATTCTTTTGTAAACCAGTGTTATTACCCAAATTGACAATCATTCTTAATCCTCTTTTCACTCAATAATTTACCAATATTAATTTAAAATCTTAATGCATACTTTAGTTTTCTTTTTAAATAGAGTGCAATGTTTTTTTCAGTCAGATTGACTGATTTTAATGGCATGTCAACCTGTCTGGGATTATTTTATGACTAGAAATTAGAAAATCGTGTACACTGTGTGTTTATATGTCATTGTTTCTTAAGAGTTTTTATTTTGTTTTAACGATATATCAAAATCCTCTGGGATTGTTTTCTAATAATTACTTGTATATAATTTCATGTGTTTCTATTCAATACTAAATTTTCAAACAAATCTATTTTACTTATAGATGATACCCTAAAAAAAGCTACCACTCCGGGTCAGAGTAATAACAATGAAGGCGGTGCTCCACATTTCCCGGAGCTGACATACTCAAAACACACCCTTTGTGGAGTCTTACCTCTCAGGAGTGATACAGTTGATGTATTCTAAGCCCTGTCAACAGGGCAGTGTTTGTTTCAGTAAAAAATAAATAATTGTGAAGGCACTCTGGAGGCACCTAATCAAAAATTATGAATAAAAAATCCTTTTATATTTTAATCTACCAACATTTCGACGGCAATTTTTTTAAAACAGGCTTTATTGAAGATAACAAAATTTGTTTTAACTTTTTATTAACCTTCTTTTGCTTTCATCCAAAATTATAAATGTTTTGTTCAAGTTTTTAAAGAAATTTTTGAAATATTTCATCATTTTTGAATTCCAAGAAACATTAATTTCTTTACAGCATTTATAAATTAATACTCATGTTCCTTAAATGTAGATGTATTCACATTTTTTGCTTTGCATCTTGGATGATTTGGACGGTCTCATCTTTAACCAGAGGGAATGCACCTGTATATGAGCGCTCCCTGGGATTTTAATACCCCCCCCCCTAAAAAAAAAAAAAGAAACCAAGTCAGGGTTGATAATTTTCTGTGCTTACAAATGAAAAAAAAAAAAAGAAAAGAAAACTGTTAGATAATCATAGTTGCATATTGTAATGTCAATTGCTTTAAGAATTCATTTCATTTATTTTTTTATGGCAAAAATTGTTTTGTCCTGATGATTTTACTCTACTTGTAGAATAACTGAGACCATTTCTTTGTCAGATATTGATCTTATTTTGGTGACACCCATTGCTTCTGACAACCGCAAAGCCAATACATGTTTGCACTGAAATGATAAACACAAGAAAAAAAGTTCTCTATTAACAGATTAATAAGCTAACATTATTGTTAGTCTTGTTAAATTTTAGAGTCTTAAAAAAGTTCTTAACCTTAAAAATATATAAGGACATACATGAGAATGTTATATATAAAATTAGATACAATGATACAAAATAAGAGGGTTTATATAATATAATTAAATACAATGATATAAAATAAAATGGTATATATATATATATATATATATATATATATATAAAAGTAATTAGTAATTTGCTTGATGCATTGTTAAGTATGTTATAAAATAATAAAATTCGAAGGCAATACAATGCGTAAAAAATAAAGACAAAACAATGTTTTATATGTCTAATCGATTTCAAAGCCAGAGCTTCATCATCAGAGTGTATTTTCAGAAATGACGTGCTTATGTTTTTTTATTTGTGTGGTTATAATTTTTCTTCTTATTTCCTTTTCCTCTCCTTTTTTTCCTCTCTTTCTTCTTCTCCTCCTTTATGAATGAAATGGGCGAATAACTGTAATTTCTTATTTCTCTCTTTTTTTTTCTTTTTTAAAAGTTTGTTGAGAACAAGGCTGATATCCGGTAAAATGTTGCAATATGTTGCGACCGTGTGGGCATGTCAGAATTTTAAAAACAAAAATGAACAAATAAATAAAACCGTTAATAGAAAAATTTTACATACTTAGCTTTTGTTTCGCTTTCACCTTTCCTTTCTTATTTTTTTCCCTCTCTTTCTTTTTTTTTTGTGTGTTATTTCTCTTCTTTTTCTTTTTTTAACCCCTTTGTTCTCTAATTTAAATTATTTTTTTTATAGTAAATAAGTAAATAAAAGATTATCTTAAATTATGTATTAGTATTGATAGAAAAAATAAATAATTCTTTTTCTTTTTTTTCTTTTTAAGAAAATATCTTTTATGAGTACTTTTTTCTCTTTTTCTTTTAAACTTAAATAGATTAAATATTATATTAATTATATATTAAAATATCATATAATAATTACATATTAGGATTGATGTAAAATTCAAAACAATAAAACAAACCATTCTCCTTTTAAATTTCAAATAGATTAAATATTATAAATCAAATATTTGAATTACAAAAGGCATAGTGTTTTGCTTCAATTATATATTTTATTTAACTATTTTTTTCATTCTTTTGCTGTTATTATTTACTCTTATTTTTTTTTTCCTTAAATATTTATTAATAGTTCTAGACTGACCGTAATCCTAAGAGGGTATTATGGTTTAAAGATATCAATAGATTAGAATTAAACTCAGAATACACGGTTAACTAAATTACACGTTTCATATATAGCTTTTTATTTATTTAAAAAAAATTTTTTTTTTTATTATTATACATATTTCCACATAAATATGTATTTTCCCTATCGCAAATTTTAAACCTACGAACTATCAACTGTTTGCATATTTGAATTATGTAATACATCTATAATAGATATCTATTAAGACATACCATTGATTCTCAACATTTCATGCACTCACAATATGAAAGGAAAAAAAAAATTTTTTTTCTTTTTTTTTTCATTTATTTATTTATTTTATTTATTTTTTTTAATTGATATTAAATATATATATAGTGATGGAATGATTAAGAATAAGAAAAAGATAATAAAAATATTAAAAAAATTAATTACGATTAATTTAACAATATTGACATACTTATTAACTCTGTTACATGACATTATTTCTTTAAACTATGACACCATTTCTTTAAACCATAATACCCTCTTAGGATTACGGTCAGTCTAGAAAAAAAAAATTTAAATTAGAGAACAAAGGGGTTAAAAAAAGAAAAAAAGAAAAAGAAGAGAAATAACACAAAAAGAAAAAAAGAAAGAGAGGGAAAAAGAATAAGAAAGGAAAGGTGAAAGCGAAACAAAAGCTAAGTATGTAAAATTTTTCTATTAACGGTTTTTATTTATTTGTTCATTTTTGTTTTTAAAATTCTGACATGCCCACACGGTCGCAACATATTGCAACATTTTACCGGATATCAGCCTTGTTCTCAACAAACTTTTAAAAAAAGAAAAAAAAAGAGAGAAATAAGAAATTACAGTTATTCGCCCATTTCATTCATAAAGAAGGAGAAGAAGAAAGAGAGGAAAAAAAGGAGAGGAAAAGGAAATAAGAAGAGAATTATAACCACACAAATAAAAAAACATAAGCACGTCATTTCTGAAAATACACTCTGATGATGAAGCTCTGGCTTTGAAATCAATTAGACATATAAAACATTGTTTTGTCTTTATTTTTTACGCATTGTATTGCCTTCGAATTTTATTATTTATATATATATATATATATATATATATATATATATATATATATATATGTGTGATTGTATGTAGTATATTAAGAAAAATGAAAAAACACAGGTTTAAATGGGTTAAGTGGTGAGTTTATTGGCTGATGCTGCAGTGTTTCGATCTATTAATTAGATCATCTTCAGGGCATTTATTGGTATATGGAAGGTGATAAGACATTTTTATCACTTATCATTTGTTGGTATATGGTATATGGAAGGTGATAAGAAATTTTTTATCACCTTCCATATACCAACAAATGCCCTGAAGATGATCTAATTAATAGATCGAAACACTGCAGCGTCGGCCAATAAACTCACCACTTAACCCATTTAAACCTGTGTTTTTTCATTTTTCTTAATATACTACATACTGTCAGATTCACTTCCTTTCTTCATATATATATATATATATATATATATATATATATATATATATAATTAGATACATTGATAGAAAATAAAATTGCAACATTGTTAAGTATGTTCCCAATTTTGATCTGGATAAAGTATGTACATGTTTGTTGTATTGTAGATATTCTGATAAAATTTACAAAATCTTCATCTATATTGAGTTATAGTAACATTCATAAAAGTGCACCATCTGCTGTGTCTAAATGCATAGCACAATGGTTAGAATTATTAAAAAAGGACTGGATGAGGCTGTTTGAATTTTACGTTGTGGCTAATTCTCTTGGAGAAGACATGAATCCATCTCTTCTTTTATGGGTAAATAGTAGGGTAGACTGGGCACTTTAGATTTGGTATAAGAAGAAGAATGTGTGCGTATGTGTCTGCATTCCTATGTATGTAGTATTTTGCAACCTATATATTTGGTAAGCAGGCTGGTTATTTCCTATAACTCAAACATAAACAAAGGGGAACCACTCTTGACTGATAAATTATTTATTTATTTATTGATCTACTAGGAAAAAAGAAGACAGGATTAGGGTTAGGGTTTAGGGTTAGTTTAATGGGAAAATAAATAAATAATTTATCAGTCAAGGGTGGTTCCCCTTTGTTTATGTTGGACTTATAGGAAATAACCAGCAAGCTAGTGTAATGGTTATCATTGTAGGAAATGGGATCACCAATCTGAGTTCAAATCCTGGACGTTTTTCACTTCATGCTAATTTCCTTGGGAAAGGCATAAATCCATCCATTATCTCTCCAACTATGAGTAAATATGAGGGAAGACTGGGGTTTTTAGCCTCGGTAACTAATCTAGGAAAAGGAAAACTGAATTGAAACCAGCTGTTCTCTGCTTAGACATTGACATGGCATTGCGTCTAGCCTATGGCAGGTGTTGAGTAGATACAAGGGAGTATGAATTGTTTTTGTAAGTCACATTCTGCCTGTGATGGAGGGGCTGGGTAAATGCATATATGCAAAAGTATATGGAATGGAGGCACATGGTGTAATGGTTGAACTCGTAGGAAATGAGCTTGTTGACCCGAGTTCAAATTCTGGACAAGGCTGTTTGCATTTCACATAGTGCTAATACTCTTGGTATGCATCCAACTATGGGTAAATAGTAGGGCAGACTGGGCTCTTTAACCTTGGTGAGGAAACTAGTCTAGAAGTAAAACTCTGAATTCAAACCTGCTAAACTCAGCTTAAGAAATTGACCTTGTGTCACATCCTGCTTGTGCGGAGGGGTTGGATAAATGTCTATATGCAAAATTATAGGGCTGTGTTAACATCCAAAAATGTATTAATATATGGTCTGAACATTGCTGACACATTTCTTATCATAAAAACCTTTGTACATACTGATCTGCATGTGGCCATTTGCAATTTTATTTTCTAAAAACTTTTAAAACCATTTTGCATTTTTATAGAGACATAATTAAAGTGATAATCATAATGAAAAATTATTGATTTCTTTTTCAGTATTTGAAATACAAGAGAATAAATACTAAAGAAAACTCTCAGATATTAAGTTATATTGAAAACTTTTTCAGAGAAAGTAATCTGCACAATATATTTTTAATGGCAACAAGATTGTGCATGTTCTAAAATATATGTATCCACAGCTAGATATTGATTTTGGTATTCTCAAAAAGAAATTTATCAAAGATTAAGCATAAGGCTGCTCTATTTAAGGATCAAATTTAACCAGAATTACTAACAAGATCAAGACATGAAAATAAAGAGATGCTATTAATTTCTTTAACGTCTTTCAAACTACTCACCATAATATGTTCATCTTTGAGAAGAACTAAAAATTGAAAAAAAAAAAAAAAAAAGAATAAAGATTTTAATGACTTCCAGTAATGAGATGTTTTTTATAGTTCATCCATTAAAGATTATAAGACAGTATGAATAGTTTGTAGAGGATTATGAGATGTGTATTCAATAATATTAGGAATGACGAATTAAATATATGACACAGTTTAGGTAGAAAATACGGAGAAATGATAAAACAAATGCATATAATTATAAAATAACAAATAAATTTATTCAGAGAATAAATTTGCAATAATATGTGAAATGTTCAAAAGGAATAGTGTAGATGATATGTATAATGTAAAATGTAAAAGTTTGTATGTTAAGTTTGGGAAAGTTCGTTTAGATGTGGACAGAAATGAGAATAAAGTTTGTATATATGACCTGTTGAAACGGATTCTTGATGTAGGTAGAATGAAGTGGTAAGAATACTGGTAGTAGTAGTAATTGTGTTGAGGCAGTGGAGTCGTTCGTTCGAACACCTGTTTCTTGGTCGTTGTTCTATCTGGCAGCGAGACGATATCTGTATGTTTGTTTGTGGTCGTCGGATGTGTCCGGTTTGAATGTGAGATGAAGTCTGTCTCATCTGCTAGCGAAATGAATTCTGTCTAATTGTTGATTTCATTTTCGTCTTTTATGATACTTGATCGGATCAAAAAGTAATTAACTTTTTGGCGCAAACGCGCGGACGTTGTAGAAAGCAATACTAACCTAGCCAATCGATTCTGATTTTTGTGTAAACATTTGCCCTAATCACTTTTCCTTAATTCTAGAAAAAGGATTGTGTTCGTGTGTTCGTTTTTAATCGCTTTTCCTTAAGCTTGGGAAAAGGATTGTGTTGTGTGTTTGTTTTAATTTCTTTCCCTTGATTTTGGGAAAAGAAATGTGTACCTGTATTTATTTAAAAAAATATAGAATTGTATTCTATAAGTTTATAACTTGTTTATCATTACACAATATCAAAAACAGATAAAATAGTAGTGAAAGAAATCTTGATGATTGATTTAACAGCATGTTACGGTTATTTTATGCCTAGAGGTTAGAGAATTGTATACATCCACTAACAAGAATATATATATGTATCTATTTTATTTACTCATATTCCCAGTTAAGATCAAGGTTAATTATTTAGGTTTAGGAATTAGAGTCAAGTTTATAATCAAGGTTATGATTACTAGCAAATATATGCACCCTCCGGGTGCAAGTATTTAAGTTTTAATGTAATAGAATATTGTATTAAATTAGAAAGGCCAATGAAACTAAATAAGAATACAGATAAAAATATTTGAAACAGAGGGGGGGTATAATAAAAGATTTGAAACAGAGAGAGTATAATAAAAAATGGAACAACTGAAACTTACTCTTCCATCACTGGTATTTCATTGTTATTTTTTCTAATTTAAGTATTTAGTTATAAGAGGAAGTAAAGAATAAAATGACAGTTATTTTTTCTTGTTAATGGATTTCATTTAAGATTCATTGAAGAGATTTTTTCTTATATTCATTAAAATAAAACCAAACAGTTAGAAATCAATAATACTAAGCACATATTTATCAAATTCGATTTTCAAATATTAATATGCAAATTAGCCTTTCCGTTCACATTGCAAACCGCTATCTTGTTGTATATATAAATATAATTGCATGTTGTCAGTATGTAGACATAGTTAACAGTATTAATAATGTGAGACAATTTTATTAATAATTGAGGTTTAGATAAAAATAAAATCATGGAGAATGTGATGTCAATAACTAAGAGAATTGTGACTTGAGTAGGAATATAGTTTCGGTTACAGACAGAAAAACACACAATCTCCATTATAATAAGATGTTTACGTGTTGCGTTTTAGTGGTGAATTGCTTTCCTAATAGAATTTCTAGAAATTAATCTGAGAATTAAAGAACATATCAATCAATATTATATTTTCTTAAATGAACAAAACAAAGATTTTAGTCACTCTTTATGGTTTTAATGAAAGATAGAATAAAAATAAATTTTAATCAAAATGTCAGTTCTTATATTTTAACTAAATCAGATTTTAAGTAATTAAAATTTTACAAATGTAAATTTTCTTTAAAAAAAAAAAAAAAAAAAAGAGAAATTTCTCAGACAATCAAAGTTGACTGATATAATTTCTGAAGTTTCAAGAAAACATTTTTAACAGATGAAATTTAAAAGTTATGTTTTTATTTATTTTAATTGATTTATTTTGTATTTATATTATTTATACAAAATTACTTTCCTTAATTTATCTATATTTATACCTACATAATTCATTTACACATTTATATATTTTATAGTTTAATTGTAAACAATCTATATTGAAAAATAATGTTGTCTTCAAAACTGCAAGTCATTCTGCAAAATAAGGATAATTAATGAGGAAGGGTTTCTGGACTGTCATGTAACATCCTAGCAGACATTGGAATTCTCTAGGAAAGATAATTATTTATTGTGTCCCTACACCAACAACTGAGAATAAAAAATCCATTTACCTGAATATTTATAAGCTGGGCATGAACAATAATTGCTATTTTGGAAACAGGTGTAAATCACCCCAGAACTACCAATCACCTGGAAAATAAAAAATAAAAAACAACAAAAAAGCTGATATAATAAAAAAATCTGAATATGATGCAAAATTGAAAAAACAGCCGAAAAGATCAATAAGTAAAAGAGTTTGGAAATTTGATGACATTTGAATCTGTTCCCACAAATTATCTCTCAAAAGTTATGGACATACAAATTTCTTGTGTTTAGTACAACATTATTGTCTATATGTATACTACAACTGGATATATGTGTATGCATATATATATATATATATATATATATAGATAAAAGGGTATGAAAACCCACAATATTGTTAAAATGAATATATTTTATATAATTTTCATAGCTAATATTGAACAATATTTCGATTTATAAAAAAAATCATCATCAGAGCATGTTTTTAATCCGGACTCATTGAGAGAGAAGCAGAAAATAATTTAAATTCAAACCGGAAGCATTGTTGTATATATATATATATATATATATATATATAATATATATCTCAAACCAGAAGCATTGTTGTATATATATATATATATATATATATATATATATATATATATTATATATATTGTTATATATATCAAACCGGAAGCATTGTTGTATATATATATATATATATATATATATACATACATACATATAAACATATACACATATATATTCATATATATAATTCTCTGCATTCATACACATATACAGGGATCGATGCAACTTGGTTGGAGCATCTTTGTGACACTTGAAACCATATAATTGTATACAAATTATTAGTATTAAATAGGAATACTTGAAAGCATATAATTTCATACAAATGACTAGTATTAAATAGGAATACTTGAAACCATATAATTGTATACAAATTACTAGTATTAAATAGGAATACTTGAAACCATATAATTGTATACAAATTACTAGTATTAAATAGGAATACTTGAAACCATATAATTTATACAAATTACTAGTATTAAATAGGAATACTTGAAACCATATATTCATACAAAATACTAGTATTAAATAGGAATACTACACCATATAATTGTATACAAATTACTAGTATTAAATAGGAATACTTGAAACCATATAATTTATACAAATTACTAGTATTAAATAGAATACTTGTAATTGTATACAAATTACTAGTATTAAATAGGAAATACTTGAAACCATATAATTGTATACAAATTACTAGTATTAAATAGGAATACTTGAAACCATATAATTTCATACAAATTACTAGTATTAAATAGGAATACTTGAAACCATATCATTATACAAATTACTAGTATTAAATAGAATACTTGAAACATATAATTGTATACAAATTACTAGTATTAAATAGGAATACTTGAAACCATATAATCATACAATTACTAGTATTAAATAGGAATACTGAAACCATATAATTGTATACAAATTACTAGTATTAAATAGAAATACTTGAAACCATATAATTGTATACAAATACTAGTATTAAATAGGAATACTTGAAACCATATAATTGACAAATTACTAGTATTAAATAGAAATACTTGAAACCATATAATTGTATACAAATTACTAGTATTAAATAGAAATACTTGAAACCATATAATTGTATACAAATTACTAGTATTAAATAGGAATACTTGAAACCTTATAATTATATACAAATTATTATTAAAACCAACCAACCATACTATGCCTAGCTTAGTAAATAACAACATTACCAGAGGGTTACCAAATGTAAGAAAAAGTTTGGTGAATACATTAACCAAAACATTGCAACACAGATAAGAATTGGGTTGGTTGGTTTTATGGTATGTCAACCCTTGTTGGATTATTTAATTCCAAACTCAGTCTATTTTTGCAATTATATGGTTTCAAGTAATTATTTTTTTTTTGCAGTAATATGTTTTCAATTATTCCTATCTGTTAATAATTTGCACCAAATTATGTAATTTAAAGTATTTCAAGCAACTAATAATTGTTTGTAAACAATTATAGATTCAAGTAACTATTTTTAATACAAATAATTTGCACACAATTATCTAGTTTCAAGTATTCTTATGCAATACTAATGATTTTCAAACAAATCTATCTGACCTATAGATATGACTCTAACAATGATTGTATAAGACTCCAGATCAGAGTGAGAGGGGTACTCCACACTGCCAAGAGCTCTATGTTATATCAAGCATATGGTGGCAAGGAAAAAACAAATACAGGTTAACGTTCAATATATTGTATGAATTATAACAATGAAATTTAATTTGTACGGCCAATTGATCAGGTTAGTGCAGATTTAAGTTGTCTGCTATTGAGTGCAGAGTCATTGATACTCTGGTGTGTGTGGGCTTAGATGTGTAGGAATGGTTGATCAGCTCGCGGTCATGGAATGTCTGTGGTTGGTATATGAAAGGTAATATCTCTGGTTGCTGAACTGGTCAGCGGTTTTCGGGGATACTGATTGTTCCTCGCTTCTCATCCAAAAACTGTTGATTGTGGGAAATTGTGTGTTTATATATGTCCTGAGTGGATCAGCTTGGATCAAATTTCAAGTCTCCTTGGTTTGATTGTTTGAAGGTCAGCAATTGGTTGAAAAATGGCCCATTTGATGTTATCTGATAATTCCATCTCAGCATGCGCTGATCCATGTGAGCAGAGTTGCATTTTTCATTTTGTAAAAAGATATACGGTTCTGTTCACATCTGGTGACGTTCTTAGCTGCTGAGTGGAATATCAACGTTTTTAGTGTTGCTTAAATCGGAAGAGATCTCACACGTGGTACATGTTGAAGTGAGTTAGTGGTTTGGACAACAGCAACTAGCTAGGCACAACTGAACCAGTGCCAAGACAATTGGTACTTATGGGAATCCAGAATAGTCCATTCATGCATTCGGGTGATTCCATTCCTTGAGTCCTGATTGCCTGCTTGGTTTATGATGTTATGAGGCTTCATAAATAACCTGGCATTTTGCAGTAGTATTGCAGCAAAATAGATTTGTATTCAGTTATGACTACTTGTTGCCTTGTCTTACCAATTCGACAGTAATTGGAACTAGTATGATTATTCTACAGTACATAACATCTAGAATTGCAGCCTCACCACCGAATGCAGTTTAGCATCATACAGCAGAGATAAAGAAACAGGTCTAAAAGAATTATGGTATAATAGTAAGTAAAAGAATATGTATATACCCAGCCCTTTCACCATGGTCAAGATAAGACACAGGGTCAATTTTTAAGCAGTGTATAGGCGATTTGAACACAGAGTTTTTCCTTCTCCTAGACTGGTTGCCTAACCAATGCTAAAGAACCGTCTGCCCTATCATTTACCCACAGCTAGGGAGAGAACAGATGAATTCAAGCCTTTCCTAACATGAAATGAAATGCAAACATGATTTGAGCTGATTCTATTTCCTATGATGATAACTGTTACCCTAAAGGTGCCTCCTCCCATTAATTAAAAGGAGTCACCTTTAGGGTGTAAAAATTAAAGTGATAGAACTTGAAGATACAAACTCCGACAAAGGTTTGATAAACAAAACATTTAATACGTATACAGCACATGGATAAAAGGGTACATAATACAAGGTGTACATAAATAAAGATAAAGACACATTCATGAATGGTAAAAAGATAAACATAAAAGCCACAGACATGAGACTATGAATAGTCCATGCTGTGTGAATAACTTACAGTGATGTAAGGGGGGGGGACGAAGCTCCAACGAGAAGGGGTAGACCTTAACTAACCCATGTGTCTTATAGTTTGAGGAACAGGAAAAGAGAGAGAAACGTTCAAACCAGCCGCTTAAATATAACCGGCCCCTAGCGGGCACCAGCAAACTAAATGGACAGACAACTCAACGGGAAGATAATCCCTACAAGGGTAATGTTTTTCCTTATCCTAGACTGGTTGCCTAACCAATGCTAAAAAAACCATCTGCCCTATCATGACCCTATGTCATATTTTGACCATGGTGAAGGGGCTGGGTATATACATATTCTTTTACTTACTATTATACCATAATTTTTAAGCAGTGTATAGCTGATTTGAACACAGAGTTTTTTCTTTTTCCTAGACTGGTTGCCTAACCAAGGCTAAAGAACTGTCTGCCCTATCTATTTTCTAGGATGATAACCATTATGCTAAAGGTGCTTCCTCCTATTAAATAAAAGAATAATGTCTACTTACATGATATAATTGTCTTTTACTGGGACATTCCATACGTGTCACTGCTTGATTGTCAACCAATTCTAATGCAGGAAGCAATGGAGTTTCATACACAAAACGGAGGCTGAAAAAAAAAAAAAGAGAGAAATGTTCAACTGATAAGTAGTAAAGATTTTGATTTGATTTGTTCTTGTTTTATGGCATATCAACCTCAATGGGTCATTTAATGCCGACTAGGTTTTTGAAATGAATTGGTGATAATGTTTAATTTTCTAAAGGTTTTTTTTTTTGACATATTTTTTGTGAATGAAACTTTTAGATGATTTTTTTTTTACATATTTTTTGTGAATGAAACTTTTAGATGATTTTTTTTAACATATATTTTTGTGTTTTCATTTTTTTTGGAAGATTTTTAGATTTTGTTGTAGATGTGTGCTTCTTTTATGTATCCAAGTAGTTTTTCTGGGTTTATTTGGTAGAATATCTGTTTTAAGTAGTAAAGAATAACCAGAAAGCAGTTCAGAGGCAACAAAGAGCTGAGAACACAGGAGGAGGGTGCTCAAATACTAACCTCTACAACAAGACAGCAGACATCACTCGTCACCCCATTACCCTCCTCCATCCTGACACCTGTTGACCCAACCAAAGCCTTCTCTCCTAACCCTTCTCTTCAAGGGATGAACCACATCTCATTTTGACTATCATCACCACAGTCGCCAGTTATCAAACCACCAACTATCTATCAACATTACTATCACACATTCTACCCACATCGGTAGTGGCACCAACCTGTGTTTGTGTAACGTTGTGGCGTTTGTTACACAGTATCGATTAGGAATATGTTACGTACGGTACCAGTTCGTAATATGTAACGTTATGTTGTGGGGCTCACCGCGTCTTCAAAACACACGGTACTGTTAAGACTCGTACAGCCGTGTATTAGGGGTTGGCACGTTGATCAGCACACACAGAATTCCAGCAGTCCCCAAAATTCTTCCACACTCCTTTCGTTTATGGTCAAGCGAAAGATATCACTTACGCAGGCCGCGTGCTCCTCGTTACGGCCAATTTGACTTGTTGACAAGTATATACCTCCAGTCAAGTATCTGTTCCCGTTTGTTTGTTTAATGGCTCTCATTCATGAATCCCATTACGATTTCTTTGGCGTGTAGTAAATAAAGGTGATAAACAGTACCTCTTGTTTTTCATGAATTTTATTTCCTTAATGAAAGTTATTGAGGGAGAGAGATAGTCAGCTTCCTTACATGTTTCTAATGATGCTCTTAACTTCGTTCCAACGGTCAGTACCAATTATCAGGCTTAGGTATGTTTTTACTTTGTGCAGTGTAAAATATTACACCTCGGGTTTCACACATCAGCGACACCATATCTCCATTCCAGGACCCCAGTCGCTCGCCTCTCACCAGCTCGGTCAAACCAAACTCAACTGACCTTTCTCCCTCGGTCTCCCGGAACTCAACTGATTCAAAATCTAAGGTTCCCTCATTAAATAGAAATCGAAGTGGAATCTTCTAGAATCTTCTCGAAACTTTCGAACGTACTAACTGTTTTTACCAAATTACACGTGTCACTTAAGAGGTCGACGGGTCAACCATCCCTTCTTCTGACAAACCGATTAAACTAAATTTTACTAGCATAATCCCAGACTTAATGGCTCCGAATAGACTCAAAGGTGCTAATTAGTTTTACATTGCTTCCCCACTCCCGTAAGGTCTGAGAATCATGCTACATCCTATTAAGGTTTCTCTGTGTCTGGCACAAGGCCACAAATATGGTGTTCCTAGGTCCATTATGCTACATTTGTTTTTCCTTTGCTACCATACACTTACTCCTACCTGCTTGATATAACACTATTTTCCATTTTTAACACTTATTTCTCATATAAAAAAATTAAAATTTTTACAGAAAAAGAATTGACATTTTATTTTAACAATAACTCTTAAACACTGAAGTAAATAACTTTAATCTTTCTGTCTCACACTCACTTTAAACTTTGTGACAATATGGTTAAGGGAGTACATAGTTAAAAAAAATAAATAAATAAAAAGAGATAAAAAGATATCTGATAAATGAATGTAAAAAGAGAAAGAGAAAGAAAAGGGAGATAGTAGAAAGAAAAGAAAAAAAAGTTTGGTTCTTTTGTTTATTTATTTCTGTTTATTTATTATTTATTTTATTTAGAGTAAGCATTTAATTAAATAGACTTTGCTTATTTATTGTACTATGATTATTAGTGTTTTAATTTTAAGAGAAATCAGAGACAAAAAGTCAGGGATGAAATTAAGTGCCGAGCATCTGGGTGGTCGGGTCCATGGGTATGTGTTGGGTGGAATTTTACATATATTCAGCCAAAGCTCCAGCCCAGGAGTTTTTCAGCTGGCAGTCGGAGTGTTAGTATCGACTCAGTAACAGCAGAGATAGAAGACAGCCAGGGACCCACATCAGTGAAGCCAGTAATCAACTTAGACTTATAACAACTTTATTGCCAGCTGACATAGACCCAAGTGTACATTACCCCACCAGAAACTGCACAAGTGTCACAACTTCCTCTTCCATCAGCATCCTATTATCAGACTTTGTGTTTTGTTTTAATCCTTGTGAACCTGTCTCTGACTCATGCCCTTCGAATTGGCCAGCACAGAATATCACAACGTTGGGGTCTAGACATTGTGCAACGAAGGTGAAATGGGTGCAAACTGGCTATTCTCACAACTTAGCATAACTAGTTTTAAGAAATATACAAAAATTTTTCAACTCATCCATTTTTCTGCTTCATAATTTATTTTTCACTATGTACATAGTAATGAAATTTGTTGTATACAGTGCTCAGGTGCACCACAACTCATCAAAGTCTCCTGTCTAGCATATCGAATAATGTATTAGTGTCAGGAACATGAATAGCATACAGTAATAATATACATGTATGTGTGCGCATGTGTGTATATGTGTGTGGAGAGGGTATCAGTATAGTGTTGGCGGATTACAGGAAGCATGGAGGCTTTGAAAGATGCAGTATTTTGGCAACCTACAACAGATGCAGGCAGTTAATTCCATGCCTAGGCAACTCTGAGCGTGAAAAAATGTTTCCGAAAGTCATGTGAGTTGTGCTGTTTTCTGACTTTGTAGGCATACCCACATGTGTTAGAAACATGGAGATCAAAAAGGTGCACAAGGTTGTTGTTAAGATGATTAATTACCTTATGAGCGTTTACCAGTTCAGTTGCCAGACACCAGAGTTGATACACTCAACAGAGTATTACCCATAAATAAGTACACTCCTAACAATTTAATAAAAGATTAATTCTCTTATCAACCAAGGATAATAGGAATATTTTAATTTCTAGTGGAAATTGCTTTTGTCAATTGATTTATTGATCTATACTCATAGTTTGACTAAGTAAAAATATACTCACGCGGACAACAATTCATCAGATACTGAAAGGAAAAAGAAATTAATTTTTACAACTGACTAAAAAAATATTTGATGGAAAAGATTTTTGATTATTTCCTATAACTCCAACCTAAAAAAAAGTGGAACCACTCTGAATGAATTTTATCTGCTAATTAATCTACCCATTATTTTCCCATTAAACTAACCCTAAAACCTAACCCTAACTCTGTCTTCTTTTTTCCTAGTAGATCAATAAATGAATAAATTATAAAATTCATTCAGAGTGGTTCTCCCTTTTTTAGGTTGGTGTTATAGGAAATAACCAGATTTTTTATCATCAGCAAATCAGTAAAATAAATAAACAATCCATATCTTCTACAAGATATTCCTTTATTATGTCAACAAAAACATCAGGAAATAATTATGAGCAAGAAGTAATTTAAAAATGTTTTATAAATTGGTAAATAAACTTACAAGTTCCTGTCTCTTTATAAGTTTGGGAAACTTCACACATTAATTGTTCTTCCACTGATGAAAGTAAAACACCTGAAAAATTGAAGAATTTCTTTTTTTTTAATTTTAAATTTAGATAGGCAAGTTTTCTCCTCAAAATTTTCTAAAATTACAAATGGGTGATTCCATGTCAAATCATCCAGAAAAAAGTAAAATTCTCACCCAGCCCCTTCAATTTTCTGGTTTTTTTTTTTTTTTTCAGTTGTGGATATGTTAACAATTCCAAAATTTGGCATAGTTATGTCAATTTGTTAGCTCTCTGAATGTGGTGCAGTTGGCGAAAAATGATGACTTTTTGTAATCTATTTTTGTCTGTAAAATGAGTTCTAGAGCTTCCCTACTACTAAAAATTGGTTTATAAAAGCATTTTCCCCATGGAATCCAAAAATGCTATCAAAAAAGTTTTAAAGTCAACCAATTTTAAGTTATTGATGATTTCTGATTTTTTCATAGCAAGATCAATATCCCGATGTGGTACTGCATCTATGACAACAATTTTTTCTATTATTATTTCACATATATTGAACATTAATTGTACGAAAAAGATAGTTTGATATTTGCTCAGAATCGAAGCTACAACACCAATAAAAATTTTGCAAATCAGAAATCATTAATAACTTAAAATTGGTTAACTTTAAGACTTTTTTGACAACATTTTGTTGCGTTAAAATGCTCTTAAAAAACAATTTTTAGGAGTAGGAAAGTTTTAGAACTCATTTTACAGACAAAAATAGATTACAAAATGTTGCCATTTTTCACCAAACCCCACCCAAATTTGGTGAGTTATGTCGATTTTCAGAATCAACATATTTCCGCCAACTTTTGGAATTGGAAACTCAAATTTTGGGGATTGACTATCTTTAAGATAGTCCACACCTGCACAAAATTTCAGAAAAGCTGAAGTGCAAAATTTTTCTAAAAGTTTGCAAAATGTTGTAGCTATAAATAAAAAGACAAAAGATCGAAGGTGTGAATAGAAGGAAAAAATAATTTAAGGGAGATATCCTGATAGAAAATACCGAAAATCGTAAAATAAATGTAAAATAAAAACTAAAAGAATAATTTTGGAAATCTTTTTTTTTTACTCTTTTCCTTAATTATTTAATTGGCGATTATCTTATAAAAGAAAAAATGGTTATTTCCTATAACTCCAACATAAACAAAGGGGAACCACTCTTGACTGATAAATTATTTATTTATTTATTGATCTACTAGGAAAAAAGAAGACGGGGCTAGGGTTTAGGGTTAGTTTAATGGGAAAATAAATAAATAATGTATCAGTCAAGAGTGGTTTCTCTTTGTTTGTTGGAGTTATAGGAAATAACCAAAAAATTATACATCGATATTTGTTCTGTTTAAGGGGGGTAAATTTTCAATAGTTTTTCTACAAAATTATAACAGTGATAAACTAAAGTAGTTATTAAATAAATATGTTTTTAGAATCTAAAAATATGAAATTTGAAACTTAGAATTAGGCGTTTCAAATGAATTTTATATATTAATTTACCATAGCAGGAATTATTTATAATGATTATTATAATCGATTTAATTAATTCTAATTCGTCTTTTTAAATGAAAAGCAGACGACATTTTGGCAGACCCTAGCTGGAACATACATATTTAATTACTATATAAAATAAAAAGTTACTTTATTTTAAAATATTTTTTTTATCTAATTCAATTTAACATGAAAAATAAATTAAAATATTACTGATTAATGATAAAATAAAATGAAAAATGATATTCAGAATAAATTATGATATCATTCATTTCATTACCTCTATCAGAAGTTAAGTATTAAAGTACAAATGCGTAACTTAGTACTTATTACTACTTAAATATTATTTATCAAAAATATTTTTCCAATAAAAAGTTTAAGTTATGACTTTTTAAATAGTTTTTCTTAAAATTATTTTATTTTAAGTTGAGTTAATTATTTCCAATGTTTTTTTCTCCAACAATCTTTTTAGTGCATGCTAAAAATTTTTGACAATGTTTTGTTTTTTGTTTATATTAAGCGGCTTTAGTTAAACCAGTATCTATTTATTTAAAACATTAATAAAAAGCTTTTATAACAATATTTCGCTAGCACAACAACAACAAAAATTAAGAAAAAATATATCAAACATTAAACACTTTTTTTTTACCAACCAGGTTTCCACTGTTTTTGTACATGTGTTTTTTCAGTTACGATTTGCTCAAACTGTTGACGGTTCTCCATGATGATATCTGCATTTAGTTACCGACTCTCGGTAAAAAATAATGATCGTGTTATTGTTGTTACTTTTTTTGATTTGTTACTGAAATAATGAAACATTTTTAAAAAGCAAATATTTTTCAAAATAAACAGTTAAAATGTTCGTGTTTTAAAATTGTGATTCCCGCCATCAGTTGTATTACATAATTTACTAGCATAAGTTATCTCCCTTGCATCATAAGCAAAATTATTTTTTTTGTACTGAGACAATTTAATTTGGGTTATTTCCTATAACTCCAACATAAACAAAGGGGAACCACTCTTAACTGATAAATTATTTATTTATTTATTGATCTACTAGGAAAAAAGAAGACGGAGTTAGGGGTTAGGGTTAGGGTTAGATTTAGGGGTTAAGGTTAGGGTTAGTTTCATGGGAAAATGAATAAATAATTTATCAGTGAAGAGTGGTTCACCTTTGTTTATGTTAGACTTAAAGGAAATAACCGTGGTTCCCCTTTGTTTATGTTGGAGTTATAGGAAATAACCTTCATTTGTCTATGTAAAAATTCATATATTTCGCGGCGACTTTTCATGAAACTGATAAGATTTATAAAAAAATTTCTTTCTTTAATCGTGTTATATTAATCTCACATTAAAAACAAAGAATAAAACAAGAATTAAGGGGAGTAAACCCCGAAAACAAATCAGGAGCCGAAGTCCCTAAGGTGGAGTGATGCTGAAATCCAGTGCTACCCATCAAATACTGCGACATTACCGCGGCCAAACTGCATTTGGATCACAGTGGCAGTGGGAAGATTTGCTGCTTGGACAACAGCTCATCCTCCATATGAACCTGCCCAGGCTACGTAGTTAAAAAAAAAATTGGACACTACTCCATCGTCTTGAAGACGGAAGGATGCCAATTAAAAGAAAAAAAAACAAAAAAAAAACAACAATTGTACATTATAATTTTCGTATAATGTTTCAAACTTATTGGTTTTCTTCCTTCTATAGTTGACATTTGTATAAAATTATTTGGGAGAAGAAATTAGTTGATGTAAAATATTTACAAAAGTGGCACATGGTCAAAAATAGGCGTGAGGAGACTGGTCTTCACTATCCTATCATTAACTTAACTAGTTCTTATCGTTGACCCAGACAGACTATAGTTACTTACGAACTAAGACTATACTTACTTACAAGCTAAATTGACAATTAAGCTTAGCTGTGGCACAAGGCCAGAAGTATTGGGCACTCAGTGAGAATCGAACTAAGGACCAATGGGCTGTTAATCTAGCTTGCAAACCATTACACCACGTGAGGTGCCCACCCAGATAGACCATAAATCCTTTCACCACAACATCAGGCATATTAAATAGGGATATCCATTAAGAACATGTAAGGTAGATAAATGTGTAAAAATGGACTAGATTTTTTAAAATGTGGAAATAGTTGAAAATCTATGGTGGCCCTTACAGTAAAATTATATATTGTATTTTATCGATCTGGGGCATCAGAGCAGATAATTTTTTTTAATACGTTTGATGACCCATACACAAAAATAAGATCGTTCCGATTTAATCATTTTTTCAAGTCTTTTTATAGAATAATCTATTCATTATAAAATTTCAAGTTGTGATTGAACAAACCCAGACACTTTGTCATTTAAGCCTGTCTGTAATATGTTATATCCTCGTGTGGGTGAATATACAAAAGTGTAGGGAGCGGTGAAAGCGAATTCCGGTCGGTGAGAATGAATTCCGCCCAGTGAGGAAGAATTCCGATCCCGACAACAATATTTTGGAATGACCATGAATCTTTTTGTTATAACAGAAATAGATATCTTTCTTGATTCACAAATTTTACTAACCCAATACATCCACTCACCAACAAAACAAACTTAAAAAAAAACACTTCGGAATAGAACCTAAGCAACTGAGAAATGTAACATCAAAACGGATGTTGACCCGACAGTAGCTCTAAACAAAATAAACAAAACAAGTGTTCCACACATAGGCTCCACGCAGGCTTCCGGGTGAAAAACAAAATTATGAACAATTAAAAATATTCCCTATTTAATGTTTTTTCAACCAATCATAAATCTCCCCCCCCCCAAAAAAAAACCTTTCAAAGCGAATATTAAGCCGATTGATAACTATAAAAACAGCTCACTTAAAGTCGATAAGCTGTTGACTATCGGCGTTGGCACACAGGGCGTCGTTCCTACCATACCAAGATCAAGGGACCGCCATACTTTTTTAAAAACTTGGGAATGTGTTCTTGTGTGCTGACCCTAGGTTGCTGGGAGTGAGAACCCCACCCTCCTGTCACGTAGACAGGAGATACGCTGTTACCTTTGTCGAGGATAGAAGATGAAAGAGGATTTTGACTTTAGCGCTTCTGCTTTTATTTGGCTGCTCATAACGATACCTAGTGCCTAACGAGAGAAACACGGCAAATAATCGTGGAAAGTAAGAGGTATAATTCCTACAGCCTGTTAGATCTACTAAGAAATCTACATCAGCACCTTTCACTCGGCAAAATCACACAACATTTACCCACCTTTTGCTGAATTCCAACGAAGCTAGCCTTTGTTGCTTAGTCCTGATCTTCACCTTAAGCTGAGGCTTGGAGAATGTAACCAGGGTCTAAGGCGATAAAACCTCACTCTCATGGAATTCCATTTGTTGCGTTGTCCAAATCACAACTGTAATATGTCAAAAAAGTGTATGGTAGCAAAAAGGAAAACGGACGAGAAGGGTTGGATTAATTTCGTTTATTTAAAAATAAACAAAAGCTGGAATGGTTCAGATGATATTTCCCTTTCGCTCGGTGAAATGAGGGCAGGCGTGGGATTGAGAGCCTATTCTGGCTGATGACTTAGTCTGCGTGACGCAGGTGCGGTGTGGGTCGGATGTATGGCGGTTCCTTGATCTCGACCTCAAGGTGACGTTCTCTGGTGGTGGCTCACGGTCAATTGGCCTATCGACTTTGTCAACTGTTTTTATAGTTAGTAAGAGGCTCGAGAAACCTTTGAAGAGTTTTTGGGGGGGGGAACATTTTTTATTGGCTGAAAAACATTAGAGGATATTTTTAATTGTTTATAAATTTTGTTTTTTGACCGGAAGTTTGTTTGGAGCCTATGTGTAGAATATTTGTTTTTTTGTTCATTTCGTTTACGCTACTGTGGGGTTAACATCTGGTTGGTGTTAATAACTTATGTTCTGTTCCGAAGTGTTTTGTTTTATTTTTAATTTGTTTTGTTGGTTAGTGGATGTATTGGATTATGTTACAATTATCAGTAACTTAGGTTCTGTTTCGAAGTGTTTTGTGTGTTCTTTTTCTTTTTCCTTTTTAATTTGTTTTGTTGGTGAGTGGATGTATTGTGTTAGTAAAACTTGTGAATCAAGAGAGATATCTATTTCTGTTATAACACAACTCTCATAATATAGTCACGCAGTCAGAACCAAATATGCTTTTTTATAAGTTCATGTAATAAAATAAAATAAAGTGTTGAGTTAACTCCAACTGAGAAAGAAAGGGTAATGCTAATATATATCAGCAGTGAAGTAACTTTTAGAGAGAGAAAGATACTGCGGTAGGCAAATATTTCGGAGTCAGGCGATGTTGACCAGTTAGGCTTAAGATTGTCTTCTCTACTATTCCTTGAAACCCTGCTATTTATAGCATTTACCTAGACTCGAAATCGTTTTTTTTTAACTTCTTTTTTTTTTAAGGTGCGAATGCGTCTGATTGGTTTTATTGGAAAATGTTGATATAAGGTGTGCTCTAGTTCCACGCCTAGATTTATATACTAGGCGAGATTATGTGGTCTATTCCTTAGCCAATCGCTGGCCATACTGCGTGGCTGATATATTACTTAAGCGCTGATTCTTTCTCAGTATACTTGTGACCATTGACGAAGGAACCTAGGATTCTCTACCTGAGAGGATTACCAAAGGATTCGGTATCGGAGGACCCTTTACCTAGAATCAAATGGCCAAAGGATGGCCCTTAAAAACTTAACAGGTTTAAATTATCATTTTTAATATTTCTATTTTTTTTCTTCTTTCTACCTGTGCTGATCCTATGCACAGACTTCTTATTTTCGTCATTTCTGCTTTCAAAGCGTTAACTTCTAGCTCACCACAACATTTTCACCCGTCTGTCCGTGTACCACGCTTCCTCTTGTCCTCCACCTGATTGGCCTTGATATTGTCCTCCGTCACGCAAAGTTTTGACATGTCTCCTTGTGGCTTCCATCCATTGAGCTATTTCAAAAACTCTTTTAGATGTCAAGATGTTACAATTCATGGTATCATGAATTGCTGACAACCCTGTAGCTGAATAAGGGGCCATTGGCCTTTAGACCAGCTCGTGGAAAAATACCAGGACTGTTGGTGACCCTGACCCCAGAGGCGCGAATCTCGCGCGTCACGTGATTAGTTAGAGAATCAGTTTCAACCGGACTTTGAAGCAGAGAGAACGTGATTCTCTCTGCTGAAGTTGAATCTCACCCGCGCGGCAAATAAGATATTACTATTATTACTAGCAGGACCTGTGGATATACCACAGTATGATAATTTAATTATTACGTTTGATATGTTTACTTAAGAGCTATTGAAAAAATACTTCAATGTGTAAAAAGTATAATAATCTTGATTTAACTCTCATTCTTTTTTCTTTCTTTCTTTTCATCTTTTCATTATGTTCGGCAGAAACAGATCAGGGTTATCGCTTCCGTGCGCTCACCCCTCTCTCAATCTTTCCCCTACTCCCTTTCTTATATTTTCTGTAGCGCATGTCATTTCCTTCCCTTTCTTTCTTTATAATAAAAACAGAATGGTCCATTATTAAGCTGAGGTGAGGACACCCATCAGAAATAAGAATTCGGTGGATAAGCGACACTAGATAATCAGGGTTTATATTTTTTTTGTATTTCATCTTGGAAGATTTGGACGGTTTCATTTTTAACGAGATGGTGTTGAAAGATGATAACGGCCGGAAGATTGAGGAACAATAGTATCAATATATTATTATTATTATTAAAGTAGAACTTACAAAAGCAATGTGACATTCTTTTTTTTGTTTGTTTACACTTATTCACGCAAACAATTCCATTCAACTAAACTGTACCCTACTACAACATCAGTTTGTACTAAAAAAAATAAACAAGTACACCGTATCTCTCTCGTGCCTGCCGTATTTTTTTGTAGTATCGATGTTGATTGGCTGTTCTGGTCTTTCTAAACTACGATATTAACCAATAAACACACCTACTTTTGCTCATGAATGAATGAATGAATATACAGACGACGGAGAGAGAGTAATCGAAAGGAGGAAGGTGTGGTGCTGATGAGGGTGGAAGAGAAGAAAGAGGCGGGGAAAAAGCTTGAAAATAAGGGTCAGTTGTACTGTACAAGCTGACCTACACTCTGGGTCAGGAATACTTTTAAAAAGGGAATAATGGCAGATGTACTTTTCTTAGGGTCAGTTGTACTTTTAATAAAATTATGTACTATTAAAAGTCGGGCATCCTTTTCTTCATCATCGTCATTACTTGCAGTGTTAGTAGTAGTAGTAGTGGTGATGGTGGTGTTAGTAGTGATAGAATCAGTACTATTAGCAATAGTTTCTTCGTGTAATTTTCGTCACGCCTTCTTTTCGTTAGTAGTTATTTCACTATTATATTGTAATAGTTTGAAAGACGTCTGCTTTGTTTATCAACAATATTCTTTGATTTTTCTTTTTCGTTTTTCCTTGGTTAGTGGAATAAATGTACAGAGAAATTTTAAGAAACCTGATTAACGATCCATGTAAGACTAAGTTGGAGTTATTTAAAAATTTTTTTTTTTTTTTTTTTACTGAACAGTTAAATCTCAAAAGTATATCTTCAACTAGATACAATTTAATCATCAGTCATATTTCTTTAGTCTTTCCCTTCAAAGCAGTATATCTCAGCATAGAATAAAATGTATTAACCAAAATAAGAACTATTAGAATCTGCACGTTGTTGCCATAAATGAATTAGTCTATTTATTCCGGTAAAATTCTGGATTCCTGGATCCATTGAATTCTAAGGTATTTTGAGTTGTGGCTTGATGAAGACCTTCTCTAGAAAGAACTTGATGAGATCATTGAAAAAGTGGTTGTCTGTCAGAGAATGAGATTATGGAGAAGGAGCCATTTTTTCAGTTTTGTAATGAAGGTTGGAAAGACTGTAGAGGATGATAATTAATTTTGTCTATACGACCTGCTGAAACGGATTCTTGATGTAGAACGAAGTGGTAAGAATAATGGTAGTAGTAGGTACGTTTTAGTTGTGTGGGGGTAGTGAAATCGTTCGTTCGGACATCTGTTTCTTGGTCGTTGTCTATCTGGCCGTGAGATGAATTCTGAGTGATCTACCCGGTGTGGAAATGGTAACTGTCTGACAGCGAGACGAGATCTGTGTGTTTGTTTGTTGTCGTCGTGTGTGTGTCCTGTTTGATGGCGAGATGAAGTCTGTGTAATTGCTCATTTCATCTCTGTCTTTTATAATTACAAGATGAGATCAAAATGTAATTAATTTTTTGAGGCGTGGACACGAGGACGTAGTAGTGAGCAATGCTAACCTAAGCCAATTGATTCTGATTTTTATGTAAACATTTGTTTTAATCACTTTTCCTTAAGTTTAGGAAAAGGATTGTGTTTGTGTGTTTGTTTTAATCTCTTTTCCTTAAGTTTGGGAAAAAGATTGTGTTGTGTGTTTGCTTTAATTTATTTCCCTTAAGTTTGGGAAAAGAAATGTGTACGTGTGTTTATTCTTATTTTTATATAAAATATAGAATTGTATTCTATAAGACCTCTTTTTCAATTGGATTAAACAAACAGTCTTTCTGATCATTTATTCAAACTTTTAAAGAAATTGCTCATTGGTCATATTACATGATTTCTAGAATGTTCAAGAAAGTTTCAGTCTTTACTTACCTAGTCAGTTTGATAAAGAGAAGAAAATATACCAATCCCTCCGCATGAATAGGATGTGACACAAGGTCAATTTCTTCAGCAAAGTTTAACAGGTTTGAATTCAGAGTTTTCCTTCTCCTAGACTAATTGTATAACCAGGGTTAAAAAGCCCAGTTTTCCCTACTATCTACCCAAAGCTGGATGAATACCTTTCCCAGGGGTATTAGCACTAGGTGAAATGCAAACAGCCTCGTCCATGATTTGAACTCAGGTCACTGAATCCATTTCCTATGATGATAACAATTATGCCAAGGAGTTCTAATTTTAAAATACCATCAAAGAAATATTAGTTTATTCCAAGCTATTTTCAGACACTTAGTTTTGTGTTAACATTAAAGAATTTTGATTTTTCAAACTGTTGTCCTCATCTTTATTATGGTATGAATAAATACAACATTTCAGCTGCTGTATCCTGCGGCTTTCCTCAAGTGTTCCTTGTGTATCCAGGAATAGTAATGATCCAACCTGGGAAATCATTTTTAATAGTTGATCAGTCATTGAAGATTTCATTCAAATAATGACTTCATTGTTTTTTCACGCCTATCATTCAGACATGTGTCACAAGAAGAAATCATGATCATTTAGGGAAAAAAATGTTTATTGGCGTTTTCTGTACAACTTGATATCAGTCTTTTTCGGTATTTTTATTTTTAAAGTAATTTACTTTAAAAACAATTTGATTTAGCCTTTTCAATGATTGGTTCCATATTGTGTTCATCTCTATACTTGGTCTACCAAGAAGCCACTACAGCCCAACATATGTGCTGCTTCTTGGAGACATCTCCTTTTCCAAAGTCCTTCCATATCTATTATTTTAACTTTATCCCACAAGGATAGATGGTTTCCCCTTTCTTTCTATATATGGTCAGTCATACCCAATTTTTCTGTTTCTCCTCATACCACTGCTTTCTGATGTTCTTCTAGTCTTGCTTTTTTGATGAGGACAACAATCCAAAAATCAAACTTATTTACATCAAGTCTTATCTCAAAAATACAGACAAACAATTTTGAAATAATTTCATTTTTATTCAAACACATTTAAAGAATTTTTGAATCCTCAAAAAGGATTTTTAATTTTTGGATGACTTTTTTAGTTTAATTCCAAATTTTTAGTTATTTTTTTTTTTCCTTTTTATAATTTAATCTATGTCTTAGTATCTTACTAAGAGCGCGGTGACGAAATTGACTGCCAAAATTCAGTATTGTTTGACTGGATGACAAGAGAAATATGACTGATCAAAACTCCCGCCTAGCTGGGAAAGAGGCCTTTTACCATTCTCCCAGAATCACTCTGTCTAAGGCCAAATTCTATGCTTTTGAATTTGCAAAACTTTCATTTGTTTCCAGATACTAAATACTTTTAGTGTTTATATAGTCTAGTACAGTGTCGGTTTTCTTAGCTGAGTTTTTGCTGTCATGACGGCAGCCATAGATAACATCAAAAATATTGTTAGAAAACTTGAAAAAAAAAGGAAAAAAAAAACTTGAAAACAATAAAGATTCTATTTTTCTTAATCAAATTTGCTTGAATGAAAAGATGCTGCCAAATATACCTATTTCAAACAATTCCAATGTATACTATTCTTATTTTCAGGAAATGATATACAGATTCTCTGACACATTTTACCAGTCTGTTAACTTCATCCGAAGCCAGCAAATGTGGTGTTACTTTGGTGACTGGATTCTTGTTTGGACAAGAACCTCTTGTAAGTAAATCTTTTACTATTTAGGTTATTTTTTGTTTTTGTTTTTATTTGTTTTCCTTCTTTTTTAAAATTTGAGTCGTATAGAGAAATATAAGTAGTTATTTATATTGACTAGCAAAAGTATGCACTCCTGGGTGCAAGTATTTAAGTTCTAATGTAATAAAATATTATATTAAATTAGAAAGTCTAACGAAACTAAAGAGGTACAAATATAAAAATATTGCACTTATTTTGATGTTATTTCAAATGATTTCTATATAAAATAATATGGTGGACTCTCCTATTATGAACGATAGATGAGGGTCAGCAATGAGTGATTTGTTTCCTCCCATGTTGTGCATGCTATCAAGAAGACATTTTGTGTTTCCTTGAGTGCGATAAAATAACATATAGGATTCCATTTAATACGTTTGAGAATAACATGATAGAATTAGAAATCAGTAACAGCAAATAATTATTTATCAAACCCAGTTTTGTTAGAATCATTATGCAAATTATTCCCACCAAACACTATGTAAATCTTTATTTCTTAGAAATATATAACACATATTTCAGGATTTTAAATGCATTAATAATATGGGCAGTTTTGTGGCAAATCTAATTCTGCTTGACTTTAACAGACGCATCATTAATAAATAAGATGCTAATAAAGATTAAATAATGACTATTTCATAATCATTGAGAATATAATTTAATAAACTAAGGAAATCGTGATGTCAGTGGTGACATAATTTTGGTTACAGACGTAACCAAAACTACATTACTGCTTATGTCACAATACCCTTATGAATAGCATATCTTTCCCCTACTTTCTTATTATATTTTTTCTGTGTAGCATGTGCTTTTCTTCCCTTTCTTCTCCTTTCTGCATTTCATCTTGGACAATTTGGAAGGTCTGATTTTTAACCAGAGGGTGTTGCAAGATGATAATGGTTTGAAGATTAAGGAATAAGCGCATTAATATACAGATATTATGAAAATATCTTGTTGCCCACAAGTGAAGGTATCAAAACCAGGCATTTCTAAATATTGTACCACTAGTTCAAGATGCTCCAAGCAGCATAAATACCACCAGACTTATTGACAGAAATGTGATTAGATATAGAAAAAAAAATGGAATAAAATTACTTATTCTAAAACGAAGTTACAGTGGTCTTAACATTGTATTTATACAAAATAAAGATGAGGACAAGAGTCTGAAATATCAAAATTATTCATATTAAGCCTCATCTTATAAATAAAGAAATCTATAAAAAAATCACTTGTTTAAATTGCATCATTAAATGGAAGGAAGACATTTCTTTAGAAAATTATTTCTTTATTTCCAGGCAAAATATATTTATGATCAAATGAAAATGGAATAAAAGAAATGAATGAGAAAATAATGAAATTCAAATGAAAATGTAAAAAAATGAAAAGAAAAAAACAAATTGGAGATGACAGACACAAAGTTTGGTTTTTGTAACATTTTAAGGTGGAAAAAAAATTCCAAAAAGTTACATGTAGTTGATAGTAGAAAGATTTTTTGGATAAGTCAGCACAATGCCAGCTGTCGATTTCTTATTGGTTATTTGATGTTACCTGGCAAAGTGTGGAGGAGAGGTAGTGAAAGGAGAGAATAAAAGTTAGTCAGGAACAAAGCAGTTGGAGGGAGCAGATGCAAGATACCTGTCTGTCTCCAAGGCAATTTGACTTGGGGATAAAATAAATCAGCTCATGAGAAAAAAACAAGAATGTCTTTGTGTTGTTATTAACAAACTATGAATGGCACAAGGCAAGATATCCTCAAGCGATTCCCAAGTTGTTCCAGACTCAAACAGTGAGAAGGCCATCAAGCCTAACAATCGATCCAGTAATACCAGGGATTATTATGATCCAGCCTCGAGCAGTAAAACAGAACAAGATTAGAAGATAAATATATTACAATGTGAATGTTTGAGATGAGGCTTGATGATTAGTATTATCTGTGTTATTTGGACTATTGTCCTCATCTTCATTGTTATCTGCACAACGTTTTGGATAATAATTAACACAGCTTAATGCCTCTACCCCAGCTATGGCTAGCGGAATGAGAACAGGATACCCCCATGGACCGAATAAAGTGTTAGGTTCAAAGTTCCATGATGGCTCCTGATTATGACAAAAAGGTTCCCGAGTCCGACAAGAAAGACCTAAAGTAGGCCGGAGGGCACATCGGCCGAAACGTTGTACAGATAACAATGAAGATGAGGACAATAGTCCGAATAACGCAGATAATACTAACATGTCATCACTCCATCCAAATCAGAGCCGCAATGCTATAATTTGCTTTCAATTCCTTGCAACATATTCATTATAGTTTTTTTGTCAAATTATATCTCAGCACATCCATTTCAGTTGCTAGAGCAAAAACACTAGGGTGAGTCATAAGTTTTGCAATATTTTGGTATATGCTAGTTTACAGTGCATCTATCATGTGACCAAAATAGATCAAGCCATGGAAGGTACCTGCTGTGGTTGGTAGTATCATGGTAGATGGTGTGCTGACATATTGAACAGAGAAACAGGCAATAAACAATGATTAATGAAGAAAGGTCTGTCTGCATTTAGTTCATACGCAGGAACTCTAGTAGACACAACAATGGCAATAAGATAAGGATATGGTCCTCAAAAACCTGGAGATCAGAGGAAGAAAGAATAGACCATCCAGACTACAGCATGTGACCGCAGCAATTCAAGTTGTGATTGGTAGTATCATGATAGTTGATGTGCTGATCAGGTTTGGTTTGTTGGATTTTATGGCATGTCAACCCTTGGGTTATTTTATGCCAGAGAGGTTTTATTCCATTCATGCAGGATGGATATTTAAAAAATCATTTTTTTTCTATTGAACCCATAATGGGATCCTAACAGGTACTACCACTCTGGGCCAGAGTAGACCTGGGAGTAATGACAATGAAGGAGTACTCTATACTCCCTGGAGCTCTAAAATTGGAACTTCACCATTAGATACAGTTTAATGTCATATCTAGGACACCGTTGAACTAGGAAATGGACAAAAACAGAGAATAATGAAGAACGGTCTTTGTGCATTTAGTTCTTATGTAGAGAAAACAATAGAAATAATAAGGATATGGTCCCCAAAATGCCTGGAAAAGTCGCTGGAGATCAGAGGAAGAATAGATACCATCCAGGCAACAACATGCGACCGTAGCAATTCAAGTTGTGTTAAGTAATTGCTGTTGTTAGTAGTGTTGTGGTAGTTAGTGAGCCAACATGTTGTGCATTGCTTAACTTCCTGCATGATTTGAAAACCATACAGATGAAGTGCAACACTTCCTTACAAAAATGATAGGCTATGCCTATGCAATTATGTAACATGGAATTTACAAATTGTTCCTCATGTTAACAAAATATTGCAAAACTTTTGACTCACCCTAGTATCATTGGATCAGAAAGAAATGAGTTAAAATCAACCAAGGAGTTAATTGAAAGATTCCACTCATGATTATTCCTTTTGTTGCCATGAGATATCATGGAATATCCAATGGGAGAATTGTCATGTTTTTATCGAGCAATAGATATTCATGTCTCATGGCGCAAAGTGTTCAAAGAATTTAGGAAAATTATTTACGCTTCAGGTAGGATTTGACACAAGGTCACAAGTACAGAGCATCCAGCGAGGATCGAACTCACTTTTCAAACAATTTAGGAATGGAGAAGGAGACATTGCTGAAAATGGGATCCGATCACATGACTCTCTAAGCCAATGAGAGTCACTGAATTTATTGTCCAAAAGTTATCCAATGATCCAAAACAATATTCAGTACCACTGGATGAATGTATCTCTCAAATTTAATTCTGGAACGATTTTTTCAACTCGAACCCGGCAAATAGGACATGATGTTCGTTTTGTAATCCAAGGTGATACACAGTCTCTGCAGAATATATGCTAAAATAAATCACAAAAGATGAAAAATGAGTGTTTTTTTAAACATCCCATCTTTATTATTAGAAATCTTCATTCATTCTACTAGCAAAAAAAAAAAAAAAATGCACCCTCTTAGCACAAGTATTTAAGTTTTAATATAATTAGATATTATATTGAATTAGAAAGACTAATGAAATTAAATAAGAACACAAAAAAGATTACACTTATTTTTGCTTTATTCTAACTGATTTCAATAATATTAGAAATCAATAACACCAAGTAATTATTTATTAAACAATTTTTATAAACCGTTATGCAAATTATTCACACCATATCTTATTATAATGGAGATTTGGTGTCTGTCTGTCTGTAACCAAAACTAAATCACTTCTTACATCACAATACTCTCAGGAATTGCCTATGTTTACCATGAGTATTTAATTCATAGTCAAAATCATTAATACATAAAATAAATCTTATTTATTAATGATATCCCTATGAAAATCTGAGTTAGATTTGCCTCAAAACAGCCCATCTTATTAGTGCATTTAAAATCCTGCAATGTGTCTTATATATCACTAAGAAATAAAGGTTTAAATAATATATGGTGTGGTTAATTTGCATACTGGTTTTAACAAAACTGGATCTAATAAATAATTACTTGATATTATTGATCTCTAATATTATTGTTTTATTCTCCAACATATTAAATTCAATCCTATGAATGATTTTATATAGAAACCATCTAAAATATAATTAAAATAAGTGTAATCTTTTTATATGCATTCTTATTTATTTTTATTAGTCTTTCTAATTTGATATATTTCATTACATTAAAACTTAAATACTTATACCTGTTGGAGGGCACATATTCTTGCTAGTATGATTAAATAATATATTAAATTAGAATGACTAATGAAATTAAATAAGAACACAAAAATGATTACACTTATTTTTACTTCATTCTAATTGATTTCAATATAGAATTATACATAGATTGCTTTTAATATGTTTGAGAATAAAACAATTATATTAGAAATCAATGACACCAAGTAATTATTCATTAAACACAGTTTTGTTAAAACTGGTATGCAAAATATTCATGCCGTATATATGTGAACATTTATTTCTTAATGATATATTACACACATTGCAGGATTTTAAACATATTAATAATATGGGCAGTTTTGAGGTACATTTATCTCAGCTAGACCTTTATAGAGACATTATTAATAAATAAGATGCTAATCAAAATTAAACAATGATAATCTAATAACCATTGAGAATATAACTTAAATAACTAAGGGAATTGTGACATTGGTGATGTAGTTTTGGTTACAGACAGACAGAAACATAATCTCCATTATAATAAGATATTTAATTAAATTTAAATTTCACATTTAATTTTAAATAAAAAACAGCAATAAATGAGAAAATCTTCAGTTAATTAGAATATATTTAAAACATCACTGAATTTTACAAACACAATATAACAATATCACATAATCTATATGTAACGTAGCGGCGGCGTCACGGTACTAAATTGCAATAGTTTTATCTTCGTTGTAAGGGATGACAATAACACCAAAGTTATCCTCCAGAAGTTTATTGAAATAAATTCAAGCTTCTTAACTTCGAGAGAGAGGGTCAGCTTAATTAATATATTCAGTCTTTAGACTTTCGGCCCTTCGATTAAATTTCTGGGTGATAAGCTTTTTCAGTTGGTAAATATTAAGACTAGCTTTTCCAACACCAACTACACGAAATCCCGCTCGGCCAACTAACTCGCATCGACTCTCCCAATTACTGACCCCGATCACCTCACTCTCTCTCCGGCTGACTGCCTCCTGGGCTGACCGACGACTGACCTGTCTTGAGCCCTCAGCTATTTTATTTCATAGGTACTCCTACGCATTTTTAACTCTTGATCTGATAATGGGCATTTGTTATATTTCTTTGTTTAATAAAACCAGAAATTCATATTTCCGTTTGTACAATATATAACATATAGAAGATACATTGGTTGCTGATATATAAAAGATTTTATATTTGAATGGTTGATTTAAAAGATTAGGACTTAAATAAGTAAAATAAAGTCATCGGGGCGGCCTAAAGTCGGTATCAGCCAGTCGGTGAGGGTGTCTATCCCTTTTCAATAGCGCTAGACCAAGGAAATTCTTTTGGCGTCTGAGGTGGAGCGCCACACCTACCATCAGCTCCTTACTTTACTGCACAGATCCCTGTGCTACTTATACGCTGAGTTGGCGAGGAATGGTATCGAACTAGGAACCTTGTGGTTTCTAGCCGAACGCTCTACCGACTGAGCTAAAGTTTCATATATACAACATATACCCAACACCTCCACACAATCAGGATGTGACACATGGTCAATAGGGTAGGTTGATTTTTAACTTTTTTTTTTAAATATAAAATTCTCTCAAACAGCAAAAATTGTAAGTTGGTATAATAAATACTGATACCAAAAACTTGATCTCTTACTTGCAGCATTGTCTGAGGAAATAGGATCAAAGATCGTCAGTTAAAATGCACTAAAAAAATCCTCGATTTTGCAACATTTGGCCCAGAAATTAGTTAAAAAATTTACAAATTCCAATATTTAAAACAGAAATGTTTGTCATTTTATTTTTCTAAGATGAAATGAATAAAATATCATAACTAGAATTCAAATTGAAAATACCCACCCCACCCCCGCCATCAACCTGACACCTTTGATATGCTGCTTTTTACCTCATTAATTAAGCAGTAACAGTGATAACTTTTAAAAGATTGAAATCCATTTCTTCAGATGAAAGCAAAGTTTTCAAGATAAACAGCCTGCTCAAAATTTTCTATGTTAATTTGCAACTTTTACTACATGGGAGATGTTACAGTTCCAAAATCGACCTACTCTAATGGTCAATTTCTTAAGTGGAATTTAATAGGTTTGAATTCAGAGTTTTCCTTCTCCTAGACTGATTGCCTAACTATGGTTGAATAGCACAGTCTGTGTTTCTGTTTATCCATGGCTGGAGGGAGAGTAGTTGGATGCATACCTTTCCCAAGGGTATTAGTGCTATGTGAAATGCAAACAGAGCATCCATCTATCTATTTATCTCTCTATACATATATAAAGGGCAGTTGTGTGTATGTATGTTTTTCCGGAGGAAACTACAAAAATAAAACAATTAATGACAAAGTAGATCTATATACACATTCACTATCTCCAGAGCTTGCTTTTTGTGGAAAAATAATGAAGATTTTATCTATATCTAGGAAGATATTTAAAAATTAAGATTTGAATAGTAAGAGAAAGGAAAGTCATTGGCTGTATTCATGATTAAAATATAAATCAATTATCTAAGACCAAAACAATCTGCAAGACTAACTTTTTATTATCCCCACCTCTACCCAGGAAATGCTGGGTAGCCACTTCTAGTTCATATATAAGGAAAAAAAATGTGTGTATGTTTATGAATAATAAAAGCAAACACTTACATTACACTTGAGTTTTACTGGAATATTAAAATTACCATAACAAACTGGACAGCACATTCCAGAATTTCGGAGTTCTTTAGATGTTGGGGGAATTCCAAACATCTAGAACAAAAAAACAAAAGTTAACATGATTTGTATTTATTATAACAAGAATTTATAATCTGATTACAAAATTTCTGGGAAATCAAAAATTAATTAGAAAATAAATCTTTAGAGCCAATACAAATAAATAAAAAAAATTTCTTGTCTATTTTTCCAATCAAAAAAAGGTCAGGTCACTCAATGTGCTACTGGTACTATGTAACCCAGTATTACCTGTTTCATAGTCGGATCACCAGCGACTAAACCGGTAACCCCACAGAATTTGTCTGGTGGGGAGGGTGGCTAGATACCATGCAGAATGAAAAACAAGACCTGTAAAATAGCAGAGGAAGCTCTTTGCTCAACAGCCATCTAACACATTATTTCGAATGTCCAACCCTTCCTTATCGCAGCAAGGCTGTGTAAACTTGATAGTGTCAGAGCCATGTTACCAGGAACTTAAATTCCTGGTTGGGCCACACAAGGTGGACAGGTCTGGCACCCAGTGGTATTAGAACTACAACCCAGTCAAAGGGGCTCTGGTAAAAATCCAAAGGGCATTGTCATCATCATCAGGAATCAACGGCTTTTGGTGTACTTGTTGCTGTGTCTGTGGAAAATCTGCGGCAAACAAGGCATCTCCTTCCTTTGGCTGGGATATGCATGTGGCGTTTGGGACTGCTTGTGAATTTCCTATTCCCTTGTTACTCCTTCTATGAATTCACCACAGGTGAATTCATTGGATGGAGTTGGCTCAACAACCCCAGAGTGGATGCCATCATAGACACAGAATCACAAGAAAAAAAAGCAAAAACAAAAAAACTAAAATGGAATAAGAAAGAAAATTTTTCTACTTACAAAATTATTCATAAATCCATCGTATGCCATTTGTAAATCAAAAAGTATTTTAGATACTGATTTCAGCTGAAATAAAAAGAAATTTTAAAATTAAAAAAATAAGATAAATAAAAGTAAGTAATTTCTGACATCTCACTATGTCAGGTGAACATAAAGGTCCGATTTATGTGGGAAGCCACACACAAATTGAAGCTCATGCAGTGGTCAGGGTTAAAAAGTACATGTATCCATTTGGCATTCCTCTTTTGAGGCACCTCAAGGACTAGGCAATAAACTGAGCCCTGTCCCTTTTAGATGAGGTGGCATGTGTTGCCTGGAGGGATGGCCTCCTGGGATTCATGCCAGTATTATATATCTTACCAAGCCAATGGCCAAAGCCACTGGACACAGGGCCCAAAGGTCAGGTAAGTATTAAAAAAAATACTAACCAATTTTTAGTACAAAAAAAATGTCTGTATTTTTATTCAAGAATTTAAGGAAATCAATGAGTTTTGTTAGGTTCCTTCAGATCAAGAAACAAATGTATCAAGCAAATTAGAGAGGAGGAGGAGTTAGAGAGAGGAGGAGGGGGAGGAGGATCTCTCAAAGTAGTTTTGACTAATGAGAATGACAGCCCCTTTTGATTTGAATACAGAGTTTTCCTTCTCTTAGACCAATTGCTATACAAGGTTAAAGAGCCCAACCTGCCCTACTATTTACCCATAGCTGAAGAGAAAATGGTTGGATTCAAATTTTCCCCAAGAGTTTTAGCCTTATGTGAGATGCAAACAGCCTCGCCTAGGATATGAACTTGAGTCACCGAGTCTATTCCTTATGACAATAAACATTATGCCAAATTGTTTATAAAAGTTAGTTGTCTGTCTTTCCTTACCAAATGTTCACTGTTAGTATATCAATGGATTTACTAATGGATTATAAAGACTTAATGTTCATTTCAGACTAATACTGACTATTCTTATACATGCAACTTCAGTGAGACTAACAAATTTGCAAGCCCTGTTGGCTGGGACTTTAGAATACACCGACTGCACCTCTGCAAAGGGTTAAGAAATGGGTCCACCTGTTGACTGTGGGTGGCAACTTGTGATGCTTAAAGATAGGATCCTGGTGACTGAACAGTCCATGACATGCAACACTCCAATTTGGCCCTTACTTATGCTAGACAGACAGTTAGAGAGGTCTCCTCTGATCAATTGACTGGTTACTTAAAGCTCTAGCACCTATATGATTGTCCCAACCCTATTGCCCTTATGGCCCAACCCTTTTTATCATATATGGGATAGAAGGCGGTGGCTGAGGGTCAGTGTCCTGAGTATGACGTTAAACTTTATCTGATGGTGAAGTTCCAATTTTGGAGCTCTGGGGAATGTGGAGTACTCCTTCATTCCCATTACTCCTAGGTTCACTCTGACCCAGATTGGTAGTACCTGTTAGGGTCACATCTATGGGTTAAATAGAAAAAAAGGAGTTTAAAAAATGATTTTTTTAAAATTGAGTACCCATCAAAAATGAATAAAACAAAATGTCTTTGTCATAAAATAACCCCAAAAGGGCTGACATGCCGTAAAACCTGACCAACCAACCTATTGCAATAACTATTACCTACAGACTCAGCTCAGATTCAAGCACTAATAAAAAATATTTTTAAAAAAACTAAAGAAAAGAGGAAGAAATAAAAGAAAAGAATTTACCTTGAAATAGATATAAGGTCCCAAACCGCAGAGGAAAAGCCATATACTTTTAGAAAGCAAAAGGCTTAAAAAACAAAACCAGGGAGCTAATAGTACAACACAGCCATAAAGCTGAAGTAATTTGTCTATAAGATGCAAATATTTAAGCTGAAAAGAAAAAGAAAAAAAAAATGTTTATAAATTAATGTAATGGCAACACCAGGCAAGGAATGAGTAATGACAGAGTCGACTGGTGAAGACACTTTTATTTAGGTAAATACGGGAGTTGTCACTTATCCTCCTGTTTCGCAACTGGTCTTCAACATGAAACTACAATAGAATACAAAGGGGCAATGTAGTTTCTCTAATATACAACTAATGAAATCGAAAAAGAGGAGGATAAGCTACAAGCTCGCACTTACCTTCTTGTCTACCCCAGTTCCTCCCTGCTAATAAGAATTGAAAACTAGCGCCACATGCACATGTGACTTTTACCGGTGTCAAACGGTGCCTGTACCCACGCAATAGGATGGCCGAACAAAACAAGGGAGATAATTATCTTGCATTTACAATTAATATGGAAATAAAGCAAGTTGGTAGAGTGGCCTATTATCGGTATCAACTGGACAGTGAGGGAGTCTATCCCTTTTCGATAGTGTTAGACCAGGGAAATTGTTTTTTGCTGAGGTGGAGCATCATACCTACCGTCAGCTCCTGACTTTACCACACAGATAAAGTTACCCAAACTGTGCTACTCATGCTGGGACCAGTATCAAACCTTGAACCTTGTGATTCCTAGGCAGGTGCTCTACTGACTGAGCTAAACAGGATCCAAAGAACTCTCGTTGAACTTGGAAGTGTGTATTTAACCAACCACTCCCCCATGAGCAGAATGTGACACAAAATCAGTTTTTAAGCAGAATACAACTGATTTGAATTCAGAGTTTTCTTTCTTCTAGATCGGTTGCTATACCAATAGCATTCCCAGTTGATTTTTTTTATTTGAGGTTATTGTTATTTAATCACGTTAGTTATATAGAGCTTTGTAAATGGAGTTCAGAACTGTTTGAATTATGTAAATATCCCCAGTGATACAAAAGTTATGAGAATTTAAAGCCCCAAAATTGGAGGTACAAAAGTGGACATGATTTTGTTAAAAAAAAGTTAAATCACGGAGCAATTCAAAACAAGAAATTTGGTAATTTCTTCACCAGTTCTTTATTTTTCGAACAATTTTGATAATACTTTGCATTCTTATGTAAAATTTTATGTTTTTTCTGATTCTGCACTTAAATTTTATGCATCTCCATGCTAGAACCCATTATTAATGGAATAAGAAGTAGGGATATCAAGATTTTAAAAAAAAAGAAAAGTTTACCACAAGATTATTCAACATTTTCATTTTAATACAGCATATATACACATATATAGTATTAATTTATATAAATAACATCACTTTGGGACTTAAAATACCTTTTTAAATACCTGCTATGCTGTATTACATACTCGTGTGTGTGCAGCTTTGTTTATATATGTAATTATTATACATATAAATAATTAATAAAAAACTCAAATTTACAAGTCTTCTTAATGTAAACAACTCTCAACTACACGCCGTTTATTCAGCCATACCAGTTCAAATAATAATTCATTGCTTATTTCTGGCCCAATTTTTTAAAATATTTATATGGTTGGAAAGAAAATAAAATAATCTTTCTAAATATGTAACTTTTATGTGTTTTTAACCATTGAATTATTTTTTATGGCGAGTTAAAACGGTATTATTTTTTACGGCGAGTTAAATAGTATTATTACACTGTAATAATCTTCTATTACTAGTATAGTGCTTTTTTTTGCTTCTCTTATATTTTTGGAAGAAATCGCCTTCAAATTTACTCTATTGTATTTTCACATCCACGAGGCCTACAAACAAACAAAAAAAGAAGGTCCTGTTTGTACTTCCAGGTGTTATCTAATTGAGTCAAGAATATTGATAAAGATTGGCCACCATGATTTAGAAAAACAAAGTAGCCTGTTAAAATTAGTCTAAAAAAACATCATATTTTATGTTTTCGTTTTTTTTCAAAGCAAAATATCATTTTAACTTGCTGTAAAAAAATTATTCAATGGATAAAAACACATAAAAATTACATATCACAGGGTGACATATGATGGTGGAATTTATGTCTGTTAACTAAAAAATCTGTGTTTAATATGTGTTAAACAAATTATCTATTACTTACCACGTCCTCTACTGATTCATCGTCTTCCATTGACTTTGCTAAGAATAATTTGGTGTAAATGCAATTCAATTTCAAATAAATGGTCGTTATTAAAATGAAAACAACACTCCAAAATTCCATGTTTTCAGTGGTAAAAAGCGGTAAAAATATGCTGAAATAGAAAAAGGGACACAGAAAAAAAAAAAAAAATGAAATAAACACTTTTGTAGAAAATGACAAAATTTGAATTTTGTTGTGACTGAATTTATCAAATACAACATTGGAAATCCAGAATAAAAGGGTTAATTACTTACTTAGTACAGGAATATAAATAATAGAGTTAACGCGCAGTTCTCCAACAGTATGACTAGCTACTTGACTAGTGGTGACTCAACTATGAAAACTACTATGTAACTCGACTATGAATAACCTCGCGTATTTGTATCTTTATATGTGTTCTGTTGGACAAATCCAACTATCTTGTAGGGGAAATATCTTTCCTTACATATGTATATGTTACATATGTTTATGTTACATATTTAAAGAAAAACTTAAAGTTATCTTGAGGTGTGAATAGATAAGTTATTTACAAAATGGTCAGCATCCAGAAGTCATACGAGTTGACAGTGTACAAAATCTCATCCAGTAGATTAGGTGTAATCAAATAGTTTTTTAATTTAAAATAACCAGACTAGATCGGCCATATAAATGGACACTGGGACTGGTTAAAGAGGGGGAAGCAGTTTCAATGTTCTTCCTCTTTTGGTATTTAGGGACACAAATGAGACAAGCGGTTATGGGGACCTATTAATTATGTACAGTATGTTGCATAGATTTTGAAATAATGGTTAGTGGAAAGTTACAGGGAATGTGAGTGATATGATGTAATCTTGCATTGACCTATCTTCCAGTTCACCAATGTAAGCTGTGAGAAAGTAGAGAAAAGTCAGGTTCAAATGCTGGGACGGGTGAGATGTATGGTGTCTCTCATCCCAAAAGCCAAAATCTCCATTTGTTGATCTTTGATTTATAAAAATAAAAAATGAGATCAAGAAACAAAAAGAAAGTCTTGTGTTGTTAATTAATAACAAAATAACAACACAAGACGTCCCAGATCAGATCCAGGATAACAGAAGATCTAGCTAATTAAAAAATTCAGCCACCAGCCCAAACTAGCTCAGAGATAGAGAGATTAGGCCATTATAGTTTGTGGCCTACCTTTTGCATGTGGCCTACAAAATCATGTCTCTTATAGTATGTGGCCTACTATAAAAAGCATATTATAAGGTTATAATAATAACTGCTAACCCCTAACCCTATTTCAGAATTTTAGAATATTTTAGAATTAAATAGATCTCTGATTCATGTAAATTATGGATAAATTCTTTTTTAATTATTCCTAATTACTATATACAGCTTATGATTAAATTGAATTTCTTGAAATTGAATATATGTGAAAAACAATTAGGTCCAATGAATTGCCTACTACTTATATCTATAAATATACTCTTACTGAGGTAGGACACATGCAGATAACATAGCTACCCAGAACTATCAAAGAAATATACAAGATAAGTTCACGCCAATTTTAAGATGAGTATACAACACTTTCAATCAATTTTTATTCTTTATTTTCTATGAATAAAGAAATCATTTCAAATAGAATTAGAAAAGTCAAATGCAGAAGGAATATTTTAGAAATATAGTAAAAAAAACAAACAAAAAAAAAAACAACATTTTATATTGCAAAATATTAATACTTACTCAGTAGATAAGTCAGTATATAATTTCTGTCCAAAAAATGAAAGATATGAAAAACAGAAAAGAACAAAGGAAAACAATAGACTCTCGAACAAGTTCCATTTGTTTGTTTCCTAGAAATAAAAGAGAAAAGAAAAAATTAAGCATCACAAAAGTACCCACACACACACATATATATATATGTAAGTTGAAAAATGGAAATGAATTCGACAATATGTTGAAAGGATAAATAAATAAAGGAAAGAAAATGTTGAATGGATAAAAATGATTTAATGAGTTACCAACATGTTTTGGCCAGGAGTTTGTTCATGTACACATTGTATTCTATTTATTATTTTAAATATAAAATAAAATAATAATAATAATTCATCCTTTCAATTTCTATCTACCTAGGTTTCACCTTATGGCTCATCAGGATGAGCCATAAGGTGAAACCTTGCTAGGTCCTTATAATTTTGCTCTACTTAGTGTATCAATCACTTTTTACATATTCAACTTTGACAACTCTTTCAGTGTTTTTTCTTTTAGCCATTCATCATAACACCAATGATTATTTTCAGACAGTATGTGTACTTTGGTCTTTTCTTTTTTAATATTTTTCTCCCAGATATCAGCTTGTACTTTTCTTTATTAACAAACTGCACCATCTGTTTTTTTCACACTGTCAGACTTTAGAAACAATAATATATATATATATATATATTATGTATATATATATATATATTTATTAGCAGGCTTGGTTTAACTTAATCAGTTGATCACCTGCCTAGGAATTACAAGGTTTCAAGTTTGATACCAGTCCCCGCCAACTCAGCACATGATTAGTATAATTTAGGTAATCTGATCTGTGCAGTAAAGTAGGGAGCTGACGGTAGGTGTGGCACTCCACCTTAGCAAAATTAATCTCCCTAGTCTAGTGCTGGCAAAACTGGGATAGAATCCTTTGCAGGTGGGTTGTTACCAACCAACTTTACTTATATATATTAATAACAGTTTCTCGCCTATGCGATTACTTAAACCTCCCAGGGGTGATGACTGATAGGGACAATTGGAGAGAGAGTCATGGATATTTATGCTGCCAGTGTGACATGATGATGATGATGATGATGATGATGATGCTGATTTGTCTTTATATATTCATCTAAAAAAATAGATTTTATATTTTTTAAAGTAAAGTTGGTAGAGTGGCCTATTGTCAGTATCATCTTGGAGAATGAAGGAGTCTATCTCCTTTTCATTAGCACTGGACGAGGGAGATTGTTTTGGCATATGAGATTGAGCACCACACCTAAACATCAACTCCCTACTTTACTGCACAGATCTAAGCTGTGCTACTCATGCGCTGAGTTGGCGAGGGCTGGTATCGAACCCTGAACCTTATGGTTCCTAGGCAGATGCTTACTGACTGAGCTAACTAAATAAAATAAAAAATGAAAGCTACTTACCTTTGTGTAAACAGCTGAATAGATTGTATAGATTACTAGAATAATTCCCAAAAAAACAACCATGGAAGCCAAAAAATCTGAAGAAAAAAAAAATTAGGTCAAATATGAAAGGTTTTTTTTATCAATAGTTTCACAATGACAATATATACAGGGTGATTATAAAGTAAATACCTTCCATATTTTAAAAATTTAATTTATTTCGGAATTATTATTTTTATAAATAAATGAATGTGATAAGAATACACAGAACTATATGGGCACCAGCATTCACCTCCAGCCTCTCAAGCTGCTCGGGAATCTCATCAACTGATCTTCCTAGGAACTCTTGTTGAATGGCAGAAATAAATTCTCATATGTCCTTCAACTTCTTCCAAAGTCATTGGTTTCATAGAGTAAACTTGCTCCTTCTACTCTTCTAACCCCGATGAAAATAGTCATTGGGTGTTAAATTCGGTCACTCAGGCAGACCATATCTACCCATCCATCTCCCAGGAAAATGGTGATTCAGACATTCACGAATAACAATAGCAAAATGTGAAGGAGCAACAACAACAACAACATGGATTTAATTGCCATATATTAAGAAACATACATTAAAAAACTGAGAAAAATGTAACTGCATGTAAAAAGATTATAAATAGTTTAAAATAAGGAGTTACTTTTCAATCACTCTGTAGATTATAATTAACAAACAAGACTAGCAGAATGAGAACAGGATACCCTCATGGAATGAATAAAGGGTTAGGTTCAAAGTTCCGTGATGGTTCTTAATTACGACAAGGTTACCGAGTCCGAAAATAAGGTTCCCGGGTCCGAAAAGAAGGTTCCCGAGTCTGACAAGAAATACCTGAAGACGGCCGGAGGGCACATCATTGTACAGATAACAATGAAGATGAGGACAATAGTCTGAATAATGAAGATAATACTAATCATTAAGCATCTCAAACATTCAGAGAAAGACTGTCCTTTTACTGTCCAGCTTGTAATTTTTCTTTTCCTATCACTTCAAATTTCAGAGGAGTCCCTGTGGCATAGTGGATAGCGTTCTGGACTCTGACATCATAGTAAGCAAATTCGAACTCCAGTCACACTATTACGTTCACTTTTGGACTAATACCATTGGGAACGGTATAAATCCCCTGATCCCCCCAGCTATGGGTTAAATAGTACAACTATCCTTCTTCTACAAGGATAGTTTTGACATTGAATAACTTTGCCATTTAACAAAGAAACTAAACCACTTCAAATTTCATCTGTATTCATTTATACATTTTTCTGTTCATCTTACAGCCAAGATTATTGATGAAAAAAGAAAATATGGTAGCCCCTAAGACAAAAAGCACCTATTAATAGAGATTGTAGGTCACAGAAATTTGAACTTTTTTCTTTCACAATGAATTTTGAAACTCATCTCAGTCTGTAAAATGAAGATTTAATTGATTGGTTGGTTGATGGATTTTAATGGCATATCAACTTGTCTGGGGTTATTTTATGCCTAAAAGTTAGAGAATAATATATGTTGTATGTCTGTTTACGTTGTATGTCCTTAATGTAGCGTAATTATTATGGTCTACGGAGAATTTGGGGATTGAAAAGAAAACAGTAATCAGATTTCTGGAGAAAGAGAAGAAAAAGGAATAAGAACAAAAAGAGGTTAAAGTTTGGAAATGTAAACATTCAACAGGTGCCAGCCATTAACCAACCAATGACCCCAGAATTAATTTAAAAATAAAAACGGAAGTCCCAGGTTTTCTGCCGAGGGTGGAAACAGATGTGTCCTTTCCCCCACTCCTGGAACCACAAACAGAAGAAGAGAAAAATCAGTCTTTTTTATGGGGGTCTTGGTCAGAGGCAGACATGGGTTTCTTGGAATCCCATGGTGATGTGTCTAGGCTAGCAACGAACAGTGCACATGAACATGATTTACGATAGAACAGCTTGACCTTTCCCTCTCTCTCTCTTTCCTTCTCTCTGAAAAAGAACCCACGAGCCTAGAAAGAAATAAACAACCCCTTTTTGACTATACTATGTTGTTTCTCTGAGCTAACAACAGCTAATACTACTAACAACTACTACTTTAACTCGACCTTGGCCCCTATGCAACAGTTAATGGTTTTAATGATATGTTAGCAGCATCGGGGATTATGTTGAGAGATTATTTTTATATGGTATTGATCATGTTTATGTTGTTCTATGAGGAAGTGTTTAACAGTGCAGGCTGTTTGATATGTTTCATATTGTGGTTGTTGTTCTTGTTTGGGTATAAAGGATTCATATTAATTCAGCCAATCATAGGAGAGCAATCATCTTCAGTTTGTTCAGATTTCAATGTCATTTAAAGACACTAGCAAGAATATGCAACCCCCCTGGGCATAAGCATTTAAGTTTTAATGTACTGAAATATATTTAAGTAGAAAGACTAATAAAATTAAATAAGAATGCATATAAAAAATTACACTTATTTTAATTATATTTTAATTGGTTTCTTTATAAAATCATTCATAGAATTCATTTCAATATATTGGAGAATAAAACAATAATGTTAGAGATCAATAACACCAAGTAATTATTTATTAAACTCAGTTCTGTCAAAACCAGTATGCAAATTAACCACACCATATATTATGTAAACCTTTATTTCTTAGTTATATATAAGACATATTATATGCACACAAATAACATGAATGTTTTGAGGTAAATCTAACTCAGATTTTCATAGAGACATCATTAATAAATAAGATTTATTCTATGCATTAATGATTTTGACTATGACTATAAATTAAATAATCATTGATAAACTTACACAATTCCTGAGGGTATTGTGACATAAGCAGTTACATAGTTTTCATTACAGATACAAAATCTCGATTATAATAAGATGAGACAAAAATACAACATGAAACATTCTTTTTGTGGAAAGGAAGCAATATTATCTGGAAAAATGTGGAAGATGGTAAAAAAATAAAAATACTTACGAAATCGTAGAAGAGCATTGAGAATTATCATGCATAATTGTACGTTGAAGAGTATTTGTAAAGTGAGTGAGACTAAATACTCGTATAATGTGGGATAGGGTGTAATGATGTACCGTTGACGAAATGAATGAGAAGTTGATGAGTCTGTGCCATTTAACAGTCTCGGTTGAAGCTGAAGATGAAACACCCAAAATGTTCCATCATTGCCAGATCTTATCCAAGAAGGAATTTCTAAAAGTAGAATAATACCATTCCTTTGACGGTATTGATACGTCAAAAAAGTCAGTAAAGAGAAAGACATGTATGTTTGCACCACATCTTGATCCATTTCATTAAAGCTTTCTAGATCCTAAAATGGTGGTTATTGGTATTTTCAAGTATCTGTGATTTACTGCAATCTACAAATTAGAAATAAAGAAAGTTGTCATCGAGGGTTGAATGAATAAACCAAAAAAAATATTACAGTGGAACCTCAGTTCTTGAACATAATTCGTTCCAAAATTATTTTTGAGAACTGATTTGTTTGAAAACTGAAACAATATTTTCCAAAAGTAACAGTGTAAATTGTAGGTACCACCAAAATACGTCACGTAATCAGTTTAGGCCATATTGAAGGAAGAAACGTAAATATTTTTTAATTTATTAAAAAAAAAAAAATCTCACAAAAAAGAAATAACGAACATAAAGAGTTGTTACAAAGAAAAACAGTTAATTCAAAGATCGAATTATCTGATTGGGGAAAAATTACTCACCGTTATCTTGAAAAATAAGTAAAACAGTTCTTTTTTTTTTTACAACAGAGCCAATTTCTTTATTGATATTTTTTAGCAGAATTCTGTATTCATGGTTCTTTTACTAAAAGGCTCTCACATCGAAACTTATAAAAATCTTCTGATATAATTATTCAGACTCTTATCTTTATAGAAAAAAAGTAAAAATCGTTTTTTGTCTGTTCATTTGTTCATATTTCATAAAATAAAATAGGGGGGGGGGGCTGTAAAAAAATTCCTCTAATATATTTTAGGAAAAAACTATTTCAGACATATTTTACATCAAAAGGTAAGTAATTATGGAATTTTCGGGAAAATTTGACCATTAATTGATTCTTCAAAGAATAAAAAAAAAAGCCTCTAGTCATAACTTGTTTTTGACTACGTTAGATTTCAATTGACTTAACGGTGCAAAAATGTAAACATTGCTTTTCGTTCATAATTTTCATTATTTCCGTGAGCTGGAAATTAAAAAAAAAACATCATCAGGAGTTCTCTTAATGATTTTTCTTTTGAATGAACAAAATTTTCAAGATAATATTAACCTTTAAGCAAGTTTAATTGTGTTAAATATGGGGGGGGGGGCGTACATTTCACAGGGAAAATTGGTGGTACTTAGTAAATTGGATTTATGCATTCTTGATTTCCTCTCCCCCTTTCCGGTAGTATCACTGCTGCCTTTCTTAGGATCCATGAATAAGGGTTAAAGTAGTCATAAAATAGGCCCCCCCCCCCCAAAAAAACAAATAAAAAATCGGCACCACAAAAAAAAACAAATAAAAAATACCCCCCCCCAAAAAAAAAAAAAACAAATAAAAAATCTTCCCAAAATAATATTGTAGGGACTGGCAAACGGAGCCTAAAATTCGTTTTTGACAAAATGACTTTAGCCCCCCTACAGAAAATAATTTACCAAAAATCAGGAAACTATCGGATTTTAATGAAATTTTCAGTGTTTATGTATCAATGAATGATCTTTATAATGCATTATTTATTTTATTTCAAAACTTTCTAATTTTTTTCAGGTCACTTAATTTTGACCCCCCTTATGTTGGGGGCGTAAAATGTTTTGCGAGTTGGTCATTTTCGATACTAATTACAGTATAAATAAAGAGATAAAAGACCGAAATTATGAATAGAAACAAAACAAATTTTTTTACGGTGGCTTTTCTATGAGAAAATAAGTACCGAAAATCGAAAAATAAAATGTAAAAAATAATAAATAATTAATTTTTTGGAGATTTCTTTTTTACTCATTTCGATAATTATTTAATTGCTATTATTTTATAAAAGAAAAAATTATACATCGATGTTTTTTCTGCTTAAAAAGGGAGGGGGTACATTTTCAATCGAGTTTTTCTTCAAAACTTATTACTTTTGGCGCCTAAAATAAGGTTTGCATTAAGTAGATATTTATTTTTAGAATCTAAAAATATAACATTTTAAACTTAACATCAGCATTTTCATATTTTAAATGAATTTAATATATTAATTTTTCATAGCAAAAATACTAAATTAAAGTTTTGAAATAAAATAACAGATGCATTATAAAATTCATTAATTATTAAATCAATACTGACAATTTCATTAAAATCGGATAATTACCTGATTTTTGGTAAATTTTTTTGCAAATGCGAATGTTACAGTAAAATTGTAAACAAGCACTTAAAAACATCGAAAACGAGGCTGACTGGCTGATATCGTCGTAATTGACAAAAACAAATACTTTTAAATCTATTAAAAATAAACTGCATATGTAATGATATTTTTCTTTTTTTAATGATGGTTATAGTGTTACTTCTTATCGATTTAGACAAAGTTTGACCTTAAATAATAGATTTAATTATTTCTAATTCGCTTTTAAAACTCCTAGCAGACGAAATTAATGCCACTCCCTATGTTTTTGTGTTTTTTTTTTTTTAATCCTCTTTCGCATATGAAAAAAAAAAAAAAGCAACAAAAAAAATCTAAAATAAAAAATACACATGTAAAATAAAATGAATCAATAAAAAATACACATCTAAATAAAAATAACCAACAAAAATACACATCTAAAATAAAAAATAAAATAACCATATTGAATATGGTTATTTTATTTTTTATTTTAGATCAGGTCAACACATAATAAAACACTGGCATATTCTGTTTTATTATGTGTTGACCTGATCAATGACCCGAAAAAAAAACTTTCTTTCACTTTGGAAATCACGTGACCCACTTCAGCAATCGGTCGAGGAGGAAGGGATTTCCCCCAAACAACCAATTTGCCTAAAAATAAAAACCTTCTTTTCTTAGGGATTCCTTCTTAACACAAACGAGCACCAATCATAGTTGACCTATTTAAAAATCTGGACCCAGTTCAACAACACGTGGGTTAAGGGCGCTTGTTGTAGAGCAATTATTTCATGCTTTTGTTTTCTTTTTTTAAAAACATAAATAAATATCTTCGTTGAAAATTCAATTAGTTTTACTTTTTTCGTTTTATTTTTATAGAGAATTTTGAAACCTCTGTCAATCTCTAAAAAATTTAGAGATGAATGAAGCAATCATTCCGAATGGCATTCCAGATATAATTTAAAATAATAATATTAATAATACTACTAATAATGAAATTATTGCATACAGTGCTCAGGTGTACCACAACTCATCAAAGCCTCATGTATAGAATAATGTACTAATGTCAGAAAAATGAATAGCGCACAGTCATACATTAATTTTGACGACGATTTGCAAGTTTAACCTGAGAGTAGTCACAGGGTCAAACGAATGTATGAGTACACAAAGGGGACACAGTCTCATCCACTCAGACTTTTTTCTTTTTCTATTTTTTTTCTTTTTTCACATAAAGATGGATTTTAATAGACACAAATTTCGATCTTGACAGAACAAAATTACAACTTATAATACCAATTGTCATAAATTAAAACTCTTAAAAAAAAAATTTGCAAAACAAATGTAAGACAAAATTATTTTAGTAACAAGTAACAAATCCATGGAATAAACTACCATCATCATAGTGAATGCCCCTATCTCTGAACTCTTTTAAGGCAAAGTTGGATGAATTGTGGAAAATATAAATAAGATGAATGTTTTAAATATAAGGAACAGGTGATAGGTCTCAGACCTAATATACTAGATGAAAAGATATTATTATAAACTTAATTTAAAAGAAAAGAAATAAATATATATTTTTTTTTTACAAATAATATTAATAGATAATTGAAAAAGCTGTGAAATATGAGGGTGAGAGTGATACCTATTGTAGTTGGTGCATTTGGAACTGTCCCTAAAAGTTTAGAAAACAGACTGGAGGAATTGGAAATTAGAAGAAGAATTGAGACCATCCAGAAAACAGCATTGTTGACATCGGCTAGAATACTCTGAAGAGTCCTGGAGACTTGTTGTCATTTAGACTCCATTGAAAGACCATCAGCTTACGTTGGTGTGAAAAACTAACAGGGAGTGAAATAATAATAATAATAATAATAATAATAATAATAATAATAATAATAATAATAATAATAATTTCATTTCATCAAACGTAATCATGCCTGCCTACAAAATAACAAAAAAAAAAACAACAACAACAACAACAAATAAATAAAAAAAATTAGCAAGATTCATCACCACTATTGATTCAATTATTCATCCGAGGAGAAAATTTTTTTTTTTTTTAAATTGCAAAATTGAAATATTTACCCACCAAAAATCTAAATGGTAAAGAAAATTGGTTTGGTCGGAGAATATATAAAAATGTATAAAGATGAAGAAAACCAAGGAAGTTGGGGCGATTGTTAAACCGCGTCCGCGTCGGCCATACAAGTTGGACTGGAAAACTGAGAAAGTAACACAACAAAGAAAGAGGAAACTTCTTTCCCATCTGAACTCGTTATATTAGTTAGTAAAAATAAAAATAATAATAAAATTAAATAAAGAAAAAGACAGAAACTTACTTTTATTTCGGTATATTTTGTTTGTATACCACGGGAATTTCCTCAACTGGATATTCTGGATAAGTTCGTGCCGTGTTACCCCGAAAATAAGACATGGAATTTTCACTCCGAAATATAACACTAGGGCTTATTTTCGGTGGATGACTTATTCATATATCATATATGACCTGATGTGATTTTATTTTCAGGGAAACATGTTCGGCCAGGCGCCTTTGTAGACTTCAGTTTTTTTTATCGACCAAGGTTTGGTTGAAAAAAAAAAAAGAAGCCATGTCATGTCAGAAAGGCTATTTTAAAATTACCTGACCGACGTGAGGGAAATCCAGATACTAAAGTTCATATGTGGGTTAAGAGCGCTTTTATGAGGAGAAAGGATATCTCTTTTGTTCCTTTCTCCTCTACCACCTCCCGTGGTCATTTATCAGTTCAGCCGTGTCAGGGAGGCTATAGAATATGTCGACTACTGAGGGGGTAAAATCTCACTCTGGTTCTTGAAATCTTAAGAGTGTTGAGTACCCGTTCATTACTCCCTGATCAATTCTGACCCGGTGATGTAGCATATGATAGGATCCCATCTATGGGTCAAATAGATCTGGGTACAAATGTAGAATAGCGCGCAAGAGATGGTATCATTAGAATCACATTTTTCGTATAAACAGTAGGTATCACCATTAACGGGTCACGTGATCAGTTTAGGCCATATTGAATAAAAGAAAGTAAATATTTTTGTACTTTTTTTTTAATCTCGCAAAAAAAAAGTAACGATCATAAAGAGTTGTTACAAAGAAAAACAGTTAATTCAAAGATCAAATTATCCGATTGGGAAAAATAATCACCGTTATATTAAAAATAAATAAAACAGTCCGTTTTACTTGCAAAAGGGTGATTTTTCTGTAGAAACCGGACCGCAAATTTACATTATTATCTCTCTTTGACAATTATACATTTAAATGTATGGGTGGCTGTATTCGACATAATTGTTTTCTTGCGCATATTCAATAACCGAGTATTGGTTTTCAACGATTTTTGAAAGATTTTTTTTATGGTAGTTTCAGAATAACTCTGGAATATTTTTTTAGTTGAACTTATAGTGTAACTGAAGCAAAGACAATAAGTATTTTACTAATTGTAATTTATAGGTACCACCAATTTTAATTACTAGTAAAATTTACTATTGAAATTTATTATTAAAATTTCACTGTGAAAGTAACTTTTTTTCCAATTATGCCGGCTGTTTGGGTAATTTTAAAATCGAAAACAAAATGAAATGAATGAAAATTTTAATATTTTTTTTAAGAGAAAAACTGATAAAATAATGAAGAAGTGCTTACTTTTATTTCAAATACGTCGAAGTTGTTGAAAATGATTTTTTTAAAAAACCAAACAATATTTAGTAGACTGGAACCCGTCTCGTCTCATTTGTAGTTCCGAGGAAAAACAAATATTGTCAGTTTTGCTCTTCCGTATATTATAAGAATCAAACATTACTATTCAACAATAAAACTTACAAATTCTCTTAAAAATATTAATATATCATGGATCGGAGAAATTTTTAGTTCACCTGAATTCAAAAATTCAGTGTTTATATTTAAATATTAAATTCGATTTGTATACACAAAAAAAGATTTTTAAACATTAAAAAACAAAAAAACTAATCATTTAAGCACACAAAAGATTTCAAATCTCTTAAAAATTAATTTCTTTAAAAACATTTTTTTCTTGGCAATTTAATAGAATATAGTACATATCAATTAAAAAAGAAAAAAAAAGTTTAAATAATAATATTATGATATTTTTAGCACTTTTTATTTCAGAATTTATGATTTTTTTTCTACAAAAACTACCGCCTTGAATTTTATACAAATTTATTGATATAATTATTCAGACTCTTATCTTTATTGAAAAAAAAAAGGAAAAAAATCGTTATTTTCCTGTTCATTATTTTCATATCTCATAAAATAAAATAAGGGGGGGGGGTCCCTAATATATTTTAGGAAAAAACTATTTCAGACATATTTACATCCAAAGGTTATGGAAATTTTCGTGAAAATCGGACCATTAATTGATTTTTCATAGAATTTTTTAAAAATCCTCTTGTCATAACTTGTTTTTGGCTACGTTAAATTTCAGTTGATTTAACGGTGCAAAAATGAAAACATTATTTTTCAATCATAATTTTCATTATTTCCGTATTTGTATTTGTGTGTGCATCCCACCAAAAACATACAAGGAATGCAATTCTCTAACCTAAAACAAAAATAGAATCCAATCTAGCTTAAATGGATTTTTTTACAATGCCTAACCTTGTATGTGTATGCCTTATCAATTTGGTCTCATCAATTTATTCTTGCTCATCTGTCAACTGGCACACAGACAAAATATAATAAACATTGTATATTACATGGAGCCTATATATCTATTATTGTACTAAAGCTGAGCGAATCAATTTTTATGTCCTAAAGGCTTTTTACTGTTTAGTTTAATGACATGAAAATTATACTAAATTATTCCTTAGTTCTAGCATTGAGTTATGTTTGAAAAAAAAAAACTCCAGAAAACATTTTAATTGTTTCTAATCAGTCGTAATTTTCAATTAAGTCAAAAACTGACTCGTCTCTCACTTTATATCTGTCTATCACTTTCTCCCTCTCTATGTATATCTTGATTACCTCCTCATTAGAATGTTAGTTTCTCATTGAGAGAGAGAGAGAGAGAGAGAGAGAGAGAGAGAGAGAGAGAGAGAGAGAGAGAGAGATTGGAGTGTGCGAAACGTATTAGTATGACAAATTTCATAAGCAGCGAGCCAGTAGTTTCAACAACTTGACTCTCAATGAATTCAAATTTCCCTTTCTTAGAAATATTACAAAATGATTTTAATTCTTCGATCGTATTTATTTATTTAAAAAAAAAATTCAATTCGTTTTGCAATCTCACTTTTCCTTAATTCCAATTGAAAATTAAATAAAACCTTGTTAATTTCCAACAACCTGGACTTGAATTTTCATTCAGTGCTCTGTATTTTATTTGTATAATATTTCTTTTAATGTCCCCTGTAATTTGCCTACTTAAGCGCCGGGTTCTTGACATTACTGTAAACTATCCTAGTCTCATGCCTGTACTTTTGTATATCTTGTACCATTCATCTGTCTACATGTACTTTGTTTTACTCATGTACTTTGTATCTCGTCATATCCATGTGCTGTAAATGTTAACCTTCGTCGGAGTTTTGTATATCAAGTATATAACCTTGAACCATTCTTACACCCCCATATCCTCAAATCTTACCCTTTCAGTTTAGAAAACAAAGAAAAGTCGTATGGAGCTCGGTTTAATGAGTATGAAAGGTGCTGCTCTTGCACAATCTTGTGTTTCACCAAAAACTGCTGATGAAAATGTATTGAGAATTGGCATTTACTTGTTTAGATATTAAGACATGTATATAGGTGTCAAGACATAACCACTTTATCATCTATATATTTCCCAGGATTTGAACTCAGGTCGACGACTCCATTTCCTACGACTCTAACCATTACACCACCCCACATATTATATAAGTTGATCAGCTATTCCTATATTTTTATTAAAATTTTCAATTTTAAAATTATGGAAATTTTAGCTTCAGTCTTGGAACATTTTTTTATCCTACCTCATATTTAGCTGCTTTTACTTGACTATAATGAAATGCTCTTAGTGTTCGATTTGTGTACAAAAAATTGTGCCCTGTATTAAATTTTGGTGCTTTCAATAAATTTTGAAAATTTCAGATAAATAAGTTCTATAATAAAATTACAGAGTGATTGTAAAGTAACTCCCTATTTTAAAATCTTATAGTTTATTTCTGAATCCTTATTTCTACAAAAAATGAACATGAAAAGAGCACAAATATCATGGAGTTTTATTTAAAATTCTATATGGACACCAGCATTCACCTGCCGACTCTCAAGCCGCTCAGGATCGCATCTACTTATCTTCCCAGGAACTATGGTGGAATGGCAAAATGAATTCTCATATTCGTCCTTCAAGTTCTTCCAAAGTCGTTGGTTTCGTAGACTAGACTTGCTCCTTCGACCAACCCCAAAGAAAAAGTCGCAAGGTACTAAATCAGAACTTCTGGCTGGTCATTCAGACGGACCACATCTACCCATCCATCCCCCATGAAAATGGTGATTCAGCCATTCATGAACAACAATAGGAAAATGTAGAATAGCACCATCTAGCAATAAAAATCAAGTCTTCAATATTCTCCCAACTATTGACAACTGGCCAAATTTCATCTTGCAGCATGGTGAGATACATTTTGGCATTTATTTAAAATAAGGAATTACTTTTCAATCACCCTGTATGTTGAGACAAACAATTATATTGTTCTCCTTCTGGTCATTGTTTCATAAATTGCCTTGCTGGCGGGGTTTAGAATATGCTGACTGTATTCTTTGCAGAGGGGGTAAGACCATTGTTACATACACAAATATAGATATCTCCCGATTCACTAACTCAGCAATTCAATTCGCGCACACACCGCAATAAAGTGATATACTCGCCAACAAAATAAGATATAAGTTGCTGACGCTAAACGGAAGTTTACTCAATGGTAGCCTAAAACGAAGTGACCAAATTAACACGATTCTACGCATAGGCCCAGATGAACTTCCGTTTGGAAAACAAGAATTCCTAAACAATAAAGAAAATAAATTTGTAAATAAAATTCACATTTTCATCCAATCCGAACGATTCGCGGGTGAAATGAAAATGATTTCAGTTGATCCGATTTTGGGTCGCGACATCCTATATAAAGTCGGCTTTGAAAAGCCGACAAGTCAGAGGTATCCAGGCGTCAGCGTCGAATACATCAACGGGGGCCGACCTCGCAAACAAAACCTACATCACAAGCGGCGGACTTACTTCTATCCCCTAACCCCTACTCTGACCGACCGGCAAGTTAAAGGGGCGAACTTCCTACAACAAGACTACGCCAACTGATACAAGACACCAACCCGCTATCGGCTACTAAAAACACAAGACGCTGCCCACCTAACCAACACCTAACCACTACCACTGGTTCATCTGCCCACTTCTCCACCTACACTACAACTGATTCGGCCACCGGACATTTCACTGACTTTATTATTCACGTTACAACTATCACCAAATATCCTTTAAATTCATTTCTATCTTTTCCTCGCTTTCCATGTTCCTTTTTCCAATACAATTTTGAAACTTAAAATCTGTGTTTGTTTTTCCTCGTCACCATACACTTGCTACTAACCCTGTTTATAACACAATCTAAGAGGGAGTGTCCTGGCAATGGTACTAAAGTGCATATGTTTCTATTAAATTATTTGGGGCATAATTCATTGTTAAAAAAGTTAATTGAGAAAGATTTATTGAAAAATACGAAAAATATTTTTATTTTTATGAAAAACGGCTTTTATTTTCTTTCGAAAAAAATAGATTGGAAATTTTTTTTAATAATGTAAAATCAGAAAACATCGAATCTTGTCAAAAATTAAAAAGAAAAACTATATTTCTATATTAAATTTGATAGTTTTAGAGATTTAAACAAAATTATTTAAGAATTCAACTGAAAAACAAGCCCCCCTTCCACCCCCTAAAAAAGTAGATCAAAAGAGCGTACGAGGCTGGCACCTGCTGCTAATTTGAAGGGTGCATTTCTCAATTTAAAAAGGTTGAAAATTTCGATAATGCGTTTTACGTTTAAAGAACAATTCCAAGTTATGTACCATTTTTACTTCAAAAATTATTATCTATCTCCTCTCTTACCAAAAATGTAAAATTCCTTTCCATCCGCCGAAAAATCTACACTATATGGGAGTGTCAATGCGCGAATCAAAAACTAACGAAAAAATTCTTAACCTTTTTATTTATAATTCCATATATCGAAAATGTTATTAAAATCGTATTATTAGTTAACTTTTTGAAGAATTTCATGTGATCCCTCATGTGATTGACAGTGCGTGAAAAGAAGCAGAAATTTACGTGATTTGAAGTTTGTTTTAATATTTAAATTTCGAAAATTAAAAAAAAAAATAAACTTTCAATTTACAAAGCTCAAAAATCTACTTAAAATTCATCGAGGGAGGGGAAATATAAAATGATTGTTTGATTTCTAAGCAAAATGTAAATAAGATTCGTGCACAATGTGTAGTATTTAAAAGTTGGAATTAAAAAAAAAAAAAAAAAAGAAAAAAAAAGCTACTTGAAATTGAATGTCATGTTTTAAAATCAAGTTTTAAAAAATTACTTTAATTATAAATTTTAAAATCTATAGAATAAAAGGGGGAAACAAATAAAATGATTGTTAGTAAAAATTTATATAAAAATATTGAATTAAATTGTTTTATTTCTAAATAAATATTAATGAAATAAACTTCTTCTTAAACGAAACGTAAATAAAGAGATTTTGTTTTCATGAATAAAGAAAAAATATCCGTAGAACCAAAAATTTACATGATTTAAATTTTTTTTATTTTTTTTTTTTTATCTTATTTAATTTAAACATTCAATTTTAATATTAAGCAAAAAATATTACGTTTTAAAAATTAGAATAATTATTTTATTTCTAAGTAAATGTAAATAAGCTTTTTTTTTCTCTCTATCAAAAAGAGATTTTCTGGCGTACCAGCTAAGAAATGTGCGCATCCCCACATAGTTCGCCGTACCGAATCGAATAAGCGTACAACCGTACCAAAAAAAGTACAACCGGTGCGATATTTTAAAGTAAATTCTAATATTCAGGGAAGGGCGATAACTCTAAATGAAGATTTCCCATAAGTCATCGCGATTAAAGTAACATGGCGGGCTCAAACGATGATGCCACGTCGTCGGGCACGTTAGAGTCAGCTGATAAACTGACTGATATTGAAAAAATGAGGGAAGCTCTGGAAAAACTTTGCTACGATGAGGTAAACAAAGTTCGATGCATATATTTACTGGAAGCGCGTTACACTATTATTATTATAAAGCATATCGCACAAGGAACAAATTGCAATTGCATTAATTTATTTAATAAACAAAAACAAATGGATCATCTGAACGTTAAACTAAAACTAGTAAATAATTGTAGTCTAATGGTTTAATTTTTATTTATTTAGAAATTATTATGCATTTTCATGTTGTCATTGTATAGAGAATACAATTTACATTATTTTTGTTATTTGGTTGTTTTGAGGTAATTGAGGTGATTATTATTTTTGCAAGCGTCAAATCATGAAGTTTTGTTGACTTGTTTTATTTCACTTTTCAACCCTTTTTATTTTTTAATCGGTTTGTGTTCTTAGTATTTTTCTTGAAAGGACACGGTACCGTAGTACTGTAAAAATAATCAAAATATTTGAAAAGATGTCCCCACTAAAAAAAGCATTCGATGTGCAGTGCAAATGTCAAAATAAACATTTTTTTTTTCTGTAAAAACAAATATTGATCCTGGATGCAAAACTTATTTTTTTCTTTGAAAGAAGATATTATTTTTAGATCAATAATTGTATGTTTCGTTTTAGAAAGTTTTTAATTATAAACTTATTAATTAGGGGCGGACTGATCAGATGTTCTGGCCCATTTCGACCCTACCATCCCTTACATACGTACAATTTTAATAAGACATTTGTTTCTAAAGCTGAAAAGCTCCACGTTTAAAAAGAAATATTTTCAGTGCGAAAAGAATACCGAACAACCTATTTGGCGGAATCAATAGGGACCTCCAATTTGCCGTGTCAAATTACCCCACCCCATATTTAACACAGTTAAACTTAAATAAAGGACCATTTAAAAAAAAAACTGATGATTTAAAAAAATGTTTTCATCTTACGGAAATACTGAAAATTATGAACGAAAACAATGTTTACATTTTCACACAATCAATTGAAATTTAACGTAGCCAAAAACAAGTTATGACTACCGGTTTTTAAAAAAATTATATTTTTACGGAAATTTCGGTAATTACTTACCTTTTAATGAAATTATGTTTGAAATAGGTTTTTCCTAAAATATATTGGGGGAAATATTTTTTTACGAAGTCTCCCTCCCCTCTATTTTATTTTATGAAATCTGAAAAAATGAACCCATAACAAACGATTTTTAATTTTTTTCTATAAAGATAAGAATCTGAATAATTATATCAGAAGATTTTTATAAGTTTCTATACGTTTTTTTTAAAAATTTTTTAAAAAGAATCATGAATACAGAGCTAAAATGTCAATATTATGACATTCTTTAGCAGAATTCAGTCGTGAGCAGATTTGTATATCCTCATCAGGGAAATATATATAAGAACAACCCACTATCTTGTCAAGATTAACAGTGTAGGTTATCTGGTGGTGCAAGGTAGGCAGCTTAGGTCCTAGATCAAATTCTGAAAATCTTGTATAATGTTTATAATGAAAATTAATTTCTCTCTTAGAACTGCTAAACATATTGATACAAGATTTAAGAAAGGTATAGAAGCAACCATTATCTTCAAACAATAAAATTGAAGATGTATTGACAAATAATGATACTACATCAGGTTATGTATTACTTTTTACAAGTAATGAGAGAAATCACCTCTCATTACTTCTGTACAACACAGAAAGGTATAATTTGGGGAGTAGTAGGCATACAAATGTCTTGGATAGTCATTCATATAAAAAGATTGGGCTACTTTTCTATGTCAGGGTTTGTTGATGAGAAGGAAATGAATAAATTTTTATGAAAATTGATTATACCATTTTTTGCAAATTAGTTTTGATCAATTGCTAGTTATTCCAAAGTCAACATATATTTAAGTATAAAGAAAAATACTTTTGTAATGTTAATAATCCTAAACTTTTATAGGCTATATTTTAAAGTTTAATGTTCTATGTTGTAGATGGATTTTAAAAAGTTTTAAATTTTACTTTTTATGGGCATTTTCTAAGCAGTTTCATAATTCAAAGACAAAGTTTAATGTTGTAGATGGATTTAAAAAAAGTTTTAAATTTTACTTGCAGGAAATTGTGAATGCAGAATTGACTGGTTTACTAGATCATCAGAGTTTATTAGAAAATAAAATGATGGGATTGCATAAAATGCTGTAAGTAATTTTTCTCATTTTCAACATATTTAAAACAATTTTTTTTTTTTTTAGTTATGCAATTCAAATTCAAATTATCTTGATTTACCATCTGATGAGACAAAATTTTGGGGAGCTATATTAAATCAACTTAGATTTATAAAGGCCCCAATTTTGGTCGAAATAAATTTATTATGGAATAATGGTGTTGAGTTTTTCCTTCCTTTCAAAGATAAATATTGCTCTGTATATAATCTAAAAAGTTTATTATACATTGAGCTCTTTTTAGTGATTTAAAGATTCACTGTATTTATACATACTGGATCATACAATAATAATACAGTATATCTTAGAAATCACATATAGAATCATCCCTTACTACCAAGTTTTGGATACCTCTCATCTATATATATATATATATATATATATATATATATATATATAATTTTACCATCATAAAAGTACAAACCGAATGATTTTTTTGTAAAAAATCATTCTTTTTAAAACAAAGATACTAAAATTTTAGTATTTCTTGTAGAATGTTATACTATTAAAGCAAATATTATTAAACAAATGAATTCTACAGCAATGGAACTCTGTAACCAAAAATAAAACTATGAAATATATAGTGTACTTATTCTTGGATTGCTATGTATTCATTTAGCAATCCCAGCATATTCGCTGATTTTGGTGGACATTGACAAATTCCAACCTTAATCGGTTTAAATCATAATTTCTTGCATATTTCTGATCCAAACTTAAAAGCATTTATATGGTTGGAAAGAAAATGAAATAATCTTTCTAAATATGTAATTTATATGTATTTTTAGCCATTGAATTATTTTTTTACGGTGAGTTAAAACAGTATTTTGCTTCGAACAGCCAAAAATGCATAATATGAATTTTTTTCTGAGACTAAATTTCACATGATAATTTTTTCGTAAAATCAAACTGGCTAATCTTGTTTTTTTCTTTTCCAATCTTTGGAAGTGAAAATATGATAGACAAAAGTTGACAGATTTTTTCAAAAAGTATAAGATCAGCAAAAAAAAAAAAAGAAAAAAAGCACTATATCACTAATAGAAGACAGTCTCAGAATTATTTTCATATTAAATGTGTGAAATATTAATGTCAGGGTTTTTCGTCATACTTTCACTTTTGAAAAACAAAAATTAAAATTACGAGAAATGTAAACAAAACTCAGCACAAGCTGGACCAGCTATGTTTAAAAATATATATAAATAGGTATTCTATTTTGATAAAACTTTGCATTCTTATGTAAAATTGTATGTTCTTTATGATTCTGCACTCAAATTTTATGTATCGCTATGCTGTAACCCATTATTTAGAGAATAAGAGATACAGATAGCAGCATTTTTTTTTGTTTTTTCTTTTCAAAGTTTACTACAAGATTATTCAAAATTTTAATTTTAATACAGCATATATACACATATATAGTATTAATTTAAATAAATTACATCACTTTGGACTTAAAAATACATTTTTAAATACCTATGTTGAATTACATACAAGAAATAGAATAACTCTTTATATGATTTTATTTAACAAAGCCTGTCCTGCGTGTACAGCTTTGTTTACATGTTAGTTTTTTTTCCAAAATTGAAAGTTTGAAAAAAAAACCTGGCGGTATACAATCATTAAAATTTCACACTTTATATATGAAAATAATTCTGAAACTATCTTCTATTAATTATATAGTGCTCATATCTTATATTTTTTGAAGAAATCTCCATCAAATTTAGTGTGTTGTGGTTTTGCTTCCAAAGCTCGGAAAAGAAAAAAACAAATTTCTGCTTGTAGTTAAAAGTGTCTCCTAATTAAGTATAAAATTTCAAGAATATTGATAAAGATTAGCCACTTGGATTTTACAAAAAAAAATGTAACTCTTAAAATTCAGCACCGGAAATAGTTTGTATAACGCATTTTCGGCTCTTCAAAGAAAAAATACCATTTTAACCCGCTGTAAAAATTAATTCAATGCATTAAAATACATACAAATTACATATATAGAAAGATTATTTTCTTTTAATAGAATATAGAAATATGTGAGAAATTTTGATTTAAACCGAATAAGGTGCAAATTTATTCCGAGATTCCGAACTGAACGGCTTAGACTGCGATTTTGTTCACTAAAATTAAACTAAACTGCTGGTATCACTTATAATAGAAAACAGGCAGCGAACAATATATTATTAGCAGCAGGAGCTGGTATATGGACAGTTCCACAAATTGGTTGATTTTGGTTTAATTAATTAAATATATCCCTTAATCAGTAAAAATTAATAACCAAATTTGGCGTGTTTCTTAGTTAGAAGGAAATTAATGTGTATGCAAGATTTCAAATCTGAGTGACCTCCCATTTTGGAATTATACATCAACACATATATACCAAACTTTCTTTTATATATATAGATGTGTATATATATATATATGTGTGTATTTTTGTTAATTTCTTTGATTGCAGTCCCAATCTTCAAATTCTTGAATCTGATTCCAAACAATTATCAAGCATGATTGCTTTTACTTCCACATTGGCTGAAAATGTAAGCAGCAAAGTGCGTCAATTGGATCTTGCTAAAGTAAGTCAGAATAATTTACAAACATAAATATTTTGTTATTCATTAATGTTGTTGCTTTTCCTTCATGAATAAATAATATCTATCAGAATCAGGGGAAATAGTACAGGGCATTATTATGTTCTTGTGTCGGTTGAAAATGGTCTTGATGCCAGGAATGAACAGCAGACTTGTTGGTCACAAAAAACATTGGTGTTTATTCTTATTGTCACTTATATATAGATATATAGATATATACATTTATATTATTGTCATACACACACACACACACACACACACACATATATATATATATATATATATATATATATATATATATATATATGCACCCATCACTATTGATGGGTGCAACCTGGAAGCTATGGAGAGCTTCAAGCTTCGGGTTCACCATCTTCAACTCAGTCTCCATTGATACTGAAGTCAACAGCAGAATCGTAAAAGCAGCAGCAGTCATGTCCAAACTGAGCCAGAGAGTCTGGAACAATGCCAGCCTCATTAACAAAATCAAACTGTGCATCTATCAAGGCTGCATTCTCTCAGTACACTCCTCTACAGTAGCAAAGCATGGACAACATACTCAAGCCATGAGAGGAAATTTGACAATTTCCACCTCAGGTGCCAAGATGCCTCCTGTACATCCACTGACAGGATAAAGTGCCCAACACAGACATTCTGGATTGCGCCAACATGAACAGCATGTTCGCCATTCACTGCGAGAGGTGCCTACGCTCGCTTGGTCATGTTAGCAGTATGGAAAATGTCTGCATCCCCAAAGACCAATTAGTAAAAGTCTCCCAATCAGTAGGTAGACCATGCCTAAGATATTTACAGGAGAGACATAAGGACCTGTAATATATATATATATATATCATGTACCTGCTTGGTTACGTCATTTTAGGAACTCCCCCCCCCTTCCCTTTAGAGATACTATGTACTTTTTACAATATCACATTTTTTTCTTAGGGGATTCCCTCCTTTTTTCTGCATATATATATATATATATATATATATATTATTGTATTTTATATATAACTTGATTGTTAATTTTTTAAAATGATCTATCCTTGAAATTTGTAACTATCAAACAATATTTTTCCTGAAATAAAAAAACATTTTTTTTTATTATTCTTTCATTTCTCTTACTTTAAATCTTATATTTTGCAATGTCCTGACTATATTTAATTTTGGCAAGAATATTTCAAGTTTCTTTAAAAGATTATAAATGGACTTTATTTATTGTCATTAAATAACATCAAATTTATTCCATTCAGTAGAAACATTAATAGATCGATGTGTTGAAAGTGATTGTAGATTACATTTTAGAAAATGTGCACACATGTAAATTAAACACCTTTAAAATTATAATTATTCTGTACCTTTTGTTTCAACTTTTAATTATTTTTGAAGTAAAATATATAAATTGTGGCATTTGACAGCTATATTTCAGAAATATATCCATATTAGGCCTGGAGTTTTTTTTTTTTTCAGTATTATGAAAATAAGACACAGCAATTATTTTAATGAAAATAATATGTAGATTTCTTTTTTTTTCACTTAAAAGAGAAATTACAAATGTTTTAATGATGTATTATAATCATATTTCCTTTTGCTAATAAATTACTTTAATATATTTTCCTGTCTATATTATTTTTATTTAATAACCCATATATCAGCCTCCATAATATTTTTACATTTTTTACATTAATTTTTCAGAGCCGTGTGACTTGCTCTATTCAACGTGTTGAAGATGTATTAGATCTCAAGTTTTGTACTGATGGAGTACAGTCTGCTCTTCAGAGTGAAGATTATGAAAAGGTTTATTATTTTGGCTGTTTCTAGTAGATTTAATTTCTTCAAACTTGGCTATTTTTTATAATTTTAACATCATTCTTTTTTTTTAAGTCTATTCTTTCCTTTTTCTTTTTCTTGTTAAAAAAAAGAGTTCAAAGGAGTGATGAATTAAAAGCTAAATATTTTTTTATTAATTATAATAAATTTAACTTTTAAAATAAAAAGAATCTGGGGATGCAAATAATGGAAAAATAATGTTTCCATTATTTTGTCCAACCCTTGTAAGTCTAGTGTCTATTGGTGAGTTAACAAAACAGCCACCAATAGCACCAACCCAAACTCAAACTATGATAGCACACAGAGAGAAAATCACACAGTATCGCCGTTCCTGCTTTCACAAAAGGTGTGTGTCCACAGGTTTGAGTTCTGGCCCGTTTTTTGAAAAATAAGCTACAGAGTCCCAACAACATCACACCCCTAAACTGCATCACTCTCAGCGTAGACAAACAAGACACACACACACTACTGAGGTCATAGCTCTGAACACAGTGTGCAAACAAACTTTTAAATTAGCAACATCTAACGTCAGAACACTAAAAACGATAAGCCAACTAGCCGAGTTAATGGCGTCTGCGGTTGATACAACATAATATGCATACAAAAGCATAGATTTGATCATAGCGAATTAGAATTAAAATATCACAAAACTGGTAATAGTTGGACATTTGTGTTGGCATCTGCATGGAAAAACTCCACTAATGCCACGATAGCAGGTGTAGGAATGCTTCTCAGATCTCTAGCACTAAAATCACTAAACAGCATAGAAAAAAATCCAACCGAGAATCATGTGTGCTATGTTTAACTTGAAGCCCTGCATGACAGTTGTCTCATGTTACAGCTCCACAAATGTCAGCGTGGAAACAGACATTGCAAAAGTTTTACGATGAGCTATCTTCCCTATGCAGACAGATTCCCAAACACAATGTCCTGATCATTGGGAGTAACATGAATGCACAGATAGGCAAAATGAGAACAATAGATACTGTTTATGCAACACTCCAAATAGGAATGGTGAACTCCTAGCTAAGTTCTCACTTGAGAACAGGCTTGTATGCTTAAACACCGAATTCCAAAAATGAAAGGGAAAACTATGGACCTACACCTACCCAAATAACATAAAAGCACAACTAGATTACATCCTAATAAATAAAAAGTGGATAAACAGTGCGATGAACTGTGAAGCATACTCCTTTTTTGGAGTCTACTCTGCAGACTTGTAAAAGATTACAAAGATTACAGTTTTTGTGGTGTTTTTAAAAAATTTTTTAACTAAAATTTAATTAATGATTACTGCAAACATAATTCATATGACCAAGGGCTTAAAATTGATACATGGACATTTTTTATATGAAAACCTTAATATATCTCTATAAAGACTTGTTTGTAACAATTATTTACCCCCATTCTTTTTGTTTACAGGCAGCTGGTCATATTCACCGTTTCTTGAGTTTGGATGAAAATGTTTTGAGAATGGCAAGTGATGCCAGTGAGGGTAAGCTTTATACATTATCTACATAGAGAGAAAGAGAGATTAATAAATATATAATAATTCTACCAGGAGTGGACCCAGCGCCAGTGTAACCTGCTAAAGGTGCAACAGACCATATGACCTTTAGGCACCCTTTTGCGATCTTAATTCATAGGGACTTTTTTTTCATTTACACCGTCAAAATCAGGTTGTTTGTTAGGGGTTAGGGTTAGGGATTAGTTTTATAATTAAAAAAAAAACTCTAAAAATAATCTGTTAACAATTAACCGGATTTTGAAGGTGTAACTGGAAAAAATGTCCTTATGAATCGAGATCGCAAAAGGGGTGCCTAAAGATCATATGGTCCCAAGCTCCTTACAGACAACACAACCTTCTGCAGCAGAAACTTCAGAGCTTTCGCACATGAGTAGGGAATTAACCTGTGATTCCTTTGTGCATACACCCCAGCTGGGAATGACATAACAGAGAGATATCACCACATGGTGAAACAAATTGCAGCCAGGATGCATTGTCCCAGTATAATGTTACACCTAAAGATGATGTATCATCCTCCACGTGTAAGTTAGGGTGAAGGTGGTTGATGCAGTGACAACGTCCTCAGGTCTCAGGCAGGGCTTTTACAAGGTTAGAGATTATGTGTGGGTCAAGGCTCTACTGAGTTGCTGTACAACAAAGTTTAGCAGGGGTCAAGTGACCGACATAATCAACCCACAGTTCTTCTGGTGGATGGGATGCCCTGCTATATAAAGTATCTGTCCACACCATAGTGTCATCATGTCAGCACAATATCTTCTGAGAGCGAGGGGGGGGGAGTCTGAGATACAGAGTCAAACATTTCAACCGAGAAGGGAGCGGAAGCAGAACCTCTGTCCCTGCCTTTGCGAAGAAGCACTCGATGAAAGCAACCCCCGTGCTATTGATTTTACATTGCTGTGTTATTGTTGCAAAAATGATTACTAGAACCAATCATTATCTGTGCACAATTACCTCAAAATTTCCCTTGGTAAATCAAATACTGATATCTGTAAATTGATCCCGTAATCACTCTTGCAACAATAACACAGAAGTCCCCAATGTGAAATCAATAGCATGCTCCAAGTTGTCTTGCCTCTTTCCCTGTCAACTGGTGTTTTATGCACAGCTTGATCTCAAAAATATTTGCATATGCGCAAATACATTCTTAGCAGTTCTCCTAGTTCAGAGATCATGTTTCTTCAAATTACAGTGCTAAGGTAGCCATACTTTTCTTGCATGCAATACATGTGTGCGCCTGCTTTGAGCTCAGAGGTACATCATTTCTTTTACTACACTTCCCCCTTGATCTCATGATCACAAAGGTGGCAGCTTGGCTGTGGTTGCTTTCGTCGAGTGCTTGAACAGTACGTGAACTTGAAAATATCAAGTTAGGCAGAACACGCAGATGCTACACTGATCCTAGGCAGATTGTTAAGGAGGAGTGACAGTTTTATCCTGGGTAGAAGTGCCAATCCATATGGAAGTAATCCCAAACTTTTTATGAGTACTATGCTAGACAGCGAGGGAGTCTATCCCCTTTTCACTAGTGCTAGACCAAGTGGAGTGCCACACCTATCGTCAGCTTGTCACTTTACCGCACAGATCCTTGTGCTACTCATACGCTGAGTTGGCGAGAGCCAGTATCGATCCAGGAACCTTGCGATCCCTAGGCAAGTGCTCTACTGACTGTTAAACTTTTAAGGTTTTGTATGCATTTGTTTTTTTAGATTTTTTAATATTTGTTCATCTGTCATAAATGGTCTTTATGCAAATCATTCAGCTTTCATTTAAAATGTGATGAATGAAATTCTTGTTTCTAAGATATTTTTTTATTTGAAAAGATTAATTGAATACCAAGTGTATTTAAAACAACCTTTATCAATTCACAATTTTTATCAACAATCTGGAAATTGATTATTTTGTTCATCTTGTCCAGTTAGATTATCAGCTTCAGCCATTTTTGTTGTTATATATTTTAATGATTAATTTTCTTTCTTGATTTTTCAGGTAGTACATTGGACACTTCATTTAAAATGTTGCATGAAGCTGAAGAGAAATTGAAAACAATTGTCAGGAACAAATTTGATTCATCTGTTCATTCTGGTGATGTTGCATCAGTAGAACGGTTCTTTAAGATTTTTCCTTTACTTGGTTTACATGATGAAGGTCTTACAAAATTTGGCAAATATTTGGCAGCACAGGTGAGTCATAATCCACAAAAAAATATATATATATATTGCCCAAGGAATTAAAAAATGCTATCAAAAAATTTTTTGTCATGGATACATGCCACATTGGGATATTGATCTTGCTATAAAAAAATCATAAATCATCAATAACTTAAAATTGGTTAACTTTTGATAGCATGTTTGGATTCCTTGGGCAAAAATGCTTTTATAAACCAATTTTTAGGAGTAGGGAAGCTCTAGAACTCATTTTACAGACAAAAATAGATTACAAAAGTCCTCATTTTTTTGCGACCCTACTCAAATTTGTCGAGCTAAAAATTGACATAACTCCACCAATTTTTGGAATTGGAATCTTAAATTTTGGCGATTGCCTAACTTTAACATAATTCACATTTGGAAAAAAATTCAAAAAAATCGAAAGGGTTGGGTGACATGGCCTGGATGATTTAACATGGAATTACCCCCCAAAGGAACTTTGTTTGGGGAAGTGCTTTCTTATTAGTTTTATGAACTCTGCTAATATTTGTTTTTACATTTTTTATCTTGATTCTTAATTTTGTTACTTTGATTTTACAACTTTAAATAATTGGCATAGATCAGAAATAAAGAAGTATCATTTGTCAAGATTTGAAATTCCATAATATGGACTTGTAAGCTCATTTAACACAGATGATAAGTTTATTACAAATATCTTATTTTATTGTACACTCATAGTTTTTTTAATAATCTTTTTTTCTTTTTTATTTCAGTTATCCGAGCCAGTTGGTAAAACACTGACAGAAAATCTAAAAATTTCAGATGATGACAAAAGATCGAAAATACTTTTTGCAGATGTTATTACAATGATGTTTGAAAGGATTGCACGAATTGTTGAAACACATCAACCACTTGTAGAAACATATTATGGTGAGTTCTAAAGTTATCTACCATCCTTAGTAGCCCTGTCAACTGGAGCTGTAAAATACGCTGACTCTGCACCTCTGCAGAAGAGTAAGATCCCCCCCCTAATGGGGCCACCTGTTGGCCATTGATAGCAAACCCATGATGCTTAAGAACGGAATCCTAGTGTTTGAGCAGTCCATGACCTGCAAGATTCCACTTTGGCCCTTACTTGGACTAGATGGGCGGTCAGAGAGGCCCTCTCCAATTAATCGGCTAGTCACATCAAGCCCAGCACCTATATTATTGTCCTGACCATATTGCTCTTATGTCAAATCCCCAATCCTTTTTATCATATATATATTTACCAACCCCTCCGCACGAGCAGGATGTGACACAAGGTCAATTTCTTAAGTGGAGTTTAACAGGTTTTGAATTCAGAGTTTTCCTTCTCTAGACCGGTTGCCTAACCAAGATAAAAGAGCCCAGTCTGCCCTACTATTTACCCATAGCTGGAGGGAGAGTAGGATTCATACCTTTCCCAAGGGTATTAGCGTTTTTATCATATATGTGCTAGAATAGAAGGTGGTGGGCTGAGGGTCTTAGTGTCTAGAATATGATGTTAAACTGCATCTAGTGGTGAAGTTTCAATTCTGGAGCTCTGGGGAATGTGGAGTACCACTTCATTGCCATTACTCCCAAATCTAATCTGACCCAGAGTGGTAGTACTTGTTAATGTCCCATCTATGGGTTAAATAGATATTTTAAAAAATGAGTTTTTAAAAAAATTTTGAATACCCAACAAGAATGAATAAAACAAAAATTAAATAAGATAATCCAAGAGTTGATATGCTGTAAAATCCAACCAACCAACCAACCGTTTATATAATTTACTTCCATGCATTGATGAAAAAATTGTAACACTGAGGTTTGCTGTAACTAGTTTCACTAAAAATACACTTGTATTATCCATAATTTGAAATATGTAGTTTCTAAACTTCTGGTCTGTTTAATAATTGAGTGCAAATTATGAGTATAGGATAGGATCACTTGAAACCATATAATTGTATACAAATTATAAGTATTAGATAAAAATACTTGAAATTATATAATTATGCAAATTATTCATGTTAAGAAGACTTGTTTGAGGATATCACGTTTACACATAATTATTGGATTAGTTACTTAAAACTATATAATTGCCACCCTTCACCACTGCAGAGGGGTAAGACCCTCCAATCAGTAAACTTTTGATTGTAGAACCCCTCAACATCAAGAACAAATCACACAACAAAAAAAAATGAGTAAACAAATATTAAACAAGATTATACAAACTAACAAAAAAATATAAATCCCAAGGATCAAAACACTAAAACCGAAATCCTAAATAAATCCAAGAGTTTAGAAAGAATGGATATTGAAACTGACAGCATAATTGCAAACCTCAAATTAGTGTATATATATATATATATATATATATATATATATATATATATATATATAAAATACATCTATGTCTGAAATAAAGCATACATTTGTGAAGCAAAATTGTCTACTAACTTTTGTTTCACACACTAACAATTCACTTAATAACAAAAATATATACCAACAAACTATTTGCTTACAAATCATATATGCAAAAAACAAGATTTAGCATTAAATAACCCACAAGTGTTGATATGCCATTAAACAAAATAGCCGATCAACCAATCATATAGTTGTTTGCAAATTATTAGTATTGGATCGGAATATTTGAAACCATTAATTGTATATGAATTATTAGTATTAGAAAGAGAAACTTAAAATTATATAATTGTGAAAAATTTATTTGTATTAAAACTAGTTACATGAATCTATAAGTATTTACACATGTTTAAACCATATAATTGCACAAAAATACTGACTTCAACAAGGGTTGACATGTTATAAAACCAAGCAAATTGTTCAATTTTAACAAATTAGTGTAGGAATATCAACTCTTTATCAACTATTATCTTTTCAGGTCCTGGAAAGTTAGATATTATGCTGATACTTTTGCAGAAAGAATGTGATAGACAATCAAGATTAACTATAAAAGAATTCAAAAAACGTAGAGATTTTGATTACAAGGTAAGGAAACATTTTTTTTTTTTTTTTTTAATGATTTATATTAAAGTTATTTTCTTGGTGAAAATTCTGATGAATTGTTTAATTTCCATTTTTAAATTTTATTGCAGTCTTGCTTTATAAATGTCTATATTTTATTTCTACTTTGTTCATTTAAATAACTTTTATGATAATTTTGTGTAGAGAATGAATGATCATTGTTTGGATCAGAAAATTTGAAAATCAAGAAAAGCCCAACTTCTGAACAGACTCTTTAGTTATATAATAGAAACACTACTTTTTTTTTTAATTAGTCCATTGATTTTCAACTGGATGCCTTATCACATTTCTTGGGGGTCATATGAAATAAATAGGATATTGGAGAGCCACACAAGTAGCTGTAATTCATATGTAAGTATATATATATATATATATATATATATATATATATATATATGTATTAATTTTTTTCTAATAATAGTTATAAGGTAAATTATAAATGTCAGGAGGATGGACAAATGCCACATCTCCAAAGACTTACTATATGGTGAATTAGTAGAAGGCACTTTATTGAAACTAATTATTTTTCACATATATTCAATTTCAAGAAATGCAATTCTGTCATAAGCTGTATATAGTAATTAAGAATAATTAAAAAAGAATTAATCCATAATTTACATGAATCAGAGATCTATTTAATTCTAAAATTCTGAAATAGGGTTAGGGTTAGCAGTTATTATTATAACCTTATAATATGCTTTTTTATGGTAGGCCACATACTGTAAGAGAGACATGATTTCATGGGCCACATACTGTAAAAGAGAGACATGATTTCATGGGCACATACTGTAAAGAGACATGATTTATGGCAAATACTGAGAGACATGATTTCATGGGCCACATACTGTAAGAGAGATATGATTTCATGGGATGATTCATGGGCCACATACTGTAAGAGAGACATGATTTCATGGGCCACATACTGTAAGAGAGACATGATTTCATGGGCCACATACTGTAAGAGAGACATGATTTCATGGCCACATACTATAATGGTACTCTTGAAATGATAATCAAGAATAGTTTAGTTAATATCTATTATTTAATAACTCCTTGAAAACCATGTTTGAAGAATAAGCAAGGATTTCAACTTGTTAACATCTGATAACCTAACTGAATTTTAAGAATATATTCCCCAAAATTAACCTTTGTATTTGATGTCTCCTCATTGATTCCTTCATTTTAAAAATTTTTTCTTGCAGATTCAACAAGTCCAACAGAGTATGTTATTCTCAAAATCCACTTCAGAAAAGTATGTTCTTTTCATAAAAATTCACCCAAAACAATTTTCATTTTTAGAAATTTATTCTTTTGTACTTTTTAAAATTTTATCTACAGGGGTGTTCCAAAAGTAATGCCTCATATTTATTTCCATGGAAACTACAACAGATACAGGGAGAACCATAAAATTATTAGATAGACCAAGATGCAAAAAACAAAACACCATTTTCCACATATTCACCATGATTGACTCTGCATTTTTTAAGCAGCAACACTTGTTAAAATCTACACTTACAGAGGTGATCCACTTTTTCACAGTATTAATGTTGGCATCATCGTCTGGAAAATGTCTTTATAATCCATGTTTCCTCAGGCTGATTTGGAGGTGCTGATGAGGACTCTCTTCATTTTATAGATTGCAAAAAGTGTTGAAAATTGCTGTTGCCACTGCTTAAAAGCATTTACTCCCTGTCTAATTGTGCTCTCATCTGCTGTTTGGTCACTGCAAAGGTTCAGTAAATGTCAATGAATGTAAGTCTTTTTGTATGTAGGAATTTAATGACACACCTCTACTATCATGGCATATGTCATTTTGCCATTCAACTGCTATCTGTAAAAGGAAAAAAAAGGATTGATTATTGACAGGAAGGTTCAACCTCTACTGCTATACTACCAGCATCTGCTTTTCATGTTATGGACCAACAAAAGATATAAGGCATTACTCTAATGTGCACAGGACACAGGCTTTAGTTCATAGTTACATCTGTTATAGTTTCTATGGAAATAAATAAGAGGCTAACTTCCAAAGTCTCCCCATTTTTTATTATTATGCCTTTGAAGTATTAAAAGAGACTTGTATATTAGAATATTCTTTTAATGGTAATAAAACCATCTTTATAGGGATTCTAAATCTTTTCTATTTTATGCATATACAATTTGTTAAATTCTTTGATTAACTATTGACTGGAATTTTCTTTCAATTCACATACATTTTTTTCTTAAATTTTAGCAGGATTTTTATAATTTATAGTTTTTTGACTACTGTGTAAATTCATAAAAAAATGTGAAAATTATTAACCTTATGAACTCCAGTATCAATGAAAAAAAATCTATTTTTGTTCATTAAAAATTCTCTACAAATGAAAAGAGAATACAATGATCGATCAAAAAGTATCAAGACTAAAGTTTAAAGATGTTTGCACAACTGAACAATTTATTTAATAAATGAGTTGTCCAGACGAATAAGTAACAATTTAAAAAAAAAATTGTTTCTCTACTTTAAATGAAATGATTTTGGTGAGACATTGGATTGCCGCCCCCCCCCCCCCCCCCACAACCTAACAGCTTTATATGATTTTTGTTCTTGTTTCCTAATTGAAAATTCATCTCAACAGTAAGATTTGAGCCCATGGAGGACTTTAAAAGATATAAAATGGCACAGCTTCATATTATATCAAAATTAGAATTTCAGATTTACTTTGAGTAATGGAAAACTTTCTGGAATAAGTGTGTTGAATGCCAAGGCAACTATTTTGATGAAAATTAATGTTTCATTCATTGTTCAGTTCTCTCTTGATAAAATACTGCTTCAGTTTTGATACCTTTTGAACACATCTTATAAATTTATTTATTTTGTTTTTTAAATCCACAAAGTGGACTAATATATATACTTATGCTTATATATCTTTTTTTATTGTCATTATTCTTAGATTAGACTGCAAAGAATTGGATGTCCTGCTTTCAGAATTAGTTTTATTGAATACTCGTGCAGAACTTTATTTACGGTTTATGAAAAAAAGAGCTTTGGTAAGTATAAATAATATATAAATAACATTTGACTATTTTATTTTTGTTTATTTCTACTTGAATTTTACATTTTGAATGAATATTTAATTGCTGACTCCATTACAAATGAATGAAATTTCTTAAAATTTAGGGAAACAAAGAATTTAGGTTGGACCAAATAGACTAATTTGGTTATAGTTATTGCTTTTTTTTTTAATTAGATACTTAGATATTAATTATAAATTTCTTCAAAATGTTTTTGCTGGTTTGTGTATATATTGTTATATAACAGGTACAATAGTATAAAGCACCTAATTTAAACGTAAAACTCAACCACTAATCACCTTAATTAAATAAATCACTTTTACAAGACCAGAGTGTTATTTTATTTTTGATTCATAAATTTTTCAAATGTTATTTCATTATTCTATATCCAAATATTTTGTATTCTAGAATGATGTTGTAGTTGCATATCCAGATAATGAAGAAAAAGCAGGTAAATATCAATTAAATTCATTTTTCTTTGGACATTGAAGCATTGATGATGAAGTATAGCTCAAATCTTTAGTTATTTGGTTATATCTTGCTTGACACCATCTTTGTTTTACTGCCTTGTTCTACCTGACTCCACTCTCATAACATGAAGCCCTTTCACTGGGAAAATTTTCTACCTGACACACTCTATTCAATTAGATCCTAACTCTGTACTACAATGAATACAACCCCTCAAGTATAGTAGCAAATCTACACGGGACTTTAATTTCCTCTTGGGCTAAACTGGGGCCTATATACGTCAGAAATCACACCAAGTCAAGTAAATATGACCCTCCGGTAACCCTCCGCTACCCTTCTGGAAATCAATCCTCACTATGCCCATGTACATCTACTATCTGGCATTGAAACTACTGCCAATGTGCAAGATATAGCTCCCAAATCTACCAACGAAGACACTTATACCAATGACAGTACTGCAAACCTATCTAAACGGTTTATCAGTCTCATCATTTTACTCTTTACTTTTCAATTCATGCCTTATGATAATACTAGTTTTAAGTTATTCTTTAAAGCTTATGTGGTCAAGATGCATGAAAGGTGGGGCTCTGTGGTGTAAGATGTAACTTCTAAACTACTTTCTAACTATTTTAAAGCATAAAAAGAAATAATTATAACTTCTTAACTCTACTGTCTCATTTTTTTTTGTTTGTTTAGACGTAATAAAGGTCTGTGTTATGCCTGCATTGATTGCTCCAATAAAAGGTGGAAGGATAAATTTTGGATGAGTTTCAAATTCATAATGCCTTATTGAGGTCAAAGGTCTCATTTAGGTATTCCACAGATACTTTGCTTAAAATTCACCCTAAGGCAGTTTTCAGCTTGTCATTTTAATTTTTGATAAAATCAAATTATCAACCATAAAAATTTTAACCTTTTAGATGATTGAAGACATAATAAAAAAAATTAACAGGAAGTTAGATTCCTCATTATATGATTTTTTTTTTAAATCTTTATTTTTATTGTACATATCAGTTTTTTTTTTATCACCATTACTCTGATAAATGCCATTTGTTAGTAAATATAATACACATTGAAAAGTTAATAAATAGTATAGAAACTGTTTTGTTTTAGTTGATAGAAAGTAGACACACACACACACACAGATTTACATAATGCAAAATTATAATAAATTTATTATATTTTTTGATTAGATCATGTATTTTAGAATTATTTTACCTCTGCCAAATATATTTAATGAGATTTTCAATTATTCTTCAGAAAAATGTGCTAATATTGATCGAATATTTAATAACTGTGATCTGAATCGATTGATGCAAGAAATGATTGGGAATTATATCTTAATGGAGGAATTCTTTATGCGTGAAATGGTTTTAAAAGTAAGTCTTTAACTTGTTCTTATTGTTTTATCATTTTTGTTTTTATGATTGTCATTTTCAATAATTTATATTTACCCATTATCTTCAAACTTCATCTAATTTTAATTCTGAGAGTTAAATTAAAATTTAACATCACCTAATTTGCTTGGAAGAATACTTTTTTTTTTAATTGCCTTAACTCTTTTTTTTTATACACTGATGCACTTGGACTAGTTTCCTCATCTTAGTTGTTGTTATATTCACAACAATTAGGTTATTGTCCCATCTACAATTTTTCACATATCTGTTAACCTTCTGGGATTTTTAAGCTTAAAAATCAACATTTGTGGATTGAATAAAGGTTTCAGTGAAAAATTCCTATGTGATGAATAATTAAAGTTCCAATTACCGTCGAACTGGGAAGACAAGGCAACAAACGGTTGTAACTGAAATACAAACCCGAATGTCACAAAGTCTACTGTAGAATGACAGGATATATATAAGACTCCACAATGTCATTCAAATCAAGCAGTCAAGCAGCCTTCAAGGAATGAAATGACCCAAATCACCCAAATTCATGAATGGATCATTCTTGATTTCTGTATATACCAACTGTCTTGGACACTGCTTAAGTTGTACTTAGTTAGCTGCTGTTATTCAAACCAACAGTAGACTTACTGACTTACTGACTTCAATACTATGAGGTTACTGTTGCAATTTTAATGGACAACAAATGTTAAAAAAATGAATGAAAGATGAACTTGTAAGTAGAATGAACAATGGTTTTATTTGATACAGGGCAAAGCAAATGGCTTCTACTAAAACCAACACTTAAACTTCAAACTGTGGGACTAGATAAATTGTTTGTCTAACCATGTGTCATAGTGATATTTCTTCTTCCTTGTCTTGTTTAAGATGAGAGCAACCCTTAATCTTTATGCTGACCCTTAACAGTTACCAACTGCAACTTACATCTGAAGAAGGTTGGAATGTACAATAACTGAAACATAAATATAATACAAACAAGATGAGAACACACTTGAATAATAATGATGATCTCAGAAATTCAGATTTTTAAAAAAATGCCATTAAGCATTTCAGTTTAATTTTTGCACAGTTAAATTTTTTAGCATTTTATTTTTTTTATATTGATGAATTCATGATGTGGCAGTACTAATACAGAGCTCATTTAGGTAACTGACCTCTCCCTATGTTGTGTTTGTTTATTTGTTGTTTTTTTTAATTTGGCCACATGTTTTGATCAAAAATTGCAGAAGCAATAGGCCAGGTTGACAAAGGAAAAAGAAACAAAATGAACCTGAGAATAAAATCATATGGTTATCTTTGTCAATGTCAGTTTGTCTTAAACTAATCCTGGGTTGGCATGTGTGACAGCTTTTAAGCCTTAGCCAAGCAGACCCTAACTATGGCAATATTGATGGCAAATGAAACTTGGGTGCTGGTCAGCTCTCTACCTCACTGTGTCTAGCTGTAACTTGTTCCTAACTCTGTCTGTGACTTGCCTTGAACTGTTTCTGAACTTGAACTGCCAACCCCAACTATAGCTGACAGTGGACAGCAGAAGGACCCCAGAATGGACTGGCAGCCCTCTTTCTCTGTGTTCAATGGCCTACTGATCCTAACACTGTCCTAGACTCAAACCACTTACTCCTCCTTGATGGGGTTTAACTACTGGGCACAACCCCATGTTTTCCTCTTCAACCACCCAAGTATTAAAGACAATTGAAATGCTAAGATTCTTGTTTGTTGACAATGCTAGCACCAAAGAGTTTATAACATATTATAAAAATACCCTTTCATTTCTGTTTAATTAATACCAAGAAATCTTTCTAATATTTCATTATTTAGAAAACCTTCAGTAAACCCTACTTTTTAGATCCAGTGTGCTTTTTAGGAGTGGATACAACAGTGAAACAATATTTGCTGTTTGTTGATTGATTTTATAATTTGTTTTTATAATGATTTTATTAACCCTTAGAACTTTGAGCTTCTTCCACCCTGGACTCTCAGCTGAAAAAATGCTGAAAATGTAAAATATTGTAATCTGTTATTTAACAGACTGATTGGCTGTATTGTTAGGTGATAGTGATGTAGAAATGGGGATTCCCTGGTTGGATTCAGGTTGGTTGTTTTGTTTTATGGTATATCAATCCTTTTCAGGTCATTTAATGCCAAATTATTATTTTAATGAACAAAGGACTCAGGTTGATTTCAATACTTGGTCTTGCTTAAGTGGTTACCCAATTAAGTATTGAACAGCTTCATTGCTCTGGCATTCCACCCAACTTTATATATATATATATATATATATACTTTTAGGTAGTGACAAAAATATCAGCTGCTTGTGTTCTAAGGGTTAACTTTTTGTTTATTAAACTTGATTTATGTGATTGTTGTTTTGAATTATTTCAGGCAGTTAATATGGACACAGTTGAGGAGAATTCACTTAATTCCAGTATGGTTGATGATTCCTTTTTTATTGTTAAAAAATCTGTGAGGTAATTACATCTATCTTCTATAATTTTAGTTGCTTTGTAAATTAAAAGAAAATACAAATTTTTTATTTGGAGGATATTCATTTTGTGTGTGTGTGTGTGTGTGTATATATATATATACATAATGAACACATTGTTTGATTGTCAAGAGTTTGAATGACCATTTTAAAGAATTTCCCTTACCATTCTTCTGGGCAAAACATTTTCAAATCTTTTGACAGAAATTGTGAATTGGAAATGAATGCCTACTCCACCCTTATCTTTTTAAAATTGTTTCCTTATTATTTTAATGCAAAATTTATGTCATTGTCTAAAATAAATGTTTTTATGCTTAATCTACTACTCTAATGAAATCTTTAACAATGTAAATTTGATGATTATATAATACTAGGATAGTTCTTATCATAAATGACAAGATTATTTATGTATGGACAAATACTTAAATTTCTCTCACTCACTCTCTCTATATATATCTTTATACTCACTCTCTCTATATATCTTTATACTCACTCTCTCTATATATCTTTATACTCCCTCACTCTATATATCTGAGAATTTTTTTGTTACCGATATTTCACCAAAATGGAGTGATTGAAACTACTACTTCAACAACCGCAAGAATTACAAATACAACAACAATCAAGGAGGAAAGCATTGGGGATTTTCTATTCACACCAGACTTCATCACTGAGTCGATATCAAAATTTAAGTATGACAACCAGGATACCTTTAAATTTAAGTCATATTTTTTATGGTTTCAGGGCATCTATGAGATTGTGTGAATTGGTCAGATGAAAAAAAAGTAAGACTTTCTGGTTTCATTGTACAAAATTCTCATATCAACCTGTTGGCTGGGGCTGTAGAATACACCAACTGCACCTCTGAGGAGTATTAAGACCCCGCCCCTCTTGCCTAATGGGGCCACCTGTTGTCTGGGTGGCAACTCATATTGCCTGAGGATGGAATCATGGTGGTTGAGCAATCTGTGACTCTGGTACTAATTGGTCATATGACATGCAACACTCCACTTTAGCCCTTACTTGGGCTAGACGGGCAAATAGTGATATCCAATCCACTCAATTGGCTGGTCATGTTAAGCCCTGGCACCTTTTTATCTAAAGAGCAGTGGCTGAGGGTCCACCACCAGTTTATTAGTACACATGAAGTTTGTGAAAATTATTTCTACCAATTTAATTTATTAATATATATAAACTTAATGAAAAATCTGAAATAAAAATTATATCTACCAATTTAATTGCCTGGATGTAGTGGATGACTACAGTGATTGAACTCGCAATCTCCTCATCGTGAGTGGTGCCTCATAGTAAGATTAGTGTTGGCTGAAGTTGTTCGACTGCTGAGAAGCATAAATGCCGAGGTGGTTTCTTTCAAGGGGTAAGAATGACTGTTTTCAGCAGAGAAAGAGAGAGTCAGTTGTCTGTACCAGTCTGATGACACTGCCTGCAACGTATGACGATATGAAAACCAAAAGGATTTTTGTTTTCTTTTAAACTCCCTATATATATTTACCAACTCCTCCGCACAAGCAGGATACGACACAAGGTCGATTTCTTAAGCGGAGTTCAATAGGTTTGAATTCAGAGTTTTCCTTCTCTAGACTGGTTACCTAGCCATGGTTAAAGAACCCAGTCTGCCCTGCTATTTACCCATAGCTGGAGGGAGATTAGGATTCATACCTTTCCCAAGGGTATTAGCGCTAAGTGAAATGCAATTACCATGTCCAGGATTTGAACTCGGGGCGACGAGTCCATTTCCCATGACTTTAACCATTACACCACGCGCTTCCTTTTAAACTCCCTATAAGCTATTTCAACAACCATTTGTAGCTAATGTGTGCACTGCAACTTTTCAAAGAAATCAAATCTGTATTAATACGCTTTTGTACACAAAGGAGATTCTCCATTTCTATCAGAAATGGCCACTGCGACCTTTCAAAGAAAGTCAGAACTGGATCAACAAACCGTCATACACAAAGATTGGGCATTTGCGTAGGGTTGAAGACCGGTGAGCATTTGCATAGGGCAGGAGAGTGGTAGTATTTGTGTTTAAACCACCGTGGCGACTGAATTCCAAGCAGATGTCTGCAAAACTGCAGTAAGGACCCGTGTAACAACCATATCCCAGACAGACGTTGCTGTAAATTCAAATGAATTCCAAACAGAATCAATTTTCAACTAAACTGTTGATCAAAATTATTGGCTTGTATTTATTATCATGTTGGGTTTCTGATATAATGAATATGTAAATACCTTGGTACCCCTTAGTATAATCTCATTGGACAGTGTCATGGATAAATAGTCGACACTGTGTTGGTTCTAGCCGACGACCTACACTTACTCGATAGCCAAGTACCTTATGCCTTACAAGCTAACTTTACTCGCTAGCCGACACCTCGACCAATGGATGTACCAATTACTACTGCGATAATATACCAAATACGAACTTCAGAATATATCCCTTAACCCAGATATATCAGTTTCTCCTTCATTCTATTGGCAATTATGTATATCCTGCAGATGAAGAATGCTGTAGAAGTTCATCTAAAAACAAGTTCAATAACTCTTTAAATTTTGTCCAGTCTATGACACTAAATTGCATCCAGTGGTGAAGTTCTTGTTCTGGAGCTCTGGAAATTATGGAGTTACCTTTTTGTTAGAATTACTGCAAGATCCACACTGAACCAATTTTCCTATTTAGGGGTCAAATTGATATATTTAGAAATGATTAGTATTAGACAGGAATACCTGTGTCAAAAGTTATTTGTATTAAGAATAGTTAATTAAAACTATATGATTGTTTCCCAAAAGAAAGACTTTGTCATTAAATAATCCAATAAGGGTTAAAATGCTGTTAAATCAGCGAAACCAAATCTTTATCTTTTATATTCTACTTCAATTCAACAATAAGTTGTAATTCTTTTTCTTTCTTTATATTCTACAGAAGAGCCATTTCCAGTTCCAGTGTGGATGGTGTGTGTGCCATGTTGAACCATTGTTGCACAATATTAGAACAAAATTTTCGAGAAACACTTTATGCCAAGCTACGACCTGGTTTCCCCTCAGGTTTTGACTTGACTCAGGCTTATAACATTATGCAATCAAGTTTCCAACAAGGAAAATTAAGTTCTGATACAGAAAAAGCAAAAACAGCATTCCTAGTAAGTATTATATTTTTAAATAAATCAAAAATAATTGTTGCTCTATTTAATTCTTATTAAGAAACAAATGTTTTTGTGGTTATTTCCTATAACTCCAACCTAAAAAAAAGGGGAACCACTCTGAATTAATTTTTATCTGTTAAATAATTTACCCATTATTTTCCCATTAAACTAACCCTAACCCCTTCTTTTTTCCTAGTAGATCAATAAATAAATAAATAATTATTTATAAAATTCATTCAGAGTGGTTCCCCTTTTTTAGGTTGGAGTTATAAATAACCGTTTTTGTTCTCTATAGTTTTTTTGTATCACAATCTTTTTCTTTTTCTGTGATTGACACAAATTGTTGCATTAATTTATTGTTGATATAACATTTTATTTTATTTTTTAAAATTGATTACATCAAATCAAAATGTATTCAGAATAATATGAAAGTGTTTCATTTGAAGTGTTGCTTTAACAAGCATCAACAAAATATCTGTAGATTATTATAACTACTAACTGATCTTGTTAGCCATTACATCATAGTGTAGTACCTTACCCATAAATTTCTTATATTTTTTTTACATGTATTTCTTTGTCTCATTTGGAATTCTCTCTTTATTACAGGTGACATTGAATAATGCAGAAGTTAGCTGTGATTATATCAAATCACTTCAAAGTAGTTTAGAGGTAAGTATTTATATATTTTTAGATTAATATAAATTGAAGATTATCATGAAATAATATTTGGTTGGTATAAGGAATTTAAAAGATAATGATTGCAATATATAAAGACACTTTTTCCTCTTAAAATCTGATCCTGTGAAAGTCAGGTTTGAAGTCAAGTTTGTAATCTACAAATCTCTCTACACTATTTGGGTTCAGGACTGACTCTAGAAAATTTCTCTTAACAATATCATCTATCATACACTTATTTGCTACCTCAATATCAATGGTTCTTCCTGCTTTGTCGCTGGGGTGTTAGAATACTCCGACTGCACCTCTGCAGAAGGTAAGACTCCCCCAATGGGGCTACCTGTTGGCTGTGGGTGGTGACTCGTGATGCTTAAGGATGGAACCCAGGTGGATGAGCAGTCCATGACATGGAACACTTCACTTAGGCCCTTACTTGGGCTAGATGGGCAGTTGGAGAGGCCTCCTTCGATCAATCGGCTATTCATGTCAAGCCCTAGCACATATGATTGCCCCAACCCTATTGTCCTTATTGCAAGCACCAACCCTCCTTATCATATGGGTGCTAGAAGGCAGTGGCTGAGGGTCTTCATGTCCTGGGAATGACATTAAACTCTATCTGATGGAGAAGTTCCAGTTTTAGAGGTTATGGAAATGTGGAGCACCCCTTCATCACCATTTCTCCCTGGTCCACTGTGACCTGGAGTGGGAGTACTTGTTAGGGTCCCATCTATGGGTTAAATAGAAAAATATGTTTATTAAAAAAAAATCGAGTATCTATTAAGAATGAATTTATTTCAAAACTTTGTTGGCATTAAATGACCCACTGAGGTTGATATGCCGTAAAACAAACCAAACCAATCAATGGTTCTTCACTGAAAGAGATCATTAAAAACATATTGGCAACATTAAAGAAGGATTCCCTTTCCTGCAGAAAGCTTAAAAATGGGCAGCTGAATAAATAATGGGTAATAGTGTCCATTTTCTTAACAACTAATATATACGTAACAAATTTCCACAGTCCCATTATTGCCTATTTTGTTGTCCTCTTCAAACTTTGTATCAAGTGCAGAGAGGTAAGATTCCCACAAAAAATGATCTACATCTGAGGGTGAGGATCCAGTTTTGGAACTTAAAGGAATATGGAATGCCTTTGTTACCAGCTCCAAACTCCATTCTAACTCAGTGTGGTACTACCTGTTAGTGTCCCATCTATAGATCAAATACATCTTTTTGAAAAATATTAGTATTATATAGAATGTTTGATACCATATAACTGCAAATTATTTGTATCAAATGTTGGCATTAAATAACTCCTAAGGGGTTAATATGCCGTTAAACAAATGAACTAAATCAATCACTTTAGTATGATGCATGCCAAATTCTGGTTAGTTGGTGTTTAATGGTATATCAACCCTTGTGGGTTATTTAATACCAAATCTTGTTTATATATATATATATATATATTATATATATATATTATATATATATACTCCCCCAATGAGGCTGCCATACTACTAATCACAACAGGTATATTCCATTCTTCAGTCACGTGATATATGTTACAAACTAACACATACCAAAATATTGAGAATTTTTTGACTCACCCTTGTATTTCTCATGTATAGGTCAACTGTAATTATCTAATTTACTTAAGATATTTTGAAAAGATATTTTTCATATTTTTGTTAATCTCTTTTGTAGGATGAAGTGTCTCAATTATTCAGTCAGTGTAATGAACAAAACAAAGCAAAACTTGAGGTGAGTGACACATTCTCTTTTCATTGCATTTAAATGATTTAATCATCTCCACATAATTTATCACTTATAATTTAAATTACATATTGTAGATAATAACATATCTCATTATAGCATATGTTTATGCATACATTTGATATCAACTTATGGATAATATTTTAAATAACATTTTCAGGTTTATAAATTATGATGTACTAAAATCATCAATTTTCATTTAGACTGAAATTGGGAAATGGATATTTTTTTAGGATAATTTGTGGTTGTACCTGTTAGGGTTCAACTTAGGAGTCAAATAGAACTGACTACACAAAAAATGTAAATATGAATGTACAATGAACATGATTTCCTAACCAGTAGGCATGAAATAAACCTAGATTGGTTGTCATGCCATTAAAATCAATAGTTGTATTTGTTTTTGGTGTCACTATCTTTTACTATATTTTAAAATATCTTCTTTTTTGCAATCAGATATGGCAGGAATACTAGTAATGATTCTTCAAGAGTTCAATGTTTTCTTTAGAGTTTTATATCAATTGTTAACAATAGTATTTTTTACATTTTTTTCTTTCTTTTTTTCTACTTTTCTATTTTGTTTTAGTCTTGCTTAACTGATCTTGGAGCTGTTTCAACAAGATTCAAAGATGTTGTTGATTTTGGATTTTCTCAGCTCAGTTCTAGTGCAATCAAACCACGTATTAAACCTTTGGTTGATGCACTTTTATCCACAAATCACAATATAACTGAGGTAAGTATTACATAATGTTTTCAGTTTATAAAATAACATAATTATTTCTCTTCTAATTGAGGAATTCATATTTGGTAAAGAAATAAGAATACTCTTTAACCAGTTTTGGTTTCATCTTATTTTTGTTGCTTTTTTTAATGGGAGGCTGTAAGGTTTCAACTTGATACAGGGTCGGATTTAACGATATTAAATTGAATGCACAAGGAAAAAATTGGGTAATCCAAGGTTAACATTTTCAAAAAATATTGCTTGCAACGTCACCAGAAAAATAATGTAATTCAATGGAGAATTTAATGTGTTACAGAATTCTCTGGTAAAATCATAAAAACAAAAGTATTTGTAATGAAGAAAAGCAATAATTTATTTGGAACTGACTGGATGAACCAGATTAATTTATTGTACTTTCCAATAAGCTCATATCGTAATGAAAATAAATGTTTTGTCTTTTGATTCAAAAATATTTTTTTTAAATCCATTACCTGAAACAGTGAATAAGAAACTGGACAGGTTAGAAAAAAATGGGAGTAATTTTTAAAATAGATTATTCTGAATGGGCTTCAACATGTGTTTATGTTAAAAAGAAGAACAAAAAAATAAGGGTATGTACAGATTTCAGCTCAGAAGTGAACAATTGCTTAGAAATGTATTTGCACCCAATTCTGAACCAACAAGAAATTTTCACCCAGTTAAGCGATGGGAAGTATTTCTCCAAATTAGATCTTTCAGACACATATTTGCAAATACCTGTGGTTGATGAGTATTTTAAAACTCTTCCTATTAATATGCATCACAGGATTTACAAATTCAATAGATTAACTTTTGGGGTCAAAGTAACCCCAGGAATTTTCCAATAAGTTATGAATGGGATACTTGGAGATTATCTGGATGATATTCTAATAAAAAGTGAAACATGTGAACAATATATTGAACATATTCACAAAGTGTTTAAAAAAATCAGTGATTTTTGGTTCAAATTAAGTGAAGAAAATACTTAGGTCATATAATTGATGAAAATGGTAGAATTCCAGATCCTAGTAGATCTTCATCGATTACCTGACACGTTAAAATATTACAAGTAGTATTTTTAGGGCTTGCTAACTATTATGTCTCTCTAAAATATATGCATAATTTGTGGGTGCCACTAAACAACTTATAAAAAAAGACGTAAAATGTCACTAGACTGACGAGAAAGCTTTTGAAAAGATAAAATAAATTTTGACATCTGATTTATTTCTAGCGCATTTTGACTCCAATCAGGAAATAGTTGTCGTTAGAGATGCCAGCAACTATGAGGTTAGGGAGGTAATTTTACATAAATACAAAGATGTAACAATGAAAGCAGTAGCCCATGCGTCTCTTTCTCTGCTGAAACAAAATATTATCAAATCAAGGAGAGTTTGGCAATAATTTATGCTGTTAAAAAATTCCACAAGTATATACATGGGAGAAGTTTTACAGATGGATCATCACCCATTAATAACAATTTTTGGATTAAAAAAAGGTTTGCCAACCTACACTGCCAATAAAGTTAAATATTTCAACTCAGCTGAGAAAATATTCTTTAAAATTTATAAAAAGAATAAGGAATATTTGTAAGAAGGTGTAATTGAAAAATGTGTTGGCAGAGTATTATACATGATTAAAGGCCTGTGGTGGGTACATAAACACCACCTAAATCAATTGAAAAAAACAAAATAAACGTACTCTGACAGTAGAGATACAAGATTGGAGGAACCAATGATGGTGTTGTATGATTTGTTTGACGTACCTATACAGAAAAAAATTTACTGAAAGAATTACTAAAAGGAAAAGAAATCCAATAGAAACCCTGGATATTGATCCTAAAAGAAAGATCTATGGCTTCTAGAGAAAGTAAATTCTCAAAAGATGTTGTAAGGGTGGATATTTTCCCTACATGAAAGTTGGACTCATCAAACGAAAGACATAAAAGATATGGACTACACAAGGGTATTCATTGAGTAGCTAGTCTTGCTAACAGAGTAGCCATTACTGCTTGTTGAAGAACTGTGCATTTGATTCTATTTTTATTATATTCCCCTGTACCAAAAGCTAATAAACTTATTGTTAACCTTTACCGGATTTATTATTGTTTGATAAACTCAGTCACAACAATAATAAAGAATTTTAAAAAAATGATAAAAATATGAACAAATTAGCAAAACTACAGCAGTAGGAAACTTTTAGTTTTGATGTTATTTTTTTCATTAAATCTGTTTTTAGCAATCTGAACAAAATAATTATTTACTTTTAAAATTTGATGGATTAATGCAAGCTAATGACTCATTAAAATGTCTTTTTGTTACAGGAGGAATTTTCAAATTATGAAGCCAATGATCCATGGGTTCAAAACTTCATTATGAATTTGGATGGGATGCTTGGAAATTTTAAGGTGAATAACATTAAAATCTTTTATAAATTTGATTTCAAAACACTGAAAGTTTCATTTGAACTTAGTCATTTTACTCCTGGGAATAATAAGTAGACTTAATTTTTTAATACATATTTTGAAAGCAACACTAAAATTATTCAATAATTTTTTTTTACTATTATCTTCATCTTTATTGTTTTATCAATGGCTGATAAAATTGTGGCTGGTGTATTTTATTGTAAATTTGTTATTTGGTGCAGAGTTCTGTTAGCTTTATTACCACTGATAATCTGGTGCAAACAAAGCTTTGAACTGAATGACATATTCACTGGCTGGAGAATGAATAAACCAAAATGTGAAATAATAAATAACTGATAATTTAATAAAGATTTTTTAAAGGAGGAAAAATCATAAATCAATAACTTATTTCAATTTGGAGCATAATCTTGATCAATAAATCTTAATTGAATATTGAAATCAAAGATTATTTTGTTTGTTGTTTTAATTTCAGGCTGCCTTCACTGTAAGTAATTATGATAAGTTTGTGGGTACGATGACTAATGAAATAACTTCACAATTGGAAAAATCAGTTCTGAAAACAACTTTTAATAGGGTGAGTATTAAATCATTTTTCTGATTTCAATATATTTTGTCTGAAAGATAATTATACTGATTGACTGATATAATATAGTCGTAATATTTTTATTTCTCTATATACAAAGTAGGGTAGAAATAATAGGGTAGTCAGTGTATTATATGTTATTATTAACTCCCTATTATTTCTACCCCATCCTGTATACTTTTTCTGGTTATTTCCTATAACTCCAACATAAACAAAGGGGAACCACTCTTGACTGATAAATTATTTATTCATTGATCTACTAGGAAGAAATAAGACGGGTTAGGAGTTAGGGTTAGTTTAATGGGAAAATAAATAAATAATTTATGAGTCAAGAGTGATTCCCCTTTGTTTATGTTGGATTTAAAGGAAATAACCCTTTTTCTTATGATTTTTGTTTTTATTATTATTATATCCTGTTTCAATCTTACAAGTAGAACTAAAAATACAAGAATCAGTCTCTGATTTTTTTTAGACAAATTCTTTATTGACTATTTCCTGTTTCTAAAAATCAAAACACATTTCCATGGCCACCATTTAAGAACATGAAACAGATTGTGATTAATCAAGTTGAAGCGCAGTGTCTGTTAAAGATTTTCAACACTATTTCTATTTTGAAGGAGATAAATTTGATTTATAATCAAGTTATAATTTGATAATTTTTGTATGATTGAGATACTGAGGAAGATGAACTCTTTGCAAATTAAGGAAAATGGTACAATATGTTTAGCTAATCAATTGTTTGCCTATTTCTCTGAATTTTGAGATGAGGCACATCGGCCAATACGTTGTACAGATAACAATGAAGATGAGAACTATAGTCCAAATGATACAAATAATACTAATTATTTGCCTATTCATCAATCTCTAAAACCATTTTGCTAACCCAAGAAATATTCATTATTTATTTATTCTTTATTTTTAGCTTGGAGGTTTGCAGTTTGATAAAGAATTACGAGCATTAGCCAGTTACCTCACATCTGTAACTACATGGACAATCAGAGATAAATTTGCTCGTCTTACACAAATGGCAACAATATTAAACCTAGAACGGGTATTTAGAGATTTTTTTTACCTTTTACAATTAGTTTTACCAGTTGTTAATTGCTTTTGTTAATTTCACAGTGTTTGAAATCCCTTTTTTTTTCTTTTTTTTCTTTTGTCTTTCAATCTAAATCTGGAATCTGGAATTCTAAAACCATTTCATATTCAAAGTTAATTCTAAATTATTTTAAACTAAATAATAAAATTATATAAAAGTTATAAAGTCTCTTTGTTAACTTGGTTTTAGTAACATAATAAATTGGATTATTAATTTTGTTCATCAAGCAATTATAAAGTGTCCATTGTCAACTGGATTGTTACAACAAAATTAATTTGAAGTTATTAATTCCTTTTCCTTAAAGTGAATTCATTTCCAGTTTCATTATAAAGCTTGTGATTATCTTCCAAAGAAGAAGACTTAAAAGACTAAACCCTTCACAAATCCAAAGTGGAAGTCCATTGTAGCCAATGACTTAAGACATTCCCAAAAGTCAAGCTGATGGCAAATGTTATCCATGAATTCCTTTGGATCATGTCACTAAGAGGGAAGTTGGGGTAGACCTTGTTGTTATTGTCTCAAAAAAATATCCCTACTTATCAATCAGAGAGCTCACTTGGTATTGTTACAAATTAAAAATCTCTTCTCAATGAATGTCTCTATTATCTACTTAGGTAGATTAACAATCTATTTTTTTTTTAATGAAGAAATAAGCCTAATATAAAATTCAAATTATTTTTTCACAAAAGTAATATATAAAGAGCTTAATTTTTTCTCTAGATTACCTGTAATATAAGTATCTGTCAGTTGAACACTAAGATGTGTATATATAAAAACACATTTCATTATTAGTTCTTAATAGAATAAAACAAGACATATTTTATATAGATATTAATTGGGGCACACAGCATTGATCTTAAAAAATAATGATTAATATTTAAAGATGGTTGAATATAATTCAACATCTAAAAATAAAGGATTAACAATATTCTAGCAAAAAAGAGAAAATCTTTTAGATAAACAGTATTAACAGTTTTTCCTTTTGGAGGCAAGTACTAATGTTTTTTGAGGTTCTAAACTTAAACACTCATTCTATAGTGGTACATATAGTTTTTACTATGATTCATAGTTGGGACCCTAACAGATACTACAACTCTGGGTCAGTGTGAACCTAGGAGTAATTGCAATGAAGGAGTGACTCCACCCCCACAGAGTTTCAGAAATGGAGCCTCACCACCGAATGCACTTTAGTGTCATACCCAAGACATCTGTTTTGAGACAGTCTTACTTCTCTGCAAGGGTTGCAGTCTGTGTATTATAGCCCCACCCCCTCCAACAGGGTCCTATCATAAGTGTTCATGTTAATTTCTATGTTGTCAATTTCATTCAAGCAGTAAATTGTGCTTTTTAAGTTTATTTTGTTTTGTTCACATAAATTCTCATGTCTCTTGTTTTTAAAATTAATCTAAACTAAAAATAAAACTATTCAGACAATCAACTGTTATAATTGAGTGTTAGTATAATTTTTGTTTGTGTCTTTTTTTGTAGGTGACAGAAATACTTGATTACTGGGGTCCAAATTCTGGCCCTCTAACTTGGCGTTTAACACCAACTGAAGTTCGACAGGTTTTAGCATTGAGGTAATTATAAACTGATTTGGTTAAAAAATCTCTTGTAGGTTTTGAAGTAAATGTTCAGAGGGTTTTAATTTTATTTTCTGTCAGTGTTTGTGTGTGTGTATATACACACACACACACACACACACACACACACACACAAAGCAATTCCCTGAAGTTGGAAAAAGCAATTCGCTATTGTGTGAAACTGCAGTCGGAATATTTTAAGCCATTCGTTTTTAAAACGTATATTTAGCTCTTTTTATTGAGCACTCTTAAATCGGTTTTAATAAAATCCAGAAGTAAATATATTTGTTTGCTTCATGGATTTGCAAGTAACTGTGATATATATATATATATATATAGGTGTGTATATAGGTGTGTAAATGTGTGTGAATATATATCTTGCCTATAAAAGAAATAGTTTCAAAAATTTATTTGAAATAAACTATAAGATATCAACACTCACAATACAATTTTCTAGAGAAACACTTGAAGTTTATTTACTGCAGCTTATAGTCAACTCATTGCTGAAAATTAAATTCTCTATAAATTCATCTTCCTAATGCTCTAGCATTTCTGTAAACAAATCACATGAAGTTTTGCCCTCGTCCTTTTTTTAAGATTGGTACAACTCAATCCAATAATCTTCCCCTCTGAATTTGGCATTGTTCTGTACTAAGTTTGATGAATATGAAAATGCATAAAGGTTCCAAAAAACAAACAAAAATTCTTAAATACTATAATTGAAACAAAAGAAATTTAGAGAAATACCAGATATTAGAATTAAACTGAAACGGCTGATAATTTGAGTTTCTGATAAAAAAATTACCATTATCAACATATGATAATGGTAATTTTTATACTAGGGTATAAAGAAATCTTGGGTATAGGCCTACCCCTGAATTATGGAATTTATTTTTGAAATCCAAGGTTTCTCCTTGTCCTTTCCATTATGTTTGAATTTCAACCGTACAAAATTATCATTCATGTATAATTTGATCTTTAAACTTTCACCCCCAAAATTATTTCAAATCTCATCAAACATTTATCCCTTAATATTTGTTATGTATTTTTCCATTCTGTCATAGAAATAATGAATGTTACAATAATAAGCAACAAAAATAAGATGAAATTAAAACTAGTCAAGAAAGACAATGTAATATTTGTTTACTCATTGCTGAAAATTCAAAATGCAATTTTATATTGTGCTTAATTTGCTTGATTTTAACCATTTATTTAACATAGACTTTATTCTTTTTCTTTCAGAATTGATTTCCGAAGTGAGGATATTCGTCGACTGAAATTATAATTGTTTAATGGACAACTTCACCTTTCATGAATTATTGACATGACATACAATGTTATTTTTAAATGGGAATTATTTTGGGTAGTGCTGCTGTTAATATTTAAGGATGGATACATTTTAAGGTGAACATCAAAGGAAATAATTATCTAATATTTTAGGTTAAGTTGCCAAATCTTGACTTAAGAATTTCTCTATCTTTAAACTTAATTAAATTTGGTTTTCTTTTTGTTATGTATAAAGCAGTAAGAATATAAAGAGAATTTTAAATTACATTGAAGACAACATTATTGAAATAGTTTTAATATTATTCTTAAAATAAATCCTTTTTAAGTCCATTTATTTCTGTTTTGACACTTTGAATAGTGTAATAGTGAACTATGCTACTAAACCATTACTAATGACTATCCTGGAACTCCTATATTTATGGCCTTGTGTCATAACTTGGCTAATCTGAGTAAATAGCCATTTATTTCTATTTGGTCAACGTTTTTTCAAAATTAAAAAAAATGTTATGTTAAAAGTTTCTTTTGAAAAAACTCATTAATTATTGGTCATTAGTTTATTCATTTAAAGATTTTAATTGTGATATTTTGATAAACATCTTTATATATCTTTCTTTATGTTATAAAAATATTTTTCAAGTTGACATTTTCTCTCTAGAAAAAATTTATATTAAAGCAATTTTTTGTCTCTGATTTTCAAACTAAAATTGTAATTAATTGGTTTTATTTTTAATCATTTTTTTTTTTTCATTCAGTTTTATAAATCATCATCAGAACATTTTTCTTTGAAAATCTTTTGGCATTTTTTTTTTCTATAAACAAGTTATTCTTCTCCTTCAAATGTCTGGTGATTCTTAGGTTTATAGCCTACAGGTTGTTATTTTTATTTTTTTTTTTTTTTTTTTTTTTTGCGGGTGGGGAGTCTAGGAACTTTAATCAGAGTGAAAGTGTCACTTTTTATGCTTAAACAGCAGTAAATCTGCATAATTTTCAGACAGCAATGTTCAAAGATTGATCTGTTAATTAATACACATAGCTTAACAATTGAATAATATCATTATATCCCTATGGGATATTGTGCAATTTATAGTTGAAATAAAATTTAATGAACCATTATATTTGTAAATACACTTTGGAGGAAATAAAAATGTATCTTTTGTATTTTGTTATGTTTGGCCTTTTTTCTCAGTTATTAAATTGATACAAACTTTTTTGCAGATTTAAAAAAAAATTTAAAAACCCTGGCAATAATCCATCGATCTGTACTGTTCAAGATTGAAATATTAAGATTTTGATGAATTTTGTTGTTCAATTATTTTTTTTATGAAACAAAATTATTTTGTTCCTTAATTTTGGACACTTGATATTTGAATAAAGAATTAAATAAATCTTAGCTCTCTCTATATATAATTCCAAATAACCTGCAGATTTAAAGCACAACAGAACTGCCAGTTATCTACATTTAGTAAACATTTAAAAAAAATTGGGCTTATATTTTTTGAGATATTAAAGTTTTGATTTTTTTGTTCCTCAATTTTGATTGCTATATATATATATATATATATATATATATATATATATATATATATATATATATATATATATAACAAATTTTTGGTACAGCTGAATTTATATATAATTTTAAAAAATAAAATTCTTTATTGATTTATTGATCAGCAATTTTGAATAGTAAAAAGAAAAGGGAGTGAAAGAAAAAAAAAGGAGAAACTTAAGGGCCCTTTCGACCGGTGCTTTTTCAAAAATAACGTCCCGTAGATTGTTTAAAAGTCACACTGTATATGAATTGGGTAAAAGAGGGAGATTAAACCATACAAAATGGTGGGGCAATATGAGGGCAAAGGGGGAGAAAAAAATTTTGTTTTGTATATCATACCTTCATGTAATCCCCACTTCAGCTGTCACATCCCCAGCAAAAATTGCCAGGGAGTGTTTCAAGTGTCTTTGTCTACACAGGGACGGGCAGTAAAAAAAATGGAGACTGCCTCGAGGACATTAAGGTGGTGGCTTGTCCTAGCCCTGTATAAAACAGAAAATTGCTGATCATTGTAGTTGATTTTACAACTATTCATGCTACAGAGGTGGTCACCAATGACAGAATCTTGTGCCTGTGAAAGCCCAGATGTGGTTTGGGGATGCTTCTTATTAGGACGTGTTGGTTGATTCAGACGCTCAACCTTTGTGTTGTCCTACCAATGTAACGGGCAGCACACTAGCATTGATATTTATAAATTACAAAACTTTGTTCAAGGATTGGCAGGACGTCTTTTTGAGCGGAGCGAAATGCAGGTATGGTGGTGAAAATTGTCCGGACTTTAACTGCATTGAAACAACGTGTTATGGCTAATTTGATCTTGCTTGCCAATTTCTGACCAACAAGTCCTATCCACGGCAATTGCAAATATACAGGACACTTAGATGGACTGAACTCTTGTTATATATATATGTCCTCATTTTTATTGTTATATAAAACAGGTGATGTGCCCTCCAGCTTTTTTCAAGTGTTTCTTGTTGAACACTGGAACCTTCCTGTTGAACTCCGGAGTCTTCATGTCGTAATTGAAGCCTTCATAGAAATCCGAATCAAACTCTTTATTTAATCCATTGGGGTAGATTGTTATTATTCCATTAACCATGACTGAATACAAGTGTTAAGCTATACTAAATATTCTATGTTATTTTCGCCTGTAGTCAGAATTGAACCTTCAACCTACAGATGATTGTCACTTAGAACTGTATTAACTCAACACTTATATCTGTTGCGCCATGAGTCCAACTTGTACCCGGTCATGGTTAACAGAATGAGATCAATGTACCCCAATGGATCAAATAAAGGATTCAGTTTAAAGTTCTGTGAATGCTCTGGATTACAGCATGAAAGCTTCCATGTTTGACAAGAAACACCTGAAGAAGGCTGGAGAGCACCGGCCAAAACATGTATATAACAATAAAGATATAGGTAACAGTCTGAAAAATCTAAGTAATCCAAAATATACAATTATTATTAAAATTTTATGTTGAAAGCATGTTGGTATTGGCTCATTTCATTCAAGTGAAACTCAGTCGAGTTTTTAGTCAGTTTTATTGTATTTTATAGTTGAAATTATATATATTGTCAGTAGTGTATATTTATTTTGGTTTATTATTGGCTGTGATATAGTTTGATTTATATTTGACTATATCTAACATGTTTTTTTTTAATAAAAAGTTAATTTTTTTCTAAACTAAAGATACCAGGATCTTGATTATTTCTAATAGTGTTACATAATTGATAGGTTGTCTATTAATTATGTACAGTAAGTTTAGAATTCAAAAGTTAATTAGTAATTTGTTAAAAGAAGAGTCATGGAAAATAACCAGTAAGAATTAATGCAGAGTTTCATGATACTTTGTTAGCTGTTCTCTGATTGGTTGGTCCAGTCATGAAAATGAAAGATTTAGACTAGTCACAGGCACTATGACAAACAAACACAAAAATGGTTCTCCCAATGTGTTTTGGGAACTTGGATTTTGAAATAAAGATGTCTAAAAATATATCAAATCTTGTGTTCATTAGTAAGAACAAAAGAATGGACACAGAAATGGGCAAACTCCAAAGAAATACTCAAACCAATCCAAGAAATGCCTAAGAATAACCCAAGTCACAGATTAGAAGAAAGGGATCAGGTAACCAATAAGCACTCCAGCTGAAAGTGGTTTTTCACTGCTAACTTCGGGTTGTGTTTGTAAACAAAAGCAACAGACAATTTTTGGTGCATATTGCATAAATGAGTCCTGTCCTCCTGCCCTAAAAAATGCTAAGTGGTGCTTGCTGAAAATCCGACCCGTGCTATTTACGAACTGCTAAGCTATTTGAAGGCGTTTTTCCTGAAAAGTTAATGCAAAATAAAAGCGATATTTTACCCCCCCCTCGCTCAAGTCTTTTCTCGACAAGTAAATGTAAATATTTGAAACCCCCTTCTTTAAAATATTTTTTAGTGGTTTGAAGGCTTTTTTGAACACCTTCAAACCACTAAAAAATCTTATTTGTCGATAAAAATGCCTTCAAACTGCTAAAAAGTTATTTTAAAGAAGGGGGTTTAAAATATTTACATGTCAAGAAAAGACTGGGGGATGGTAAAATATTGCTTTCATATTGCATTAACTTTTTGAAAAAAAGGCCTTCAAACAGCTAGGTAGTTCATAAGTAGAATGGTTCCGATTTTTTCAGCAGACACCACTTAGCGTTTTTAGGGCAAGAGTCCAGGACGCATTTATGCGATATGCATCCAATATTCTTTCAGCTAGGAATCCACGTGCCTCAAAGTAGGCACGTGGATTCCTAGCTGAAAGAATATGACTGTCAATAACAATATTAGTTTATTTTCTTATTCTTCTGATTAATTAGCAAAACTTCTGATTCATTAAAGTAATACCTGGGTGCCAGAGATCTTAATTGAATTCCTATTCTGATTCAATAATAACTATTTTAATATAAAAAGAGTTTTTAATATAAAAACGTGTCTTTGGTTTGAAAATGAACATGAACAAACTTTTAAAAAATCTTACAGTGAAATTCTAATGTCAAAAAAATCGTCTGTGGCTTTCATTTACAAACAACACAACCAGAAGTTAGCGGTGAAAAGCAAAAACTGTTCTTTTCAAAACTGCTTTCAGCTGGGGTGCTTATTGGTTACCAGGTCCAAATTTTTTAATAACGTGTTTCGTTTTAAAGCCACAAGTTTTGGCGATTTTAATGTTTAAAATGTATTAAAAATATATAATATAATATTATTTTACTTTTTTTCATTATGTTACTATTTTTCAACTAAAATTAAAATTTGGCCTTAGATAATCCATTTAATTAATTCTAATTCGTTTTTTCAGTGAAAAAGAGTATCTTTTGGGTACTGCCTATTATTGTAGTGTATGTACATTAGGTACCACCAATTGTCCCTGTGAAATTTACCCCCCCCCCCATATTTAACACAATGAAACTTATATAAAAGTTAATATTATCTTGAAAATTTTTTGTACATTCAAAAAAGAAACATTAAAAAAAACTCCTGATGATTTAAAAAAAAACTTTAGCTTACGGAAATAATGAAAATTATGAACGAAAAACAATGTTTACATTTTTGCACTCTTAAATCAATTGAAATTTAACATAGCCAAAAACAAGTTATGACTAGAGACTTTTGAAAAAATTCTATGAAAATAAATTAATGGTTTGATTTTCACGAAAATTTCCATAATTGCTTACCTTTTGATGAAAATATGTCCGAAATAGTTTTTTCCTAAAATATATTAGGGAATTTTTTTTTTTTACAAGGTCCCCCACCCCATATTATTTTATGAAATATGAAAAAATGAACCGACAAAAAACGATTTTTACTTTTTTTCTATAAAGATAAGAGGGAATAGTTATATCAGAATTCTGCTAAAAAAATATCAATAAAGGAACTGATCCCTGTTGTAAAAAACGGACTGTTCTACTTATTTTTCAAGATAACGGTGAGTAATTTTTCCCCTATCGGATAATTTGATCTTTGAATTAACTGTTTTTCTTTGTAACAACTCTTTATGTTCGTTATTTATTTTTGCGAGATTTTTTTTTTTTAAAGTTCTAAAATATTTACGTTTCTTCCTTCAATATGGCCTGTGGTACCTAACATATTTGTATGTTAAACATACATCCCTACCATTGGCAAAGAAAGAATAATTTTAATGCTAAATATGCGTCTTATATGCAGGGAAATACGGTAAAGTTTTAAATATTACTAAAGCCATTTTCCCAGTGTATTATTCGAAATAAGTATCTAAGAAATGATTATCAACGTTGTTTCTGACAGGCTGATCAGATCATTTATCGTGGTTACTGCATATGAATTTGAAAATGAACAAAGGGAGATAACTACTAAAATCCGGTGTTTCGACCGACGCACCCAAAAGAAAATGTCATGTGTTTCTTTTTTTCTCGTTCTCAGTGGATTTTACTAAACAACGTTTAAGTTACTCGTCAGGATTTTTAATCGTCTGCTACAGGATCAGGTAAAGACGAGTTTCCTTATATGAAATTAATTTCTTCCAGAAGGAATTTTAACAATGAAAATTTTCTTGTGGATTCTGTTTTTAATAACAATAAATGTCCACGTGCACCTCTGCTTTTTTGTTTGTTTATAAGGTGACTTGATTCTGTTGTAATTATTGATTGTTTTTTTTTTATTATTGATTTCATTGATATTCGGACAAATTTCTTCATTAGTTTAGACATAGAAAGATTCGGGTGTTTGTAAAGTGACCGGCGATTTTTTTTAATATGAGGGACACACGATTCCCCTTACAATACGCGTTTACATCCTTTTCTTGTGACTTCAGAGACATGATGAAGAGCATGTCCTCCTCTCTTCTTAGCAATTACATTAAAACAAAACCCGAATAAGGCCAAAGAGTTCAGCAACTGAAATTTAAAAAAAAAAATAAAAATAAAAAAAACAGATTAAAAAAAAAAAAAACAAATACAAAGAAATATGTCCTAATTAGTCCAGGTTAAAAGTGCGGTAAGGCTAACTCGAACCCGAACTTTTTTCGACTTTATTTTTTCGATGCAGGTATCATTGGGGAATGAGAAGTTTTCTGTCCCGGAAAAATAAGGTCGTTCGGCTTCAGGTCATCCTTACTACTGAGCTTTTAACTTGAAGTAAATTTAATAATGTGTTACAACGTTCTATTTCCATTTTATAAAAATAATCAGCCGTTCTTATCTAAAACTTGAATTATGTTTCGCTATCATTGCATTAAAATTTAGTCCAATGTTTGACACATAGGCCTCTTTAAAATTTGATGGTCTTACTCTTTTTAAGTTAGCTACCTGCACTTTTGACTCTAGTATTTTGAAACATTAATTACATTTAAAAATGTTTGTTTAAAGTTATTTTCTTGTTTTTACTAGAAAGAAAATACCAAAAACGAAGTCAAACATATGATTTTTATTGATTATATAACCTAAAATAATGGACTCGTTTTTCTTATCTTCATACTGTTGTCATACTCCATACCTTAACTTTTATTTCGTGCCGAGGTCACCAGAGTTGTTTTCACTTAACATTAAACATCGAATCAATGCGTATTTTATTTCTTTAAGATTTTCTGAGATATACTGACTTTTTTTCTTACCAATATTAAAAAAAAAAAAAAAATTAATAAGAAAAACAAAAACAAAAAAAAACATTGAGTCTGAAAAAATACAAAGGAGGTATAAAATAATTTAACAAAAACAAAATCTAGTTTGGTCGCTATATATATTTATCAGGTTAATATATCTTTTGTACCGTCATCAACAATTAAATTTCAGTTTTCAATATCTTTTTTTTTTTAGGAGAATCAATTGTATAAATCACATTTTCCTAGCTGCACCTTTCAAAGTCGAAGCTTACTTTTTGAAAATAAAACTAAAATTTCAAGTAAAGGGGAGACTACTCTATTTGCATTGTGTAATTTGGGTATTTATTTGTTATTTGAAGCTTAAAAATCTCCCAGTCCAATTCCAAGGAGCCAATCTCATAGGCACTATTGAACTTAATATTAATTGAGTCTCTGATTCCTGGGGCGTTCCAAAAAGGAACTGGATAATTTTTGTCTTTACCAACATTAAACTAAACCTTGTCAAATTGTCTTGGTTTGTTTTGGTAAAATGAACATTTATTTTATCAGTACGGGGACATTTGTGACATGAGGTCTCTTTTTGAGTAGGTTATCCAGCATACGAGACATGGTCTCCTGGTGGGTTTTCCTGATTTCTGACTTTACTACCTAGTGTATATGGGGAGGTGTTGCTTGGATATGGATCCCTAATTTTGTAAATTATAGAAAGTAATTGATCTTGGCTTTTATTGCTTTACTTTGCATATTTCCCTATATATACCCCCCCCCCCCCAATTAAAAATCAGCTGTGATTTTTGTTGTTGTTGTAAATATGGTTGCTGTAAAAAACAATTTTGAAAATTATTTCAGTTTAGAGTTATTGTTTCATTATTTATATGATCAAGTTGTGGTGCACCTGAGAACTGTACGCAATAAATTTTATTATCAAAGAGTTAAATTGCAAATTACTAATTTGGTATTTTTTTGTTATCTATAGAGCAACCCTATTGCAATTTCAATTGTTCTGTTCTTACCTAAATGCACAAATGATAAAAGTTACCAAAAAGTTACCAAACCAAATTGGTAGACAGCTTTGTTGGCTTTAGAATACACCAACTGCACCTCTGCAAAGGGGTAAGACCCTCTGCCTCCAATGGAGCCACTTACTGGCCATGGGTGGAAACTTGTGATGCTTAAAGATGGAACCTTGGTGGCTTGTTACATAATCTATGCGATTGCATAAGATTATTGTCAATCCCCTGTATTTCTGAGAGGATGACCCTTTTCATACCATGGCCGGGTCCTTCCATGGAAAATTACAGAAGCCCGCCAAAATACGTGAAGTCACATGGGACCTTTTGAGTCCCCAGTTTGCAGTTAGACGTCAGGCAGAGCAGTTGGCCATTTTAGGTCCTGCCTAAAACTGGAACTCACGCGCGCTATGTTAGTTAGCAGATGTCTGGGCTGGGGATTGAAAATAAAGTAACATCAAAATAAATCGAAGTCTTGTGTTTATTATCTAAAAACTAACAATGACACAGGGCTTCTGATAGAGAGAAATACCTAACAGAAAACCAGACCGAAGTCCCCAAGTCAACTCCAGACGTTAGAAGATTCCAGACGAAGTCAAGATGAAGAAATACCAAAGACGATCAGAATACTAAAGACGGCCAAGAAATAGAATTAAAGAAGAGGTATGCAACATTATAATTATTTAGTGCCAGTGAAGAAGGCGCTATGCAACAGGCTGAGCAGTCTATGACATGCAACACTCCACTTTGACACTTACTTAGGCTAGATGAGTGGTAGGAGAGGCCTTCACTGATCAATCAGCTGGTCATGTCAAGATCTAGTGCTTATATGATTGTCCCAACTCTTTTTATCATATATGTGCTAGAAGGCAGTGGCTGGGGGTCTTAATGTCCTGGATTATAACGGTAAACTATCTGATGGGGAAGTTCCAATTCTGGAGCTCTGGTGAATGTGGTGTACCCCTTCATTACCATTACTCTTAGGTTGACACTGACCCAGAGTGGTAGTACACATATTAGGGTCCCATCTATGGGTTAAATAGAAAAAAATGAGTTTAAAAAATGTGTTTAAAAAAACTGAGTACCCATCAAGAATGACTAAAACAAAATGTCTTTGGCTAAAAATAACCCAACAAGGGTTGACATGCTGTAAAATCCAACCAACTAATCAACCAAATTGATAGATTCAGTTCATCAAAGTACAACTTCATTTTTAAACAGTCCAGTCTGCCTTACTATTTACCTATAGCTAGAGGGATGATAGTTGGATGCATACCTTTCCCAAGAGTATTAGTGCTATGTGAAATTTCTTCTTGTGTAGCACATTTTTGGATTGCAAAAAGGAAACAGCCTATTGATTTTCCATCTTGGTAAGTCCCAATATCTTCATGGCTAAGTGACCATAAGTAGTAGTCCTTAGTCCTCACTCACTCCATACATATAATTTCAAAACTGATAAAAGTGAATTTGAATTTGGGGGATTGTCTAACTTTAACCTAGTCTACACCTGTACAAAATTTCAGAAAAATTGAAGAGGGTGGGTGACATGGCCCTGATGATTTGACATGGAATTACCCATTATTATTATTACTACTCTATGTTTTTGATATATTGAGCACTTTTAGATTATTTACTGATGCCACTGCAATAGAGAGGTTAAAGTGGCAATTGAATTCTATATATATATATATATATATATATATATATATATATGGTTGAGAATAGAGGAAAGTGTGGATATAACACACAGTTGAATTCAGTTAATATTTTGCCACATTGTATAAAGTTTTTTCAAAACTTTATTGACATAAGTGCTTGTACATTTTGCTTTTAAAGTGAAAAGGTAAATGGGTAAGGGGTGAGAAAAAGTCAGGAGGGGGTAGGTATGTAGGGTGCTTTTATTTTTATGGGGTCAGTCAGTTGAACTAATAGATGGCACACGGAGGACAGGAGCCCCCAAAAGACCATATTAAGACAATGCTGAAGAAATGTAACATCACACCTTCAAGCATGGAAGATCTGGCCTCCAACAGACAGGGTTGGTGTGACGCCTGCCGCACAGGAGCTAAACAGCTCAATAATGAGATAAACAGGACTGCAGAGCGGTGACGTCTTCGTTGTCATGAACAACCAAATGTAGGTGGGGATTTCCTCTGCAATGTATGTGACCATATCTGCAAGTCCAGAATTGGACTAATGAGCTACCATAGGGTCCACAAATGTCATCGTCGTCTGTGACGGACTTCCAAAAGAAAGAAACTATTGTTTTGTTTTTATCAGCAAGGTGATGCTAAGCAACAGTGGCAGTTTATTTTAAAATATTTCTATAAGTAAATATTTCCATAAAACTAGGTAAACGTAATTTAGAATAAAAATTGTTCTATCTATTTTAAGCATTTTGGAATATAAATTGTTCTATTTATCTATTCTAAACATTTTAGAATATTGTCACTAGTTTCAAAGTTAATTTTATTAATAGCGGGTTTTCTAAATTTTATGTACAAAGCTTTAGGGATTCTTAATTTTTTGATATTATTGTCAGTATGAAGTATTTTTGTATTGTTAACTAAAATATTTCTATATGTTGTAGTAAGACAATCATCTTTTTTTAAATGTTGGCATATGGAGCTGGAATCTGATAGGTGTAGAGTAAGCCTCCTAGATTGTTGTGGTATAGCCAAAATGTAACTCATAATTTTTTTTATTGTCAGAGATGCATTCTCCCAATGGACATTCAAATTGATAAATAACATTGTTTTGTTTTTTCATGGTCTTGTATATATATATATATATATATATATATATATATATATATATATATAATTATATATATATGCTCTATCAATGATATTGAGTCCTCTTATAAATATAATAGATAAATATAGCAAAAAATTTGATCAATATATATATATATATATATATATATATATATATATATATATATATACACGTGTGTGTGTATGTGTGTATGAGGTAGTGTAGACAAAGTCAGCAGTGTTTAGTGACTCTCATTATTTCACATATACGATTTTCAAACCAAATCTACTTATATACATAGTTCAAATGAATATTTGTTTATATATATTCTTTATATATGAACAATATTTCTAATGTTGCATGTATGTTATATTTACATATTTTATATATATCATATTTCCAAGGGTTAAGAATTGGTATTTATTGAGGAAAGCAAATAACTTACTCAACAACAAAATCAATCAATCATTACACTATTTGATGACAACTAATGATATAATATAGACACCTGCTGCTGAAAAAAGACAACAAAAAACAATAACTATGTTGTCAACAAAAACTTTATCAGATGATGAGTCTGACTTGATGACACATCAGTACACTGTAGGAGAATATAATTTCTGGGAAATTCACATGGGAAGTCAGTGTATGAGATTTCAAATTTAAAAGTGTGAATAGCTAGGGGATCTCACTGGTCCTGTAACCTGATTTGGTCATAGGGGTGCTACTCATAGCATATCTTATGCAGGGATAACTTGGCTAAACCCATCCCTCTTCAGGTTTACAACTGGTTTGAATTCAGAGTTTGCTTCCTATTAGATCAGTTACCATACTAAGATTAAAGAGCCCAATCTGTCCTACTATTTACCCATAACTGAAAGGAGATGAGTTGGATTCATACCTTTCCTTAAGGTATTAGTGCTATATAAAATGCAAACAGTCTCATTCAGGATTTTATGGTTTTTTTTTTTGGTGGGTGTAACATTTTGTAAAAATGTAGAAGGTAAAAATGAAATGAATTAGAAAAAACAAACAAAAAACATTCAGTTGTCAGTGAACAATTTTTTGTTTAAAAAAATTAATTTGATTTATTCTTGTCATGATTTGATAATAATTGTTTTAAGTATATTTAAATTGATTTTTTTTTAAACTTCAAAATACAATCATAATTAAAGATTATGTCTTTTTTTGTTTTAATATTTTATCCCCTTGAAAAATATTTTCCAGAGCAATTTTGGATTTACTGTTTGAATCAACCTCAAATAAGTGAAATCACAGTTATAGTATTGTTAATCTCCACTCCATCCTTCATGCACTTGATTTTGGTTGTGCAAAATATTATATACTTTTGTTCAGTTGAAGTGATGGATAAGTGACATGACAAGGACTGATTAAATGGGAAGAATTAAGAACATAGAGATATGAGAACAATATTATCTGCTTATGAATTGAATAAAAGATTGATTAGAAATTTCTAGGAGGTTACTGATTATGGCAAACATTTAAAGAAGTCGAGATGACAATACAATGAGCAAAATGTTAATAACTATAACAACCAAGATGAGGACACTAATCCAAGTACTTTATGATAATAAATAATAAAGGCTTAGAAACTTATTGTTGTTGCATAATTAAAATTATATAAGGTTTAATTACCAAAGGTTGGCTTAGTCTGGCATAAGGTTGTAATAAAGAGCAATTAGTGTGAATGAAACACATCTGCAATATCTTGTAAAAATACCTTTTACAGCCCTGTATCACCTGCAGAGGGTTAAGACTCTCTCACACATACACCAAAAGGAGTGTTCAGAAGATGACAGGAAACTCCATCTGGTGGTGAGGCTCCAGTTCTGGAGCTGAGGAGTGTAGAGTCACTCCTTTGTTGCCATTACTACCAGATCCACTCTGGCAACAAAGGGGTCATACTTGTCAGGGTCCCATATATATGGGTTAAATAAATATGTTTGAAAATTATTATACTAATGATTCTCTTATCCAAAAAGAAGACTTTTTTCCTGAATACACTTGTATCTCAATTAAATATGAAAAGTAAACAGTTCTATTTTCTGTTTCTGTTATGGCATTCACTCTGGGTCAGTTAAGCCAGCTCCATCCAATAAATCTGTGGTGAATCCATGAAAGTAGTAACAAGGGAATAGAAAAATCACAATCAGTCCCCAAACGTCACATGCAATATCGGTCAGGTGAAGGAGATGCCTTTTTTCCCAAAAGATGCAGTGACAAGTACACCAAAAGCTGTTGATTAGATAGTTTGATTTTTGCTCAGAACCAATTTTGCACTTCAATTTTCCTGAAATTGTGTCCAGGTATGGAATATGTTAAAGTTAGACAATCCCCAAAATTTGAACATCCAATTCCAAAAATTGGCGGAGTTATATTGATTTTTAGCTCTCCAACTTTTGGTGGGGGTTGGCAAAAAATGGCGACTTTTCATAACCTATTTTTATCTGTAAAATAAGTTCTAGAGCTTCCCTACTCCTAAAAATTGATTTATAATAGAATTTTGACCCAAGGAATAAAAAAAATGATATCCAAAATATCTTCAATTAAACCAATTTTAAGTTAATAATTATTTCTACTTTGCAAAATTTTAACTGATATTGTAGCTTCAAAAAAAAATAGTTGGATATTTGGATTCTACAGTCCTTATTTGCCCTATATACCAAATTTCAGAAATATTGAATGCATGGAAGTATTTTTTTAAATTAAAAAAAAACACTGAGATTCTGCGACACCGCACAGCCTTAATTTAGAGGCAAAATAGGAAAATTATAACCCCCCCTCTAAAATCGGAACAGTAAAGTTTAACACAAAATAATTTGGCACACTTTCCTAATTAATGAAGGGGAACATTTGTGCCAAATTTCAAGTAATTCGGTGTCGGTGGGTGCAGATTTTACCTTTTTGCTGGTGTTTTGACATGGAATGACCCATGTTCATCTGTGTGGCTTTCAAATTGCACATAGAGTGAAGCAATGCACAATGTGTTTACGCACACCAATTACCAACCCTGGCTTGAACTACTTTGGCCACATGCCACAAACTAACCAAAATATTGCAAAACATTTGACTCACCCTAGTATCTTTTAAAAGTGTGATAATAGTTCACTTTCTGAATTGGTCATAAAATGGTGACTAATAATATTTTAGTAATTTATTGCACCTTTTTATGTTCTTTTTTGATGTCTTGACAACTTAATTGGCTTTCTTGTTTTTTAACCTGAGCCACAATCGTGTCCTTTTTTTCTAATAAATGTTCTGTTGTCTCTAAATGTTTTACAATAGTTAACATGGATAGTCTAAATTGAAAACCTTTTTTTGCCAACTTGACAAAAAGTGTTTCCCTGATAGAAAACCATTTTTCAATTCGATTTACTCATTTTATTAATGGTGTGAATTAAAAACTTGTCTACAATTTTACTTGGCTTTGTTGAGTGTCCAGATTTAAATTAAGTAAAAGTGGAAACATTTAAAAAGTAATTTCACCATCATTTGTAAAGGGTTAATGTCTTCATTCTGTGTTGGTAATTATAATGGGCAATGATGATGTCAATACTGTAGACTGCATAGGAAAATATAAACAAAAAATATATCTACTTCTTAGAAATTCACTTCTTGACAAAATTACAAAATACATTTTATTTACTAGCAAAAACATGCACTCCCATCTGGGCATAAGTATTTAAGTTTTTATGTAATGAAATATATTAAATTAGAAAGACTAACAAAATTAGATAAGAATGCATATAAAAAGATTACACTTATTTTAATTATATTTTAATTGGTTTCTATATCAAATCATTCATAGGATTTATTCTAATATGTTGGAAAATAAAATAATAATATTAGAGGTCAATAACACCAAGTAATTATTTATTAAACCCGGTTTTGTTAAAACCAGTATATAAATTAACCATACCGTATATTATGTAAACTTTTATTTCTTAGTGATATATAAGACAGCCTTACTAAGAGAACCAAACTGCGTGTCTACAAAGCATGCGTTCTCAGTGCTCTCCTCTATAGTAGCAAAGCCTGGGCCACATATTCATGCCACAAGAGGAAACTGGACAATTTCCACCTCAGATGCCTACGCTGCATTCTATGCATATGATCACAGTACAAAGTGCCCAATACAGACTGGAACAAGCAAACATGAACAGCATGCCCACCATCATCTGTGAGAGACACCTGCACTGGGTTGGTCATGTCAGGAGGATGGACAAAGGCAGCATCCCCAAAGAGCTACTGTATGGCAAATTAGTAGAAGGCACCCGACCGGTAAGGAAACCATGCCAGTATCTGTACAGAACTGATGAATTAGTTTTTGCTGGATGGCTAACACTGGTATGTCCATGTATAGGAGTTCATAGGAGAACATCACTTATGAGTTTATCCTTACTTCTCCATCAGTGCCCCACATGTCTAGCCTATCTTGCTTGGATGGTGTGAGAGAGAGGAAGTAAATGTCCATATAGGGTACTGTTATATCATAGGGTGCTCTTTACAGGATTTGTTCTAGATGGGAACAACACAATAATGCTGCATGCTGTTTTGAACAAATCCTGGAAGCAGCATCCTACAAAACAGAAGCTGTATGGCCACTTAGCTCCCATCTCACAAACCATCCGAGTAAGACGAACAAGACATGCTGGGTCTTTGTTCACATTCACCCCAACCATTATAATTTATCAAGGGAGATAACCATTAAATCAAATAGAATACTTTCCTTTATTTATTTGCAATTAGTTATAAATTGTACGTGATTTTATATCAAAGTTAATGGCTTTTGAAAGTGGCCTTGGAGCAAATAGACAAAAAATTTAAAAAATACAATTTTGATTTAGTTGAATAATCTATTTAATAATAATTCATTATATATTAAAATCCTGATTTTATTGTTAAAAATTAACTTCCTATTGAACTTAATAGCCACAAAAGATTAAGTTAAGTCTTTAATAAATTAATTTTCCAAAAATGATTGTTTAAGTATAAACAAATTTCCATTTCTATATGACATTAAATGCTGTCAATTATTAAATTTAACTTAGTTAAGTACAAGGCTAAAAAAATACTTACTTGAAGCTATACTTATTTACTAAGGATTAGTTACTTGAAACCATATATAATAAGTGCTTGCAAATTATTGAAACCATATAATTGTATACAAATTATTAGTGCTAGATAGGAATATTTGAAACCATATAACTGTGTGCAAATTATTTGTTTTAAGAATACTTACTTGAAGCTATAATTATTTATGACTGATTATCATTATTAGTTATTTGGAATAATATAATTGCTTGAAATTATTGAAATGATATAATTGTATACAAATTTTCTTGTTAGATAAAAAAAAAAAAAAATGACCTGAAGGTACTGTTGCTTATCTGAGTCATAAATGCAAAATATACCGTATACCTAATCTCATTTCATTTTTCAAGAACACCAATAGTAGTAGGATTGTGGTACTTACTACTCACATAAATCCCCAAATGGGTTAGAAGGGGGTTCCTTAGCCTTGGTTGGCAACCCATCTAAGTCAAGGAAAACTCCGACAAAAACCTCTGTTGACTTTTAAGGAAAGGCTAGGGGAGTAAACCACTAAAACAAATCAGGAGCCGGAGTCCCTAAGGTGGTGTGATGTTGAAATCCAGTGCTACCCACCAACACCTGCGACACTACTGTTGCCAAACTGCATTGGTCCCTTACCTTTCATTTGGATCACAGCGGCAGTGTGAAGAGGGGGGATTTGCTGCATGGGCAACAGCTCATCCTCCATATGAACCCGCCCAGGCTATGTAGTTAAAAAAAACCCAAAAAAACCCACTTTGACACTACCCCATCATCTCTCGTAGATGAAAGGCTGCCAACAACAACAACAACAACAAGATAAGAATACTTGAAATCATATAACTGTGTGCAGATCATTTGTATTTTGAATTGATACTTGAAGCTATAATTGTTTACAAAGGATTATTATTATCATTATTATTATTATTATAAGTTACTTGAAATTGCTCCCCCCCAAAAAAAAAAGACTTTCATATTAATTAACCCAACAAGTGTTGACATGCCATAAACCAACCAACCAACAAACAAACAAACAAACAAACATTCCATTTTTCTAGTTCCCATATCAATGTTTACTGAAATAAGTTAAATCCAAATGTTTTTCTATGTAACATTCTTCTTCTTCATTTGCTGGATCCCAATCCGCATTGGAGTGAGGGGAAATGAAAGAGCTGACTCAGCAGCCAATCAGTTTTAGATTTGATCCACAACAAATTCAAGATTCCATATACTGTGATATACCTTCAGCGAGTTGGTAAGCTATTTGCACGTCCCATACTGCATTTGCTTCTGCATTTGCTGCACTGGTCATCTTGCAATTACTTTATTCTATTTTTCTCTGGCCGTGATTCATCTGTGCCATCTGCTATACTTAGGACCTCCACTCGTTGTGATCCGTGACAAAGGTGCCCCGGTGGACCCCCCACCAAAAAGTAAACAAACAATGAACAAAGAAAGAAAGAAAAAAATCACCAACAAAACACAGGAGGGTTAACATTCAAAAAGGCAAGAAATGAGGCATTTCTTCTCTTCCAATTTTCTACTCTGTACTATACAGATCGGAGGGGGGAAATCCCCACCTCCCCCTTCTCCAGCCAAGACTTCTGCTAAGGTTGTCTTCTCTGCTCTAAGTTCTAAGGGTGATCTCTGTTCAGCTACCAAATTCCAACTGATCCCGTCCGGTCCCCACAACTAACTCACTGACTGACTTTCAAATTTACCAGAACTCTCAAATCTCATGCCATGGAGATTTCACACGGGTTTTCAATTTTCTTTGTTCTAAAAATCTGGTCAAATTTTATTGATGGTTTGACCTCTAGCTAAACACCAAATCTCAGACATTTTGTCTGGCTAGTGGTCTTATCATACTCTTTTATCTATTATAATTCTATACCTTAGTTTTTAATGGTGTTACTGAACTGCTATTGACACTCGTACACACATACACTTATCTGTACATGTATACACACATATAAATATATGCATACACACACACACACACACACACACACACACGATCCACCTGAATACACATATATATACCTATTGTGGATGGTCTTACTGCTATCTCCAATCTACACACACACACACACACATTTATACTTATATGTGGCCGGACTTACTACTGATGTATCTATATAACTAACTGATCAGTTATATATACACACACACACCTGCATGCACACAACTGCACTGATGCATTGTGTCACAACTGACTTGAAAATTAAAATTAATAGTTTCTTCCATACAAATGCTGAAATAACAACATCCACAATAAACTCTTCTTAATCAAACCCACTTTGGGAGACTGGAGAAAATCCAGAAAGAAACAAGCCATTGTGTCCCATTTATGCATTGGTCACACAAAACGTATGCATTTCTTTATACTCAAACAAGAAGAACAACCACAGTGTGAAATATGTCAAACACCTTGCTCTGTTAAACATGTACACATAGAATGTAGGATTTTTGCTCACATCAGAAACAGTTTTTGTTTTTGTTTAAATCAAATAATATGAAAGATCTATTTGAAAAAGTCAAAATAGATGACATTCTGCCCTTTTTGAAGGAAATAAAATTATAAAAAAAATAAATAAAGATAAACCTAATCAATACCATATAAAACTAATCCCTCAAAATTATCATCTATGATACTAACATGGTTAAAACTGTTAACTACAAAAGTGTAAATATAGATATACACCGTATATTATTTCCTAACCTCTTGGCATGAAATAACCCCAGATGGGTTGATATGCCATTAAAATCAACCAACCCACCAACCATTCTTCTTCTGATTGTAGGAAAAAGATAAATGAAAGGAAATTGAGTTAGGAACCAAATCCAGTTTTCCTCATTGATTCTATCATTTTCAAATAGGTTTTTTGCCAGAGTAATGGTTTTTTTTTCTTGCATCAGATTATCCAATTATAGTAAAGTTGACACAACTGGTTTTTGTTCAGGATAAATTTAACCAGTCTGTATCTAATATTATCTTGAATTTTTATTAGTTAATGCTTTGTTGTTATATTTTTACCAGTATTTCTTTCATCTTAATTTTAGTTGCTTTTCATTGATACTACTTACGCCACCATTCTATGTCATTAGACGAAAAGCAATTGAAATAAAGATGAAAGAAATACTAGTTAAAAATTAATAGGACAACTTCTATCTATTTACTTTAGTTGACACCATTTTTCTTTTTAATTGGTTAAAGTTTTGAGAACCAATGTCACAGAGATCATTGCATGGTTGACCATAAAGTATAAAGTTCATAGTACAAAAGGGGTTAAATTTTCTTGTGAAAAAAACCTTACCTCAAAATTACAAATGACAGGAGAGTTCACTTTGGAGAAAACTATAATCTTAGATTTTTCTAATAATCTATATTAACTAGTGGTACCTGTGGATATACCACAGTATGATAATTTAATTATTACAACGTTTGAAATGTTTACTTCAGAACTATTACAAATAGTTCAATATGTAAAAAGTATAACAATTTTGATTTAACTCTCTCCCACTCTTTTTAAAAATCTTTCTTTCCTACTTTTCATCTTTTCATTATGTTTGATTGATACAGATTAGCATTATCACTTCCGTATGTTCACCCCCTCTGTCTATCTTTCCCCTACTCTCTTTCTTTCTTTCTTTCTTATATTTTTCTGTGTAGCTTGTAATTTTCTTACCTTTCTTTATAATAAAAATGGAATGGTCCATTATTAGCTGAAGTGACAACACTCATAAGAAATAAGAATTTGACGAATAAGCAACACCAGAGGACTTAATCCTCAGGATAAATTTTTGCATTTCATCTTCCATGATTTGGACGGTCTCATTTTTAACTAGAGTGTGTTGCAGGATGATAACAGTTGGAAGATTAAGGAACCAGAGTATTAATATATAGATAGTTGCAAAGACAAAATAATTGAATGAATTTAAATTATAAATAACATTCTGAGATGAATCATTGTTGATTTCTATTTAAAAATTTGGTGAATTAAGAATAAAACAAAAATGAAATAAAACCTTTTTTAACTTGATCTGAAAAATTGAAGATTTGGTTTTGTAAAGTAAGTAGCTCACTTTTGTAGGTAAATATCTATATATTAATACGCTTGTTCCTTAATCCTCCGACCGTCATCATCTTGCACCACCATCTGGTTATAAATGACACTGTCCAAATCATCCAAGATGAAATGCAAAAATGTAAATCCTCATTATCTGGTGTTGCTTTTTTGCCAAATTCCTATTTCTTATGAGTGTTGTCACCTCAGCTAAATAATGGACCATTCCGTTTCTATTATAAAGAAAGGGAGGAAAAGGCCATACTACACAGAAAAATATGATATGAAAGAAAGAAAGAGAGTAGGGGAAAGATAAAGAGAGGGGGCGAGTGCATGGAAGTGATAATGCTAATCTGTTTCAATTGAATATAATGAAAAGAAGGAAAGAAAGAAAAAAGAGAGAGAGTTAAATCAAGATTATTATACGTTTTTACATATTGAACTATTGTAATAGCTCTTAAGTAAACACATCAAATGTGATAATTGAATTATCACACTGTGTTATATCCACAGGTCCTGCTAGTATTTATCTTATTTTAAGAAGAATTTAGTTAACTTTTTAGGTTTTGTGTAAGAAGTCAATAAAAAGTGGAATATAAATAAGTTTCAAAACGAACGAAGAATGTGGAATTGGCAAGCTAGTGTAATGGTTAGAGACTTGCCTGTCAGCTTGACAGTCGAGGTTTCAAGTCACACACGGACGGAGCAGTCTTCCATGTCTATAACCTTGCTGATGAGACCTAATAGGTCAAAATGTACATTCAGGGATTGACATTTTCTCGACTCGTTTAGCCTTACATTTGAACATATATGCCCGCCTAAAATTAATTAATTATTAACTAATTAATTTTCAAAATTAGGTACGACTTCAATTAAGCACATATCCTCCAAAAATAGCTCTTAAGTAAACACATCAAATGTGATAATTGAATTATCACACTGTGTTATATCCACAGGTCCTGCTAGTATTTATCTTATTTTAAGAAGAATTTAGTTAACTTTTTAGGTGGGTGGTTTGATTTCCAATATGGTTAATGTTGTTGGTATGTGAGAACATCAAAAGTGATAATAACTTCATCATAGTCAGGAATAATTTATTATTAGAAAAAAAAGAAGATTGAAAAGGAATAATAAAACATAACTATTCATTTTTTAATCTTATATTTTCAAATTAAATGTTTTCTTTTTCTTCTTTTTTTTTTAACTCTAAGACTAGATATTGTGGTTGTAGTTAAATTGATTAACAAAAAATAACTATATAAAAATAAAGTATTGTTAACAGGTCAATTTAGTGACTGTTATTGTTATGTTGAAACAATAAGCTATTTATGTATGAAAAAGAAAGAAAACTATGAGGTATTATTTGGCTTTAAGTAATTGTCTAATAATTCCCCTTTGAGTAAATTAAAGAAGATAATAATTATCATATCAATTAATAATAATCTCTGTAAGTTTAAGTTTTTATTGCTTATAGAATATCTTACAAATCCCAAATAAAAGCCAGATAAAGAACATAATGTCTTTACATCTTCAGGTCAAAACTAAAACCTTTAATAAATTGCAAATGGAATTATTTACTTATCACCATTAAGAAAAAAAATCAATCTTAGACTTTGTTTTAAAACTTTTCTTCTTGTTTAAACTGTTGAGTGCTTACCTGTACTTTTTTACCTATAAACCTTGACAGGTAAATGAAAATCCTTGACCCGATTATCCCTAAGAGTTTATTTCAAGTGTCACTCTTTCAGACTCAAGTTGAAAATCGACCAGAAAATGTCCAAATAATTTAGTCAGCTAAAAATGACAACTTATGTAAATAACAATACTGAGTGTGATTCCGTTTTTAACAATATTTCAATAAATCATAAACTATAAATCTTAGATTTTTTAATAATTTATATTAACTAGCGGAACCTGTGGATATACCACAGTATGATAATTCAATTATTATGTTTACTTAAGAACTATTGAAAATAGTATTATAATCTTGATTTAACTCTCTCTTACTCTTTTTTTAAATTTCTTTCCTTCTTTTTCATTTTCATTATGTTTGATTGAAATATATTAGCATTATCGCTTCCATGTGCTCACCCCTCTCTCTATCTTTCCTCTACTCTCTTTCTTTCTTTCTTATATTTTTTCTGTGTATCATGTCTTTTTCTTACCTTCTTTCTTCATGATAATAACGAAATGGTCCATTATTTATCTGAGGAGATGACACTCATAAGAAATAAGAATTCGGCAGATAAGCAACACCAATAATCAGGATTTTCATTTTTGCATTTCATCATGGATGATTTGGATGGTCTCATTTTTAACCAAAGGGTGTTGCAAGATGATTTATTTTCTTTTTTTTTATAAAGAAAGAAAGGGAAGAAAAAGGACATGCTACACAGAAAAGATGTAAGAAAGAAAGAAAGAGAGAGAGAGAGAGTAGGGGAAAGATAGAGAGAGGGGGAACATGCAGAAGTGATAATGCTAATCTGTTTCAATTGAACATAATGAAAAGATGAAAGAAGGAAAGAAAAGAGTGAGAGAGAGTTAAATCAAGATTATTATACTTTTTATATATTGGACTAGTTTTTAATACCTCTTAAGTAAACATATCAAACGTTGTAATAATTAAATTATCATACTGTGGTATATCCACAGGTCCTGCTAGTTTTATTTTATTTTACTTAATTGATAATTGTCATAAATATAGAATTCATTGTTTTTTTAAATGTTATAATATTTCAGATGATGTCATGATAAATTTACACTTGAGGATAGGATCCCATCTTTTTCGTCGACTGCCAAGGAACTTAGTAGATGTTGCCGTGCCAAAATATCATTTTCATCAAGGATTTATTCATCACAGCAGAAGGAAAAGGTTTTTTCCTTTTATTTGGAAATCTCAAGAAGGTAATTTAATTTTTCTTTTATTCAACTACATATCTCCCATGGCTGTGTAGTATTCTACACATGTTTTTTTTTTAATGGGTCATATGCATCTATGTATAGGCAAAGCAAAAAATAATTCTGGTCCATGTTTAGAGTAGTTGGTCACCTAGTATGTTGCACACCATACTCATCTTATATTGCATCTTATACACAGTGCAATATAGAAGAGTACACCTGCATACCTGTGGCTGCACACAGGTGTACTTGACGTTTTTGGTTGGATACTTAGCTTCTGTTTCTTCTATCTTGCTATCTCTCATCTTAGCTTGGACTGGTCTGTCTATCTCTGGGCTGGTGGCTTTAGCTAGATCTTCTGTTATTCTGGATCTGTCTATCTCTGGATCTGGTAGATGTTTCTTAATCTGGGACGTCTTGTGTTGTTTGTTTGTTCTTAGTAACAACACAAGACTTTGCTTTTGAGCTCATATTTTATTTGTTTAAGATTCCAGATCAACAACATGCGTGCAAAAATTTGGCTACTTAGATGAGTGATGCCATGGCAGTCCGTCTTGTCCAGCCGTCAGCCAACAAACTGATTTTCTCTAGCTAATTTCCCATGTTCACACTGGCAAACTGAAAGATTAGGTCAATACAGGGTTAACAAAAGTGTCAATCATCTCTCTGTGTTTTTCCATTAACCATTATTTTAAAATCTACGCTACTGTACATAGTTGATAGGCTACCTATCAATTATGTAACACTACAGACACTATCCAAAAAATCCTCCTTTGGTGCATTTAGGGGGTCACCTTAAATTTTGTCTTGTTCTATCTAAAGATAAAAACAGTGCTGAGCGAGAGGAACAGATACAACTCTTTATTCAAAACTCTTATTTTCTTTTATTTTCCTTCAGTTTGGAGACAATAACAGATTTACTGGATGATATTTTGCTTTTCTCTTTTTAAAATCTTCATGAAATTAAAATGAGTTGATTATAGATATTATTATATATTATTATATAGATATTATAAGCCCTGTTGGTAGGGAATAGAATACAGAGACCTGCAGCAAAAATGGTGGCCTGGGTATGATAATAAATTCCATCCAGTGGTAAGGCTTGAGTTCTGAAACTCTGTGTAGAGTTTGGAGTATCTCTTAGTTGCCATTATTCCTTGGTTCACAGGAAGAGGCATGTTTAGTGTAACGGTTATTGTCAAATGTTGGTTGGTTGGTTGGATTTTATGACATGTCAACCCTTGTTGGGTTATTTTATGCTGAAAATGTTTTGTTTTATTCATTCTTGATGGGTACACAATTTTAAAACAAAAATCTTTTTTTAAATACATTTTAAAAAAATTCACTTTCTTCTATTTAACCCATAGATGGGACCTTAACAGGGGGTTAGGGGGTTGCCATAAGGGCAATAGGGTTGGAACAATCATATAGGTGCTAGGGCTTGATGTGACCAGCCGACTGCCTGGCTTGCCTGAGTAAGGGCCAAAGTGGATTGTTGCATGTCATGAACTGCTCAGCCACCAAGATTCCATCCTTAAGCATCACCCACGGCCAATAGGTGGCTCAATTGGGGCGAGGCGGGGTCTTATCCCTCTGCAGAGGAGAAGTCAGTGTATTCTAAAGCCCCAGCCGACAGAGCTTATTGTCAAAGGAATACTTGATACCATATAACTATGTGCAAATTATGTAGAAATTTGTTGAGTGATCAGTATCCAGCTGTGTTGCAACCTGGATCAGTTCTGAGAATCCAGACTTGGTAGGTGGTTTAAATAGCAGGTTGGGCTATTCCACTTCCATTGCCAAGTTCACTTTTAGGATTCTCATTGGTTGCTGGTTTGAAGGTGGATACTTTCATCCATATATACTGAACATTTGACTCTGTTCAGGCAGTTGGTACAGAGTGTATTCAGTTATGCTCTGTTTCTTTTTTGTCTGGTGACTGGACGCTAGTCATAGCCTTCATGTGAAGGTGAGTATGATATTTATTCTACAATTAAATTGGAATAGTTACTTGAAATCACATAATTATGTATAAATTATTTGTATTAAAAATAGTTACTTGAAGTTATAATTGTTTACAAAAGATTATCATTAGTTACTTGAAACCATAAAAAAGACTGACTTAGGTATTAAAAAAACCCATAAAATGCCATAAAACCAATCAACGATTCTAATAATTCTTTAATTATATCATATTCCAGTAGAAATAATAAAATCGTAGTATCAATTTGCGTGAAATTAAAAATAAGATTTTGAGATAGAAATAAAATAAAATTATCCATTCACTCTCACAAGAAAGATTTATTAAACGTCAAAACTTTCATTCAATTTCATGATCACATGACACAAAACGCATATTATAGAAATTTTAATTTTAATATAGAAAAATGTTGTGAATTATTTCTTTACTGTTTACCTAACTCATAATATCACCTGTAGAACATATCAAAGAAATTGGTCAAAATCAGATGATTAATTTATAAATTGACCATTTATATCTTATATGTAAATAACAGTTTGACCCAGTACAACTTTGTCTGTTAGTTACTAAATTTGGTTGTCATTAATTTCTAGTTTATATTCTGTAATTTTCCTCCAGTCTTAACGGCTTCTACAAGACTTCAATTCTTCCTCCTCCTCCTCCTCCTCCTCCTCTGTTGCTGCGTTTGACAATTTGATCCCCAATCAGCTTTTCAATCAAATAGTCAGCCATCTTTGGTTATCAGATTCTTTTTATGCTATCTCTTTCTTTCTATTCTTCTCTTTCTCCTCTCTCTCTTTTCTCTTTCTCCTCCCCCTCTCTCCCTTTCTTTCCCCCTCTCTCTCCCTCTCTCTTTCTTTCTCCCTCTCTCCCCCCTCTCTTTGATTTTCTGTCAGTTGATCTTAACTGTCTTCTACTCACTTATTCAACAGCCATTCACTAATTTCCTTTTGCTCACTCCCTTTTTCATGTCTGATTTCACCTTTAGAAAATTTCAATTCATTCTCATTCTATTCTCAGACTTAACCTGTTCTCCATTTTTTTTCCTTCCTGAATGTTTTTTGTTTTTCTCTATGTATGTGATCAAGAAGAAAAAATGGCCAGTTCCTTCAGCATGTCTTTTTTTTAGGGGAGTGGGGAGGGATGTATTAGGCATCAAGGATTGACTGTAACCAGAGCTCTCTGAATATAATGGAGAAGAGATGCTGTTGCATGATGTGGGAAGGTCTCTTCTTAGAGATTGGCTGTATAAGTATTAACCTTTGGCCACCAATGAGGCCAGGAAGATTTGAGGATAAAAGATTCTTCAAACTCTAATTAAAGATTTCTTTTTAATATCTAAAACCTCTTTGGTAGACATTAAGTTACATTCTATTTAGAGAATTTATATTATTCTAGAAGCGGCTACCCAGCATTGCCTGGGTAGAAGTAGGAGGATAATAAAAAGTTAGTCTTGCAGATCCATTGATTGTTTTTGGTCTTACATAATTGATTTATGTCTTAATCATGAACACAATCAATGATTTTCCCTTTTCTTACTAATCAAATCTTAATTTTTAAATATCTTCCCAGATAAAAATAAAATCTTCATTATTTTGGCAAAAAAGCAAGTTCTGGTGATAGTGAATGTGTATATATATTTACTTTGTCATTAATTGTAGTACAACCTGTTGGCTGTGGGTGGCAATCCATGAGGATTAAGGACAGAATCCTGGTGGATGAGCAGTCCATGACATGCAACACTCCACTTAGGCCCTTACTTAGGCTAGATGGTCAGTTGGAGAGACTCCCTCCAATCAATTGGCTGGTCACGTCAAGCCCTAGCACCTATATGATTGTCCCAGCCCTATTGCCCTTATGGCAAGGCCCAACCCTTTTTATCATATATGTGCTAGAAGACGGTGGCTGAGGGTCTTATTGTCCTGGATATGACATTAAACTCTGATGGTGAAGTTCCAGTTTTGGAGCTCTAAGGAATGTGGAGTACCCCTTCATCACCATTACTCCCAGGTCCACTCAGGCCCGGAAGTGGTAGTACTTGTTAGGGTCCCATCTATCGGTTGAATAGAGCAAAATGAGTTCTAAAAATGTGTTTAAAAAATAGTTTACAAAAAGTTGAGTACCGATCAAGAATGAATGAAATAAAATGTCTTCAGCATAAAATGACCCAACAAGGGTTGACATGCCATAAAAACCAACCAACCCACCAACCAACCATCTTTTTGCAGGGGAAGAAAATTTTCAAATGTTAACTCATTCGCAATGATTAAAATAAATCAAGCTTTATAACATTAAAGTTTTTGTATAATGGCAAATATGTTTGAACTTGTAAATAAAAAGCAAGAGATAAGCGTTAAGAGCAGGTTAGTAATCCATAATCGAAAGCAATAAATAATGTCGATAAGAAGTAAAGATGTAGGTAAACTTAGTAGACAAATATCAGGACAGAGTTTGGTAAACAGCACTTAATTTGTGACAGTCGTCGAAAGTATGAGTGAATAAGATCCAGAAAAACTTTCCATTACAACAGCAACAAAAGAACTGGGTGGAGTCAGATTGACTAATCAGAATATTTGATCAGTTTCAATTAAACATTATAACAAAAAGCTTTCAAGAATTATAATATAGATAATACACAGTTTGGTGGAATAGTGACTAATCTATATTATATTACTAAAAGTCTTATGATTATGTGTGTGTGTATATATATATATATATATATATATATATATATATATAAGATTTTTGGATGTTTGTTTATTTTAGAAACGTTGCTGAATAAAGTATGTATTAAATTTTTTACTTGAAGGCACTTACAACGCATGTATCACATAAAATTCGATACTTTTTCTTATAGTGTTTCACTGTGTCTGCTGAAGTCCCGGTTTCGATTTCTGTCGGAGGGAAATCATTAGTATATACCGCTGATGAGACTTAATAAAGTCGAAACAGTCTGTACGGTATTCTACACACCGAGCCATCCTTTGCCGGGATTACACTTGTCAAGTTCATTTTCTATAAGAAAAAGTATCGAATTTTATGCGATACATGCGTTGTAAGTGCCTTCAAGTAAAAAATTTAATATATATATATATATGTGTGTGTGTGTGTATATATATATGAGGGTCATTCAATAAAAGGTGAGTTTTGCCTTTTTCAAGGAAATCAATAGTGATGTCTCCTTTCATGTCTCAGAAGACTAAGCATATATATATATATATTATCCATGCTGCTTGTGCGACATGATGATATATTTGCTCTTATTACATTTTGCTCTGGATGGGCTTCATCAGATAATGGTTTTGAAAAGAATTTTAATTTGTTGAAAAAATTGACTGAGAACAGACGCTTTGTTTATAAACAAAAATCTTTTACAAAAAATCTACAACTTTCCAGAACTAAACTGTATTTAGCATTTTCATATGATTTGACACCAATAAAAGCAAAACTTACCAGTTCAGCATTAGTACTAAAGAATTATTTAACTACCATTATAACCAACCATGTTCAAAATTTTGACTTTTTACACCACATGGATGTTGGATACTTCAGCTAGTTGATAAATTTCATTATTTGTGCTTTACTAATCTTATTATAATGGAGATTGTGTGCTTATCTGTCTGTAGCCAAAACTATATTACTACTCAAGTCACAATTCCTTCAGTTATTTACGTCACATTCTCCAAGATTTTATTGTATTCAAATCTCAATCATTAATAAAATTGTTTTACATTATAAATACCGTTGACCATATCTCCATACTAACAACATGCAATTGTATTTAAATATACAACAAAAATAGCAGTTTACAGTGTGGGTTGGTAGGTTAATTTGCATATTGATATAAAAAGATTGATTTTAATAAATATGTACTTGGTATTATTGATTTTTAATTGTTTGGTTTTATCTTAATGAATATTAGCAAATACCTCGAGGATAAATCTTAAAAAGAAATTCATTAACAAGAAGAAATAACTGTAATTTTATTCTTTACTGTCTATTTTAACTAAATAGATAAATTAGGAAAATTTAGCAATGAAGACGGAGTGAAGAAGAGTAATTTCAGTGTTCTATTTTTCGATTATACCCCCACTGTTTCAAATTTTATCTGCATTCTTATTTAGTTTTATTAGCCTTTCTAATTTGATATATTTATTACATTAAAACTTAATTACTTGCACCCAGAGGGTGCATATGTTTGCTAGTATCTATAATAGTAAGTTTCTTGTATAATAACTGTTTAAACAATTCCATCTCTCATCAATATTTAAACAAACAAGATTTTTAATGTATGTATAACTTTGCTTTTAATTCTACTAAATTTGAGATGAATGAAAGAGAAAGTTTTAGAGCCAAATTATGGTAGGAAGAAAGATTCTTCTTGATTAATCTTTAAAGTTTTTATTTACTAAACTTTGCTTACAGTACTTGCTGTTCCAAAGTGGTCACCCAATTTAGAATTGAACAGTTCATTGCTGCTTAACTTTGATGATAGATACTGGTGTTTTCAGTATGACTAGTTAATATGTTACATAATTCAAGGGCATACTGTCAGTTTTGAACAGTTAGTGTAGAAAATAGTTTTGAATTCAAATTGAATCAATATTATTTGAATTAAAATCTGGCCATTAGAACAGTTGTGGATTTGACTAACAGTAACTTTATTTTGACTTCCACTTCTGCTTATATATACATGATGTTATATATATATATATATATATATATATATATATATATATATATATATATAACATCATGTATATGTGTGTGTGTGTGTGTAAAAAAATACAAGAGATTAAATTGAGAGAGAGAGAGAGAGAGAGAGAGAGAGAGAGAGAGAGAGAGAGAGAGAGAGAGAGTTGAATCAAGATCAGAAGAGTAAAAAGAAGGGAAGAGAAGAGTTAAAAAAAGAGAAGATTTTCTCCCTCTATTTCTTTCTTCTTTTTATTCCACCTTTTAATTTACATAAATTGTCTTTTCTTTCTTTTTTCCTCCATTTTATTTCTTGTCTCTTCTCTTTGATTAAAGACAAAAAACAGAATTGACCTGTGTGTTGAGTTAAGTCAGATCATAGATAGGCATACAGATAAGAAGATTTGGAGACATTTTGTTTCTACTTTTTCTCCAGATTCATTCTCGTATTTTTAGGTTATTTACTCTTATTCCCTTTTTGTCATTTTTGTGCTACGAATGAGATAATAACTCTTTTCATGATAGCATCTTATTCTTTTACAAGATGGCAGCATTTCCTTTTGAAAAGGAAATGTGTATACTTACTTTGTAGTGAAAGAAATGACATACATTGGAGCTCAAAGTGGGCACAAAAATATCTTCTGTGCAAGATGAGTGAAGGGCTCGAAAGAAAAGAAAGTATGGTTTCCTTAGTACTGTAACTTAAGGAAATCTGATCTTGGAACCGAAAGAATGGGTGAGAATGTATTTGCGTGTATGCAAATTTTTTCAAGATTGAGCTGTGCATAAAACACCAGTCAACAGGGAAAGAGCAGAGATGATTCAGAGTGTGCTATTGAATTTACATTGGAGACTGCTGTGTTATTGTTGCAAAAGTGATTATGGGATCAGTTTACAAATATCAGGTTATGACAACTAGTAAATGTGTACACAGTTTTGAGCTTAATGTGTAGACCCATGTTTTAAGATATTTTATACTCATTTAAATTATTCAAATATCTTAACACAATTATGTAGATTTATTAGGTATTCTTTAAATAAAAGTGTTTTAAAAATTCAATGAGGCTATTTTCATTGTTTTTTTAACTTTCTTCTTGTAATACACAGGAGTTATATTAAAAATACAATGAACAGGTTGAATCAAATAGTTATTTACTAAGATTAGCTTAGATGTGGCACAAGGCCAGAATTACGGGATGTCCAGTGAGAATCAAATTCACTAACAATAGTCTACTAATTTAGCTTGCTAACCATTACACCACATGAGGTGTCTAACAGGTTGAATCAAATATCTATTATTGTACTAAAGCTGAGTAAATCAATGATTGTTTGCTAAAGTTGTTTTTTTATTTAATTTAATGACACAAAATACATCCCAAAATATTCCTTTTTTGGGATTAAGTTATGTTTGAAAAAAATCCATTTTATTTGGTTCTAATTAGTCATAATTTGCAATTAAGTCAAAAACTCACCTGTCTCTTACCTCACATTCTGCCTGTCACTTTCCCTCTCTCCTATATATATATATGTCTTGATTAACTACTCTTTATATATGTTAGTTTCTCTGTGAGTGTAAAGAGAGAGATCGGAGAATGTGCATGGTAGGTGAACTTATCCGTATGTTAAATTTTAGCAGCTAATGGCTGGCTTATATATAAGACGAGTCAGTTTTTGTCTTAATTGCACATTTTAGCAAAATGATTTTAATGTTTTTTTTCTTATTATTATTCTCTGGTCGTATTTATCTTTTTTAATTTAATTCGTTTTGCAAACTAACTTTCTTCCTGATCACAATTATCTACCCAGAGCTAAATAGGTGACCCTATGGGTCAATTTATTTCTTGTATTTTTTTAATAAAAGAAAAAGTATATTGCTAAAAATATTTACATTGTCAAGGTTGACAGTGGGAGTAATTTTTAATACTTGGGTGCCAATGTAGTTTTTTGGGGGGAAAGTGGTTTGGTCCAAATTAGTACCAGAAGTATTCACTATTATTAATTACTACTCAGACATCATAGCTTGCCAGTGACATGATATTTTTTTTTATCCAGGGGATAAGGTTGAGATCCAGAAGATATAAATATCTCTAGTATTTCTCAAAGGCATTAATATGTGGCGGCCGGAAGTTATCGCTTCAACAGACAGAGGTCGAATGACAAAAATAAGTAGTTTGCGCATATGGATCGCGCAACCTTAGTAAAAATAAAATTTAAAATAAAATTCGTAAAATTCAACCAATCAGAGGCGTTCCCGCCTAATAAGAAAATTTATCAAATAGAGCCCTTTTGGAGCCTATGCTGGACTATAAAAAAGCCAGCCTTTCGGATCCTAACCAGAAAGATCTCATTTGCCTAAGGAATTCACGTCACCCTTTTTAAGAACATTTCGCTTACATGCTGAAGGTATCTATCTATCTCTCTCTTTGAATAACCTATGCTTTCGGAGATAAACCTTAGATTCATTCAACTTATGCCTGACTGCTTTTGAGTTGACTTTAAACTTTCACCTTTTCTTTCTCACTTTTGAACTGTGAAATACCAGCTTACATTTTACATTTGAACTTTAAAAAAAGAACTTTGGCGGAACCTCGCCCAGTATTCGATGCTACCTTTTGTATACAATTTTGTTTGTTTAATCAAGAGTTTTGTCTTCTATGCCATTGTGCTTGATTTATATATGGTCTTTAAATGTTTGAACACTTTTATTGAATATTGACATCAAACTGCCCTACCTATCACCATAAGTATGAAGTAAATTTGTACCTTAGTCAAAATTCGAACTTGACTTGCCAATTCTGTATTTGGCAACCTTTAGAAATCCCAATATTGAAGTTTTTATGCTAATTGTCATGACATAAGGAACCAATATTCATTCGTTGATTATTTTTGTTAAATAATTAAAAGGTTTTATTTCTTGTAAAGAAAAGGAACGGTCCAAATAAGAACAAAAACTTTCACTTCCTCTCTCCTCAGTTATGAGTCCCAAGCAACAGGTAAATTTAATTGTTTTTTTTTTGTTTTTTTTTTTTCAAAAAAATAGAAAAAAAAGAAGTAAATATTCAGGATATGAATAAGTTGTTCTAATACTTTTTGCCTTGTATGTGTGTGTGTGTTTATTTTACTGAAATGGCAAAGTTTAAAAATTTTAAACAGTGCAATTTTGAATTGACTGTCTGACGTCCGTTTTACTAAAAAAAAAAAAAAAAAAATCGTTAAAAAAAACTAATTAAAAGTAAATGATAGAAAAAGGGTTTCTTTTGGATATAACATTTATTTAATAAATGTTATATACAAAAGTTTCTGGTTTCTAAGCGTTACAAACCTGTTTAATGTTTATTGTCAACATTTAAACAGTGTTTGACTACTAAAATGAATTGCGTCGTCTAAGAAAGACAGACGACAGAAATCAGATATATCTCTGAGATTTTTCTTTCCTTCTCTCTTATAAGTCTCTGCACTTGTTGAATAAGTGATGTATTGATCGGGATGGCTCGATTCAAAAATAGAACTATTTTCTCTCTTTCTTTTCTGATTGAATTACTATTACGGATGTCTTCTAATGTATGTCTCTGCTGATCCTTTTTTTTTATGTGGAATGATCTTGATTTCTAACATCGACAGGTTTTTATGCTCGACAATTGTAGCAGTCATTATTGTCATACAATGTTTGTCTATGAGTTATGAATGAATCACGTTATTTGCTACTGTTATAACTTTTTAAATCTTGTTTCGGCCAGTGCCTAGTTTCATTCATTCATTCATTCATAAAAAGAAAGAAAAACAAAACAACTTGTGCGCTAGTTATACAAATAAAAAAGGGAAAAAGTATTGGTAAAGATAAAAGAAAATAAATAAAACCAACAATCGTGTTTGTTTATGATACCAATTCTAGTATCTTAGGAAATTTGCGATACTCAGTGATTGTCTGATTTTCCTACGCACAATTTTTTTCCTTTTTCCGTCACCCACTCCTCCTTCAACCTTCGTCTCTCACCTGTCTTTCTCTCTCTCTTCCTCTCTCTCGTCTCTCTCCTGCCCCCCTCTCTCCATCTGTCTCTCTCTCTCTCCCACGCACATACAACATTACCGTTTGATTTCTTCAGCATTTCCCTGGATGGGATCCACTGACTCTTTTCAGTTCGGATGATAAGATTTCATTCGGTCAATACTGGTGACACTGTAGTTTCTTGACATTTTAATGAGTTTATGAATATCATCTTTAAACAGATTACCTGAGGTAGGTGTATACTGTTTGTTTGTGTATATATATATATATATATATATATATATTATATATATATACACACGCAAAGTATATTATATATACTTTCTTTCTCTCCGCTTCTTTTTCCATTTCGACGCTTAAAACATTGTTTTTGTCGTTAATAGAAGAATCTTTGAATTCCTTGATTATTTCTCTCTTTATTTTTTATGTGCTTCATTTCTCGTCTTTTAAAAACTTATTCTAGGATTTTTTTCTTTTAATAGACAAATTTTAAAAATGTATCTTTGTATTTTTCACGAACACTCATTTTTCGAAAGTAAAAACAATTCATTAATTTAAGAAAAACATTTTTTTAAATTATTATTTTTAGATTAATCGATTTTGTTTAGTTTTTATGCCACACAAGATTTAACTTCCTGATTTGTTATTTTTGTGTTTTTTCTTTGAGTTGAAATTGATATATGAACCAATTAATTACTTAGCCAAAGTTTAATTGAGGTGTACAATAATTTCACTTTAGAAATACGACGACCAACATCCAGGAAATGGAACAAAAAAAAAGTTATTGTGGACCAAGAAGAAAACTATTTTATGAAATTAGTAGGCGAAAAAACAAAAAGAAACACAAAAAAAACAACACAAAAAAGCCATCAAAATTTTCCTATGTAACTTTAAAACTTTTAAGTCAATGGCAGAGTTTTTTATTTTATTTTTAAAGACTTTTTTTAAAGACAAAATTATATACATTATAAATATATACATGAGTGTGTTTGTCAGTTTACTGGAATCTTAACCTTAATTTCTCAATATTTCAAAGAAGACAAAATAAGGTGCCTGGACAGTGGACATTAATTAATTGGACTCCTCATTAAAATGTATATTGATTTTTATTTAAAGTTACCTGGAAAATATAAGTGTAATACTTATATCCACAATTCAGATAAGACTAATTCAATTTTTAGTCATTTAGTTAATTTTTTTCTTTTTACTGAACAGTTAAGTCCCAAAATTGTCTTCAAGTAGCTACGATTTAGCCATCGGCCATATTTCCCCTCATTAAAGTGTCAGTATATTATCTGTTAGTTTATAGCTGATTTGTAATTTTGATGTTTAATTGTAATGCTTTAAAATATTTTTTTTCGATGAATAAAATTACTTAAAATTAGTCTTGTCTGGATTGTGGATGTGTTACACTTGTGTAAACTTCAATTGAGTGCTATTCTGTTCTAGGACATGCGCGCACACACACGCATGTTGTGTATGTTATATATATAATGTTATATTAGATAGTTATGTTAAATTATTTATGTTATATTATACTGTATATTTTATATATATTATAAAAAGTTGGCATTAAATAACCCACAGGGTTGATATGCCATTAAACCAAACCAAATCAAACCAATTATACTTGGATTTTAGAATGTTTTTTAAAAACAGAAAACATGCTTTGTTTCCCCCTACTTACCTTCTATTGAGATTTAAGGTTAAAATAATTTGACCTGAAATTCATTTTATTTTGATGAATACACTTATTGACTATGTACACTTTGTAAAATTTTATAGATCACAAAAATATTTTAGGGAATGTATTTTCCATTATTGTCGAGTAGAGTTTATATGCCAAATGCATATTTTTAGTGAATCAATCAGCTATATATTTGACTTTCTAATATTTTGCATGCATTATTACATATTTCTAAAACCACTACCCACACAAAGCCCCACAAATCCAACCCGCATATATACATAATTCTACCTAACAACTAGGCCCACAGAACCACACCAATATATGTATAAATAAGTACTTGTCTGAAGATATGGTCCCTAGTGGACTAATGTTCTGACTTAGCAGTTTTTTTTTCATTAAGAGCAACTAGTACTGGAATAATTAGCAAGAAAAACAAATCATAATTTCAGCTGCAGAAATGAAGTTTGATAAAATAACATTAATATTTCTCAACAATAAAAAAAAAAAAGCTATTTTATATATATATATATCATCCACAGACACTGTGTTTCGGCGTTTCAAGCCTCTTCAGTGTGCCTAGACACAACAACTACCTATGGCCAGGATTGAAATCCGATTGACTTTTTGTCTGCCCGACTTCTTAACCTCTCAGCCATTTGGCAGCTGTATATATATATATATATATATATATATATATATATATATTATATATATATATATATATATATATATATATATATATATATCTAAAAGGAAGCTATTTTATAGCTTACTTTGTACCTTGTTCATCAACATTTTATTAACTCTAATGATACATGAATAAATACACCCCTAACAATTTTTTTTATAAAAAGGTAATTTTCTTCCAAACTAAAGATACCAGGATTTTATTATTTCCAGTGGAACATTATACAATCAAAACGGATATCATTAGGTATATTTTATTACCAAACTTTACAGCATTGAGACTTTATAATAAAAAATATGAATATGTATCAGTTCAAAAATAAGTGTACCCTTTATATATACATATATATATTATATATATATATATATATATATATATATATATATATATATAAAAGTATATTTTTGGTTTCTATTCTGTGATTGTATAATGTTTTACTAGAAATGATAAAATCCTGGTATCTTTGGTTTAGAAGAAAATTAACTTTTTGTACAAATGCAGAATAGCACACAAAGTTAATATCATTAGAATTGCATTTTACATATAGATAGCATTGGATTAGATTAGAGAAACTCCTGAAGTAGCCTAACACTAACCCTTACCCTAATGTCTCAAAGGTTTTGGGTATTTTTGTAAAATGTAATGAAATGTAATGCTTTTTATATGTAATCTAATGATATTATTTCTTGCGCGCTTTCTGCATCAGTATCAACTTTTTATAAAATAAATTTATATGTGTACTTCTATACTGTACATCTCTGATATAAAATTTTGTAATATTTTTTTATAAAATTAACTTTATTAATAGTGTTCTTTATATTTTTACTAGTTTATATAACTTGTGATATCACTGGTAGGATTTATTAATCAGATTTCATGAGAAAGTTCTTATAATAACAAAGTCTACAAATAAGGTTTATATTGAATACTAAAACAGGATGCCTACTGTCTTTAAATTTGTACTATTTAATTAATACAATTTCAATGTAGAGCATTTCTTTATAGAATGCACCTAGAATGAGTTGTAGGACTTCAGTTTAGAGCAGGAATAAGGAAACTTTTTTTTTTTATTTGACTTGAAACCCAAAATTAATTGAACTTGTCAGGGATATTTATTTTAATTCTTATATATTAATTAAAATAAATATCCCCGACAAGTTCAAGATTCCATATACTGACTTGAAACCCAAAATTAATAGATTTCTTCATACAAAATGGCAACAATGCTGGAATAACAACACCTCAACAAACTCTTTCTAATCAAACCTACTCTGGGAGACTGGAGACCAGCCTTAAGGAAGTTCAGAAAGGAACAAGTCATTGTGTCCTGATTATGCATTGGTCACTCAAGACTAACGTACTCCTATATACTCAAACACGAACAACAACCTCAGTGTGAAACATGTCAAACACTTATTCATAGAATGCAGGGTTTTTGCTCATATCAGAAACTGTTATTTTAATGTAAACAATATGAAAGATCTATTTGAAAATATCAACATAGAAGACATTCTGTCCTTTTTGAAGGAAATAAAATTATACCATAGAATATAGACATGAACCTAATCAATACCATACAACATGATCCCCAATGATGCTAAAACCTTGTTCAAACCAATTGCTAAAAAAGTGTAAATATAGATACACAATATATTTTACTTCCTAACCGTTAGGCATGACATAACCCCAGATGGGTTGATATGCCAACACAGTCAAATGAAGTGTTCATCCCCAATGATACTAACACCTTGTTAAAACCAATTGCTAAAAAAGTGTAAATATAGATACACAATATATTTTACTTCCTAACTGTTAGGCATGACATAACCCCAGATGGGTTGATATGCTGTTAAAATTAATCAACCAACCAATCAATTATAATAAATGAAAATATTTGCTAACATTTTAATAACTTTTTTTAGATTAATCTTTTTGGAGAAAAAGTATTAAGTATTATGATATCAAGTTCTAAAGTGAATGTTCCGAATTTTAATTGGAAGATTCAACTCGATACTTAGAGGGGTGAAAGTTCCTCAATCCTACTTTTGATAAAGGTGTAAAAACCCTTTAATCTCCAAATAAAAACTTTTTCAGGTTGAGGCTTGTTCACTCAGTTAAGTAAGTAATGCTCTTGATCTCTGTATGTATCCCCATCCCCTCACTCTCTCTCTCCCTCTTTCTCTTTCTTATATAAATTAATGATGTAGTTTGCTATATTTATAAATAAAGAGTGCTCAATGTCAATTAACAATAAAAATATCAACACAGTACAACACTTTCTAGACATATGATATCTAAAAACAAAAACAAAATACACCAAAAATAACTCGAAAGGTAAGAAAAGTAGCACCAACTTCAGAACATTATAATCTTTGTCTAGAAGAAAAAATAGCCATAATTACCTTCACAGAACAAAGCAAATTTTTAAATGAATGATCAAAATTTATATCTAAATTTTTAAATGAATGATTAAAATTTATATCTAAATGTAGGCATGAAAAGAGATTCCTACTGAGCCACCTGAAAACTAAGACTAAAAAAGATAAATAAATAAATATATAATAATAATGATAATGACTCAAAACTCTTGAGTTGAATGAACCTTTGCTGACACCAGGTCAAGTGAACTTACACTTGATTAATTAGCCTTTTGATGATCTGACTAGACAAAGAGGACGAAACCTACATAAAAGGTGGCAGATAGTAGTTGGACAGTCAAATGAAGTGTTCAGGCTCACCAGAGTCCCTACTGAGATAATTCTCTGTCCTTCTTTTTAACCCTAAGTCTGTGTTAACTTGGAGCTGTTACTGACAATCAAACAATAATCACTTTTGTTGGTCTCTTACTCAACTTGTGCATAATAATCAAGGAAATTGCAATTTGGGGGTAAAGCGGCCAGTGTTAGGGGTGATGTAGTCGCTGAAATAGAAAAGTCAAGATTGAATTCTGTTACTTGTGTACCATGGCACAGTCCTGTTGCCAAATGTAGGGTCTTCCAGCAGCCCCCCCCATCTCCATCCAGGATAGCACTACCATCTTATGTACTTGATGTAGTAGCAATGACCATGGCAATGTTGTAGACATTTGCATTTTTGGTGGAATCCATCTGAAAAATGCTTATAAAAAATCCATAAACCAATAAAATCCTGTTAAACACCACATAAAACAAAAGGAAATTGATTTATGTACAAGTTTATAAAGTTTTTTTTTTTTTTTTTTTTGTGGATCTTGTTTTTATAACTTTTTAACAATGAGACAGAAGAAAAAAAAATGACAAATATTTGAACATCTGTTTTTTAGTGCAATTCACTTAAATAAGACGGTGTTTGTATATTTTACTTATTTACAAGAATAAACAGTAATTTGGTGAATCTAGTTAAATTTGGCAGAAAAATAGATGAAAGAATGTCATTTAAGAATAAGTCTATTAGCAATTTAGATTGATCAGTACTTTTGTTGAAAGCCTTTCTCAAAGTTTCTGTGGCATAGATTAACTTTTTGTTGTAAAATTTACTCTCAATCAGTAAAACAGAATTTTTCATGTATCTTTTGTTAATAAATTTATATCCAGTAGTTTGTTCATATCACTATAAAATCATGTATCATCTATACAGATTTACCTTAAAAAATCAGCGGACCTGGGATTCTCATAAGCCATTACCTGCTTTCATTGGATGAGGGAGATATTTCTGACTCATAAATATAAGGTTTAATTTTTTACTTTGTGAAAGAAATTCTGATTTTTATAATTTAAGGGAATAACTATAATGATATCTCTATATGAAAATCTGAGATTTGCCTCAAAACAGTCCATGTTATTAGTGTGTCTAAAATCTGCAATGTGTGTTATATATCACTAAGAAATAAAGGTTTACATAATATATGGTGTGGTTAAGTTGCATACTGGTTTTAACAAAACTGGGTTTAATAAATGATTACTTGGTGTTATTGATCTCTAACATTATTTTTATTTTCCAACGTATCTAAATCAATCCTATGAATGATTTCATATAGAAACTAATTAAAATATAATTAAAATAAGTAATCTTTTTATGTACATTCTTATTTAATTTCATTATTCTTTCTAATTTAATATATTTCATTACATTAAAACTTAAATACTTATGCCAGGAGGGTGCATATTCTTGCTTTTATATATAATTGCAATTTTATGTGAGATATCTGTGATTTGACCTGTGTGCCCCTTTATTTATCTTCTACTTTATTTGTCAATTCTCAGCTAATGGTTGTCTTTTGACCAAACATATCAATTTTACCTTGACCTCTTCAAATTGGTCATCAGCTACTTGTTTATTCTACAGGTGTTAAGGGTTATGTCTATAGACACTGGAAAGTAACGAGCACAAATTGCCAATGTTTTGTTTAATAAAAAAAGAAATGACAAGAATCTTGGAAATTTGTCTCTAGTTTCTTACACGATGTTATCTATATTCCAATGACTTGGTCTCTATATGTCTCGGCTGTAAAAAGTTGTATAAATATTCTAAATTCAAAAAAGATAATTTGTCAAATACTATATAAAACAAAAGGGAATTGATTTATATACAAGTTTATGAAGGTTTTTTTTTTTTTTTTTTTAACGTGTACCTTGTTTTTATAACGTTTTAACAATAAGAACAGCTTAGGTGGTTCTGGAACATAATGTTAAGTCACATCTAATTTATAGAATTTACTAGACAACCAGTGAACCCATTGCTCTCCATAATGATATTGTTGCTTCTATTTAGGAAGGACTGAAGGATTCTGATTATCATTTAATTGTTATTTCCATTGTACTGTGAATTTAAATTATTAAAAAGTTATGGTCACCATCAATGTAGACACCATAACATTGGACTGGAAATTGTTTTCTAAGTTAAAGCATTTTAAGTGTATTGCTCTATCAAATGTTTTGCCATGATGTGCTGTTTTTGTTGGGTTATGGTTATATATATATATATATATATATATATATATATATATATATATGTGTGTGTGTGTGTATTAAAGATTAGAGGGAGAAATGAGGACAAAGGAACAAAACTCAACAAATATATGTAGGAGATATATTTCGGCGTGCATTGAGCTCGGCTTCATCAGTCGTTTATTTAACTTCTCCCCCTCTACTTCCTAGTTAAATAAACGACTGATGAAGCTGAGCTCAATGCATGGCGAAATATATCTCCTACATATACTTGTCTTAGTTTTGTTCCTTTGTCCTCATTTCTCCCTCTAATTTTACTAAATTCTGTCGGATTTAGCCCAATCCTCCTATCTATCTATCTATCTATCTATATATATATATATATATATGTGTGTGTGTGTGTGTGAATATTGATATTGTAATAGTGTATATGTTCTGTGCAAAGATTCTTTATAAAACAATTTTTTTCTCCTGTTGATGTGAGAAGATAGAAAAAAATGCAGATGCCCAAGGAGGCATAACAAACAAATAATAATATTCAATACTAATAATAAAAGGGAGCTTTTGTTTAATGGAATGATGGGATAGGTTTAAGCCAAATTCTTAAATTACTGCTTGCAGGCCACATGTGGCCCTGCCCACAACTTTAAAAAATTCTCTTTGCCTTTTGCTGTTGACTATCAAGAAGTGCCATTACAAAAGCAGAACTCATTGATCCTCAAATGTTTAGAAGATTTAATGTCCAAGTTTTTTGCTTGTCACATGTTTGATTTCTATAAGAACCATCTGCTTCAATCTGGATGATTTCCCCAACCTTATAACCCTCACCGAGCAAGTTGTATGTTTTGCACTACATGCCATTATGAACAGTTGTTTTCCAAAATGAAGCGTGCCAGAATATGCTGCATTCATGAAATAATCACAACTCTGATGTGCTTCTTTTATCAACTTCTTCCTTTAAATCTGCTGATATTACATCTTTTTGGGATTGGAAACAATATCAGATGTCTTGTTAATAAATTATGATTCTTACATTGTAAATGTAGCTGGTTTTTTTTTCCTGTCCTTTTAAGATAACAACCCCAGGAACTTTTGAGTTAATTTTGGCCCTAAGACTCAAAAAATTGGGGAGAGATGTCACTGCCTTGAATATGTTTTGTACTCAATTTTTTGTTGAGGGCCAAAATTTCAAAGGGTTAATATAGTTTCTTATGAATTTTTCATAATCTGTTTATCTTCCTTTTCTGTTAGTTATATTAGTTATTGTATATATATTATATGCTCACTAGTTTTTTAATTTATTTTTTAATACTTTGGCTATTGATTTCTATGCTGAAAGTTTACTTTGAGAAACTCCTCTCCCAACATGATTTGCTAATGCATTATCTTCTCAGATACAAACCCTATTGTACTAATTACACTATTATACTATTAAATAGTCAAAAGTTGAACATTACATACAAATAGATTATGTTTGTATATTTATTTATCACTTGAAGAAAATGTTTTTAAAAGCTTTTTTATTTGTTGATGACATATCACATGTAAGTATTTATAGTGAGGCGTGTATATATATATATATATATATATATATATATATATATATATATATATATATATATATATATATATATACCTTGGCCAGTATTCATTTTGTCAGAAGGTCAGTAGGGAAATTGTTGCAACTAATTTATAGGGTAATGTATTTATTTATTGAAACAAGTCAATGCTTGTTTGCAATAAGGAAAAGGGGGAAAGAAAAGGACATCTCCTTTCACTGTTGGGGTGGTTGGGTAAAAAGAAACTGATGTTGGGGGGAAGGGTATATTTGTTCTCAATCCCATGATCCTTGATTTACTACCTGTTCTGTCATCTCCTCACTTTTATTTAAAGAGGTTAGTCTAAGATCTATATTGACCACAGAAAAAAAAAAGTAAAGATATCTTATTACACCTTTCCAAAGGACAAACCTTTAATCACATAGTGTCCCCTTTTAAATGCACTTAAAGCCTCTTAATCATTTCTAGTATACTAGCTGAAAACCCTCCCTATGGATGGGATTTTAAGTTTTTACATAAACTGACCATAAATTTATCCATCTCATTTTTTTTATTGCAACTATAAACCCAAGCATAACATCCAAATATATTTTTGTAAAGACTTATAAATTAATAAATCTCATTAAGAGGTTAATATTTATACCCCCTCCCCACACTCCCCATTATTTGTACTAAAATTAAAATTGTAAATTAAACAATTTATTGATTGACTGGAAAAATGTCATGGAAAAAGATAACAAATTTTAGTATTATCTGCATTAATCAGACTATTGTCCTCATCTTCATTGTTATCTGTTCAAGAAAAGGAAGAAGGCCGGAGGGCACATCGGCCGAAACATTATACAGATAACAATGAAGATGAGGACAGTCTGATTAACGCAGATAATATTAATCATCACGCTTCATTTCAAACATTCAGAGAAATAACAAATTTTGTTTTGAATTTACAAACTTTTAACTAAATCTGATGATTTTATCCTGTTAGATAAAAATAAAGTTTTGCTATAACTATTGGGACTAACAAAACCTGTGGATATACCACAGTATGATAATTTAATTATTACAATGTTTGAAATGTTTATGTCAGAGCTATTGCAAAATAGTTCAATATGCAAAACGTATAATAATCTTGAGTTAACTCTCTCTCTCTTTTTTCTTTCTTTCCTTCTTTTCATTATGTTTTATTGAAACAGATTAGCGTTATCGCTTCTGCATGCTCACTTCCTCTCTATCTTTCCCCCAATTCTCTTTGTTTCTTTATTATTTTTTTCTCTGTAACATGTCATTTTACTTCCCTTTCTTTCCTTCTTTATAATAAAAACAGAATGGTCCATTATTTAGCTGAGGTGACAACGCTCATAAGAAATAAGAATTCGGCAAATAAGTGACTCCAGATAATCAGGATTTACATTTTTGCATTTCATCTTGGAGGATCATTGAATAAGTTTTTTGAAAACTATCAAAATTGATTTTTTTTTTTTTTTTTTCAGAATTTTTTTTCTATAAATATATAAACTCTGCATTGTTTGGAATCAGTATATAGCAAAAATTATCTTAATCTCACCAAGATATTTGTTTTGAGGCTATTTAAAATGGCAGCAAACCAAACAAAGTGCTCCAGGCTTGAACAGATCTTTCATTAAATTTTTGGTGTCTGAGAAGTGCAAACCATGTGAAATTTACAGAAGAATGTATGAAGTGTACAGAGATGCATATTCTAGTCAAAAAGATTTTTACAAATGGGCTAAACATTACTAGACTGAGTTTTCATGGAGTGGAAAATGCTAACTTTCCAGTAAAGAAAAAGTTCTGGATGCAGCAGTCAGTAAAGAAGGTCATGCTTGACAGCCTTCTGGGATAAAGTTGCACTGTAAACAATGCTTAGTATTGACAACTTTTCTTATTACCTTTTACTTAGATTATAAATGAAGCCATTTACAAAAACTTTAAAAGTTTTGAAATTTTCAAAAACTGATATGTTAAAAACATGCTCTGGGGAGTTGTTTTAGTAAGCATAAAAAAATTGGTAGCTATAGCTCTATATTGAGTTATGTGATGATAGATGGACAAAAATATATTTGGTGAATTAAATTTTTTATTATTTTTATGCATTTTTTAATAGAAGAAATAAGCCAAGATTTTAACTAAATTGCAGGTATTTAAAAAAAACCTGATATCATTTGGAGATAAATTCTATTTTGCTCAGGATTAAATCTATTAAGTTTCATGTGCTTAATTACTTATATGTTTAAAGCTCAAAGGTATCAAATATTTTAAAATGCTCTTTATATTGAATAATTTTGATGCTTCAGACTGTTGTCCTCATCTTTATTGTGGTATGTAAAAACACAACGTTCAGGCCATTGTATCCTCAGGCCTTGTTCAGGTGTTCCTTATTTATCTTAGACTAAAGTCATCAGATAACCCTGAGTTCAAGTGCAGTTTCAGAGCTTTAATATTATTATCACTAATTCAGGGTTATTGTCTGATGATGAGTTTATTCTAAGGTAAAAAGGGAACAATGAATATTTATTCTTGTTGGTAATGTTGACTCTATAACATTTCAGTCTTCCTGAAGGTCATAAAGATCAAAATGTTATAGTGTCCACATTACCAACGAGAATAAATATTAATCCTTTGAAACATCCGGGGTTTGTCTACATTTCTCCACACACTGTTGGATTGATTTCCTCACACACACACACACACACACATATATATATATATATATATATATATATATATATATAAAATGACATTGTGTTTTATATATATATTTACCAACTCCTCCGCACGAGCAGGATACGACACAAGGTCAATTTCTTAAACGGAGTTCAACAGGTTTGAATTCAGAGTTTTCCTTCTAGACTGGTTACCTAGCCATGGTTAAAGAACCCAGTCTGCCCTGCTATTTGCCCATAGCTGGAGGGAGAGTAGGATTCATACCTTTCCCAAGGGTATTAGCGCTAAGTGAAATGCAATTACCACGCCCAGGATTTGAACTCGGGGCGACGAGTCCATTTCCCATAACTTTAACCATTACACCACGCACTTCCTTCATGTTTTATATAAGTAGATGTAAATGCATTCTAAATGATTTTACTTGAAGAATGCATTGAAAATTTGTTACAAAGAAATTTCCAGTGGTTAGGAATTAATGTAAATGTTTCTGACAGTGTGATGTAAATGCATTTATCACAGGAATGCATTGAAAATTGGCTGCAAAGAAATTTCCACTGATTATAATACTCTGATCGTTTTAGATTTACATTTGTTAGAGAAACATGTCTTGCTAATATTTCCAAAAGTTGAATGAAACCAATAATTAAGAAAAATATATTTTTTCCAAGTCATTTCATTAATTATTCATGATTTTACTTGTTTATTTACCTTCTGTTTTTTTAATTTTTTTTTTTATATAAGTGCAATGATTTAAGCAAGGCTTCTGTATTCTTATTCAATATAGTTGACTGTCCCATAAGTCAATGAAAAAAAAAAAAAAGCAAGGGTCTTTGTAGAAAAGACTTTAATTCATTGTTGACTACATCAATGAATACTGAATTTATTGGTTTACAAATATTTATTCAACTGCCATTTTTGTTTGCGAAAAGAAAAGATGTAGCTTGATTATAAAATGTGGGTCATGAAAATATTTTAAGTCGGTATGGGCAATCTTTCTCAAGAATTGGGCAGCATGAGGAGATATGGTTTGATCATCAGGCGGCTGCACTACTAAAAAAATTCAAGATAATTTTACGCTGAAAGTACCTAGAAGACCATACATATAAACATCTGCCTTAGAAATAAAGAAGAGTTGATTTTTTTTTCTCTTAAGTAAAATTATCTTTTCTATAAAAAAAGTTGAGCTGCAGTTTGACAGGTTTAAGTGAACATTGTTAAAATGAGTGAGTCAGTATGTTGTTGAAGTGACCAATAACATTCAGCTAAGTCCAAATGAATTTGACATGAAGCAGCTGGCACTCAGGAATATTCTATATTTACATATGAGTGATACCATTCTCTGTCTGGCTGCTGATTTTAGTGGGGTTATGGTGCTTAGATAAATAAACCGCCATTCTATACTGTGCTTGTGGCAATACAGGAACTGTATTTGAGTAATGGCTTGCTTGCTACCTTTGTCTGCCAATTCGATGGTAATTGAACTTCTACATACATAAGGGTTGTGATTTAAGAATCATAGATTTTATCAATACAATATTAAAAGCTCAGAAGGTTTTTTTTTTGGTTTTTTTTCAGTTTAAGTCTTTTCCTAGAATGTGTAAAGATGAAGAAATCTGATCAATCCTCATTTAATTAGTATGCCAAAGTTTCAATTTATTGCTGTATATTGTTTGTATTAAAGGGTAATCATTATTTATCCCCTCACTAAAGTGCTTTTATGAAAATCAATTGGATTGTTAAAGGATTTTCTTACCAATAAACTGCATGTTTAGATCACTCATTTTATACTGCTAAGTAAGTAGAGTTGGCAAAATGGCCTATTATTGGTATCAGCTGAACAGTGAGGGAGTCTATCCCCTTTTTGCTAGCATTAGATCAAGGAGATTGTTTTTGCTGAGGTGGAGCCACACCTACCGACAGCTCTGCACAGATCAGATTACCCAATCTGTGCTACTCATATGCTGAGTTGGCAGGGACTGGTATCACACCAAGAACCTTGTAATTCCTAGGTGGGTGCTCTACCGACCTATTGATAAATAGAGTTTGCAGATGGTTTCAAGTTGTCGAGGTGGACTAATGTTGGTATCAGCCAGACAGCGAGGGATTCTATCCCCCTTTTCACTAGCGCTAGACCAAGGAGATTGTTTTTGTGTCCAAGGAGGAGCACCATACATACTATCAGCTCCTTACTTTACCGCACAGATCCCCGTGTTACTCATATGCTGAGTTGGAGAGGACCAGTATCGAACCAGGAACCTTGTGGTTTCTAGGCGTACGCTCTACCACTACTAAATTTGGTATGTATACTTATTGGATTCAGGGGAAGGCTTCAATATATATGGGTTTCTCATGAGGAAAGGTAGTGAAGAGCTCACATCATGAAGGGATCACTGAAAATAAACAATCTGTGGGAAGCTATATTGCTGCAAAACAATTGTATATAAATCAAATTTCAAAAGAATAAATTGTCTTACTAAAATAAACATTCACATTTAATTGAACATTTCTAATTGTGTTTATAGATATTTCTTCAAAATGGAAATATAAAATAATAACAGAATTATTGCTTAGTTAGGACTAACAATCCAGAAAAAGATGTTCAAATGAATAAATCTCTTAAATATCATTTGCTTGAATTTAAAATATTTCTCTGGAAAACTTCCTAAAATCTGTTAATTTTAATTTAATGAAATAATCTAAAAAATATAATTGGTTTGCATATGACAGATGGTTTCAAATAGAATTACCAAATTTGGTAGGGATGCTTCTTATTGAATTCTCTTCTGTGGATTTTATTATAAAATAACAATCAATATTTGTAACAATTCAGTGGAAATTTTTAATTGACAGCTGTTTCGATTTTTGTGGCCATCCTTTAGGCTTCAATCAAGAGCACTGTCCAGTGGAGATCCTTTGTGTTAAGTAGAGCACAATCCTTAGTGAAGAATCCTTTGGTTGCTCCTTAGTGTCCTTAATATTGGGTAGGATCCTTTGGTTGTTCCTTGGTACTCCACAGTCTTGCAGGTCCATCGCCAATGATTGCAAATGGACGTCTGTCAGTATCAGCGATTAAGTAGTTAACCAACCACGTATTCGGGCTGTTGATTGGCTGAGGTTAAACCACATAACCTCACTTAGTCTATAAATTTAAGTGGTGGATTGCAGCACGGCTTATATACCAAAATATTCTAACAACAACAAATTCTCTATAATAATCAGTTTCAAATCAAGTCTTCACCTCTTACCTGGTGTAGACAGGTATTTCAAGTAGTTTTTTTTTTAATACTTTGATACTGTCTGTAACTGAAACTACGTCACAATACCCTCAGTAATTGCATAAGTTTATCAAATAAAATCATTAATACATAGAATCAATCGTATTTATTGACATGGTCTTTATGAAAATTTGAATTAGATTTGCCTAAAAATAGCCCATGTTATTAGTGTTTAAAATTCTGCAATATGCGTTAAGAAATAAAGGTTTACATAATATATGGTGTGGTTAATTTGCATACTAGTTTTTAACAAAACCGGGTTTAATAAATAATTACTTGGTGTTATTGATTTCCAACATATCAAAATCAATCATATGAATGATTTTATATAGAAACCAATTAAAATATAATTAAAATAAGTGTAATCTTTTTATATACATTCTTATTAATTTCGTTAGTATTTCAAATTTAATATATTTCATTACATTGAATACTGTCTTAGGGCGCATATTCTTGCTAGTAAAAGTAATGATGATTTAATATATTTCCCATTCAATGACTAAAACCCCCCAAAAATGGTTTGTATTTCAATTTAATTACCTTGTCAATAATTTCTTTCTTTTATTCCACTTGATTAAATGTATTACTATCTCTGTCCCATAATAATTGTTACATTTAGTGTATTGAATTTATATACAAGTGTAACAATGATTCTGGTACAAGTACAATTAATATTCTTTTTGTGTTAAAAAGTAAGAAAAAATTAAAACAATGCAAAGTTTTCCAAATTTTTCCAGTTTTTCCAGCAACTTTGTATAAAAAGTATTGTATTTAGAAAAGTATTCTTTTTATGAAACTAAATTGCATCTAGTCTGGAGCTCTGGGGAGTGTGTAGTACCCCTCCATTGCCATTCCTTCCAAGTCCACTCTGACCTGGAGTGGTAGTACCTGTTAGGGTCCCATCTATGGATCAAACAGATGTTTAAAAATTATTCATATTTGCTAAGATCTTTTACCCCCCAAAAAAAAACAACAAATAAACAAAAAAAAACTCTTAAGAAACAAAAAAAGATGTAAATATGAACATACACTGAATGTGGTTCCCTAACATCTAGGCATAAAATTAGCCTAGACAGGTTGATACTTGGCCCCCTTTTGTTTGTTGCATATATCAATGATATAGATGCTAACTTAAGGAATACTATAGTACTGAAGTATGCCGATTACATCAAGTTGTACCTTGAGGTAAAAAAGACAGATCCTGAACACTGCAGATCTTTATTACAGTCAGACCTGACACAGTGCAACAATGGATCACTGACTGTCAACTGAAACTGGCTGTGGACAAATGCACCACCATGCATTTTGGGAGGAAAAACCCATCATACATATACTCCCTCCACAACACTAATATCAAGGAATCTTCTTGTGAATGTGATCTGGGTATTACTGTCAGCAGCGATTTACGTTGGACGAAACACATCTCCAAAATTGTCAAAAAGGCTGAGGGTGTCCTGGTGTCACTCAGCAAGACCTTTGTCAGCCGCTCACCGGCTATCTATTTGAAGCTGTACAAAACTATGGTGCGGCCACACTTGGAGTATGCATCACCGTTTGGCAACTGATCTGGTAAACGCTCATAAGCTCATTAATCATCTTAACAACAGCAACCTTGAGCACCTTTTTGATCTCCATCTTTCTAACACACGTGGGCATGCCTACAAAGTCAGAAAACAGCACTGTTCACGTGACTTTTGGAAACATTTTTTCACGCTCAGAGTTGCGGAGACATGGAATAAACTGCCCGCGTCTGTTGTAGGCTGCCAAAGCACTGAGTCTTTCAAAGCCTCCATGCTTCCTGTAGTCCGCCGACACTATACCTGATGCCACTCTCCACATACATATGCACACACGCACACATACATGCATATTACTACTGTAAACTGTTCATGTTCCTGACACTAATACATTATTCTGTGTACTTGACATGAGACTTTGATGAGTTGTGGTGCACCTAAGCACTGTACACAATAAATTTCATTATATTAAAGTCAATCAATCAATCAAATATTTAGAATAATTTTGTTTTTTATTATTTATCAGATTTATATGCAAATATGATAACTATTATGAGACAGAGGCAGTGTTTTTTTTTTCTTTATTATTTAATAACAATGTTTTACCCTTGTTCATTTGATTTGCTACTAGAATTGGCTACCCAGAATTGCCTGGGTAGAGGGGTATAATAAAAAGTTAGTCTCGCAGATCCATTGATTTTTTTTTTTGGTCTTACATAATTGATTTATGTTTTATTCCCGAACACAACCAATAACTTTCCCTTCTCTTACAATTCAAATTCTAATTTTTAAATATCTTTCCAGATGTAAAAAAATCTTCATTATTTTCCCACAAAAAGCAAGCCCCGGTGATAGTGAATGTCTACATATATTTACATTGTCGTTAATTTTATTTTTGTAGTTTCCTCCGGACATACACACACACATACACAAATACACACATAACAGCCCTTTATACATTTATAGATAGATTATGAATGTGTACAATGCTTGGTTGAAATGTTGGATGATGTGAATAAATACTTTTGTTGTATAATTCATTTCTAAATCTCATATTTGTTAATAGTTGGTTCTGCTTCTTTGGGTCAAATTTCTATTCAATTTATTCAGCTTGATTGTTCTCCTATTATTCACATTTTGAAGATTTATTATTAAAACAGATTATGGAACATTCATCATTAACAATTCATAGCCATAGAATTTTCTCAGTTTTCCTTGTCGTCCTAAGAAAATATTTCCTTTTGAAAATTCAGTGTTGTAAAAGAATTTTACCTTTTGATAAAAACATGAAATGATCTTTCTAAAACTGACTTATTCTTAGGTGGGGCATACTTTTCATTTATATTTACTCCAAAAATTCCATTTATATATATATATATATATATATATATATATATATATATATAATGTGTGTGTATATAAAATCACAGAATCTCTGAAATACAACAAAACAAAGAATTCTGATCTCCCATGACAACTGTAACAGACACCAGCCACTATCTGGCACCTCCCTCCACCCTAGCCTTTCAATTACCCTGACTGCACTGCTTTGAACTCCTGAGCCACCATATCCTTATTGATAATTCCCCCTCCCCCTTCTCTTCTCTTCTTTTTTTTTCTCACACCTTCCGCACTCCCCCTTCTCTTCTCCCCCTCTCCACCCTTTTCAATATATACAGACAAAGCAGTTCTTGTCTCAAATAAACTTCTGATAAAGCCTTGTTAACACACTAAGGCAAAATATCAATTGAATGAAGTTGTTTTTGTTTTATATATTATTCCTCAATGTTTACTCATATTTTGTTGGATTTTACCCAATTTGTAATTTCCTCATAGATAGTCCAGACAGTTTGGTACCCCTTTGAATGGGGCTTACAATAGTAAACTGCTTATTTCGGACAATAAATATTGTTTATTGAAGTTATTCCATATTTTAAAATATATAGTTGTTATTCTAATATTTATGACATAAAGGTTATGAGTGGTATGTCCCATTAGGGACCCATGTACTGGTTACATAGATATGTTTAAAGATTATTTGTATTTATTTGATAGGGCAGTGTGAATAAAAAAAAATTCTTAAGCAACTGCACAAACAATGTAAATATGAAATTCCCTAATCTCTAGGCATTAAATAATCTTAAATGGGTTGACATGCCATTAAAATCAATAAATCATTCCCCTTCTGTGCCCTCAAGACTCAGTTTCTTGAAAAAAAGTTTTTTTTTTTTTAGGAGAGCAAGGAAGATATAACATGTGGACTATGACAGCAGAAAACTTTAAAGTCTACAATCATAAAAAAAAGCTGCACTTGTATAAATAATTAATTTATTCTATTTAGTTTTTGTTATTCTGAGATTTATTTGTTGGTCGTGAATAAAAAATATGGTTGAAATTTGCTCAGGTTTTTTCAAGAGTAAAAACATGCACATTGCACAATCATCAATGCTTAAATATGCACCCCTTGCTGAGAGGTAACGCCCACTGCTTTAAAAGGAGTCTTTTGGGTATGACACTAAATTATAACTGGTGATGAGATTCCAGTTCTATAGTTCTGGGGAGTGTGGAGTCATCTCTTCATTGCCATTACTCTCATGTCCAGTAGTACTTGTTAGAGTCCTATCTATGGATCAAATAGATTGATTTTAATATTATTAATATGATATAGGAATACTTGAAACCATATATCTGTGTACAAATTATTTGTATTAAGAATAGTTTCTTTTAAGCTATATATACAAATGGTTATAATTAATTGAATCTATATATATTCTTACAAACAAAAACAAAAAAATACTGATTTCAGCATTAAATAACCCAACAAGGTTTGACATTTCATAAATGCAATCAACCAAATCAGAGTATATCTTCATTAATCTGATACTATATAGAAACCTGGATTAGGGAAAATGCTATATCACTGTAGTGGAGAATTACTTCATAAAGAATGGGGGGGGGGCATTTTTTTGTCATGACAGACAAAATGGACATGTCTCAAAGTGGAAAGGAAGAAATGGTTGTTTTAGGTCTGGCTTTTATCATGATAGGTGGCAGTTCATTGGGCAAATAACTAACCAATCAGTACAAAGAACCGGCCTGCATAAACTCACTAGAGTCCAAATTTGGAGAATTTGGCTTTGAGATCTTCAGAGGTTGATTGTTATGATTCACATATAGAATTGGCTTTTGTGACAGAGTAATGAAACAAACAGTGTCTGTGATGGAATCGGCTAGAAGTTACAAGAAACAAATATTAGTTGGCTTGGTGATTAACGCAAGACTTTGGCCAAATCATCAATATCCGGTGCTCTATGCAATACAGTTATAATTTTAAAATTAGACCAAGAAGACCAATTTTGACCCCTTTTTTTCTGATAACAATGGCTAATAATCATAAATTTTGAAATATGTAAATCAATAAACCTTACAATCATTCATACTTTTTGCTTTATACATAAGAAAAAACAAAAATAGAAAATTACAAATTTAAATACAAAAATAAAAATTCTTTTCTAAAAATCCATTGCGGGCCTACCATCAATGGGTTAATACTCATCCTGTTTGAAAAAGAGAATTTGTCTATCATTGAGTTTGGAATATGTCTTCTTTTTTCAAAAACTGTTACAATAAGAGATACATAACTGTGGCTGACCGTGAAAAGCGTTGGCGTTTGCTTATATTTGAAACTTCCGCATAACTTTTTGCAACATCAATGTTTTCGTTTTAAATTCATATTATTTTCGTCTCCACTATTGATAAGGCTGGAGTATAAACAAGCTCTGGAGATGATTTTTATAAATCAAAATAAGGAAACAGAATAATTAAATGAGAAGCAAGTGAAATTTTAATGAAGTGGTGTACTGTACAAGTGCAGATAAAATAAAGGATAGTTGATTTTATGACATGCCAACCCTTGTTGGGTTATTTAATGTCAAATTCAAGTATTCCTCTCTGTGCTTTGAATAGAAAGCTTTTAATTACTGCTAAATAGTGAAAGAACTGGATTATGAGTATTTATCTAACCCCTCCTCTATGGAAGAATGTGACACAGTCAGTTTTTAAGTGGAGTACTGCTAGTTTGAATTCAGAGTTTTCTTTCTCCTAGACTGGTTACCTTACCAAGGCTAAAGAACCGGGTCTGCCCTACTATTTACACATAACTGGGGAGAGAAACCATAGATTCATGCCTTTATCAAAGGCATTAGCACAAAGAACTTCATTCAGGATATGAACCTGGGTCACTGAGTATAAGTAGTCAGATTAGTGAAGATCTGGTTATATATCTAAGCAGAATTTTCACTCTAACTTGTGAATCTAGAATTGTCTATAACAGGATCCAACCTTTACTCATTTACTGATGGAGCTATATATATATTGAGCCTCCTACCCTGAGGCTTGAAAATAGAATCAACCAACATGTGCCTTTAGCCATTCGCTCACATATTCAAAAAAGATCTTGTAACATGAATCAAAATGCTGACTCTGCCATTGGTCAACATCTGTTGGCTAATCTGGATTGTTTCAAGTCATTTAAAAATAATCAGTTCACCATCCTAGCTCATGCGTGTTCAGAATTTCAGCTCTGCATCCTTGAGGCAATATACATAACATTGTTCAAACCAGAGCTCTAAAAACAGAAGGAATTTGTCTATTTCTACAACTCAGTGGTATTTCCATCATGAGGCTACCTAATCCTGGGTAATCACAACAATACACAGAGAAAAAATGGAGTAAATACTTTGAGCATATTATCTTCCCAAAGAAATTATTACCACTGAAATAATGCTCTACAAAAAGATGAAAGCAATGGTTCGCTCACCTGATGGTAACACTGATTTCTTTGACATTGTCGCTGGAGTCTTGCAAGGAGATACATCAGCATGATTTCTATTCATAATCTGCCCACCCTGTCGGCTGGGGTGTTAGAATACACCGACTGCACCTCTGCAGAAGGGTAAGACTCCCCCAATGGGGCCACCTGTTGGCCGTGGGTGGCACCTGTGATGCTTAAGGATAGAACCCAGGTGGATGAGCAGTCCATGACTTGCAATATTCCACTTTAGGCTTTTCTTGGGCTAGACGGGCGGTCAGAGAGGCCCCCTCCGATCAATCGGCTGGTCATGTCAAGCCCTAGCACCTATATGATTGCCCCAACCCTATTGCCCTTATGGCAAGCCCCAACCCCTTTTTATTATATGGGTGCTAGAAGGCGGTGACTGAGGGTCTACATGTCCTGGGAATGATGTTAAACTCTATCTGATGGTGAGGTTCCAGTTTTGAGGTTTGGGGAATGTGGAGCACCCCTTCATCACCATTGCTCCCTGGTCTACTCTGACCCGGAGTGGTAGTATCTGTTAGGGTCCCATCTATGGGTTAAATAGAAAAATGTATATATAAAAAAATTGTATTATCCATTAAGAATTACTTTATTTCAAAACTTTATCGGCATTAAATGACCCACTGAGGTTGATATGCCATAAAACAAAACCAAACCAAAACATAATCTGCTGAGATTATGTACTACAGATGTCAATAAATCTAATGAAATAAAATGGTTTCACACTAAAAAACATCCTGCAGAAACTATTACTGATGCAGACTAGATACTCTAGCACTTCTTAAGCCAAAATACACCTTCTTAAGCCCGATCTACTGCATAGCCTGGTGCAGGCAGCAAGAGGTATTGGTCTCTACATAAACTCAGATAAAACAGAATTCATCTGTATTAATCAAAATGGTGGCATCTCTTCATTACATGTCAAGCCTCTGAAATTAATATCCCAGTTCAAATACCTTGGTAGCAATATCTCATCTACTGAAAGCAATGTCAATGTATGCATAGGAAAGGTATGGACTGCTATTGATAGGTTATCAGCCATATTGAAATCTGATCTCTCTGATAAGATAAAATGAGAATTCTTCCAAGCTGTAGCCATATCAGTACTGATAGGATGGATTGAGAGATTCAAGAGACTCAAGGCTGTCAGCATGATTTTATGATGTTTCTGGTTTTAATTATTGAATGATGAATTGTCAGGTATAAATTGTCTATTGCTATGAATAGTGGGATGATGAATGTTCCATAATTTTCTTTAATGATATCTTCTAAGTGAGAAGAGTAAAATGAGAATGATTTACCTCTGTAGATTGGATAGGAGCATGACCCAAAATTCTCAGAAGGTTACCAACTACAGCAGATACTTGAATGAACTCAAGCAACCAAGTTCACTTCCTATGATGATAACCATTACACAACAAGTGCCTCAGTTAATGTACAACAGTTTGTAATAATTAAACATTCATTATGAACCAATCTGACTATCATAGTATCAGTGACTAAATTAATTATCAGTTGATATAATGCACTTATATAAACAGATTAAGAAAACAGGTAATGAGTTTGGTAACTGGTTTGAAGGGAAACTAGTTTTAAAGGATTAAATTCTCTGATGATTGCTAGGAATGACTCGGTGAGACAAATAACAAGGCAGAGAAATTTGTCCAATCAACAAATTAAGTGTAGTATCTGTTTGCAATACTCAGGATCAAAGGTCACAGATACTTTTGTACATGATGTGAGTGCAGTATACTTCCTATGAAAATCTTATAGTTTAACAAAACTATTCAATTAGTCTACTGAACATTAATCAAATTATTTTTACTGTTTTTTTTTTTGTTTTTTTGACAAAGTGCATATTGTTTTCCTAATTGATTCTTGAAATTTCATTGAATTTTTTTTTTTACATATACAAATAGAATATGACATATTCCTTAATTTGTTTCTACCAAAAGAGGGGGGGGGGGTCTATATCAAGTCTATTTCTAATGAATCATTAATTTTATTTTGAGTTTTGATACAGTTAAACAAATAAATTTGTGCTTTATATTTTTTTAAATATAAAACATTAAAATAATACTGTAAAGCAATCTCCTGTTATTTATATTTAAGATATTTTATTTCTTTCAAAAGACACGTCGTTATATTTATAAACGTTGAAGGTGAAATGAACATCGGTGTTGAGTAATTTTTAGAATTTTGTATTCTAGTTATTCAGTTTAATTTTTACTGAGTCAGACTTTTGTTTTAAACTTTCTTTTATCAGTTTATGGCTAAATGATCAAAATGAAAAACATGAAGGGAAAAAAAAAACATTAAGATAATTGGAGATTTGTGCAAGTCAGCTGATTATTTTTGTTATTTTTCATGACTTCAATTTCTTGCTATCTTGTGTCTGTGTGTGTGTGTGTGTGGGGGGGTTGTGTGTGTGTGTGGGTTTGGTTGTTTTTTTTTTTATTACATTGTACTCTGCCAAAAAAAACCCAATAAAACATGTTCTTTTGGCAAGTTAGTATATGTACGTATTTACTCAGCCTTCTGCATGAGCAGGATTCTACACATGGTATAATATATGTAGACAAGGTTTTGGATTTTTTAATTGCTGTCCACCAACTTTATTATTTCCTGTATGAGCAAACTAAATATTACCAACCACAGGGGAAAATATTGTTGAATAAGCACAAATTTTTCTTCTTTTTTTTTTTTGTCTTTTTTTTTTAACCTAAAATTTGTTTCATCAAGTTCTGGCACTCAATTATTATGCATTAAAAATCAGTAAAAAAAAAAGAAAGAAGGAATTGTCAGTGGTCACCAATTAATAATTACTGATCTTGTAAGACTATTTTACGTGTCAAACGTTGAAGTGATCAATAACATCCAGCTAAGTCCAAGTGAATTTGATATGAAGCAGCTGATAAATATGGCACTCAGGAATATTCCATATTTGTATATGGATGATACCATTCCTGGAGTCCTGATTGGCTGCTGACTTTAGTGCAACTATGGTATTGGAAAAATAAGGGATTAATTATCTGCCCTTGGCAGCAGGGGGCCAATCAGGCAATATAATAGACGGGTGCCTAATTTGATCCCCTTCCTAGTCACTTGTAGTGTTGACCATCATGGCAGCAAGATGTACAATCTTGTCTCTCCCAGAACCAAGATGGATTTCAGCAGATAAGTCTCATTAAGTTTGCAAGTTCTATTTTTGGATATATGTTTGTTCTTTCATTTGTTTGTTGAGTTTTCCTCATCTGAATTTGCATGCCTATCTGTTATTGTGGGAAAATATATAGTGCCCAGCAAAAAAGACCATAATGGTGCTTAGATAAATAAACCACCACTCTGTACGGTGCTTGTGGCAATGCAGGAATTGTATTTGAGTTATAGCTTTCTTGCTACCTTTGTCTGCCAATTTGACGGTAATTGGACTTCTACATAAAACTAGGATGAATCAAAAGTTTTGCAATATTTGCATATGTACTAGTTTGTGGCTCCAGGTAATACTCTGCCTCTGGTCGAATTATGAGGGGGTAATTCACTATGAGTTTTTTCCAGGCACTCAAACCATAGAAGCCAATTTATACTCAAAGCAGCTGAAGTAGATATATGCCATTGTGTAACAAATTAAAAAAAATAAAAAAAATAAAAAAAACGGGCATTGGTTAACTGAAAGTGACCTTTTCTGCAGCAAGACTATGCAAGACCTTATAGTGCCTGAATAACCCCAGGATACTATAGGGAATTGAACTAATGTCACATTCAGCATATAGTCCAGTCCTACCTTCCACAGATTATTACTTGTTTGATCCATGACTCACTTTCTCTGCTTGTGACACTTTAACAACAAGAAAGTGGAAGCTTCAATTAAGGAGTTCTTTGCCTCAAACATTAAGAACTAGTATCATCATAAGAGCAGAGAATTGGAAGAAAGGTAGATTCAGATGGTGCGACACAATGACCTCAACTTTGAATGCTGGATTGCTTTTGTTGTAATTTGAAGAATAAAGCAATAAGTTACAAAAATATTGCAAAACTTTTGACTCACTCTAGTATATAAATATTTACTATAGTAAAGGGATTTATATTCTGTAGAGCAGCACCCCGAAGTATCTTCCAGTAAAAATTCAACAGAACTCGACTGATGCAAAAGAACAATATATTTTTATTGGGCCTCCTTTACACCGTGAAAAGTCCATCCCATCAATGACAGACAATCACTACAATCTCTAAACTCCAGGATTGGGGGCTGTAGCAGCACCCTAATCTATCTTCCAGTAAAAATTCAACAGAACTCGACTGATGCAAAAGAACAATATATTTTTTATTGTAACTCCTTTAAAATTCTTTACAAATCCTTTAAAATGTGAAAAAAAACAAAGGTCTACTAAGACAAAATTCTGCTCAGGTGATTTTTCCCTCAAACTTTGAAACTGTTTCTGATTTGGGCAGAAGTTGCGTTGCATCTTGGGAAATTTAATAGAACTCAAATCATGGGATGTCAACCCACCAGTCTTGCATAGTTATTTCCCTTAGACTGTCTGCATAAAAAGGGAATATGTCTGACAGGCGCACATTAAGCAACAGCTACACTGCATATTCATTGTTTTGTTTCACTATATTCTGTCATCTTTTAGATAACTTCATAATTCCATCTTTCTCAACAAATAATTAGTCTCATTATCTTTTGGTGTCATTAATAAACTTAGAATTTTTTACTTATTAAAAAATGGATTGTGCTGGTTCATTTTGCTTGCTTCATTATCTTTTGCATTCCATATTGTTGTTAAGGATTCAATTTTCATCATGTCACAATTTGATCAGGAACAAAACATTTTTATGTGGAAGCCACATAACAAAGCGACTAACATAAATGAAAATTATGCAAATGATTTTCAGTGCTTGATTTTTATATTTTTGAGCATGTTGCCTATTTCTGACATGTCTCAAGCAATGTCTTGATTTGAATACTCTCAGCTTCTACTGGTTTACTCTATTGTGAAACATTGTTTAATCAAAATTTTCTAGTATAAAATTTTTCAACCACTTTTGATACATTCAATCATTCATAGTATCTTCTCTATAAATTGCATACATCTTTTTTGTGTGTCTGAATCATATTTTTACCTTTTTTAAAAATGAATCATAAATCGCAGTTGTTGCTTATTAGCTTTTATCTTCAATTTTACTAATGTGAATCAAAAGTTTTGCAATATTTTGATAATGTGAGATACAGTTGGACAGCACCAAATGCTTTTGCTAAGGTCATGAAAGTGACAAACCACATTCAACTGTGAGATGTCAAGCTCACCTGATACTCTCAGAGTGCTACTTGCCAGATTTGTCTCTATAGCTTGGATCACGGCTGTAGAATCTATGGTTTTAGGCCTACCTGTCCTTGCCTGGTTATTAATGTTCTTGCAATCCAAGCAAAATTTCTTGAACCATTGGGTTACTGTACTGTGATTTACTGTACCTCATGTTTTACACAATAAATGTTTTTGGTTACTTCCACGGTGTTATGCCCCAGTTCAAACTTATAAAGCATAAATACCCACATTAACTTTAAATTCATCTTATGCTACATGTACCAAGATATTGCAAAACTTTTGACCCTCTCAAGTAAAATCAATAAAAATGTTAAATTTTGACAAATACTGATATAGTCGCAAACAGAAATACAATGAAAAGAAGTGTTTTTGACAAAAGTTATTTAAAACTGAACACTTCTTATATTATCTAAGAACAAAGATAAAATGAACATTTTGGACAACCCGATATTTTGTTGAAAACTTCAAGCTATAATCCTAATTTCCATTCTGGGAAATCTATTTTTATAAAACAAGTTATTAATTATCTTTCTTCAGATTTTTTTTTTTTTCTTAATTTTTCTGCTAATTTGCATTTAAGTTTTCTTTCTTTTTTTTTTTTCAGGTGGCCACAGGCAATCAGCAGGTAATCTGGACTAAGTATACAATATATCTGATTATATTTTATTGATTAAACAAACATAAATGGGACTTAATACTTCCAAGCCCACAAAAGGTAACACAATGAATTATGATTCTAGCTTATTCATGTGTCAGAAAACTTTTGTATTGTCTATGTCATATTTTTCTCATTTATTTCTAAATATTAATTAGATTTTTTTAAAGAAAATAATGGCCAATTTGAAATATTAATAAAAAATAGTCAATGTATTTACAAATAGAAATATCAATCAAAATACATTTATACCAACTAGCAAATATATGTACCTTCCGGGCGCAATTATTTAAGTTTTAATGTAATAAAATATTATATTAAATTAGAAAGGATAATGAAACTAAATAAGAATGCAGATAAAAAGATTTGAAACAGAGGGGGTTGAAATCGAAAAATAGAACAACTGAAACTTACTCTTCCTTCACCTCAGTTTACTACACAACCTACTTGCTTGAGCTTGAAGATCAACAGTCCAATGGATATCTGATCACTATGCCCAGTTTCTGTGACAAAAAAGAAGAAAGAAGACTAAAATGCTGTTTTTGTGCCTTCTATACCAAGAAAGACCATATTAAAAAGCAAATAAATAGAATTTTGGTTCTCCAACTTTAAATTGATGAAGTTGGCTTAACCTTCTCAAAATTTTGTATAAGATTATTTTTGTATATGAAAGCTGGATTAAAACATTTATACCTTTCTGTCTGGGTATATATTCTGATGTTTGAGAAGCAATACCTGAAGAAGGGCAGAGGGTACATTGGCCGAAACGTGTAGATAACAATATAAAGATGAGGACAAATAATACTAATAATTGTTTATCTATTTATATATTTTTTTATATTGGATTTTGGAGATTGATTTCTTTTTTTTTCTTTTTTTCTTGTTTTAGTTTTTATTCTATTTTTCTTCTCACATTTCTAAATGCCCATTTATGGATGGACATTTTGTTCAATATATTTTCTGTCTGAGTCGTTCTTTGGAAAAATCAATATTCCATGCTAGAAAATGTAATTTAGTGACAGGTGGTTTTTGAGGAAAGAAGTCAGTTTTTGCCACAAAAGTTGATTTCCTCTTCATTTCCATCGACAGAATGTAGTTACACAATTTCTAAGTGTTATATCCACAGGCATTATTAAAAGATTCATCAGATAAAGCAGAAAAAATAAGGAAAAAGAAAAGCTTGTTCTCAATAGTTTTAACTTGAAATTCATATTTTTGTTTTATTTCATCTTTCTTTTTTTGTTTTTTGTTTGTTTGTTTTATTTTATCTTTCTTAGAACCTTTATTCATATCTTTCTATCTTTTCTTTTTTTTGTTTTTTTTTTTAACAAAGTCACCATTTTCTATAACTTTACATTTCTTTATGAATGTAAAATTATATAGATTACATATTTTTATGTATATTTATGAGATGAGGCTTAATATGAATAATTATGATATTTCGGATTGTTGTCTACATCTTTATTGTGTATAAATACAATGTTCAGGCCACTGTAACCTCAGGTTCTGTTTAGGTGTTTTTTTTTAAATTTATTATCTTAATTACCTTAAAATAAGTCATCTTCAGATGATTAACGACATTTGAATTCATGGGTAATTGTCTGAAGATGACTTATTTTAAGGTAATTGAAATAATAAATAAATAAAAAAAACACCTAAAACAGGGCCCGAGGTTTCAGTGACCTGAATGTTGTGTTTATACATAATAAAGATAATTATTCTTATATAGATTAATCAGCCATTATTAATTTTTTTACTAATATTTCTTTCAGCTTGATTTTATTTACTTTTCATTACAACTAAGTAATAAAAAAAAAAAAAAATAATAACTCAACATTGAAGCAAATCTCAACTTAGATTATTTACAAATATGAATTATGTATGAGCTCATGAGTTATAAATAAGTTCAGTTATGGTGTTCAGCAACAGATTGTTACTAAGGACACACATATTATCTTGAATTATTTTAGATGAAACATTATCAACCATTGATTATGAGTAATTTAAGTAAATATGCAGCTTTCACAGTCCATTGATGGGCTCTGCTTAAATTTTTAGAATTAACTAAATTTATTTATGAAGAAAAAGGTCTTTTTCTTTCTTGAAGATTTATTGTCTTTTCTAGTTTCTGGGCCGATGAAAGGGTCTTTAGGGGTGGGGGTATGAAGTGGTCATCTTGATTCTTTTGTTGTTGACTCTAATAACATTTGGAAATTTTGATTGAAAAGAAAGAAAAAAAAGAAAGAAAAAAAGAAAGAAACAGCACTTTGTGATAGAAATTTGACCAAATTAATCTGTCTGATTTTTTTTTTTTTTTTTTTTTGTGATCAAAGTCATCCAATAAACAAGATTTTTTTATAATTGTCTTCATTGGTATGAAGGTCAGTTACTACATTGACTCTACAGTCGGCTGGGACTTGGAAATTAGGAAAAATTCAGCCCTTTGAAACTTATGTGTCTTAGCTTTTCTAAAAGTAGAGAAAATTTCCAGTTGAATAAAAAAAAAAATCAACTCAAAAGCTTTACTCTATCAAAAGTTATGAGTTTTCAAACATCGGCTATAAGTGTCTTTCACCAGTGTCCATCTTGTCTTTGTGTTGGGAATTTACAAATTCTAACCAAACTTAGAAATTATGCTTAAAAGTGACATAAAACAGTCCTCTAAATCCTTTTATTTTTTGAGAAACAGTTATTGCATTTAGTTTACTGAATGTAAATGAATTTTGTAGCTTTTTGGGGTTTAAGCAGCAAAAAAATCATCTATTTTCCTAATATTTGCCATTGAAATATAGAAACCTTGGCCAAAATTGACCATTTGTTTTGTTTGGAATTTAATATATTGTGGTAGATATTTTCAAATGCCATAAGCTGGATTTGGTACGCTGTATATTTTCTGAAAGTATATATTCATAGGACTTGAAATAAATATTTTCCTAAGATCAGGTCTTTGGTATCTTCAGAAAATCAATATTTAGCATTAGGGCATTTAAATTGAAAAAAAATTCCGCCTTATATGTGCATATCCGCTGGGAAAAAATCAGATTATTATCATCATTATCTTCATTGTCTTCATCCCTAGAAATGGTAATTTGTTTGTTTGCTTCTTTAAAATGCACATAAGATGTCTATTGGATAATAAAAAGTCACATTACAGAAGAATCTGACCCCCTAAAAATTAACATTTTTGAAAATTTCTTTTTCATTACAAAAATAATATCTTTATGCTTCCAACGAGCCCTTAATCACCCTCAGAAGACCATTTTTAACCAAATTATGCCCAAAATAGTGATTTTTAACTAAAATTAGGGGTGGGCAAATGAATACTTTTTTCCTAAAAATTGAATAAGACAGGTGTTTGCTATGGCCATTTTTGCTGCTTATTATGACTCTGTTGAGATCATTGACCTAGGATGTCATTTTAGGTTGGTTCCGTGAGGATTTTCAAAATGGTGGCTGGAAATCCTTGTTTTTGTTAAAGAAAAGGACAATATATGGCTTAATAATGGTGTAATATGTCTAATCATAGGTTTGTGACAGAATATGAAAATACATTCATTTTATTGATTTAACCAGCTCTAATTTATTTATCATGTAAAAGAATGAGAATTATGATAAGATTAGTGACATCTCTGCCCAGAGCTATCACCAATTATACATATAGTTCGCAATAGTTAACTTCGACACATAAGAATTTTCCATATAAGGTAGTAACTTGACACACAGATTTGTCCTGATTTGGTTATACAATTTATCAAACTGGGATTCACATCTTAAATTTGTGAGAGGTGCATAATGTAGTGCCTCTCTGACTCCATTATCATCTTGCTAGAAGTGTTCTACCTCGAAAAATTTTTTTCTGAACAACATCAATAACTTTCTCCATTACTGCTGCTTCCAGCTTTTCAATCCCATTTGGTTCACTCTCTTGTTTTACATCCTTTAATTCCTTGAGAACAATCAATTTGGGTTCAAAGAATACTTTCATCCCAGTCCAATTTCTGTCAAGTGGCACATCACTGGTGGCTATTTCATCAATACCCAGAAAGTGCATCATGCAATATGAGGATGTCTCCCATCATCCTGTAGATTTCTGGATACAGGACAAACCACTCATTCTGAATGTATGTGGATACAGCAAGCACTAACCAAAAAATAAATTTGCCAAGTCTGTAATATGCTCAAATCTGTTTGATACAAAGCTTTTGAATCCCTCGTGTTGAACATTGTTTATTTCCATCTACTGTCTATAATAATTGTATAATGAAACAGTGTGTGATGCATGACTTGGGGAAAGTAATTTAGCAATAGCAATAAGTCTAATAAATAGAAGTTCCAGGGGAACTGAAGGCTTTCTTAACAGCAGTGACCAATAACAATTTTTGTATCCTAGTCTTTTGCTCAGTGTTTTTGTAGATTTTGCCCATGGCATGGTCCACACACAATATGAGCACAGAATTTTACTTGCTTATCATGGTCTACTCCCAGGTTATGAAGAAAGACTTTGCAGTCAGCTGCTTAATCAGACATCCAAAATTCAATTTGACTTTTAAGGTCATCAACAGAGCAATTAGTAAATACCGCTATAGTTTGTAATCATAAGTTTTTCCCCTGTCCTCCATTGAGTGGCTCAGATTTTCACCATAGCCAGTTGTGGGTGATGTTCTTGCATCAGAATTTTGTGTTATTTCTATATGGTCTGTTTTGACATCGTAGTGATGATGGACAGCTACCTTTGTGGTGTCATCAAGCCTTGTTGTAATGACTTTGACCAGCTTGTTGCACAATTGTTGTGCAACATGTTCAAGATTCAGATAAGATGGATCTTCCAGATAACGCATGATTTTTCGACAACTAGGAAGCATATAGTTTCAAACCTCTATGAATATCAAGACTATAGATCTCAAATTCTTCATCCCTGCTGCTGTCACTACTACACAGTTTCTGATCTGATTCATGGCCTACATTTATGTCATCGTGAATGAATGTCCACTGTTAACCAAATATCATATTGGCTATATTGGCAAGTGTTCTGCAAACTTCATTTGGGGAAGCTCTGAATTCTGACATACACTGGACCAAACAATAAATTACCGGCTCATTGAATGGTCTGTGTTCATTCCTAACCTTCACATCCTGGGAATACAAGACTGTATAAGTGGTTGTGGTGTCATTTTTGCCAACCTGTGGAGAACAAAGTTTTCTATCCATAAATAGTTCTTTTTTTATGTAGATTGCTCACTGTCCTGGAAATTACATCTAATTTCATAGTTTTCATCAAAAACAGATACCAAACACCATCAATTGGTCTAGTTCTTACTGTTCTTTTTTCTTTTCCTCTGTTGCAAGACACTTCTTTTTTGCAGAACATTCTCGACTCCCCTTTCTCGTCTTCATCCTTATCCAATCTTTAGGAACTGTATTGGTGCAAACTGCCTTGTAACCCCTGAAACTGTTCTCTTCATAAATGTTTGATCTTCAGGTGTTATTTTGACACTAAAGTCTTCTTCCTTTGGATTTGATAGGATGGATCCTTATAAGAAATATCATAGGCATATTAAGTAAATGCTGCATTGAATTCCAATGCTTTTGCATACCAATGTAGCCCTGCCGTTTTAAGCTTTCTGTAAAACATTGAACCATTCATAATGATCTTTCACTTGAAGCTTATGAGGGATTATACACTCCTTGAAGCTTATTAAGAGAGTATAAACTCCAACAAAACATATCCCTCCCTATCTCTTCACCTATTACATTGAAAATACTTAATAAATACTGGGAAAATGAAAAAAAAATATATATCTTCAGATAAGCTGGATGCTGAATCCTTGACAACACATCATGACATTTGGGATTTTTCAGACTTATAACTGAGAATGCAACATGAAGAAATGAGGACAAATTATAGCTTTATAGAGTTCAAAAGTTCTCTTAGGTATAATGATAAAAGTTTTAATGTTGGCAAAATGGCCTATTGTCGGTATCAGCTGGACAGCGAGGGAGTCTATCTCCTTTTCACTTGCACTAGACCAGGGAGATTGTCTTGCTGAACTGGAGCACCACACCTGCGATCAGCTCCTCACTTTATCACACAGATCAGATTATCCAATCTGTGCTACTCATGCGCTGAGTTAGTGTGGACTGATATCAAACCCGGAACCTTGTGTGCTCTACCGATTAAGCTAAGCCCGCCCGGTATAGTAATAAAAAGAAGAAAAAAATTAAAATTTTTCTTATGATGCTTTCTTATTTATTTTTACTTTTCAAGAAATCTTATCCAATTGTTCTGAGATGTTTTATTGCAAAAGTAAATTGTACAGATCATAAACAAGTCACTTGTAATTAACTGTATACATTTTAACAATGAAATGTTATGTTGTGTAATGACATTGGCAAAATATATAATTAACCATGTAAGTTGTCTGAAAAAATGTTACTGTAGTTATAGGAGAAACAACTTACCTCATGAAGCACAGTGGGCACGCTCGTGTCTTGCAATCAAGATCTCCGGGAGAAGAAGAAACTTGGCTGTTCCGAGGATCACAAGTTATTAGAAACAGGTCTCATTCTCAAAGTAAATGCTGCAAGGTGAATTTGTGATGTAAGCAGATTTTGGCTTCTGCTGTTAGTCCATAAGAATCAGATTATTTAAGAGTTTTTCTTCTGTGATTTCAGCTCACGAGTATGGACTGATTGTGAGTCAAAAGAAAAGCCAAATGAACATTACAAAAGCTGGTTATTTCCTATAAGTCTAACATGATTAAAGGGGAACCACTCTTGACTGATGAATTTATTTATTTATTTATTCATCTACTAGGAAAAAAGAAGACGGGTTTAGGGTTAGTTTAATGGCAAAATAAATAAATAATTCATCAGTCAAAAATGGTTCCCCTTTGATCATGTTAGACTCATAGGAAATAACCCAAAAGCTTTGCAGACTTTTATGATCCAAGAAATCACTACCCAGGTAGAGGATTACTCAGATTCAGAAAGCAACCTACCCCCCACCTTTTAATACAATTACTTATTAATGTTGCTATTTAGAAAATGTAACTTTTCTTTTTTTGTTTCTTGAATATGTTTTCTTTGTTTTATTATTTGTTAAACTTGTTCTTCCCCACGTCCAATTTCTATATTGACACTATTTCTCTGTCCTCCCCATTTCCAGGTTAACAAATGATAACCCATGATGCTTAAGGATGAAACCCTGATAGCTAAACAGTCCATGACATGCAACACTCAACTTTAGCTCTTACTTAGGCTAGACAAGCGGTTGGAGAAGCCCCCTTCGATCAATCGGCTGGTCACGTCAAGCCCTAGCACCTATATGATTGTCCCAACCCTATTGCCCTTATGACAAGCCCCAACCCTTTTTTAACATATCTGTGCTAGAAGGCAGTGGCTGAGGGTCTTATTGTTCTGGGTATGACGTTAAACTCTATCTGATTGTGTGGTTCCAATTCTGGAACTCTGGGGAATGATGAGTACTCCTTAATTGGGATTACTCCCAGGTCCACTCTGACTGGGTGTGGTAGTACCTGTTAAGGTTCCATCTATGGGTTAAAGAGAAAAAATAAGTTTAAAAGGATGTTTTTAAAAAAATTGAGTTAAAAAAAGGGAAATTTAGTACCCATCAAGAATGAATAAAACAAAAATGTATTCAGCATAAAATAACCCAACAAGGGTTGACATGCTGTAAAACCCAACCAACCTAACCTAATTAGCAATGTATCCCCCCACCACCACTTCATCTGGTTTGCTGCAGTCTCTTAAAATTTTTTAAAAATATTTAAAAGTAAACTAGTCAACATAATTCTCAGAAAATTGACGACCCTATTGTTTTTTTTCTTTTAATGTAAAAAGTTATTTTCTTATTTTTTTTGTTTTTTCAAAAGCAAAAAAATAAAAGGAAAAAAACAAATATTTGTAAAAACAAATTTTAAGAAAATAACTACATTAGGTTGTATATTTATTAAATATTTTTAACAAAAAAATTGTAGATAGGTAAGTTTTTAAATAATTTTTATTTTTAATTAAAAAAAAATCAAATGATTAATTCGTTTATTATTGAAAATTACATAAAAAAAAAAAATTCTGTTTCTGATTCATGATTCCATCTGCAAATCTGTGACAACTGAAAATTGTTTCCCCTAAGTATATTCTTCATGTTTCTTTACCTGTTGGTGCATTGATTGTTATGTTCACCTGAACAGATTCATTCATCTTTATCATGGATTTTGTGGATCTTTCTTTTTTTATTTTACCAATCTCATTATCTTCATCATGTGAACTACTATCCTACTTTCTCTCCTGGTCTTGGGTCTAATATTGATGAAGTTAAAAACTAAATAATAATAATAATAAACTTTACATAAAATACCCTACAATAATATACATTTTTGATATAAAATGATATCTTTTTTAATAGGGCAAGTAAACCTTCAAGCTACACAAAATTCTGAACTGGACGAAGGCCCAGGTAAGTCACTTTTTTTTTTTTAATTAATTTTTTTTCTGATTAATAAAAAGTATCAATTATGGATATTGAAAATTAATCTTAAGTCAAGCATGAATTTTGTCTGTTTCTAAAAATTTCAATCAAAATTTTAGATGTCCATGATTGACTTGAAGCTATAATTGTTTACTAAGGATTATTATTTACTTGAACCCATATAACTGTGTGCAAACAAATGATTATCATTGAATAGAAATAATTACTTGAAACCATATAATTGTGTACAAGGGTAATCCCAAAAGGAAGGTTTCCAAACACTTTTTCATGTCCCTTCCTCATGTAGATTCATTTAAAAAATGACTCAGGAATTCAGAGGCAAAAGAGATTGAGAATGGGCTCTAAAACTGTCATGTGACACCCCTATCCGTCCCCAAATGATAGATAATTATTCAGTGTTTCCTTACAGATGTTTCCATATTTACAAAGCACAATATATATTCATCTCCATATCTATATATTGTATTCAACACTATTCTATATCACCAGAAAAATCCTTTATGTAGTAGATTATTTTACTGATGTAGAAAATATGGGAAATCTTTTCAATATTTATAAGAAAAAAGAAAAGTGACAAAACCAGTTTACTCATCTCTATTTATTGATGACATAGTAGAAATAGAATTTTTTTTATTTCACTTCAAATATAATATAATACTCATAAAACATATTTTTCTTAAATTTTCCTTCAATCCTTCTAATATATAATTAAAGATAATCTTTTATTTACTTATTTACTGGTCCATCTAATTAAATTAATACATTTTATTTTATTTTACTTTACAACTGAGAAATAAAAATTTAAAAAAATTAAAGAAAAAAAGAAAATAAAAGCTAAGTATATGAATTTTCTGTGACCGTTTTTATTTTGAATTCAACATGGCTACTTTATTGCAACATTTCACCAGAAGATAAACAGACAATATTGGATACATATACAAGCGTAGGGGTTCAAACATTCGTTCTCAACAAATATTCCAAAAATATAAAATTACGGTTATTCGCCCATTTCATTCATAACATAAAGAAAAAAGAAAGGAGGAGAAAGAAAAAAAGAAGAAGAGGAAAAAAAATACATATAACCACACAAAAAAAGACTTAAGCACGTACATTTCTGATATTCATCTCTGAAGATAAAGTTTTGCTTTGAAATCGATAAGACAAAAATAACATCTTTTTGTTTTTATTTTTTTATACGCATTGTAATTGCCTTCAAATCATTAATATATTATAATTTTGTTATTTTAATGTATGCCTGTCTTAAATTATTTTTTGCTCCCAGATATTAAATACCAACCTTATTTTATTTTTGTTAAGTTTGTATATTTTCTATTTTGTGTATATCTATTCTTATGTTAAATGTGGATGTGATAAAAGTTTAATCTTAAAAGCTATTTTTTTTCTTTTTGGTGGGAAAAATCGAGAATCATTACTTTGAAATAAATATATGATTTAATATATTTATGATAAAATATTTATGAATTAAGAGCTAGGTACAATGAATTTTATTAGTTTCAGCAATAATGAAATGAGAAAAAAAAGGGACCTCCTTCTTTTCTTATGAACCATACACCTCAAGAAGTTGATTGAATGAAATGGTTGAATTGTTATAATAACAACAAAAAGAAGAAACCAATCATTTAAACAATTCTTAGTATTAAAAAAAATTGTTTTCTTGTGAAATGTATATTGACTAATTAAAAGTAAAAATAGGTTATATAGTTTTAGTAAAACATTGAAGCATGAATTATAAACAATAATTGAAGATAAAACAGATTAATTTAAATGTTTTAAACAACAGACATTTAATTAGTTTATTCACATTTTGTTGTTAATAAAATGTATGTGTGAATTAACTTCCCAAGTTTTATTCTTTTCCATTCAGAAAGATACAATCACATGATTCCTATTTCACTCATAGATAATGGGACAAGTCTTTCAACTTCTCTATAATTTGAATGTGTCATGTGAATTACAATGGTGGGAGAGGGGATTGTACTGGATCATAAATTATTCCCTAGGCACTTGAAAACATCTCTCTCTCTCTCTCTCTCTCTCTCTCTCTCTCTCTCTCTCTCTCTCTCTCTCTACTTGTGCATGTAATAAGAAGAGAGTACTTATCTTGGATTTATTATTTCTTTAAAGTGATTAGGGAGATTGTAAATTCCTGAGGTTGTGAGCTATAGAATACAACTTAACGATTAGGAGGAGGTTTTCTAGATTCACCTGAAACAGGTAAAAGTAACAAACTTTTTTCCCTGGTTTTCTTTTGTAATTTTTATAAATATATCAAGGAAATAATACAATTTTCTTAACCAAATTTAGATAAGGAGATGCTCCTATGTTCTTAATACAAAACAAAAATCCCTACAAACAAGATTATGTTGTTCATGTATTTCAAATTAGCTGAATAAAACAAACCAGAGAAACAAAACCCATGTGAAATTATCAACATTGCTCCTTCTTATCTATCTTATATATATATATATATATATATATATGTATGTATATGTGTGTGTATTCTTAGCACCAACTATCATTATACCTATGTGTCTTATATATGAATATACAATTAGATATTATAAATCAAATTTTAAAAAATGATTATTATTTTGTATTTTCATACAAATTAATTTTCATTACAAATTTTATACAAAAAAAAGCATTTAAAAATACTCAAATATTTCCATATTGTTTAAGGGTTAATTTTATAATTAGATTATTGTATAAGATTTTAAGATTTTCAAAATTGTAATGATTAACTATAAAAATTCACTTGTGTTATTATTCAATACCCACAATAAAAAAAAAAAATCACTTTTAAGAAGAGTTACTTATACTGCAAAAAAAAAAAAACATCCTTTTTAGATTGTCTTTCTTAAAAAATGATTCTAATAATAATATTATCTTTTTTAATCTAAATTTAAGTTAGTGTTTATACGGTTACATGATATTAGTTTTTCTTTTGTGAAAAGTCTAAAGTGTATTTCTTTTTTCAATTGCATAAAAAAACATGATATATCAAGTACTGTATTTAGAATAATTTTAACCATTTCATCTGCATTTATCATGTAGTATTTAAATATATCCATTCCTAAAATACCTAATTTAGTTTTAAGACCAATTTTATTTTAGAAGTTGTTTTATTTATTCATTTTTTTATTTTTTTCAAATACAGACTTGCATGCTTTTATTATGCCATCTAGTTATGAAGTTTAGAAAGAAGAACTTTAAAATTATTATCATAACCAAGGTTACCAGAATAACTTGTTTCATTTTTTTAATCTTAAAATTATTTTAAGTTATTTGGCTTTTAAAATTTTATTTTTATCTACATGCTAAAATTATTTGCACAAAAATTACATCATTTTTTTTTTAACATTTTCTTTTATCAAAATTATTTTTGAACATTCGTTTTTCAAATGAAAATTTAGATATTCTTATTTGGTATTTTTCTTGTATTTGAATGTAAATGAAAGTTTAAATCTGGTAACCTTGCTAAAAACTGTATGCATTTGTGTTTTAAATTATTGACTGAGTATCATATATATTAAAGCTAATGTTCCTAAAAAGAAACAAAAAAATCTAAAAAAGAAAAAAAATGCTTTTATTTCTACTTTATCTATTTGATTATTAGTAAACTTCTTTAAATTTTATTTATTTGGTGTCATCGATAAGTTTATGGTTATTCTCTTCAGAAACCAATTTTGTATTCACTATTCTTGCTATATCAGAGAATATTTTGCCTGGAACATTTTTAATAAAAAGCAACAATTTATAAGATGAAAATCAATCAAAATTATCAACACTTTAGACTTTAGTAAAAATTGACCCCCCCCAAAAAAAAACAAAACAAAAAACAAAAACAAAAAAAACTGTTAATATTGTTTTCTTAGTGTTAATCAAATTCCTAGATATTTTTGTAATTGTGCTAAGAAATGAAATTGTAAATGTTTAGTCTTGAATTAGATCAGTGTTTCTCTATCTGGAGTGCCAGTCACCACCTCAAGGGGATGGTAAGTTCATTTAAGGGGATGCTAGAAATGATCTAGAGTACTTGACCTATGTTTGAATACTAAAAGAAAGATTTAAGGAACAGGTGCTGGCTGATTTTGAATTGTTAGCTGGGAACACACTGAATTATACCTTGTAGAAGTTATGAGTGGTAATTCTTCATCCAACTATAAAATTTGTAAGTTTGCTTTATCAAATTACTAAAGGAACAATAAATGTGTGTTGTGTACTCCTTTATATGTTCATACTGTATTTACTTCTTACACATCTTTGATATCTGTGAATGCCCAGCTCTTCACTTGTTCTTGTTCTTGTTCTTCGTGTGTCTGGCTGTCATCATTGTCTGTCATTTTGTTATCCTAGTTCATTCCATTCATTGTCACTTCTTGTTCATTCCATATTCTTTTTAGGTGGAAAAACAGCAAGGCCACATTCATATGTGCACATATTTTATTCCTTACTTGGTGACAACTTTAGTCTTACCTGTAGCCACTGCCCACAGGGACAGTGAATCAAAGCATGATGGAAGGTTCAACCATTCACACCAACAAATTACGATTGACTAAAGATTCTGGCTAACTTTCTAGTGTCATTTGAATAATAAGTAACATTTACTTAAATCTAATTAGTTTAGTAAGACAATTTCATTTTTTTTTATTTTGAAGTTTCAAAATCTAAATTTTGTACAAATAATTGTCTTGCAGCAACATTGCTTCTTGTTGATTATTTTTCATTGTTAGTTACCCCTTCTCAATAAGAACCCTCATTTTGTCATGAGTAAAAAGACAAATCTTCCCCTGGATAATAACTCTTTTCTTCTTTCTTGACAGATTTGTCAGCCAAAATATTAATTAAATAAATAATTGTTTCTTTACCATTTTACTTTGCTTTCAACAAAAAGTTTTCCATCTCAAAATAATGATTGAATTTTTATTCGTCTGATTAATATGAAAATCTTTGCTATTATTTCTTGGTTCATAAGTTTCAATTCTTTTATCTTTCTCTAATTTTTTTAAAAATTTTAATTTTTTATTATCATACTCCTGAACAGAATTTTGTTTGTATTTGACCTAATTGCCGAGGCACGGAGTGAGCTGCCTGCATCCGTTGTGGGCTGCCGGGGCACTGCATCTTTCAACATGCACACACATACATGTATATTATTATTGTACACTGTTCATGTTCCTGACACTAAAACATTATTCTGTGTACTAGACATGAGACTTTGATGAGTTGTGGTACACCTGAGCACTGTACACAATAAATTTCATTATTATTAATCAGCTCTTTTTATTCTTTTTCATTTTAGTTACTGGTTTAACTTATAAAGTAAAGGACCAATTGGTGAGTGGCAGTATGCCGTCTGCAAATGTTACCCCAAATGCTGAGGAGTCTGATGAAGTAGAGGCTGTTGTTGGAAATGTAAATGATCTTCAGTTGGGAAAGTATGGACTACTTTTTAATCATTAAGAATTATAAACTTATTTTACTATGTTAATTAATGATAGTTAAACTCTTTTATTTTGGTTATAAATAATACTAGTAAAAAAAACAACCCCCCCCCCCCACGGTGATGTAAAAAAATTTTGAAACATATTGCCTGAGGGGTGGGAGTAAAAAATTTAATGTCAGCGAGTTTGTACTCTAATTAAGTAAAATCATCAAATTCATTAAAGGATTAAAAAATAAAACAATTTGAAATGTAAACTTTAAATATGTATTAAAATAAAATAAACTATATATAGATATATTATACCAGTCATGTATTTATTAAAACTTAAATTTTCAGTGTATTTATTCTATGTTATGACGGTGATGATTTTGGGTAATGTGACGTAAGCAGTGACGTAATTTTTGTTACAAAAACCGGAAGCGAATCTCCATTATTAATAGATTTATCTACCTTAAGAAATTATAATAATCAGAGTGTGAACCTTTGCAGATTCCCCTCACATTATGAATATCAAATTGCAAATTGCTTCATTCTCTAAAAACATTTTATTACTAGCATAAATCACACTACAATGTGCTATTGTTTCTGTGTTATGGTAATCTACTCGTAAAAAATCATAGTTGGGATGTCTTTAACTCTTTTTCAATGTGTTATAGCAGGACACACATGCCAAACGTTTCACAAAAGTTTCAGATCATTTGATATAAAGTGCAAATAAATAAGGGTAAATACTCTATAATTTGCATTTAATATTTATCTCCCTTGGTAAATTTTAATGATCAGGGTGAGAGCAAATGCTGACCACACACGATTATTAAGTTGCAAATTAGATTGGAAATTGCTTTATTGTCTAAGAACATTTTTAATTCTATTTTGCTAACAAAATCTCACTATGATATTTTTGCTGTATTAAATCTTAACATCCTATACCACCCCATTCCACCCGGCCGGAAGTCACTTTTGTTTTCCTAATCCACCCAAATGATAGCCTTTGTTTAAATGTAATATTAAACATATTTAGAAGTCTTTAAATTAAAGGAAATAACAGGTAACTTTAAATGAAAAGGCCATTTTTAGCCTTTTATTGATAAATCCTTATAGAAATGGTGCTCTGGACTTGGAAAATTCTCAACGGGATGTTAAGAGTTAAACATATTATTTAACATAAATACAATTGGATGATTATATTATAGATGATTGTTGTATTATCAAAATAACAGTATAAGTTTTTATATTAAGAGTAAATGACAAATTTGCTAGAATTGATCATTTTAAAGATGCTACTCAGGTGATTAGATTGTTTGCAGCTTCACCTGTCATTCTGTTTTATTTTCAGAGTCAAAGAAGTTGAAATTGGAAGTGAAAAAGCATTAATTGTCAAAGAAACGGATGGGATTTTTGCATTTGGTTCCAAATGCACTCATTACGGACTTCCTTTGGGTAAAGGTAAGTTCCAAAAACAATGTAAATTTACTACTTACATAATTTCTTTGTTAAATTGCTTTAATTTACACTACAACAGTTATCATCAAAGTTAAATTTTGGATTTCCATAAACTTTTTACCTACTCATATACAAAGTATATTTGCTTTCATGCATTGGTAAAAAAATATCCAGCAAAAATATTAACTGTACCTTTTTACAATAAAACTACAATTGTGTTATTCATAATTTGAAATATCCAATGTTCTGACATGTAAAAGGGTGGGGTAGGGGGGGTGAATGTTTTTCAGCCTGTATATTTAGTTGTAAGGATTTATTTGACATTTTTACCCAGGTAAAGGGTTAAATTAATCATATTTCTGTAATGTTTTTTTTTTTTTTATTAGACCATGAAGCAAAAGTTGTTGTTTTTTTTCTAATTTGTAAAAAGTTATAGTTGAGATATTCTTAACTCGGTCTGCCCTGTTAACTGAAGTTATAGAATAATCTGACTGCACCTGTGCAGGGTAAGACTAACCCCCACCAATGGGGGGGGGGCACCTGTTGGTCATGGGTGGTCATGTCTGAGGAAAGGCTCTTGGTGACTGAGCAGTCTATGACACGGCTACTAAGTGGTCACGTGGCCTGCAACTCTACTTCAGCCTTTACTTGGGCTAAACAGACAGTTGGAAATTTTAGAATTACATGTGTATATTTAATATATTGTTTCCTGTATGATATGATACTCTTATTTTTATTTATAAACATACATGAATATATTTTATTTTCATGTAAAATGAAGTTTCCACTTTCCCTGAAAGTTGTGAATAGATCAGTTGTCAGTTTGTGCAATGCATCATCTTATAACAATTTCTGAAGTCATGTCAAACCTTAGACAGCCCTGTCGGTAGGGCTTTAGAAATACACTAACTGCACCTCTGCAGAGGGGTAAGACACCCCCCCCCTCAAATGGGGCCACCTGTTTGTGCAATCATCTTATAGCAATTTCTGAAGTCATGTCAAACCCTAGACAGCCTGTTGGTAGGGCTTTAGAAATACACTAACTGCACCTCTGCAGAGGGGTAAAGACCCCCCCCCGCCCTCAAATGGGGCCACCTGTTTGAGCAATCATCTTATAGCAATTTCTGAAGTCATGTCAAACCCTAAGAGCACCTACATGATTAAGTCCTGACTGTATTCATTAAATTACTTTTATGGCAAACACCCAACACTTTTTATCATATAATTGCTGAAGTCTGTATAAACCTCAGATTTTAATCTTAAAAGATGTATTTCAGCCATAAAATTGTGGCAGGATGACCATTCATGAAAAGTAAATTAACTGCAAATCATTTTAACCAAAGCAGCTGAATACACAGGTTGGCTATTTTTTAGAGGAAACATTTTAGAAGGGAACCAATATTTATAGTGGTTACTTCACTGATAAAAGTCAACAAAATTAAGATATCATCATCATGAAGGCATGCCGGCAGCACAGATTTCATTGACTCTGTCTCACAATCCATCCCTATCAGTGATTGCTCTTGGCTAGTTCTCTAGATGGTATCCAGTATTTGCACAGAGCTGATGAATGGTTGGCCAACACTGGCATATCTTTGTGCAAAAATCCATAGGAGAACACTGCTTATGAGTTTTTACTTTTCCAGCATTGCCCATTGCTTATCTTACTTGGATGGTTTGTCAGATTGGAAGTAAGTGGCCATACAGCTGCTATTTTGTGGGTTGCTGCTTCCAGGATTTATTCAAAACTGCATGTAACATCCTTGTGTTGTTCCCATCCAGCTATTTTTTGTTCTAGGTATTTCATTAAAGTCCAAATGGTGCAACCATACAGTAGTACTGATACGGTTACCTGCAATTTTGGATTTTGATTGTGATAGAAAATCTCTTACTTTGTACATGAATGAAAATGGTATATATTGGCACCAACCAGCCTTTTCTGGCAATATAAAACCTTTTTTTTTTATTTTGAAACATGTCTTGAATCCTTTTGGCTTTTACCATTTATTGACATCAGTTATCAAAGAAAACTTTAGTTAAGTGTATTACAATTAATATTCTCCCCCAGAAATTTTGTTTTCTTTTTATATCTGTTGATTCTTTTATTAATCTTTGAAATGTTAGGTGCTTACTGCAATGGAAGAATTCGTTGTCCATTTCATGGTGCATGCTTCAATGTGAAAACGGGTGATATAGAAGATTTTCCTGGACTTGATAGTATTCATACATTTAAGGTTGGTACTAATCTTTATAAGTAACTTCATTTCACATCTTGCTTGCTATATATTACTAAAATTCTCATTATCTTTTGTGCCTTGGTGCTACTTTCTTCATTGACTGTAGTTTGTTGCACAGTAGATAAAACCTTTAAAAAATGCATTCGTGTAATTAATAGTTTAAAATAGCAACAATATATATGTATATATGTATGTATGTATATGTATATATATATATATATATATATATATATATATAATAAATAAGCATCAAGTTTCTACGTTACCTTTTTTTCTATTTATGATGCTTTTAGTATTAATATTTTGTGATTTCTTGTTTTTAATTGTATGTAATATATTATTATTGAGGCTTTGCAATATCATTTGTAAGAGAAAAAGAAAAGAAAATTATTATAATTTCCATTAAAAAAAAAAAATTGACTGGATTATTTATGAATGAATCATTTTGGATAAATAAACAAAAATAGATAAATAAATGAAAAATGAACACTATTAGACAAATACTAACAAAAAGTATTTATTATGAAGTAACTTTATCTGTTATCCTGTTTAAAGAAAAAATGTCTTATCCCTGAACCTGGTTTGGTTGTGGGATCTGTAGCTTTCTGAAAATACCTCACAATTATAGAGATTTGTGTACATTATGAATTTACTAGCAAGAATATGAACTCTCCTTATTAACTTAGAAAGACTAACAAAATTAATAAGAACACATATAAAAATATTACCCTTGCTTTAATTATTTTTTAATTGGTTTCTATATAAAATCATTCATAGGATTGATTTTAATTCGTTGGAGAATAAAACAATAATATTAGAAATGAATAACACCAAGTAATTATTTTTTAAATCCGGTTTTGTTAAAACCAGTATGCAAATTAACCATACCATATATTATGTAAATCTTTATTTCTTAGTAATATATAAGACACATTTTAAATGCATTAATAACATGGGCCTTTCGGAGGCTGTGTTTGTTAATGAAATTAACTGCGTCGGTCCCAGAGGGCTTCCCCCCAGGCTACACCTGCCCCTTCGATTTAAAGGGGCAGGGCTGAGGCACCCTCGAGGGGGAATGCCGACAGGATCGACGCATTTTTTGTGTCTACCATCCATAAGCTTTGGCTTGTGGGTGGGCTCACATAAAAATGTCCTTGTGTCACGCCCTCGTGAGTGGGATGAGAGGAAAATACCTTAAGATTTATTCTATGTATTAATGATTTTGACTATAAATGAAATGCTCATTGATAAACTTACACAATTTCTTAGAGTAAAGTGATGTAAGCAGTGACATAGTTTCGGTTATAGACAGACACCAAATCTCCATTATAATAAGATTAATAAAAAAAATCTTTTTTTCTTTTTTTTTTTTTTTCTTTTCCAGGTTGATGTAGAGAATGACATTGTGAAAGTGCGAGCATCTAAGGAGAAGTTAACTCAGTTTAGACGAGTGAAAAATATGGTTAATTGTAAAAGTGAAGCACAACAACAGACTTTTCTTTTAATTGGGGGAGGTGAGATATATAACCATTTTTGACTTTTATAGATCAAAGTTTTACTTATTTTGAAAAATCTCTTTTTTTTTTTTTTTTTTTTTTTTTTTAATGATATATACAAATTTTCATGCTTGTTATGTTATTTTGATTTTTAGGCCCAGCATCTCTTTCTTGTGCAGAAACATTAAGACAAGAAGGTTTTGAGGGTAGAATCATTATTGTAACCAAAGAAAATTGTCCTCCTTATGACAGGCCAAAAATATCTAAGGTTTGTAATTTATTCAATTGTTTATCAGATTTTTAACCCTTTATCTACCAGAGTGCTCCAAACTGCCTGACGATCAAAATACCAGACTCCCCTCCAAAAAAAAAAAACACCTGGGATTGTCAGCTCTTAGAAAATGGTTTAGAGTTAAAAAAGAGAAATGAATTAAATGAATCCATTTTTATTCAGTAGTAAAGGATCTGCAATACAATACTATCTTGTCAACCATTTTGGACATGGCTATTGCGGATGGCAGTGGTAGATTAAGGGTTATATTTATTTTCATTTTTCACAAATGACATTAACGAAACCAAACAATTTGTACTTTGATATTTGTCTTCACTGGATTTTTTAAATTTTTATTATCAGCTACTATAGACAACTAACCAACTTGAAACTCTCAATTTTAAATGAAGTGCATAAGAATAAATAGATATCTACCTAGTATGCCATCACAAATTTGATACATATCATACCTTCACACTATAACATTCAGTTCTAAGACTAACAACAACAAGAAAGGACTTAATATTTCCTTTAATTCAAACTATTTATTGGCTAGACATAAAACAACAAACAACAATATAAAGTCCTTCCTGTATATAAAGTTGAGTTTAAGGGACTTACCAGCGCGTTGGAGAAGATATCTTAGGGTGGTTTCCTTTAGCCCCTGAATTTGTTGCCTCGTGGTACCGCGGGTGGAATCTGTCCGTCCACTCTTTGGATATTGCACCAAAACTCTGGGCTATCACGTGATTGGTATATCCAATCACAGAGCCTCTCCTTCACTCACTCTATATACAGGAATAACCATTTTACTGACCCAACAACACCTTCATTCACATTTTGCTGTTATTGTATTTCATAAATCATATGTATACCTAATATATCTAATCTGTTGTTGGCTGCCAAAACACTGCATCTTTCAAAACCTCCATGCTTCTAGTAATTCGACAACACTATACCTGATATATCCCCTCTATACACATACGCACACACAAACACACATACATGTATATTATGACTGTGCACTATTCATTTTCCTGACATTAGTACATTATTCTATGTACTATATATAAGTCTTTGATGAGATATGGTGCACCTGAGCACTGTACACAATAATTTTTTTTATTATTATATCGAGAAGTGATTACTTATATAAAATTGTCTATGGTTTATTTTTTGTACTGTCAAATTGATTATTTTGTCTCTAAGTAATTTAGGTGTTTAAAAAAAAGTTTTCAGGTTGTAAGTAACATTTTATTCTCAAAAAATGTTCATCTTTTTTAGCAAAAGTAGATTCTCTTTTCCCATTTCATTTTTGATTTATATGTATATATATTTTTTGATCTCCATCTTTCTAACACACGTGGGCATGCCTACAAAGTCAGAAAACAGCACTGTTCACATGACTTTTGGAAACATTTTTTCACGCTCAGAGTTGCGGAGACATGGAATAAACTGCCCGCGTCTGTTGTAGGCTGCCGAAGCACTGAGTCTTTCAAAGCCTCCATGCTTCCTGTAGTCTGCCGACACTATACCTGATGCCACTCTCCACATACATATGCACACACGCACACATACATGCATATTACTACTGTAAACTGTTCATGTTCCTGACACTAATACATTATTCTGTGTACTTGACATGAGACTTTGATGAGTTGTGGTGCACCTGAGCACTGTACACAATAAATTTCATTTTATTATTATTATTATTATAACATTTTTACTTGATAATCACAAATTAGTTATTTGATTTTTTTTCAACAGGCCATGAATTCCACTGCTGATTCTATAGCTTTACGGAAGAAGGAATTTTTCACTGAGCATAGCATTGAACTTCAAACAGGAAAAGAGGTGACTTTTTTTTTTTTTTTCTTTTTGACTCTTTATTCATTTAAAATTTAGGTGTGTATGCATCTAAAAATTTGCACTAAAATTATAACAACAAAAAATATGTTAATTAATAATATATTTAGTATTATGTATTCTATTTAAATGTTACTGTTAAATAGAATCTAGGTTGCTACTACTTTTCACTGTTAGCCCCTTGTGGTGGCTGAAATTTTTACAACTGAAGAAGAGTTGTCAAATAATGAATGTTAAAGTGTCTATTTAGAGAATGGTTTAGACTGTACTACCTGTTAGACATGGACTGTACCAAAGATTGCAGATCAGTCTTCTTTCAGCAGAAATAAATACTGCCTGAATAGAAGGTGGGTCAATAAGTCAGTAGTCTGATATGTAGTTAGCTTTATTTTGAATGGAAAGATTCATTGTATAATGTTTGATATTTAATATTTGATGTTTATTTGAATAATTCCTATTAACCCCTTAAATTAATTAATAAGGAAAGAGATTAGGTTGAAAAATAAATTTGTAAAATGAATGCTTTTTTTTTGTTATTTCCTATAACTCCAACATAAAAAGGGGAACCACTCTGATTGACTGATAAATTATTTATTCATTTTCCCATTAAACTAACTCTAAACCCTAACCCTAAATTCTTTTTTCCTAGTAGATCAATAAATAAATAAATAAACTGTTCATGTTCCTGACACTACATTATTCTGTGTACTTGACATGAGACTTTGATGAGTTGTGGTGCACCTGAGCACTGTACACAATAAATTTAATTATTATTTTATGATTTATCAGTCAATCAGAGTGGTTCCGCTTTTTTATGTTGGAGTTATAGGAAATAACCCAAATAGTTTCAACATCAAACTAAACAATCTTTAAAACACCTTTTGAAATAGGATGGACAGATTTAGGGTAACATATAAACACTTAGATAACAAATGCCTGACCAATCAGTCATGGCTAATTCGAAACACACCCTTGTCATATTTTACATATATCCCCCAAACAGAGAGCTCAGTGTCAAGCGTTTATGTTGATAGAAATCATATAATGGTCAGTTGAAGACATTTGGATATCAGAACATAATTTCTCATTCAACAAATAGATATGCTATGTTACCAGTTGATTTTTCATTGTTTCTTTTAAAGCATATGAAATCTTTTAAAAACATTTTTAAAATTCTTTTTTTAATCTTTTTTTCTTGCTGATGACTTAAGGTTGAAACTAGTTGAAACTAAAGTAGATAACACAAAATAAATATTCCTATTTATCTCATCACTTTTGATCCTTTATATAATATATATATATATATATATATATATATAATCTGATGAGTATATATATTTATCTATTTTATATAAATGATGTATTAGGGAAAAAAACTTTGGTTTTTTAGAAGCATGATTAATGAATATTGTGTTCTTTAATCTTATTTATTCACCAATATTTCGAGGATCATCTCTCTTTCTCAAAGGTTTAAGATATACCAACAAAGAGGCAAACATCACATACATACACACATACATACACACACACACATATATATATATATATATATATATATATATATATATATATATATATATATATAGTGTGTGTGTGCATACGTTGTTTCATGGCTATAGATTAATCTTTTCTTGTTTGGGCTGAGAACTTTTCAACCTCCCACTCTTATATATATGTCTATCATTATTATTATCATTTTGATTTTTTTCTTTTTTTTTGCTTGTTAAAATATTTGTAGGTTTTATACAAAACTTAGAAACACATCTGTATATTACCTTAGTACAAATTATTTTAAACTTTTTTTAAACAGTTATCTCCCTTACATTGATATTCTTAATGTGAGATGCAACATAACATTCCGAGAAATTTGAAGAGCTTGCATGAAACAAAAATCAAGATTTTTCTCAGATTTAGATATCATAGATAATTTTACTATTATAAAATTAATACAAGTACACGTGAAGATCAATCGGTTCATAGCCTAATATGAATAGAATTGAATTATACTCTTGAATTTTTGCTGTGTCTTATCCAATATTTTATAATGAATTAACAAAGAAAGAAATCACATCGAAAAATAAATATTTCTTTTTATGTTAAATATCTGCTTCTTTTCATTACTTAATGCTATACTTCCATAATTACTGAACTTTATGAATGCTGAATATTTTATCTTTTTTTTAGTTGATCAATTTGGATGTGGATAAAAGTTCTGCTCAATTTAAAGATGGCAGCACAATAAATTATAATTCTTTGATGATTGCAACTGGAGGCATGTAAGTTGGATTTCTATTTACTGAAGGATTTTATTAATATTTAAATCTGAAATTTCTGTACAAATGTGAGATAAATTAGCTGAAATATCTTTCTATACATAAATCACAACTGGTTATAATGGAAAAAAGAGAAGAGTATTGCATCCGACCTGAGTTAACACTTACATTAGTTTGTAAGAATGGAAAGGGAATTGAATCCGACAATATGAGGAAAAAATGAGTAAAGAAAAGAAATGTAGATGGATAAAAATGAATTTAATCGATATCACTTTTAATCGATATCACTTACACATGTGTTTCGGTCCGTTTATCAAAATGTATACAGATTACGCTATTATTATTATTAAAATAATCAGATGAAGTTGAAATAATGATAATAATAATAATAGGAAAAATATTCCATACACAGAGAGATTTTTTACGACCTTCATCAGAGTGAATTTTTTATTTTTTGAGTAAAGACAAAAATCCGTTGGAGACAAAACAGAATTTTAAAATGTTTGAAAAAAGAATATTTTTTTAATCATTTTTTAGGAACGCAGAGACCGTTAAAAATTTGAAAGTTTTGGTGGATGGATACAGTTTGTATTGCAAAGAATAAAATGTTCTTAATATTACTAAACTTGTTGATGATTGAATGAAACGTGTTTTCCATTGTTATTGTTTGAAAAAAAGAAAATTAGTTTTACATTAGTTTGTGTAAATTATGTGCATTAAGGACTGACAGACTGCAGGTTATGGTTTTATAATAGTTCTTTATTATTCACACATTGCAGCCATGAAAAACTTGTTAGAACTTTATGGGTTGGATTCAAATAACTATGTCTTAGTATCTTACTAAGAACATGGTGACCAATTGACCACCGTAAATCCAGTATTACTTCACTGGATAATAAGAAAAATACAACTGACACCTATGGTTGTCTTGCTAGAAAAGCCTTTTTTACTTCCTTCCAAAATCACTTTGCCTAAGGCCATATCTCTAAGCTGAATTTGAACCTTGCGAAAACTTTCATCCCCAAGGACTAAATATCTTTTAGTGTTTACACTGTTTACTACAGTGTTTATTCTACTAATAGCTAAACAAAGTAACATTTTTTCATTCATCTTCAAGTTGCATTTACACCTTTTTAGGGAATTTCAATACTAAGGGATTTACTTTTCATTGGTGAAAACTTAAACAGTGGTGAGGTCGCTGGGTTCTCATGTGATAGAGAAAGGGAGGGCGTAAAATGAACCAGTTGACCCACCAGCCCCCAAAATGCTGAGTCATGGCAACAACACAAACAGTCATCCCAAAAACTAGTTTGATCATTGGGATATCTTGGGCAGGACTAGTCTTCTGGAGTGCATTCCCTCCAACTGGTTTGAATTCAGAGTTTTTCTTCTAGATCAGTTGTCATACCAAGGTTAAAGAGCCCAGTCTGTCCTACTATTTACCCATAGCTGGGAGGAGAAAAGTTGGATTCATTCCTTTCCCAAGGGTATTAGCGCTATGGAAATGCAAATATCCTATTTCAGGATTTGAACTAAAGTAGCCAACTCCACATCCTACAATGATAACCATTACACTTCAAGTGTCTCTAAATGATTATAATGACAAATTTGGTAGGTATGCATCAAACCATTTGGCTATCTATAAAGAACAAACAAATAATCTCTTTCCAATTCAGAAGAATTCTGATTTTCAGTACCCCAAAAAATCAGATATCAAAATGAATGTTGTATGTTAGACAATAGTTGAAAAGGTGAAATTAATGTGTCTTTGAAATTCTTTTTATTTTAGCCCAAGATATCTTGAAGTACCAGGAAGTGATCTAAGAAATGTTTGTTACCTGCGCACACCTGATGATGCAAATTACATTGATAAAGAAAGTGTTGATAAAAATGTTGTCATTATTGGAAGTTCATTTGTTGGTAAGTAAAAAAAATAAAAAATTACCACTTCTCTCTCTCTCTATCTATCTATCTATATATATATATATATATATATATATATATATATACGATGAGGAAATTAATCTGACAATATGTGAAGAAAATATTTTCAAAAAATATAACGAACACAGGATGTTACGATCAGAGGAAACAATTTTATGTCTATACTTAAGTATTTCGGTATTAAACCATCATCAGGACACTGTTACAGAAATTTTTGTGAGGGAGAAAAATGAAAAATGTTAAGTGTATAGTGAATGTGATGGTTTAATACCAAAATACTTAAGTATAGACACATAAAATTGTTTTCTCTGATCGTAACATCCTGTGTTTGTTATGTTTTTTTGAAAATATTTTCTTCATATATATATATATATATATATATATACTGTATTCCTCGCAGGAAGGTAAGAACCCTGCAAAAAGGAAGTACCTGTTAGGGTACCATCTATAGGTCAAATAGATCTGATTGAAAATTATTAGTATCGGATAGGAATACTTGAAACCAAATAAATGTGTGCATCTTATTTTTATTAGATTAGAATACTTGATACTGTATAACTGTGTGCACATAGGTATTTATTATTATTACATAGGAATAGTTAGTTGGAACCATATAATTGTGTATAAATTATTACTCTTAGATAGTAATACTTGAAACAATATAACTGTATTCAAATTATTTGTATCAAATTTCAGCATTTAATAACCCATAAGAGCTTACTATGCTGTTAAACAAATAAACCAAACTAAACAACCTCTATAAATAATAATAATAATAATAATAATAATTAGTGTATGATACCTAGTTCGTTTTATGGCATTTCAACCCTTGTTGGGTTATTTGATACTGAAGTTAGCTCCTTTTTTGTTGTTGCAAGCAATATATACTAATAGTTCTTAAACAGATTTATTTGAACTCTAGACAATTCCTTAACAGGTTCTATCATTCTGGTTCAGATTGAGAGTCAATCAAGGTTCACATTTCACATTCCCGAGAACTCCAGAACTGGAGCCTCACCATTGGATATAATTTACTGTCATAAAAATAAGATCAGTCTTTATAATCGCTTAAATGCTGCCTTTGGTGGCAGTCAATCTCATTGTAAAGTTACATCCTATTTATAGAACTTATATTATAATTAATTGCAAATAGATAAAGAAATAAGGTGAAGTATTCTATAATTATCATTTAATAGTTATGGGTAATTCTATGTCAAATCATCCAGATAAAAGTAAAATTGTCACCCCCCCCTTCAATTTTAAGAATTTTTTTCAAGATGTGGACTGTTAACATTAGAGGATCCCCAAAATTTGAGCTTCTAATTCCAAAAATTGTCAGAGTTATGTTGGTTTTTAGCTTTCCAAATTTGGTGGGGTTGGTGAAAATTGGTGACTTTTTGTAATCTATTTTTGTCTGTAATATCTATGAAAAAAATTTTTTTCTATTATTATTTCACATATATTGAACATTATTTGTACCAAAAAGTTTGATATTTGCTCAGAACCGAAGCTATAACATCAGTTAAAATTTTGCAAATTAAAATCATTAATAACTTAAAATTGGTTGACTTTAAGACTTTTTCAACAGCATTTTTGAATTCCTTGGGCTAAAATTCTCTTAGAAATCAATTTTTAGGAGTAGGGAAGCTCTAGAACTAATTTTACAGACAAAAATAGATTACAAAAAGTCGCCATTTTTTGAGACACCCCACCTCAAAATTTGGAGAGTTATGTTGAATTTTAGAATCAACATAACTCTGCCATTTTTTTGGAATTGGAAACTCAATTTTGGGGGATTGGCTAACTTTAAGACAGTCCACACCTGTACAAAATTTCAGAAAAATTGAAGTGCAAAATTTTAACACATTTTTGCAAAATGTAGCTTCGGTTCTGAGCAAATATCAAGAGAGTTTGATATTTGCTCAGAACCGAACTCTAAGAGCATTTTAATGTTTTTGTGCTAACAAAATATTTGCTATTATTTTATCTGTGTTACAGTAACCTAGATAGAAAATTCAGATCTTTATAATATAGATGGATATAAGTTTTTGTCACACAAATGCTGTAAACTTCTGCATTAACCTAATGCAATATATTTATATATCTTACTTTTTCTATTATAAAACTTGTGAATTTAATCTTTTTTCTCTTTCATCCAAGGAATGGAAGTGGCTTCTGTTGCCATTAGTAAAGCAAGTTCAGTGAATGTGGTGTGTAGAGATGATTTACCATTTAAAAATGTTTTTGGAACTCAACTAGCTAAAAGAATAATGGAGGTATGTTCCTGTATTGTCTTTTTCTTTTCAGCTTGTTATAGTTTCTTATAATGCACAACATTTTGTTCTCATCTTTTATTTTTAATGAAGTATCATTAACCATTATTATTATTAACTAGCAAATATATGCACCCTCCGGGTGCAAGTATTTAAGTTTTAATGTAATAAAATATTGTATTAAATTAGAAAGGCTAATGAAACTAAATAAGAATACAGATAAAAATATTTGAAACAGAGGGAGTATAATAAAAAATGGAACAACTGAAACTTACTCTTCCATCACTCTGTCTTTCATTGTTATTTTTCTAATTTAAGTATTTAGTTAAAAGAGTAAAGAATAAAATGACAGTTATTTTATTTGTTAATGATTTCATTTAAGATTCATTGAAGAATTTTTGCTTATATTCATTAAAAAAAACCAAACAGTTAGAAATCAATAATACTAGCACATATTATTAAATTCGATTTTTTAATTTAATATGCAAATTACCGTTCACACTGTAACCGCTATTTTGTTGTATATATAAATATAATTGCATGTTGTCAGTATGTAGACATAGTTAACAGTATTAATAATGTAAGACAATTTTATTATAAATTGAGGTTTAGATAAAAAATAAAATCATGGAGAATGTGATGTCAATAACTACGAGAATTGTGACTTGAGTAGGAATATAGTTTCGGTTACAGACACAAGAACACACAATCTCCATTATAATAAGATATTGACTAGTAATTTTTTTTTCATATTTTGATTTCTAATTGTTTTTTTTTTTTAATCACAGCTCTTTCAGCTCATCATTTTGTATCAGTGAAGAAGAGTACAAATCATAAATAATAATTCATGTTCATTTTTTTGCTTTGAGAAAACCTGGTTAAAAATCAGCAGCTGCTCTACTAACTGAGGAACAACGTGAGGATTAAGTTTGTAGATTTTATTTAAGTTCTGCAAACCAATAGTTCCTTTGTAGCTCAGTTTGTAGGGCACAGTTAATGTATGTTAACAATTTTCTCCAAAGCAAAAACGGCTTTTTGAATCTCATTGAGAGATTATCATTTTCAATCAACAATGATTTATTCTTATGTATGAAGACTTGTAAAATATAAAAAAAAATCATTCTTATTTTTGCTCAAAGCTCATGTTGATTCAAGTAACTTATGTTTAGGAATAAACCTTAGGGCATATTTAAATTGGAAATAAATCTGTGTATGATAACTGTATTATTTGATGTTAACTGCTTTCAATTGTTATAATTTTAAGGGATTTGATAATAAATGACTGTAAAATAAAATATTTGCATTTAAGATACTTTAAGAATAAAACCATAAGAAAATTTCTCGTTATCAAGTCATTTCTGTTGTGTTTTCAAAAGTTAAAACTTGTAAAATTGTCTTTTTTAGTTGCACAAAGAGAAAGGTGTTAATTTTCACTACAACTGTGAGGCAACTGAATTTCTTGGATCTGATGGGAACTTGACAACTGTGGTGCTAAATAATGGTACTTCATTATCAGCTGATATTTGTGTTGTTGGAATTGGTAAGTTTCAGATTTTAAATCTTTCCTTACACTTTTTTTCCATTTAGATATAACACTGTACAGAAGAATGAAAAAAAAAAGAAAAAAAGATGGAAGACTATATACATTTAAGGGTTAAATCGAACTTAACGGACATAAATTCCACCATCGTATGTCACCCCCAAAAGAAAAAAAATACCAAAAATCTGGGAATTTTAATGAAATTTTCAGTGTTGATATATTAATGAATAAAAGATATAATGCATCAGTTATTTTATTTAAAAACTTTTACATTTTTCAGGTCAGTTAACTTTGAACCATGTATCTTTGAGAATCTGTGTTACACCTCAAAGATATGTGGTTCAAAGTTAACTGACCTGAAAAAATGTAAAAGTTTTTAAATAAAATAAATGGTGCATTATATATTTTATTCATTAATATATCAACACTGAAAATTTCATTAAATTCAGTTAATTCCCAGATTTTTGGTATTTGTTTATTTCAGCAGGGTGACATACGATGGTGGAATTTAGGTCCGTTAAGTTTGATTTAACCCATTTAAGAAATTGCTTAAATATTCATATAAGTCCTCCAATCAAAACAATACAATTTCTTGAAAAAGGGATTTCTCATTTTCAACCATTTCTCCATTTATGTAAATTGAATAATGAATTATTGAAAAGATGAAGAAATAAAAGAAATGCAGATTAAGTAATGAATAAATTTCATAAGACAGAAAACTGAAAGAAAATTCATACAGAAGTTTACAATATAAACAATGAGTGGAAAATATAAATATAGACTTAATTTAAGATATAAAAGAAAGATTCATTGAGACTAATTTATTTAAGACAGGTTAGAAATATTTCTCTGAATGTTTGAGATGAGGCTTGATGATTAGTATTATCTGCGTTATTCGGACTATTGTCCTCATCTTCATTGTTATCTGTACAATGTTTCGGCCGATATGCCCTCCGGCCTTCTTCAGGTATTTCTTGTTGGACTCGGGAACCTTCTTTTCGAACTCGGAAACCTTCTTGTCGTAATTAAGAGCCATCACAGAACTTTGAACCTAACCCTTTATTCAGTCCACGGGGGTATACTGTCATCATTCCGCTAACCATAGCTGGGGTAGGAGCTGTGTTAATCATTTTTCTATGTAACTGCCACCTGTCAGGATTGAACCTGGAATCCAGAGATAACTGTCACTTAGAACTGTCTTAACCTAACTACCTTATCCACTAGGCCATGTGTCCAATTAGACAATTCAGTGTGAATTTTGGGAACTTATAAACCTAATGTCTTGTTTTGGCTTAGACCTATTCATTTTTATGCATGATTTTTTACCTAGACTCATATTGTGTGTTTTTTTTTTGTTGTTTTAAAAAAAAATCTGATCTAGCCTTTTTAATTATGGGTTCCCATATTGTATTCATTTCTATGCTCGGTCTACTTAACAACCCAGTACAGCCTATCATATGAGCTGATTCTTTGAGGCGTCTTCTCTTCCAATGTTCTTCTCTATCTATTATTCTAACTTCATCCCATAAGGGCAGATGGTTTCCCTTTTTCATTCCATATATGGTCAGCCATACCCGATTTTTCTATTTCTCCTCAGACCACTGCTTTACGATGTTCTTCTAGTCTTACTTTCAGTACACGGCATGTTTCACCTTTGTATTCTTTGCCACAGCTGCATGGGATGGAATACACACAATTTTTGGTCATGTTGTATTCTGTTGGGGGCTTGACTTGGAGGAGATATTTACGAAGAGTTGAGTCACTCCTGAATGTTGTCCTGATGTCATAGGGATTACATATCTTTTGAATCTTTTCAGCCAAGCCTTTGACATAGGGCAGACAGACTGTGGTGAGTTTTCGGGTATCATCCTCTGTCCTGCGATCCAGATTTCTCATAGCCGATGTTATGCTCTCAGGATAATTGTTACGACAGAGGTCTCTCTTAAGCTGTCCATTTCCTTCTGGTATACCTCATCACTGCTGATGGCTTTTGCTTGATGTTGTAAGCAACGGACGATTCCTTTCTTTACATTGTATGGATGATGGGAATTGAAGTTATGGTACTATCCAGTGAAGGTAGGCTTACGATACACGGATGAACTGAATCCTTGCTCTGTGCGAGTTATTAACACATCTAGGAAGGACAATTTGTTGTCTTGTTCTTTCTCCATCGTGAACTGTATAGATGGACGGATTGAGTTCACATGATTCATTAGTATTTGAACATGATGGGGCCAGAGAATGAATGTGTCATGTACGTATCTAAGCCACATTGATGGCTTTAGTGGTGTAGATCCTAAGGCCATCTCTTCAAAGTATTCCATGTATATATTGGCCAACACTGGGGACAATGGTGATCCCATAGCCAGGCCCTCCTCTTGTCGGTATATGTCAGAACCCATCTCGAAGTAGGTTGTTTCTACACAGAAAGTCAGCATCTCCATCGGATTATCTATTGGGATACAGGTGCGTTCTTCCAAATCTGAATCTGCAGTTAACTTATCCCGTACCACTGTCAGTCTCATCAGTGGGTACCTTCGTGAACAGACTCACTACATCTAGATTCACCATTTGGTTGGAATGGATGGGAGCATTTTTGATTTTCTCCACAAAGTGGGCAGAGTTCTTTTCATATGATGAGGACTTACTTGTTAATGGGGTGACTATTTCAACTAGGTAACGGCTCAATGGGTGGTATGCTGAACCTCGGCAGCTGACAATGGGTCTTAATGGAATACCATCTTTATGAATCTTAGGAAGGCCGTATATGTGTGGTAGCTTGCTGTAGAGTTGAACTAGCTGTCTGTATTTCTTCTGTGGTATGAGGTCCTTGTTCTTACTAAAGATCTGACAGCTTCCTCTCTGTCTTCAGGGTTGGGTTCTTTTTAACCTGCAGTAGCCACCATTTGCAATTAGGTCCGCCAATTTGTTGGAGTATTCAGCCTTATCCATCACCACAGTAGCATTGCCTTTGTCTGCTGGTAGTATTATGATGTTCTCATCACGTTATACTGATTTGATGGCCAGTCTTTCCTCCTTTGTGATGTACGGTTTCTCTAGCACCTGCCTCACCTTCCATCTTAGCTCATCTGCTCATGCTTGAGAGATATTTAAGGCTGCCTCCTCAATTGGAGCTATCAGGTCCAAGTATGGAATCCGCTTGATGGTTGTGACGAAGTTGAGACCCTTATTTAGCACTGTCTTCTCTGAGGCAGTTAGCTGGCGTTTACTGATGTTGATAACAACATCTATTGTTGGGTGCTGAGCTTGATCTGTTGTAACGCGGTTCTTTATCTTATCCAACTTCCTAATATGGCGAGACTTGACCTCCTGAAATTCCTGGTTGTAGGCGTCATCCAGATATTGTTGGATACGGGCTCTGTCATCTGACATTGTAATTCTTTCCATGAATGGGTTAAGCTAGAGGTTAGAAATATAAGAAAAAAGATTGAGGACTTCAGACAGATTTTCAACCTTTGAATAAATGGAGGTTACACTTTCCCACGACTATTCTAAGTATGAACAGACATGATATTTAAAAATAAACAGTATTTACATGAAGTTGTAAATAAAGATTTGTCCACTAAAAGTGACTCCAAATTTTGTTTAATATCTCATTTTACTTAGTATTGGACTATTAAAAATCCTGTTTAAATTAAACTTAGTGTGTAAAAAGTTTTGTATTTGATCTACAAACTATACAAGTCTCATTGTTTGAAACTGAATTGAAAATGTATAAAATATTGTTAAATACAAACACAATGAAAGTTATATTTTTGTCTATAAAAAAAAAAAATGGCCAAAACGGTGAGGAAATGGAGATAAGAAAATTTGGACCATGTCACCTTTAAGCACTCCATCTGTGATCCGATTCAGAAGGACATGTTTTTCATTTACACCATCAAAATCCGGTTGTTTGTTAACAGACGTTTTTTAGACTTTTTTTTTTTTTTTTAAATTATAAAACTAACTGCTACCCCTAACCCTAGCAAAATTTTTTTAAAAATAAATACTTTTTAATAAAACTATAAACGAAGGACACGTTTTATATTAAAATTGTTTTTATTTAATCAGAAGAGAAATGCATGCAGATATGTTTATTTCAATAGTTTTTTTTTTTTTTTTTAAATAAAAATAGTTTTTTATTTACAAAAACTTTAAACAAAAAACAAGTGTACACAGGAATAGTTAACAGTTTTATGGGACCATCCTAAATCACGCTCAATCGCCGCTCTGGCACCAGAGCATTACTTTTAATAAATCACAAGTTTTGCTTATTAATCAGAAGTTGAGGAATATTTTTCAACACTAACAATCATTTTTTTTTTAAATTAGGAAAAATATTAATTTTTAATTCTTAATCTGATAAAATAGTTTTTGACTTTAATAAAAAAAAAATTAGCTATTTCATATTGTTGTTGTTGTTAGCCTATGTGAAAAAATTAATTTTGCACTAAAGATAAACTAATATTGTTATTTAAAAAAAAAAAATTAGAACGAAAGACATGTTTATAAAAAAAAAATTTTTTTGCTAGGGTTAGCAGTTAATTTTATAATTTAAAAAAAAAATGTGTCTAAAAAATCGTCTGTTAACAAACCACTGGATTTTGACGGTGTAAATGAAAAATATGTCCTTTTGAATTGAGATCGCAGATGGGGTGCTTAAAGTTGACATGGTCCAAAAATTTATTTGGGCAAATCTTTTAAGTCAGTCTATAAAATCAGCATTTGAAATTCTAGCTTTCACCTGAGTTTGGATATTGATACAGAGCATAAGAAATGCATTACTATTTAAATCTGTTGGATTATTTACAAACATGAATTCAGTATGAGGCCATCAATTACAAAAAGATCCAAATGTGACCTCATCAAAAGGTTTTTACTAAGTCTACTACTGATTAATAATATTATCTTGACTTTTATTAGATGGAGTATTATCAACCATTATTAATTTTTGACTATTATTTCTTTAATTTTAATTTTAGTTCATTACTCAGACTATCAGTCTATAGCCATTAATAATCAAGTAGTTATCTTGAATTTTGTTTGATAAAGCATCAACCCTTATTCATTTTTGAGTATTATTTTTTTCATGTTAATTTTTGTTTTTCATTTTGGCTTTGGTACTTTTTGAACACAGCTTGTGTATATACAAAAAATTGGATAATTGTAATATTGATACAATATTGATATAAAACAGTATTAAGACATTATTATTTGTTATTTTGCATTTTTACTGGAATATTTCTGTTTTGATAGGAATGACTCCTGCAACAAATTTTCTGAAAGAAACACCTTTACAGATGAATTCTAAAGGATATATAACTGTAGATAAGGTATGTCTACAAAAATCAACTGATTTATCAGTGGAAACTAATTCTCATTGTATAAACAATATTAGTTAAATCATCCAAACCAAAATACAAATTTGATTTTTACCATCATGATAATAAAAAGTGGGTTTGAGTCCCTTTGTTTAACAAAAATGACTTGATTCAAGCTTTAAATGACCTGAAAGAGGGTTGATATGCCATAAAACAACCAACTACAAGTGTACGGGGGGGGGGCACCCAGTAATGTTTGATTAGAGCAGTGGTTCTCAAACTTTATACAGTGTGGGCACACTTACCTTACTACAGATACTTAATAGTGCACTGTATACAAAATAGGACTAATATAGGGATGTGCAGAGATTGAGTGAACGCTACCTATAAAGATGATAAGTCTCCTGGTTTTTTTTTTACGATAGGTGAAAAAAGATATGGAGGCCAAATGTTATTTAGAGTGACATAATTCTATTTCGTATGTTTCAAATACCCAGATTTGAACTTCGGTTAAACATTGTTGAATAATGAATTTTAAAAGTATTGCGTCAATTATGATAAAAAGTAAAGATTAATTTTTAGTTTAAGAAAGAAGCACTAAGTGTTAAAAAAACAAACACATAAAATCATTTTTTTTGTTTTCATTTCTTTTTTTGTTGTCGTCTATCTCAAACCTACTTTTAGGTTTTTTTTAAATCAACAAACTATTTTCTCTAAGGGAATTATTACAATGGTTGACCAGGTCAAAGGGTATATTTATGACAAATTAAAATTAAAAGATATTTCTTAATTTCTAAATAAATCACGGTCATCATATTTAGCGGAAAAGCATCGCTCAGAATTGGTTATTATGTTATAAATTTGTCCCAAACAAAAAAAAAAAATCTAACTTAAAACTTCTTTTAAGTAAATTTTACAATGAAATTAAATTATTCGCTATGCAAACTTAAATTTAAAAAGGTAGTTATTTGTTAGATTTGACAAAAAAAATGAAATTTTTTTAGCACTTTTTAGCACTTAACATTTTTTGCAAGTTATTTTAATTTTAATTTTTCATAAAAATATAAATTTTAACCAAAAATAAATTTCTTCATTTACCAAGGAGAAACTTTCTCTTAAAAATATAAAAAAACAATAAATATCCAGCTACGCGATGGGAAAGTGCAAATTTAAACACGCGACTTGAAAACAAGTTTCCATCATCGTATGTCACCCTGCCGAAAGAAAAAAATACCAAAAGTCAAGTTATCACGCCTCTTGAGTTTGTGTCTGACTCTATTGCCAGGGATCGAGACACAATTTCATCGCAGTGTAGTTTAACCCCTCCTGCCAGGAAACACAAATAACCTTTGGGTGTAGTTATAATGAATTTATTCAGCAGGAAAGAGGTAAAAAGCTGGAAAGAAAAAATAAACATATGACAAACAAGGCAAATCAAGGTTTTTGTACCTTGGTTTGCCTTGTTTGTCATATGTTTATTTTTTCTTAAGGTAATTATAAGAAATTACAGGGAACGGATAAGGGACACAAGGTAAATGGGCAGAGCAGGCAGAGATGGTAACATCATTAATAGTAGCAGCTCAAGGCCGGTGGTAGTAGGGAATAATGAACAGCGTAATGATACTAGCCCAGAACACAGAGGAAGGGGGAGGTTGCAGATGACGAGAAGGAGGGAGGAGGAGGTGAACGATAAACTCAAGGGTCTCCTATGAACGTGGACCGGGTTTCACTCAGAATAGTGCTATTTCAACATGAGTGAGAAGAGACAATAATTTGTACTGGGAGTAGGAAAATGAAGCGAGGTGTTTCTGAGACAAGTGTCTGAGGAAAGGGTCCGACTGAAGGCTGGAGTCGAACAGACATAACTAGGAGTGAGGAGCGGTGAAGGTAACACATATTCTCTGAATAAACACCATGTCAACAAAGACTAGTGAATACGAAATAACTTTACTAAGTGCTAATAGTAAGAGTGAGAAATAATAACAATACATGTCATACAAGGGCCTGGGAAGATAATAGGCAAATAATAGAAAATAATACGAGGGGCAAGATTTCTCACATAGAACACAGAGAAATTCGAGGTCGGACAACAGATAAAAGTAAATAGTAGAAAATAGCCGGTAACAAATTAGCTATTTAATGTTAGGGAGCAAAGATAAGAAATCTTCCTTACCGGGTGCCCGTAATAAACTTCTGAGAGGGAGAAATCACCAACACGTCTAATGGGTGTCGTGGCGAGGTAGAAAGAGGATTGAATTTAGCGCCGAATCATCGTAACCGGAAGTTGGCGGTCGAAAACGTAAATAATACACTATTTACGAAAATAACACAGTTGGTCTAAGGGACGTAACTCTTACAGCAGAATCGTAAATACAAGCCGAGACACAAGGAATTAACTGAATTTAATAAAATTTTCAGTGTTGATATATTAATTAATAAAATATATTATAATGCATTATTTATTTCATTTAAAAACTTGTTTGTTTGTTTTTTTGTTTTTTTAAATATAACTACAAAAATGTTTACTAGTTAGTGTTAGTATAACAATATTTACAATAAAAATATTCGTGTAAAATATATTTTTAAGAACATTCAGTTTAATTTCAGTATTCAATAATTTAATTTTTTTTCTTTTAATTAGATTAGGTATTAATTTCGAGTTTACTATTTTTGAAAGGAATGTAAAAAATAAATAAATAAATAAAAGAACAATGTACATTTGAAATAAAGTTTTCCTATAATGAATGAATTATAATAGCTTGTGAGATGCGTTGAATTCGTTCACAAACTTGTGAGATGCGTTGAATTCGTTCACAAATCACGTGGTCAGAGAGCAAGATAATTGGCTCTTTTAGGCTTCCATACTTTAAATTGACAATTTTTAAAAAATCGTTTTAATTCTTTTAAAATATGTTGCCAGGTTTTGCATGGTTTTTAACTTGGATTTTTTCAAAGATAAAATTCTGGGCTATCTTTGGTTAAAATTGCTAGTTAGTCCATAATAATCCTGCACATATATAATGGACCTTGAAATTTTTAAGGTAGTGAAAAACTCAGTTTAACTTAGATAGAATAATTTTTTTTTGCATCAATTTAAAGAAAACTATATTTTTTAATACTATGAAAAAAAATCACTTTTTTAGGTTATTGAATTTAATTTTTTTTTTATTAATATATTCTTCAGGATATGATCTTTCAAGAAATGTAAAAATTAGGGACTGGGATTTTTTTTTCTTCAAATGCTCTATATTCTGAATTGATAAAAAAAGTATTTTTCAAGTTTCTTCCATAAAATAAATTAATCCTTATAAAATTAAGTCGTGGGAAAATAATTTGGTGAAAATTTAATTAGAATCGGACAATTCCCTGATTTTTGGTAATTGTTTTAAAATTAAGAAATTTAAAAAAAATAATAAATTACCTCCCTTTGCACATCTCTGCACATGCCTAGACTAATATTTTATTAAGTTAACTGTTAAATATATAAAAAATAACACATTTAACAAAAGCAAACTTAACATACCTCTATGAAGTTTATTCATTCCTATGTTAATGAGAAACATGAGCTTGATGAGACAGTGCGATTTCTTCAATGTTTGGTCTTATGTTTGAGAGACAAACTCTCATTTCCTCATCAATGCATTGAAGAGTTCCTCTCTTTTTACACTTAATTGTTGTGAGGGTTGAAAATCCCAGTTCACATAAATATGAGGTGGAACTTAGTATACATTTGCTTTTCATATCTGGATAGATTTTTCAGGAATACTACGGAGCGCACCTGAAAAAGCTTTGGGGTGCGTCCGGGCGCACAGTTTGAGAACCACCGAATTAGAGTATTAATCATCTCTGCTGAGCGAGCTGGCTCAACCCAATCCCTGTTGGTTGTTGTAATTTGGTTTTTGAGTTTTAAGAAAATAAAAGTACCACTTCTATAATTATGTTTGGGAAATAAAAGCACTGGTTCTGTCAATAAAAAAAAAGGTGCTAACTGGCATCTTGTATTGAATTTATTACATTTACCTAAATGAGCATTTGTGACATCAGCCATATTTACTTGGCTTAGCTTTTTATAAGTCTACAATAATGTGGACACCCAGTGTGAACCAAACTCACAGATAAATAACTTTTGACAAAATTCAATTTTAAATAATTAAACATAATTCAGCATTAAAATCTTTGGAATATCGGTAATTTATGAGGAAGTGCATCCCGGTCTCCCGCCTCAAAAACCGCTACCCGGGGACTATCAAAATAACAACCCCAGCTCGTCGTAATTCTTGTTTGTTTATTGTAATTTGTCGTAATTCTTGTTAATGTTTAGATATGAAGATGGATATATAGTTTTGAATAGACTGAGATAGATAGATAAACAAACAAAATAATATAGATAGATACGAACAAATGGAGATAGATAGATAGATATTTTCGACAAGTAAATGTATTTTGGGGGGTGGTCGCTTCTTTTTTTGTCGTAATTCTTGTTTATTTAAACTAAAAACAAGACATTAAACAAACATGAATAAAAAAAATCTTAGTATTTAAAGTAATATACATAAATATGAACAAATTGAGATAGATAGATAGATGGATAGTTTTGAATAGACTGAGCTGGGTTGTTATTTTAATAGTCACCAGGCAGCAACTCTTGAGGCAGGAGACCGGGACACACTTCCTCATAAATTACCGGAATATCATATATATTTTTTCTTAGCCAAAAAGTTGTATATATTTTGTGAATTTTTATATATATGACCCTAAATCTTTTCAATATACTAATTCTTTTTTTTTCTTTTTTTTTTCTTTTTAGCATATGCAGACAAACAAGGAAAGGGTGTATGCTGCTGGAGATATAACAGAATTCCCTCTGTTTATGAAAGATGATTCTATTGTAAATGTACAACATTATCAGATGGCTCATTCCCAGGGTAAATGTTACTTTTGCAAGGACATAGTGCTGATAAATTTCATAGAGATAATTCAGTGATTATTTCTTTTTATTTCTTTTATTAAATGTATATTAACTTGGATTTCAATAATCTGTGCCTCTCCACTTTTCTCAGTGGATGCCCATAGTTCCATGTACAATTTGGTAATGACCCCCCCCCACTAAAAATATAATGATGGTATTAACTGTTGCACAAAAATTGATCAAAATTGAAATCGTATTCATCTCATGATTTTGTTATTGTTTTTTTTTTTGTCTTAAAGACTAAAAGGATAAAAACATTTGAATTGAAATATTAAAAAATGATTTCTTAAAACTTTTTACCTAAATTATTATTTGTTTATTTTAATCAAATAAAATTTGTTTATTTCTATGATTCCTATAATTACAGGTCATAATGCTGCCTTAAATATGCTTGGCAAAAAGCAGGAACTGAAGAGTGTGCCATTTTTTTGGTCTGTAATGTTTGGAAAAAGTATTCGTTATGCAGGTCAGTTCGAATTTCAAAATTACTAGAAAGAATATGCACCCTTCGGGCATAAATATTTAAATGTTAATGTAATGAAATATATTAGATTAGAAAGACTAATGATATTAAATAAGAATGCATATAAAAAGATTACACTTATTTTAATTATATTTTAATTGGTTTCCAAATAAATATATTAGATTAGAAAGACTATTGAAATTAAATAAGAATCCATATAAAAAGATTACACTTATTTTAATTATATTTTAATTGGTTTCAATATAAAATCATTCATAGGATTGATTTGAATATGTTGAAGAATAAAACAATAATATTAGAGATCAATAACACCAAGTAATTATTTATTAAACCCACTTTTGTTAAAACCAATATGCAAATTAACCACACCATATATTATGTAAACCATTATTTCTTAGTGATATATAAGACACATTGCAGGATTTTAAACACACTAATAACATGGGCTGTTTTGAGGCAAATCTAATTCAGAATTCCATAGAGACATCATTAATAAATAAGATTCATTGTATGTATTGATGATTTTGACTATAAATTAAATACACATTGATAAACTTATGCAATTTCTGAGTATATTGTGATGTAAGCAGTGACAGCAGTGTAAGCAGTAGTTTTGATTACAGACAGACACCAAATCTCAATTTTAATAAGATATATTGAATTTACTTCATTATTTGCATGGAACAAGGCATGGGTTGCTCCTGTGTATTCTCCTGTCTTTTAAGGAAGAAGGCATGGATTACTCTTGATTAAAATTGTTCTATACAATTTAGTCTTATTCAATTTCATTGACCCTTATCCTTTCATGAAAATTTATGATTTTCAATGATCATCTGACACATGCTGTCAAAAAGCTGAAAGATTTCAAATTCTTGACTGAATCAATTGCAATTATAGATAGAAAAAATCAAAGACAACACTTTTTGTCCCAAAAGTTCATGATGTCATGATTGTGAAAAGTTTTTTTGTTTTTATTTTTTAAGATTTGAATATATGAACCCTGAAAGAAATTGATTTGAATTTTATTTTCAAATGAGATTACTATTTTCACATCATAGATGAGATTTACCTATAAAAATTGATAATTGCATAAATTTCTTCTCACTTTTTAAATAAGATTAAATATCATATCTGTGGTAATTCTTTAAAAAGAAATTCCATGTCTTTTATGCATATTCAAATTTATTCTTAAATATTATAGATATAATGCACCCAGCTAGCTAGTCTGGTAAATCTGGTTAAATAAAACAATGGGGGAGAAAAGTGTCACGGTCATCTGGTGACACTATGTAAATAAGGATGTTTGAACTTAAAAGAAATATCAAAAATTAAAATGTCAGTTGTATATGTATGTTGCACCTTTTGTGGGCCAAGGCATCACTGCATGTCTCTGCTGCACATGTTGGCCACCTTATCGTCTGCAAGTCTCTGGACCCTCACTCGTTGTGTCCGTGACAAAAGCGCTCCTGGGGTACCCTTCCAAAAGGGAACAAAACAATCAACAAAAAGAGTGCAACAAACTAAGACAGAGTAGGGTTCACATCCAAAAATGGTCAGAGATACAGAACTCCAATGCTTCATTCTCATTCAGTCATCCTAACACTGCTATCCTATGTTCTGTCGAGCCGAGAGAGGGGAGGCCCCCATCTGTCTACTGTCAGGACTTTTATTGTCGTCTGTAGTCACTGGCCTACTGTTAAATCTGACTGCTTTCCTCGGCTCCCGGATCCTAACTCACTTGGTCACAGATTCTGACTGACAGACTTTCAAATTTCCCACTCCCTTCCAAAATCTCATTTCTAAATCCCATTCATTCTAGTTTTCTGGAATTTGGAAATCCCTTTGTTTCCACTTTACTGACCCCTGGTATTTTTATAGCTTACTAAACCTTTAACTACCTTTCAGCTTGCAGACAATTGTCTCTTAGCAGGAATTATCACAATTCTTTATCTATTCTAAATCTCTAACTTATTTCAATAAAAGGTCCTCCTGGCTTCCTATTGACACTTATACCTACACACACTTATGTATACACATACCCCCCTCTCTCTCTCTCTCTCTCTCTCTCTCTATATATATATATATATATATATATATATATATATATACACACACACATGCACACACACATGTTCAACTACCTCCAATCTACACACACACACACACATATATATATATATATATATATATATATATATATATATATGTGGCTTGTCTTACTCTGATACTACTTATTTATATAACTAACTAATACTACGTCTATATATTTACACACTTGCTCACTTGCATGCACCACACTGCATTTGTGCAGCATGTGTAGTGTAATATGTATTTATGTGAGTTTTCAGATTTAGTTGGAATAAAGTTACAGACTGAGAAGTCACAAACCCAGAGAGACAGAGATAGATTAAAGGTTTTGTCAGATTGTTTGATCTCTGAAAAACGGTTTGATCTTAAAAGAAATGAGACAAGCTAATTATCTGAATGCTACATAACAAACAAGTTATTTTTTATTAACGTTTTTCTTTCTCAAATATACTATCTCATTTATCTTTCTTTTTTTTTCTATCTCTTATTTAGGTTATGGTGTTGGTTATGATGATACTGTTGTTTTTGAAGATGATCAAAAAATTGCCACCTTTTTTATTAAGTAAGTATTAATCATTTACTAAGTACGTTTTTTTATTTTTCTCTTGAAATATTTTCAGACTGGTCTACTTTTTTATCAGCTCTTTGGTCGTATCTGAAGCACTCAGGGGAATTATTGCTTGATGATATATTTGGACTACTATCAGGGGGATAACAAGTGTTTTATAATAAAAATGTCATTTGATATTTGGCTTCAAAATAATGTCTATATTACTATTGATAGAACCAATTACATGAACTTGGTAACATTCTGGTTGAAATTTGGAAATTTTACAGAACCTCAAACCAAACCCTTATTCAATCCACAAGGGTTAAAGTATATTAAGTATTCTATGTTATTATTGCCCTTAGCCAGGATTGAACCTGAAACCTAGAGATGATTGTCACTTAGAACTGTATTAACTCAACCCTTATATCCATTGCACCATGTGTCCTCCACATGTACTCAGTCATGGTTAACAGAATGAGAACAGTCTACTTCTGTGGATTGAATAAAGAGTTTGATTTGAAGTTCTGTGAAGGCTCTCAATTATGAAAAGAAGGTTCCCAGAGTTCAACATGAAATACCTGAAGAAGGGCAACCGAAATGTTGTGTATATAACAATAAAGATGAGGACAATAGTCCGAATAATACAAGCCTCATCTAAAAAATTACACATTCAATGTATAGATTTGTGTAATGAATGACCCTTTTAAGACCAAATGGGTCGTTCACTAGATAAGAGATGTCTTTGAACAGTTGAAGCTTATTGATGTTCATTACATGCTATATATGATTTTTAAAATCCCCACCTTTTCGTGGCTAAAACTTTGGGGGTTATTACTCTAGTATAAACAGTAGGTATTTGTTTTTTGGTTTTTTTTTTCTTTTTCTTCACTATATTCAATCCACTTGTTGGGAAATTCTTTGTCAACTTCTGTATACCTCCTGTATTTCTAAAAAAAACAAATTAACATTGAAAAGATATTTGTTTTTTTGCATTTGTTGTACTTAATATTTGGTAAAAACTGTGTCAATTGTAAATCTGTATATATATTTACCAACCCCTCCACACGAGCAGGATGTGACACAAGGTCAATTTCTTAAGCGGAGTTCAACAGGTTTGAATTCAGAGTTTTCCTTCTCCTAGACTGGTTGCCTAACCAAGGTTAAAGAGCCCAGTTTGCCCTACTATTTATCCATAGCTGGAGGGAGAGTAGGATTCATACCTTTCCCAAGGGTATTAGCGCAAAGTTAAATGCAATTATCACATCTAGGATTTGAACTCTGGGGCGACGAGTCCATTTCCCATGACTTTAACCATCGCACCACGCGCTTCCTACTGTAAATCCTATTGCTTCCTATTGTAAATCTGTATATGCAAAACTTTTTCTAATGTATCAGCAAGTGTTTATTTTGAGTGTAATACATTATTGTTTTGTAGTGAGACCAGATTGTTTTTTTTTTTTTTTATATATAATTAAATAATTTTATTTCTAGGGATTTTATCTCTTAGTTAAAAATCACAGAGTAAAGAATTAGGAATTCTTATAAACTTGAATTTCTTTCTTTCCTATTTTCAGAGAGAATACAGCTGTTGCTGTGGCAAGTCTTAACCATGATCCGATTGTTGCAAAATTTGCAGAACTTTTATTTAATGGAAAGACTTTATCAAAATTAGATATTCTGTAAGTATAAGTTTCTACTTTAATATTTTTGTGAATTGTTATGTTTAGAGAGTTTGGGAAAAGAAAAGTTATTTTGCTGAATGTGTTTTTTTTAATAAAACTTAATTGTATACAAATAAATGATTATTATTGTATAGGATTCTTAATGTTAAATAGGAATATTTGATAACATATAACTGTGCAAATAAAAGATCATTATTATAACCAAAAATGCAATTAAAAAAATAATTGCAATGGAACATTGAAAGTGTGAATGGCTATGTTCACAATGAAAAATTTATAAATGAATCAAATCTTGGCAATAAATAACCTATAAGGAGTTGATATGCCATTAAACAAATTAACCAAACAAACCCGTGTTTTCTCTCAGGTTAATTCAAAGCCAACAAGGTATCATATAACAACAAGCGATGATTTTTTTAAAAAAAGGTTTTATGCTGGAAAAGTTAGAATTAGATTTTCTTTTTGAAATTCTTACCTAAACATTGAGTATTCTGAGATGAGAGTAATTGAGGTCATTTTACATTCTGAACATTAGCTACAAAAATGAGAGTAATTTCCTCTTGTTTGTTTCACTTTGAGGAAGCTGTTATGTTTTGGTTGGCCATTTTCATTTTACATTCTGAACATTAGCTACAAAATGAGAGTAATTTCCTCTTGTTTGTTTCACTTTGAGGAAGCTGTTATGTTTTGGTTGGCCATTTTCATTTTACATTCTGAACATTAGCTACAAAAATGAGAGTATTCTCCCCTTGTTTGTTTCACTTAGAGGAAGCCTTTATGTTTTGGTTGGCCATAAATCTACACTGAAAATATGAATTTGTTTGAATCAATACAACTGCGTGTTTTAACATGAAAATATCATAAAATGTGTTCTTAATTGTACTTGCGCATTATTTGAAATGAACTTAATTGCTATTATTATTACTCTCATTTATATAGCTAATGTTCAGATTACCAAACATTGTATGTATGGAAATTATAAAGAAAAGTTTTATTTTATTGATATTTAAACTTTAAATGTTTTTTTTGTTTTTTTTGTTTTTGTTTTTTTTTCAGAAACAAATCCAATGAATGGCTATTTAGTTAAATCTTAGGCAATTTAGAATCCAGCAATTCCAGTTGAAAACAACAACAATGTTTGTGTGCTTTAAGAGAATTCCAAAGTTCCAATTTCTGCAATGTCATCTTCTTCAACAGGTGGTGGTGCTTAGACATTCAAGACAATTCATCAGAGGAAAAGTCACAATTTCATCAAATTTTATGCATTTCTTTTTCTGAGAGACAATAATAAAAGTCACATTAGCAATACGGTTTTATATAAGCTATTATTGGGCATTAGGGTAGGTCGATTTTTCACTTTAAAAATATCAAATTACATGAAACCCCAAAAGTTGTGTATTGGTCTATTAAGTACTGATACCAAAAATTAGATCTTGAATGTGTACCAATTTTTGAGGATATGGTATCAAAGATCATAGACAAAAATGCACTGAAAATCCTCGGTTTTGCAAAATTTGGCCAAAAAATTGATCAGAAAATCTAACAATTTCAGTATTTAAACCAGGGAATGTTGTCATTTTATTTTATCAAAATAAAATTAAATGACGAAATTATAACTAAACTTCAAATTAAAAATATGCCTTCCCCACATTATTGCAAAACCAAGGATTTTTCAGTGTATTTTTGTCGATAATCTTTGATGTCAATTCTTCAAAAATTGGTACAAGTTCAAGATGTAATTTTTGATATCAGTACTTAATAGATGAATATACGACTTCTGGTCTCATGTAATTTGATATTCTAAAAAAGTGGGAAATCAATCTACCTTATTGGGCATGTATTAGATATATTAACAAAGTATTGTGGAGTGATAAAAACACCCCTCACTGACACAATGAACTAATCTGAAAAGACTATGAATAGTGTACATATTTCAATAAAAAATATAGTTGACTTCTAATATTGTCTCCTGCATTTATTCATTACTTTACTATCAGACTACAATATAACAAATTAGATCTCATCCTCATCACTAATCTGTTATACTGTAGTCCAGCAGTAAAATTAATGAATAAATGCAGGAGACAATATTACAAGTCAACTATATTTATTTATTTTTATTCAAAATATGTACACTATTCATAGGATTTTCAGACTAATTCATTGTGTAAATGAGGAGTGTTTTTATCACCCTCACAACACAAAGGAATTGCTAGATCAGAGATTTGTTGGCCCAAAGTTTGAATTGAAAATAATTTGCAATAGAATTATACATGTCAAATTAAAGCTTTTAGTTTTAGTACAATGTTTACAAATCATTTAGATTTTTATTTTATGAATTTGTACTCATTGAATAATTTACTTGTTATTAAGAATTGAGGCTTTTGATGTTGTTAATACAAATATTCCATCCCCAGACATCAACTTTCAAATAGTTTATATATATATATATATATATATATATATATATATATATAGTAATTGCTGCAAGTATTTGAACAGACAGTTTGCTTCTAATCATTTAGTTTTGTGACTTAAAACAAAAATAATGGAAGAACCAAATTTTATTGCATTCAACATAAAAAAAATATTTAGTCATGTTTTATCGTTAGGAATATTCAATTCCCTGAAAATGTTCTTTTATAATTAAAAAAAAACCCAAAAAAACACTTTTTTCCTATCCTAAAATCAAGGGAATTGAAAAAAAATCTTTGCAGTTTTAGGCAATAAAAACCAGATTTTGTGCATGAGCAGAACTTTCTATAATCTTTCTAAAAAAATACTATTGCTCATAAGTATTTGGACAAATATAAAATCTCTTTTATTTTTTTGTTTGTTTAAGATTGTAAAGACCATTAGAGATTTTGAGTTAGAAAGGAATTCCAAATTAATTTACTAGTTTGGCAACTCTCCCAAATAAAAATTTTCGAGTCAACTTTTCCAATCTCCTGGATTGATTAGAATAAAAAGATTTTAGAAACATACAAAAATAAACTTTTTTTTTTTTGTTGTTGTTTTTAACAATTGACTTTATATATATATATATATATATTTAAAAATTTGTTAATAATTTTCCAGAAATTTACTATTCAGAAACAGAAAACCTGATTAAATGCGTCAAACCTTGTTGATTGTAATAAAATTTGATTTTTCTTAGAAAATGTTCATATTTTTAACTTTCAAAATAAAAATTCTCTGTTTATTCAAATACTTACAACAAGTACTATATATATATATATATATATATATATATATATAAGCTTTCTCCTCCATACTGGCATTTTTCTCTTCTGACTGATGACTTGAATATCAGATTGCATCTGTAGTTTATATATATTGTTGTTATTTCTTGAATAAAAAGATTATTCTCCTTACATTTCTGCTTCCCTTGTTTATTATTTTGTATGAGTATTGACTGAAAAGTTCATAGGCTGACCAAAATAGTGTCCCGGAATGTGATCAAATGAGATTTATTTTTCAACATACCTCTTCTCTTGCAGTCAACACATTTTTTTCTATTGGTGTTGAATCCCATTAATTGAAAAAAATGTCAATTAACTCATCAATAACAGATATGACATCATCATATGAACTTTTCAGTTCTTGACCCCGCCCCTGTCGTATTTAAGAGGAAAAGACCTGAAAAGGGGATTTTTTTTCTTCAGCCAACAGCTTTCTTGGAAATCACTAAAATTTTCTATATTATAACACGAGTCTGCATTAAAAAAATTTTTTCTAAAGGTCAAATGTTTATCAAGTGATATATGATCACCATTTTATGCTCAATTCAAAAATACCATTATGTTTAGTCAGGTCTGGTTTTTAAGATGTGCTTGAATAAGTTGTACCTAATAATATTAATTCAAAAGCCTGTGGACTCTATTTGTCACAGCTATAATACTGTTCTATATATTTCAAGTAAGTGCTTGTATCTTAAAGTTTTGATCTGATTAGAAAAAAATGAGTGATTTTTGGATTCAGCGTAAAAAAACTGCCTTAAAATCAGCTATTATATATTCAACCTTGATAACATCATAAACCAGTGTAATGATCCAATTTCTTTTTTATATTTGTTTCATTAACACAGCAAAAATGACACATTGTCGTGAAATTTGTGTTGATAGAATAAAAATTAATGAGATTGATAGATATTTTTCTTTTAATAATTAGAAAATAATTTATTTGAAAAAATATTCCATTGATTCAATCAAATGACAACAAACATTTAATGATTGTTTGCATTAAACAAACCAAATTTTGTTGCATAGTAAAAATGACATAATAATGAAATTTTTGTTAATGAAAAAAATTGCTCTAAATTATAAAGTATAAAACACTCGATTATATATACATTTTTCCTTTCAAAATTATTAATATTTATGATAATAAAACTAGTACCATATATAATCGGTTAATGAACAAACCCTACTTTTTAGCCAATATGTTATGTATATATATTAATACTCCTGTTCCTTAATCTCCCGAATGTTATCACCTTCTGGTTAAAATGAGCCTGTTCAAATGGTCCAAGATAAAATGCAGAAATGTAAATCCTGATTATCTGGTGTTGCTTATTCGCCAAATTCTTATTTCTTATGAGTTTCATCACCTCAGCTAAATAATGGACCATTCTATTTTTATTATAAAGAAAGGAAGGGAAGAAAAGGGACATGCTACTCAGAAAAAGAATGAAAGAGAGATGGGGGAAGATAGAGAAAGGGGTGAACATGCAGAAGTGATAATGCTAATCTGTTTCAATCAAACATAATGATGAAAAAAAAAAGTCAGATAGTCAAATCAAGATTATTATACTTTTTACATATTGAACTATTTAGCAATAGCTCTTAAGTAAGCCTATCAAACGTATTAATTATTTTACTGTGGTGTCTCTACAGGTCCTGCTTGTCTTTATCAATTCTTTAATCAATTCTTCAATCAATTCTTCATATTAGAAATTCGATTAGTCTTTGTTTTCCCTCCAACATTACAATTTAAAATGAGTATCTATTCTACACGTGATGGGGTCCGTTGTCAAGTTTCTCTGTGGATCAGTGCATCCTCTATGACAGAGTTAGAGCCCCTACTCACCCAATTATACATTCTCCAATAGAAATAAAGCCGACCATCAAACACTGCATAGATCCTAAAAACTGATCTGACAAGAGCTAAACTAGGAAAAACTAATACTCATGCTGACATAGTCCGGAACAGTTACATATCCTAAAAGTTAAGTTTTGTGACCAATTGTGAGACAGAAGTTGCAGTTAAAACCATCAAGACTATGCTAAAAGACAGATCCATACATATCCTTGGTAACTCATAGAGCTACCTTCATGGACAGCGAATATTCCTCCCAGTGATCTGTTAATGGGAAAAAAATTCTGAATCAATGCGCCAATCCAGCCCAAACTATCAAAACCGAAGTGGCCTAACTTTGAATCTCTTTAGGAGAAGGATGAACATGAATTAGTTGGCCAAATATCCCTGACAAGGAAGATGATTGTCTCCACACGACAATCCTACATTGTAGAAATAGATAACATCAAGGGATATTATTTCGAAGAAACCACCGAAATATTATACCAAAAACCAACACCCCTCGCAGGGAGATTGAGGAAACGGAAAGTCAAGAGAACGTTTAAGTCTCAGCAAATGGAAGTGTAGAAACATTGCTCCACATCGTCAACTAAGCCGGACAGTGTAAGAACTAAGACCAGGCGACTGTTGTAACTACAAGCTAGACTGGACCTCTAAAAATAAATAGATAAAAAGGAAAATAATAATTCCCTAAAAAGAGATCTTACGTTACCTATATGTCAAGGGTAGAGTTAGGCCACTTAAGGAGAAATCCCGTTTTGGTTGTAAGAGCCTTATTAGATAGAAATAAAGGGATACCGGCAGTCAGCTATATTGGATACTAAAGCTACCCACATGGATGCTTGTCTCTGTCATTAGATACTAATACAACACAACCCAGGATGGAAGATCTGACTTAGTTTTAATTAAAAAGAAGTGGCTTTTGGTGTACCAACAAACCACAGAGTGGAAGAAAGCAAAAAGCTAGACAAATACATTGACTGACCGAGGACTGAAAAAGTAGTATCAACCAACTTGGAACGATCTCCAAGTATCAGGAAAATAGACCCGTAGAACTGGAAATTAGAGGAAGATTTAAAACCAACGAGACCTGAGCACTGATAAAATCAGCCAGAATAATTAGAAACTTTCTGAGACTTTCTGTCCCTCTGACTTTAGTGAAATATCACCAGTTAGGGCTGGTGTGAAAAACTGGTAAAGAGTAAAAATAATAATAATAATAATAATAATAAAGGTTCGGTATCTGTCTGTCTGTAACCAAAATTACGTCACTGTTTGCATCACAATATCACCAGGAATTGCATAAGTTTATAAATGGGTATTTAATTTATAGTCAAAATCATTAATATAATAATACATAGATTAATCTTAATTTATTAACGATGTCTCTATGAAAATCTGAGTTAGATTTGCCTTAGAATTACTCATGTCATTAATGCATTTAAAATCCTGCAATGTAACACACATTGCAGGATATATTACTAAGAAATAAAGGTTTACATAATATATGGTGTGGTTCATTTGCATACTGGTTTTAACAAAACTGGGTTTAATAAATAATTACTTGGTGTTATTGATCTCTAATATTGTTGTTTTATTCTCCAACGTATTAAATCAATCCTATGTATGATTTTATATTTAAAAAAATTAAAATATAATTAGAATAAGTAATATTTTATATGCGTTCTTATTCAATTTCGTTAGTCTTTCTATTTTAATACTTCATTATATTAAAACTTGAATACTTACACCGCTAGTAGTAGTAGTAATAATGATGATGATGATATGATAATAATAATAATAATAATAATAATAATAGTGCATTTTAGCGTTTATTCAAACACAAATTGGTTGTTGAAAAAAACTTTTTATTTTATTTTATTGCTCTTCGTCAACATCTGGCAAAGCTTTCTCATAACCAGCTTTACCTAAAAGCCAATAAGTTGTTATTGTTCGCCCACATACTTCCCTATCTCCACGACGTTTGTAAAAATAACCGCCAATTTCACTTAGAATATTAATTGTGTACTTGCTGACTTGGACATGCAGCGGTTTTGATGTAGCCTCTAAGGTAGCAGTAATTTGCATTGTTTCTCCAAAAAGTGTGTATCGAGGCATTTTCAGACCAACTACACCAGCAACCACAGACCCCGAGTGGATACCAATGCGTAAAAGTAATTTGTCATCTGGTAGATGTGGAATTGGTACTGTCATAATAGTGCAAACTATATCTATCGACGCTGTAGCAATTTCGCCAGCATGTGAATTGCCATTACGATTTGGAACACCGCTGGAGACAACATAAGCATCACCAATAGTTTCTACTTTATAAACGTCATACTGTGCTAGGATACCATCAAACTTGCCGTATAGATTGTTCAGCAAATCCACTACTTGCATTGGTTTGCTCTTTTTCGCAATGGTTGTGAAACCAACAATATCACTATAAAAAACTGTGACATTATCAAAGATTTCTGGTTGTACTTTCTCCCCATTTTTAAGACTTTCAACCACCTGCTTTGGCAGCATTTGACCAATGATATTATCAATTTTAGTTTTTTCAATTTCTAAATCATTTGTTCTTTCAACAACTACGTGTTCAAGATTGCTGGAATACGATTCTAGCAAGTGTATCAAGTTATCCATCAATTCTCCCTTGGAAGGATGAATATTATTGAGAATTGAGCCTAATTTCTGAAAAGGTAATCTTGCTGACGGCTCTTCACACCAAATGTCATCTAACATTTTCTTGAATTTCTTTTGAACTGCTTTCCCCTCTGGTAATTGTTCGCTTGATATTTGAGGTCGAATACATAACAAATCTCCTCCAATGGAAGTCCACACTTCACGTTCGTTTACCAAAGCAGGATTATCCTTATCGACGATCAAATCCAAAATGGAGTATAGAGAAAGGAAATTAAGTTCATGGCCAAATGGGACGTTGCGTGTTGCAATTTCCGAAATAATAATTGCAAAAGAATAAGAATCCCCTTCTTTTGTTCCCATGCGAACATCATCAAGGCAAGATGCTGATTCCAGCAATTCTGGCGCTGTCCACATTAGTGATGTTTGATTTTCATGATAGACAGCCGGATCGTCTTTATCAACTAATATTGAATAAGGTCCATAACGGATTGTTGGTGCGCCGAAGCCAGATAGTCGCACAGTCCAGCGATTGTCCAAAAGACAATTCGATGACTTGAGGCGGCCATGTGAACCAATTTCTGTCTTAGTGTGAAGGAAATTCATGCCACTGCAAATATCTTTCATGAAAGAAAAACGAAAATCCCAACCAAGTTGAATAGACTCGTTAACCAATATATCTTCAAGACTGCCTTTCTGCGCTGGTTCCAGTAGAAGGCCCACATTTGGATAAGTAAGGCATGCACCACCATATGTTATGAGATTGTTGTGATTAAGTGTAATTAATTCAACCATGTCGTATCGAACCCTTGCGTCATCCAAATCGACAGTTTTCGAATTGAAATTTTTTATATACCATTTCTCTCTATTCCAAGTGACAATTCCATTATACGAACAAGAAACTTTACTTGTTGCAGCGTTATCAGGTTTTGATACATCAGTCCATTTAACTAACCAACTAAGATCAGATAAAGCAGCTTTGCGTTCCAGATATTTTTTCAACCAAAATGAACCTATGTACGCCAGATAAATGAGAATGCCCAGGATTATAATCAAAGGAACGATTATTGATGCAATGTGAATAGAGCAGCTTTTATTAATCCAGGCCGAAGATACGCATTTGCATGTTTCTGGTTCTGTACATTTTCCATTGGAACAACTAAAAGAGCATATTGGTTTGTTGCATATCTTACCTGACCAACCTTTTGCACATGTGCATTTGAAAGGTTCAAAACAATGGCCAAACAGACAGACACACATAATCTTTTCACATTGTTTTCCATAGAAACCTAAAAAGCATTCACACTTATTCATGGCAATACATTTTCCTCTGTCATAAAGATTAACGTTCGCGATTGTAACTCTTTTTCCACAAGAATCTTTGCATAAAAACTGAGGCAGAACTTTCTCAAATCGTTTGATTCTAGTGGGCGGCCAACGTTCTGATTGGTCTTCGATCATGGCATTAGTTTCTCTATCAACCCCTCCACTGTAGGAACGAAACGTTCGCAGGTTATAAACCTCTGAAACTGGAAGAGGGGTACTTACGAGAGACAAGTTACTAATAGGATCAATGTATTTACGTTCTATTCCGAATTTGTACTCTACTTGAACATCGTGGCTACTTAACATGATATATCTTAATAACTTAACATTATTCTCAGAATTAGAATCAACAACTTTGATGATCCCCATAAATCCACTTCTATCACCGAAGGAGTTTATCCGTAATGTACCACTAAGAGCTTTAATTTCAACCTTCCGTAACTCCTTTGTAATTAGGAGGCCGGTGGCCGTAAGTTGCCGCGAGATTATACGATTTAATGACTCTGAAAATGACCAGACGGCATCATAACCAAGAGCCATGTAAGATCCGACCTCGTTATCAGGAAAGAATGGGTCCAAGCCAAGAAAAATGGTTCTGTCAGCAGACAAGTAATATTCAAGTACCCGATGCCAATCCTTAGAACGAAAATGGCTAACATTGTAAGCCTCATTGAAGAAAAGGGAACCGCTAAAAGCCTCTGAGCATTTGACATTTGGTCCACATAATCCATTTAGAGGAAATGCCCAAGCGTACTGACTAATAAAGATCCATTGATATCCATCACGTGATGATAGGCCGTATCTGTACGCTGCAGATAGGACGCTAGGCTGGTATGTAGCATTCACTAAGCAAATGATAATTCGTGTGTTATAGCTTTTAAGTTCTTTAAGCCCTTCATATATCTTATTTTCTGGTGGGTTTTCCGGGTCATATAACGGAAGTTCTATATTTTCATTAAAAGATATATTCATTTTTGGGGCAAATTCCTGAAGAGCACTTGGGATTGGTTCATTCTCCATTCGCAGAATATTTAATTGAGTCCACTTTCTTTCTTTACATGCCGTTAAACAAAACGAACAAATCTGATTCCAATTCCAACAAAGTCTGTTAAAGAAATGATAATGTGTAAACTCCATATCCTTCTGTAAAAGCGAAATCATTGTTACTTCATCATTGTTCACGTCTCTTATCATTGCCGCTGAAGTCTTCCTGTTGGTTGGCATTATAATTGCTCGGAGAATTTGATTTGGCATTTGTTCTCCTCTCTTACGAAACATCGAGTATGAAGAAATTGTTTTCGTCACATCATTATTTGTTTCAACAGTATCCACGATTATTTTCATCTGAAAATGTCTCAAAACTCCAGGAATAATGCCAGCATTTATATCTTTGGCACCAAATCGAATAAAACTGTTTATATGAGGTTCTATGTGCCAACCAGCACCTGAATATTTAAAGTGATCAAAATGAGCCACATGAACATCACCGACAACAGAAAATTCACTTGAGTTAGTACTTGCATTACGGTTCACTTTGGAATATATGATCAAATATACAGATCTTATTATCTGACATACTGAACCAAGAAGCTGCCCATATCCTTCACGAATGTATGTAGTATGATCTACTGAAATGCAGACACCCGGTGGAGATGTTTCAATTTCCAGAGGTAGATTTGCGTGGTGCCCAGAGTAGATTCGATTACCACGTGAGTCTTCAGCTTGCAAGTACATGGGACCAGGGATCGGAAAGTTTCGAGTAATTGTGAGTTTACGGCCTTTTAAAGGTGATATGAGGACTATCTTTGCGAGTTTCTGACTTACAATATCAAACTCATTAGTAAAGGATATTGCCGGTGTTTTACTCAATAAACCCTTTGTCATCGGTTTAAATGTCACAGCTCCAAACCTGTCGATTTCTTTATTTAATATATCGGCATAGCACGTTGGGCAGTCAGGGGACCTAAGCCACGGATCTTTCGACATATACATTGTCAAGTTCAATTTGAATTTTACTACAACATCTAAAATGCGAACATCTTTAAATTGAACTTTGCCTTTAGAAGCTTGTTTTCGTATGACCAAGTCATTGGTACCTTGGTGGGTAACAACACCACTTCCTCCCAATCGAACCTCGGTGCTAACAATGAGCATGTCCTTTCCATATTTATGATGAAACTGTTTTTGTTCGTATGGGACAGTTACTTCAACATATAGAACAGAATCCAAACCTTCCGTAATTACAGCATTGTTAGTATCACGAATTTCAGCCGAAATATCAAAACCAGTATTTGCAGTTATGCTTGCGGGCGGTTGTTTTGAAATAAATAGAGAAGCAGCCGGCGTAGTTATATTAAATGGGTTGGAGTCTGCATTTAGTTTCAAATCTGGTATATTTACTCTTAAAAAACGACTGTTGGGAGGCACCATACCCGTGGAGTGTTCATGACTCAACCAATCTAAAATGACCATATTTTTGACAAATTTCCTTATAAGAACTGTCGTATCGGATGCTGATCCACAATACTTTTTGTATTTTTCACGATTAAGCCTTTTAGGCCAACTTTCTCCCAAAATAGTTCGTTGACATAATTTACCTCCTGACTGCTTCCAGGTGTCTTTAGCCATACCTTTCCATTTTGAAACATCAAAACTTGTTATAATAACATCTGGATTTCCATCTGGTGTAACGATTTCATTTGTCTGATCCTTAATTCGAATAATTATTGGTTTGCTTGTTACTTGGTTTAACGGAACGCTGTATATCAAATCTTTGGCGTTTTTAGGAATTATGGGAGGAGGAGAAAACTTAGAATCAAACTCGATTCGATAACTTGCACTTTGCGCTTCACTGAAATTCACCAAGAGAGATAAAAATAGTACAACAATGTGGCTGTGTTTTATGGAATTCTTATTCAGAAGCATTTTTTGTTGGATAAATACTGACTCGACTGTTTTAATCGTTTGTCTCTTAAAACAATTGTCAGTAATATAAAAGCTATTGCATTTCTTATAAATAGGTTATGACATCATATATGACGTAAAAATAAATTTACCTATCAAGATCATACAGTAATAATTAGAATTTCGGTGTATGTTCAGGAATCTTCACGACAGATTATGACGTCACACATCGTTGTGCACATTATCTTCAAATTCAAAGAAATACAAATATGTATACAATAAAAATTAAGTTGGATTTTTTTTTCACTGTAGATGTGCAAAAGATTAAGTATTGTCAAATGCTGTAGTTTCAGCTTCAAGAAATACGAAATATAACTGATCAATATACAAATGTAGAATTTAAACTTTCATAATTTATGGGGAACATTCTTGAACAGACACTAATTCTAAACTAGTACCGATCATACGTATCTAGTGTAAGTTTGGTGTAAAGAGAGAAACCCTCGATCAAAAAAAAAAAAAAAAAAAAAAAAAACAATGTCTCAGTAGTGCACAGGAAGGGCACCAATTTACATTCACCCTTCCATTTACAGATAAGTAAAATTGATTTACCTGATGCACGTTAGCGGATTCTCATGTCTTCACCCCAAAATATGTCAGGACTATGGTTAACACTGATTAGGAGGCTGAGTGAATATTAATTTAAATCTACGTAGCTTAAATTCGAGGGAATTGAGGGACTCAAGCTATTCGTCATGTATGCTTGGATATTTCAAGAACCTCAGAGTAGACGTTGCTGCGCTGTAGGAGACCCACTTCTTCTGCGTACACGATGAGCACGTGCTGTGAAGAAACTTCTACGTCTTCTCAACATATATTGTAATCGGCTCGGTACTCGCTACTTGTGTCCCGCAGCCTGAACGCGGTTGTCGGCATTGATTTGGAGCTGGCAGCTGGCAGCTGGCAGTCTGGTTGTGGCTGATGTTGTTGTCAAATCTTACAAATTCCGGCTTGTTGTTGTGAAGATGAAGATATGGATGTGGACAAATAGATCGCCACCCTTTACTCCATATAAATCCTATTTGGATAGTGTTAGTTAGAAGAGTAGACACAGATATCGTTAAGCAAGGTACGGAGAGGGGTGAGGCAAAGAGGAAACTAGCCTCGACAGAAAAGAGACCCAGAAAGCATCACAGTTTGTGTGCATTCAGTGTACCAAAGACTGTTACTCAATAATTGGCCTGCAGAGTTACTTGCACAGATGCAGATAACAAAATTTATTTTTATTTTGGACACTAAGCCATCGTCCTTAGTGGATGGAAAGGATCCAATAATAATAAAAATAAAAAAAGTTAGAAGAGTAGACATAGATATCGTTTACTGTCCAGTCATTCTACAGGTTAGATCATCGGAAAGGTTGTTGCGGGGCCGATAAGGATGTCGACCCCACAGACGTTTGAATAAGTGAGCGACTAGAAACAATAAAGGAATAGGGTAAGTGTCAATTTATTCAAAATTCTGGGCCACGAATGTGGGCGTGGGTTCGTATCCCACTTCTGACACCAATTGTAATATGAAGGATTATTGCAGCGTATGGTTGTAAGGAAAAACAACAGAAGTTTAAAATTGAAACAAATTGTATTAAAAATCAAGAAGAGAAAAAGATGAAATGTAGAAAATGATGAAGAAAATAAGAGTGTTGCTGTCGATCTAATATGTTGAAGTATTGGAGTATTTCCATGTGTGATAATGTTAATTGTGTTGGGAATTTAATAACTTAATCCCACAGAAAAAAAGAGACATACCTTTTTGTCTTTAGCAAGCGCAGTTATTCATTGAGACATATTCCAATTGAGATACCTTCCATTGTATTAACGAGGCAACACATTACGACTGCTTTTCATAACACAAGGTGTTTTATTTATTTAAAAACAATGACTGAAATTAATAGGTCAAAGGGCAAGTAACTCACCCGTACAATAAATGGATTAGGGCAGATAACTTCTGACCCTTATTATTATTAGAGTCTGTTAGTGTTAATTTGTACTGACTAAAGTGAATTTCAACAAATTGTTGATAGTTTATCCTACATGATGTTAAGGATCGAGTAGAGTGATGTTATAGGTATATCCGTGTACTGATTAATTGTTGTGAGCTGGTTCGGCCGTGTCGTCTTGCTTGGTCAAAGGGGCGCTACTGTCTGAATAATCCTTAAGGGTAGCGTCCTTTGATACTTTGACGCTTTGAAATGGTTTTGAACAACAAACCGTTTCATATATTTGGAATAAACAAAACTTCCTGGTTTGCTTATGTATTGTGGTGTGTGGGCCTATTTGAATTTTAGTGAAGGGGAGGAGCCAAACTACGAACCAGCTGTAAAAAAATAATCCCGAGAGCTTTAGTGGGATCGTTTACCGGTATAAGATTTAATGTAGTTCTAGCTTCCGTAGCTAAAACCACTTCTTATAATACGTTAGGAGGCTTCCGAGAAACCTCCGAACATAGGTAAATATATATGCAACAAAATCCAACAAAGAGGCACATAACAAAATACAGACTTTATTGTCTGAGCACATTTAACAACAATACAAACACAAAAAAGCTAGGACGAAAGTCCCAAGGAAGGAAGGAAGAAAGAGAAAAAGAATTATTGGTTAAACGAAGAAATGAAAGTTACCTCGAAAGGTTATCACTTATTTCGTACAGGAGCCACGTGGTAAGGATCTCTCCATGAAGGCATGGGGATGTTAGTAGGCACGCGTGGTCACGGCTATAATGGCGGGAGTATATATATAGTATAGTATAATAGATATGGGGATAGAGTATAATAGAAGCCGTTGTATGCACATGTATAGGCCTTTTAGTTAAGGGGACCCCTCCCCATGTCCAAACGGACAGAGACACAACTAGTGCATGCCTGGAGATCCTAGAAGAGAAAAAGAGAGAGACCTTCCAGTGTTGAGTTTAAATAACATGGTTGTGACGCTCTCTAGCGGCAAACCCTGGCGGTAAAGGAAGATAACCACAAAGGAAGACAATCTCTACACCGGAAATAGATGGTGGGCTCCCTTACGTGTAAACTTAGTAGGTACCACCAACATACGTAACATTATCAGTTTAAAGGTCATCTCCTTTAACCTTGGAAGGCTCTCACTTGTAGTTGTTCCCATATCTACTTGTAATTTTTTCTTAGGAGTTGGCGTATATTATAGCTAAATCTGGGATTAACTTTGCCTGTTGGTTCACTAGGTATCACCAAAATACGTCATGTGATCAGTTTAGGCCATATTGAAGGAAGAAACGTAAATATTTTTGAACTTTTAAAAAAAAATCTCGCAAAAAAGGAATAACGAACATAAAGAGTTGTTACAAAGAAAAACAGTTCATTCAAATATCAAATTATCCGATCGTGGAAAAAGTACTCACCGTTATCTTGAAAAATAAGTAAAACAGTCCGTTTTTTTTTACAACAGGGTCACTTTCTTTATTGATATTTTTAGCAGAATTCTGTATTCATGGTTCTTTTACTAAAAGCAAACTTATAAAAATCTTCTGATATAATTATTCAGACTCTTATCTTTATAGAAAAAAAAAGTAGAAATCGTTTTTTTTCGGTTCATTTTCATAAAATTAAAATTAGTAGACCTCGTAAAAAATATTTCCCCTAATATATTTGAGGAAAAAACTATTTCAGACATATTTTCATCAAAAGTAAGTAATTATGAAATTTTTCGTGAAAATCGGACCATTAATTGATTTTTCATAGAATTTTTAAAAAAGCCTATAGTCATAACTTGTTTTTGGCTACGTTAAATTTCAATTGATTTAACGGTACGGAAATTGATTGTTTTTCGTACATAATTTTCATTATTTCCATTAGCTGAATTTTTTAAAAAATCATCTGGAGTTTTTTTTAAGGTTTCTTCTTTCGAATGGATCAAAAATTTTCAATATAATATTAACCTTTATGCAAGTGTCATTGTGTTAAATATAGGGGGGGGGGATTTCACTGCGACAATTGGTGGTACCTAAAGATTAGAGAATTCGCTATCAAATATTGCGAAAAGATCACCCTGGATAAGACCAAAACAGTGAAGCTTTTAGAGGATAAACCCAGGCGCTGTCTCGGGGATCCCCGGGCCGTAGAATTAGCTTGACATGTGCCTAGGCTGTGAACATAGGAACATGCAAGATTAAAGAAGAGCTGCGAAGGTTCCCTGATCACTACATCAAATGTGTCAATTCCCTGGATAATCACAGCCTTCGATCGACATATTAGATATACATTTTCAAGGACGCCCTGCTGGATTATCGGACCCTCGGGTGCCGGAGTTTCTCAGCCATTTGACTGACTTTCCACTCCTTTAGGAGGCGGAAAAGGTTAGCTGTGAGGGGTGATCTACGAGCTGCGAAGTAGCACCTTGTCGAACTCTGGAGCCTTTATGTCTTCACGTCCAGTTGGACACATGGCACAGTGGATATAGGTGTTGTGTTGTGACAATTATCTCTGGGCTGCAAGTTCAATCCTGGCTAAAGGCGATAGTAACAAAATAATTAACACAGCTTAACACTTGTACCCGGTCATGGTTGACGAAATGAAAACAGTCTACCCCAATGGATTGAATAAAGGGTTCGATTCGAAGTTTTCGTAAAGGCTCCTGATTACGACATGAAGGCTCCCGAGTTCGACAAGAAGGTTCCCGAATTCTAAGAGAAGGTTATCGAGTTCGAGAAGGTTCCCGAGTCCGACAAGAAATACCCGAAGAAGACCGGAGGGCACATCGACCCAAACGTTACGTCGATAAGAATAAAGATAAGGACAAAAGTCCGAATAATCCAAATAATCCAAATTATCAAACCTCATCTTAAAAGTTTTGAGAAAAAGGTCAATATATTAAAATGTAAACCACCATAACGAGGTGCTCGTAACAGTTCACAATCCGGTAAGAAACAGTATCCCACCCATGTCATCCCCAGAAAGAACGGAAAAGCCCAGCACCAGATACCCCCACAGGTAACACATAAAGCTCCCGTATCTGAGAGACTATGTTATGTCCGTGACATACATGTAATGAGTAGTATGAAGTAAGAGGAGGAGAAACGTGAGTACTGTTAGGGTCAGTATGTCTCCCTCAGTAGGAGCAGTCGCCATGTTGTAAATAAACCTATTTTTGAAACTCTCGGTACCTTGTCTGTCTTATAAGGGATTATAATAGCAAGATTTGTCCGTGAAAAACGTTTATAGGGCTAAGGTTTTTGGTTATTGTGGGGTATCTGGTTTCTTCTTTAAGCCCAAATATGTGGGATTTTTATTTTATTTATCTATTTATTTATTTATTTTGTTAGTCGTCGAACTGAAAAGAAATTAAGGAAAAGAAAAGAGACGAAAGACAAGGGATACTTTTGAGGTTCAAACTTTATTTTCCATTCATACAGTTCTTTCTTGGAGGGGAATTTTCTTCCCGAACAAGCGAATAGCGTGTGCACCCAGCAACGTCCCCTGTCTAAAACACAGAGGTAACCTTTTGGCGCCCGGTAGGATTTTTTTTCTCTGCGCATACCCAGAGGGTTCTTCCTTTTTGAGGCCTCCTGGAAGATTGTTATTTTTTGTGTGTTTTTTTATTTTATTTTATTCGGTTTTACTTGTTTTATTTTATTTTATTTATTTTTATTTAGTTTTATTTTATTTTTCAATCATCCCACGTATGCTGATTTAAGCCGCGAATGTGGAGTTAACATGAATTAGTATCATTAAATACATGGATACAACCCGGAATTTCAACAATATTATATCATTACATTTATCCATAAAGAAAATACACTTGTAATATTTTCTGTTGCCAACAATTGTACTGTCTGCGGTAAAATAAATTTATATTAATATAAATCAATATAAGTACACTGAACTGAGTCCTTGGTAAATAGCTATGGCAAGTTATCGTATTTACAACGGCTTATTTCTATCTCTGCTAAATAAGTGGGAGCAACAATTTTTACATCTTTGTCTTCGAGGTGCAGCTTGGAAAAAGAGGAAGATTCCTATCTTTGATTTCTGACGCCAAAAAATCGCGGGCCTGTGATTGGTTCACTTCAAAAGGGCTATATTGACCAAAGGAGACAACCCTCCTACCTTAGATATTTCTATACACGTTTTAGAATTGGCATTACAAGCATTAAACAAATATTGAAAATAAAATAAGCCACTAATATCAACTAGATTGTTACATCTCATCAAATTTCTGACTATTCAACTAAATGCGGCGCATCTCATGCCAAATTATTGAAAATACTGAAGTCTGAACAGTTGGTTTAAATATGTATGATCATTGACTTTACAGATTATTATTGAGAAATTTTCATAAAAACAGTAATCGTGTATATTAGCTATGGGCAATTATACTGGGTAAGGGAGATAAATGCGTTAACGTGACATAGAAAATTAGTATATTCCTGCGTGTAAATAAGTAAAAATTGATGGTAAAATTATATGGCGCAGTTTTAGTCCGAGTTATAAAAGGAAACATTTTTTTCAATACGTTTGGTGATCCGTAAACGTAAATACAATCGTAAGTAATGATTTTTTAAAAAATAGGCTGTTTGGGTCTCTCTTATTGGATACATGAGAGAGACCCAAACAGCCTATTCAAAAACATCATTACTTACGATTGTAAACGATTGAACTCATTACATGATATCCAACACAGTTTTTCATTTATTGTACACTTTTCCCTCATGCTTCGCATTAAAATCCCCAAATATTATAGACATATAACACACACACACACACAACACGCGCGCACACACACACACACACACACACACACACACACATATATATATATATATATATATATTGGAGAAAGAAAAATAAAGTGCTTGATCACAGGTGTAAGAGCTATATCTATTTATTTAGAAAATACTATACAATCAAAAAGCGGTTGTTACCATTGATTTCAAGGCAGCGTATTAGCGGTCTATCGTCAAGACAAGTAACTTTGAATATAAGAGTTCATATTCAAAATGATTTTTCTTGACAATAGATGGTTAATATATATATATATATATATATAAGATTTTGGGATGTTTGTTTATTTTTTTTTTTAGAAGCATTGGTGAATAAGTATTTATATTTTTGCTTGAAGGCAATTACAATGCGGTATATCGCATAAAATTCGATAATTATAGAAGATAAATAACATTGACAAGTGAATCTCGCAAAGAATTACTCGGCGTGTAGAACATCGTACAGCAGCTGTTTCGACTTTATTAAGTCTCATCAGCGATGTATACTAACGATCTCCCTCCGACAGAAATCGAAACAGGGACTTCAGCAGGATAGTCAGAAACTATACTGTCTCAGCCACCGATACAGCACCGAGAAATGCCTGCGACATTAAACAAATATCCCAAAATCTTATTTCCTTCGCCGAAGAGCATAAAGCATCGTGTTTGTTGTTTACTTAAACTTCCGAGAAGATTCTTTTTGACATACTATATAAGAAACCCGTACTAGGAACCCGGAGTCAGTAAGAGGAGATCAGAGCCAATGAGACAGTCGGCCGGAGAGGCAGTGATCGAGGGTTAGTCGAGGCCGTACGGAGTTTGGCAAACTGTTGTCGCTGAAGACGATAAGGAATGGCTTGTTATTGTTAAGAAAAGCTTGTCACCGAGAAGTTTACTAAGGACTGAAACCTTAAGTTGAAACCAGTTAAAGAAACTACTTATTAAGCCTAAATATTATTAGGCTGACCAACTCTCTCAAAAAGTGACAGTGAAGTTTTTATTCCAATAAACTTCTGAAAAAATAAATACGGTATTATCGTCTTTCTTTCACTACGCTAAAGAAATCTTTTATGAATGGAATCTCTACCCAAACAAATAGTACAGATACTACGGAGAGGGACGCTTGTCAGCAAGTCAAATTGACCGTGACTAGAGACCCACGGTCGTGAAACGTTATACCAGTTTGCTGGACGATAAACGAAAGACACGCGGCGTGTGTAAGTTGATACTCCCTTGACCAAGAAGTGTGGAAGAATTTTGGGGCTTGAAGGCTGACTACTAGAGATTCTGCGTGGAGTTGTAAACAACCCCAGAAGTTTACATGCCTTGTGAGTGTCCAGCGACCAGTGAATAACTTTTAATAGTGCCGTGCATTTTGAGGCACTGGAAGACGCGGTAAAATACCAATAACGTTACATATATCGATTTGGTACCGTGACAACAAACACCCACTACGTTACATAATATCCGAAATCAATAATAGTTGATATTTCTGAAGGAAATGAATTTGCTTCATTTGTGAAAAATCCAACAAAGAAAATTGATGAATAAATAAATATAACAATTGATTTCTACACTGATTTAATAACAATAGTTAAACTTCTTTGCCTTTCAGATGTCTTGGTATCTTTCAGGATAATAAGGAAATTATTGGTTCTTTTTTCAAATAATGTTGTCATTTCTTCACTCTGGATAATTCTTCTTCTGCCTATTAGATTAAAGAATTAAAAATCATTCTCTTAAAAACATATTTTATGACATATATATTTAAAAAATATTATTTCAACATTAGAAATCAGTATATAAAAATGCTAAACAACTTTGTTTTTGATTGCTATTATCTAATAAGTAAAGACGTCGGGGTGGCCTAATGTCGGTATCGGCCAGACAGCGAGGGAGTCTATCCTCTTTTCACTAGCACTAGATCAAGGAGATTATTTTGAGCGTCTGAGACGGAGCGCCACACCCACCATCAGCTCCTCACTTTACCGCACAGATCACTGTGCTACTCATACGCTGATTTGGTGGGGGGAGGTATTGAACCCGGAACCTTGTGATTCCTAATTGGGCGCGCTACCAACTGAGCTAAACCGGCCCTACTGATTGGGAAAACGTGTATTGAAAACCTCCAAGTAATATTAACACATATAATTGTAATGTAAACAGAGATAAGTTTGAGCCTGATAAATAAGTTTAAGTCAAATTGACAAGGAACTAATTTTCTCGTTTATTTAATTATAAAGCAAATGTTAGATAAGAAACATTAAATAATATTTATGGTTAATAAAGAATGTATTTTCTAATTTTAAACATTTGTGTCTTTTATTTCCTTGGTCTAATGCCATACAATGCTGTGTAAAGCTTAACTGAGTAAATGTCATACAATAATAAGAATATTTCAATCCATTTCTGAGACTTAATATTTTATGAAACATACTTACATTTAATTCTTCAAATTCAAACTCTGAAGATCCTGATAATAAAAACAAAAAGGTGGTTAATAATTTGGATAAACTGTTTATATCATTAAAGAGAATTGGGCTAATAATGGTGGTCTTTTACTGAAATTCCAGTGATATTAAATCTCCTTAGGTCTCTGTTATGATTTTTATATACAAATAAAATACGGAGCACTGAATAAAAAATGCAAGAACAGGTTGTTGGAAATTAACATGGTTTTATTTAACACAGGGTAGAGAAATGCTTCTAACGTCATAGTGACTTAGCCCACGTGTGTTGTGCATGCGTCCACCCAGCACGAACCTCAATCCAAAAGAGTAATTGCAGAAACCCAACATCCGCGTGTCTCATCAGTCCCCTACTAATCAAGGGGAGTAACTCTAGATTTCATTAGGTCTGGAACCTAACAGTTTCCAGGACTTTTCTGAATGTTCTAGCCGATTTTTAAACTGTTGAAGCATGTTAGGTTTTGACTCTCTTCACCAATATAACTATATGCATTGGTGCACATTGCATAGATGCAGAACGCAAATCTGGTGGAAGCAAGTGTGTGTGTATATATAATTGCATAGCTAGTTATATTGAATAAGTAGTAAGTCAAACCCCATATATGTATAAATATATATATGTGTGTGTGTGTGTGTGTGTGTGTGTGTGTGTGTGTGTGTGTGTGTAGATTGGGGATGGAGTCGGACCACCCACAGATGGGTATGTGTGTGTGTATGTATGTTCAGGTGTATCATGTGTGTATATATATATATTAAGATTAAGAGCTGTGATAACTCCCCAAGGTAGAGACCAGAAGTCAGGTTTTTACCTCTTTGAGTGTTAACTAGAGTTCAAATCAGTAATAAAATCTAACCCATTTAGACCAAAGGATTTTGAAATCTCGTGTGGAATCTTGGAGAATGAGAGTTGAGATGAGATTTGGGAATTACTGGGAGATTTGGAAGAGTGGGACAGTTAGTTCTTGGACAGCGAACGGGACAGATCAACCTTAGACTTGTCCAGTAGAAGTGAACCTAGGCAGAAGTCTTGACTGGGTGGAGGGAGAGGGGTTCCCCCCTCTCTGGCAACTGAGATAATGGAAGAAAGAATGCAAGTACCATATGTACCTCTCTGTCATTTTTGATATGTTCACCTGACTTTGTCTTGTCTTGTCTTTGTTCTTTCTTTGATAATTGATTGTAAACCACCTGGAAGAGTCCTGAGGCTGTGTTACGGACACAAGTGGAGGTCCTAGGTGAAAGTAGCAGACGATCATGGCCAATGGAAAGTTGGAAAAACTGGAAAGTGCAACAGATGCAAGGTGCTTGCAGATGCTCTCGGGGGGGGGGTACATCAAGCTCGATGGACCAGCAGCCATTTATTTGCGTCGAGCCATTTCTAACTGTTTAAAATGAACTGTCATTTTCTAACTGTTTATAATAAACTGTCATTTTCTAACTATTTAAAATGCATCTTCTTTAGCTGACTGTTAAGGGCTTCATTCCAACATCTTGGCGACTGTTTCAAACCATATAGGCTTCAATCAGTTTACAGACAAGATGCTCTTTGCCTTTGACTTCAAAACCTTCCGGCTGCTTCATTTAGATGTCTTTAGCTCACATTCAAAAACGAAGTGGGAGCGTACTGGGCCCATAACCTTTTGTTGGGAATTTAGAAACTCTATCCCACAGAAAAAGAGACATACCCTTTTCTCTCTGGCAAGCGCAGTTATTCTTTGAGACATTCCAATTGAGATACCTTCAATTAGATTAACGAGGCAACACATTAGGACTGCTTTTCACAACACGAGGTGTTTAATTTATTTAAAAAACAATAACTGAAAACAAAAGGTCAAAGGGCAAGTAACTCACCCGTACAATAAATGGATTAGGGCAGATAACTTCTGACCCCACTATTATTAGAGTTGTGTTAGTAATAATTAGTACTGACTAAAGTGAATTTCAACATGTTCCGGGCTTAATGTAGTTAACTGTAGATAGTGGTCAAAACTGTTACACCCACTGGCTACCGATGGACCCTGGAAAGTCCCTAATTTCTGGAACCTGATTTGATAGCGCAAGTATGTTTCTTGTCGTAAGAAACATACTTGCGCTATGTCCGCGACGTTAGATTCCAAGCAAGACGGTGATTTTTTCGGAGCCTACCGTTTGTAAATAGGGGGAGGGGGGCTCGCTACACGTGAAGCAACAGTTGAGCGCCACGTGGAGAACAGAACCTTTGATTAACCATCATGACGTGACACAACGGCGACAGTCAACAAACCAACAGTATACACAACGAACATTTGTAAGTCTAATACCCTTTTCTCTTTGTTGGACAGGTTTTCCTTTTTCGGCCATACGTATATAATTAGTCAACAGTCATAAAAAATTTCTGTGGCGTATTTCACACACACACACACACACACAATTATTGACATCCGTATACTGTTGTTTTTTATTACTTGAACAAAACTTTACATACACATTGCGACGAAGGTTTTCGAACAAATGACAAAGAACATTAGGGACCTTCAATTTGCCCCTGCCAAATTTTGCCCCCAATATTTAACACAATGAAACTTGAAAGGTTAATATCAGCTTGAAAATCTTTGGTCTATTCAAAAGAAGAAACATTAAAAAAAAAACTCCTGATGATTTAAAAAAAAATGTCAGCTTACGGAAATAATGAAAATTATGAACGCAAACAATGTTTACATTTTCGCACCGTTAAATCAATTGAAATTTAACGTAGCCAAAACAAATTACGACTAGAGGCTTTTTAAAAAATTCTATGAAAAATCATGTAATAATCCGATTTTCACAAAAATTTCCATAATTACTTACCTTTTGATGAAATTATGTTTCAAAATAGGTTTTTCTATATATATTAGGGGAAATATTTTTATGAGGCCCCCCCATTTTATTTTATGAAATATGAAAAAGTGAACCGACAAAAAACGATTTTTACTTTTTTTCTATAAAGATAAGAGTCTGAATAATTATATCAGAAGATTTTTATAAGTTTCTATGCGAGAGTTTATTAGTAAAAGAACCATGAATACAGAATTCTGCTAAAATACCAATAAAGAAACTGAACCTTTTGTAAAAAACGGACTGTTTTACTTATTTTTCAAGATAACGGTGAGTAATTTTTCACCAATCGGATAATTTGATCTTTGAATGAACTGTTTTTCTTTATAACAGCTCTTTATGTTCGTTATTCTTTTTTTGCGAGATTTAAAAAAAAAAGTTTAAAATATTTACGTTTCTTCCTTCAATATGGCCTAAACTGATCACATGACGTATTTTGGTGATACCTAGTGAACCAACAGGCAAAGTTAATCCCAGATTTAGCTATAATATACGCCAACTCCCAAGAAAAAATTAGGTATGGGACCAACTACAAGTGAGAGCCTTCCAAGGTTAAAGGAGATGACCATTTCCACAGACATTCTGCCACACTCCGAATCACCAGCAAGAAAAGTATCGTAACAGACGATTAGGGAAATTGTCGTCCCATAAATCTACCCTTCCTATTCACTCATTGACTCTGAGAAACTATATGTTGTAATAGAGAAAAAGCCACTGGCAGTCATGTCGGCTTTTTTCTTTTTTTTTTTTTTCTTTTCTTTTTGACATTTTATAATTTAAAAAAATAATCTTTATATTCTTTGAAATTCATTTTTATTCAACTTATTTTAATGAATATTTTAAATCAAAAGTTTTTTTAAAAATGTGTACCATATCTTACCTTTGTCAATTTCTGGTCTTCTGTCAGAATCTGAACACACCATTCTACAATTTTTATCCATTCTACATCCGGGTTTTAAGTGAATCCGTTTTCTTCCATTGATTTTACATTTGTGTTTACTCAAGTGAATTTCCCCTTGAAGCAAAGATAGAAAATTGATTTTAAAAGTTACAATCAATTTGCTTCATCGTCATTAAAAACTGATTAATAAAACGGAAACCTAATGAAAGGATTAAATTCTAATAATTTACTAGTTGATAGTTGTTAGACTTAAAAAGTATATGTATATAGATATTGCCAGTAGTTTATTATACCGGGTTACGGAAATCCAGATCAATGACTTGTGTAACTAATCGGTGTTTCCAGTCATATAAAAGAAACTAGATAGAATATTGAAACTTGTATTAAAATGAAATAAACTTGAAAACTAAAAGTTAACTTTTCAACATAGTCACAATTTACTGCGAAACATTTTTCTATATTGTAAAAAATTTAAGAAAAAGAAAAAAAAGGGTAATTAGAGTTACGGCCCTTTGATTAGCTCTATTTGTTTTAGCTGCAGATAGGTTGGAGGTTTGACCCGTTGTGGTCGACAGCGGCTGCTGCTGCTTCCTTGCCAATAGGGAGGTAGCAAGTAGTGGTAGGAGGCTAACTTCATTTAAACCCTGTTTTGGCGCCTTAGTGTCCCCTTTGGAAGAATTCGTTGGACGAGGTGGCAGCTAGTAAGGTTGCGGGGGATAATTTGCCAATGTGAGTTCTAGTAGAAATAACGTCAAGCTTACAGTCTTTCTTCCTACTTAGATTGCTGCTGTCCTCTGGCAAAAAAAAACGAGCTCCTTTTATACTGTCGGCATAATTTGCATCGGCGACGCTATACTCACGCCACGAACGAGACAGAACGAGATAAATCTGCTCGTCAGTGGCGACTATGCTTCTTTAGCTTAGTTCAGGCAAAACCTGACAAGCTAAGCAGATGCGTTTCGCCGGAGGTAAGTAAGCTCGTTCATCACAGCCAATATGGCGATTTTTCCCTCAACTAACATGTCCAAATGTTTGACCTTCTTGGGAGTCTGCCAGCAGATAAAATTTCTTTGGTAACATTTCTATATAAGAAACTTCCTTTTGCTGTTGCGCAGTTTCAAGTCCCACATACATTTTTATTTTAAGGGTGCACGCATTTCGTACGCATGGTACCAGCGCATTTGACTTGATATGGAGATTATCTAAGCTTGATCATTCTTGTTAGCCGTCGAAATTATACATTTGTGGGTCATAGTATGCAGAGCATTTAGACTCAATTCATTGGACCTACAAGATACAACAAGTTGACAAGAAGAAATTATTGGGACGAGACAGTCCTAAAGAAGAATTACTGGACTTTAAAGAATTAGTAATCAGATACTTTTTTGGAACAACAACCTTTTCGACAACACTAAAAGACTATCTCTCTGAACTCTCTAATTAGTAGCATGCTACGAATTTGCGACCTAAGTCAGGTGACACGTCGAAAAAGTGTTTTTCTATATTTTTTTCATTTTGATTTGATTTATAAAAATTAAAGTGGTTAACGGGGGGGGGGGGTAAGCAGAAGAGAAAGGGCGGAATTATGACGTCAAGGAACAAGAGTTACAACGATATGAAATGCAACAGTTTTAATACATATATATGCACATCAAAAGGGTACTCAAAGAGAAGAAAGTTCTTAGTTTAGTTCGGACAAGCAACACGAGGTGTAATAACAGTTCTTTTAGAAGTTAGCGGCACCTATTCGTGAGGTGTTGCCGTATGTTATTATTTTAGTTCTCTGCTCCGTAAGGTCTTAGCCGTAGTCATTATTTTAGTTTAGTTTGGGTAGTTTTTGGTTACAGCACCGTTCTAGGTACGCCGTAATTAGTTGGTTGTGGGTTTGTTTAAGGTTGTTTAGGTTGCAAAAGTTTATTTATGCTAGCAGCCTATCGACTGCATTGGTATCAAAGGGTGAAGCTTGTCCGAGGTTACAATATCTCGTCTCCCTTAGTTGCTATCCTGGTGATAAAAGGTAATTGCTATCAGCCTTCATGGGTCAAAAGATAGCAATCTCTCAAAGTCCAGAAGCAGGTTATAGATAAAGTCTGTCTTGGGTATTATCCTATCCGTAAGCCAGATTTGTAGGAAGAGAGAGAGAGAGAGCAAAGCCCTTACCTGGATGATGTATGGTGGGCCGAAGCCAGCAGTCAGAAGGGTTACAACCAAAAGAGAATGAATCGCTAATGACATGGCTTTTTATGAGGATCACCACGTGACTATGATGATAGAGATGGCTGCTGCTGCTGTGTCGGTGACATTCGACCACTTTTTGTGTCCCTAGGGTATCTAGGGACACAAATGCCGGTGTTGTATGAAGATAACATAAAATTTCAATAGATTTGTATTGTTTGTAATTTTATGTTTTTTTTTATTTTAGTAGAATTTTCTCATATGTTATATGGTTGTCCTCAGAGGCACAACAAGCGGACTAACTTGCAAGTAAAATAAATCTTGTTTTTAGGCTTACAGCTGTCATTTTATTTCTCTGAATGTTTGAGGTGAGGCTTGAAGATTAGTATTATTAGCGTTATTCGGACTATTGTCCCCATCTTCATTGTTATTTGTACAACGTTTCGGCCGATATACCCTCCGGCCTTCTTCAGGTATTTCTTGTCGGACTCGGGAACCTTCTTTTCGAACTCGGGAACTTTCTTGTCATGTTCAGGAGCCATCATTAGGTTAAAAGACAGTTCTAAGTGACAGTTATCTCTGGTTCCCGAGTTCAATCCTGAGTGAAAGCAGTTAGAAAAATAATTAATTAACACAACTCCTACCCCAGCTATCGTTAGCGGAATGAAAACAGGATAACCCCGTGGAATAAATAAAGGGTTAGGTTCAAAGTTCCGTGATGGCTCCCGAATACGACAAGAAAGTTCCCGAGTTTGAAAAGAAGGTTCCCGAGTCCGACAAGGTTCCCGAGGGTATATCGGCCGAAACGTTGTACAAATAACGCTAATAATACTAGCTGTCATTTTGTTCTTATTTTCCTAATAACCTTTTGTTGTTATTTTTTGTTTTGTTTTAAAACAGACCCTACTACTATGTAGGTGCTAGTTTTATTCTGAGAAGACAAACTTGAGGATAAAATTCCGATAATACATAAGAAATAAATATGTATCTTAAAGATGTGTCTAAAAAGTAAAAGTAAAGTCGTCGGGGTGGCCTAATGTTGGTATCAGCCATACAGCGAGGAAGTCTATCCCTTTTTCACTAGTGCTAGACCAAGGAGATTATTTTAGTGTCTGAGATGAAGCGTCACACCTACCATCAGCTCCTCACTTTACCGCACATATCCCTGTGCTACTCATATGCTAAGTCGGCGAGGGCCGGTATCGAACCAGAAATACTGTGATTCCTAGGCGGACACTCTACCGACTGAGCTAAAAGATTAAATTAACTGAAAGTAATGAAACGATTCCATTGTAATGATTCATTTGTTGATAGTTGTTAAGATTGAAAAATAGATATATTTATTATGTTAATTCATTTAAAGCTAAATCAATTATTTTGATAAATTGTTTTCTTATTGTAACAGTTTATCTTGTAACTTTATGAAAAAAAATCCCCCCAAAACAGATACTTAGATCATATTTTTGACGACTGGTCCATATAAAAGAATGTTGACATATACCATTTATATATTTATCCAACCCCGCCGCACAAGGTCAATCTTTTAGTGGAGTTTAAAAGGTTTGAAGTCAATTTTCCTTTTTGTGGACCGGTTACCGTACCAAAGTTAAAGAGCCCAGTCTGCCCTACTATTTACCCATTGTTAGAATTTCATATAGATATAAAGAATTCTATCTCACTCACTGTAATTCATTTTGCTTATCGATAAATATTGTATAATTCTTAATCTCTGCTTACATTTCTCACAATACGTCTTCTATCTATACATAAATAAAGGGCAGTTGTGTATATGTATGTATGTGTGTATGCCCGGCTGAAACTATGGAAATAAAACAATTAACGGTAAAGTAAATATATATAGACATTCACTATCATCAGATTTTGCTTTTTGAGAAAAAATCATGAAAATTTGATTTATATTCGTGAAGATAATTAAAAGATAAAATTTAAATAGTAACAGTATATATATATATATATATATATATATATATATATATATATATATATATATATATATATATATATATTATATATTTTTGGCATTTAATATTTTAAATAAGAGACACTGATTTTTATTTTCAGAGTGTCTTTGCACTTTTTAAAAAATTTTCTGACGCCCCTGCTAGTCCGAATCAATGGAAGGTCTTTTTTTATGTACGGGTTTTGATGGGGCATCATGCGAGGTTCTAACTCACGATTCAGTAATAATGGGTCTGTGAGACTAACATTTTGCCTCCCCCACACACTTTTACCTACGCGACACCAGGTAGCTGCTTCTAGTTTTACATGATTGTAAATTTTTTATAAATGCAAATCCACTTTATCTATCTGTGGTTCTTATTGTATTGAATAAGTAATTTAATAAAGAAACCTTTTTAATAGAAATCATCAACTTTTGTATTTTTTCAGTACATGTGTCATTTTTTGGCATGGTCACTTATAAAGATTATTCTTGATTTTTGTATTAATATTCTTCATACCTGTATTTTTATCTACACTAAAATTTTGTCTTTTATAGAATTATGATAATTTCAGTAGAATTTCAGGATAATGCCAAAATCAAAATGTTAAATGTTCAAATAAATTAGCCATGATTTAAAAATGTACATAAACTAAATTTTATCATCTGTATTTTGTATTTAGGTATATAGATTACTTTATTCTATTCTTATATAGTTAACTTGGTGGTGGGGAAGATATTTAACTCAAGTCCCCATTCTCCAAGGACCAACATTAGTATTAATATATCCATGATATACTAACACGGAACAAAATGGAAAATACAAGATAAACTCAATTTCACATACAAGAACATTTGATATTTAATATCCACAATATAACATGCGGTATTAAAAAAAGGGATGCACAGACGCACCCCAACAGCTAGAATTATACACATTGTTTTATGAACAAGTAGTATGTGAAAGGGGTACAAAACAGTAACATTCTTACTTGCTAAGGGTAGAAATAGGTAGTTATGTAGCTTTCCCATTCCCTAGCAGGAATGGTAAAGCTACATAGAAACAATGTCTACTGTTCAAAGAACAGAGGCAAATAGAAATCGAGAATGGGGTGTCATATGACAACCTATGGGCCTCCACCAAACATGTAAGTTATCCAAGGAAGATAATTATTTATTGTAGTTATTTACTAAGCTTAGCTTAGATGTGGCACAAGGCCAGAAGTTTTGGGGCGCTCAGTGAGAATCAAACACTCTAACAATGGCCTACTAATCAAGCTTGCTAACCATTACAACAAAGTGTAATGACCATAATTATCTATTGTATCTCTACAAGAAAAGATGATTCCTGAAATTCCCACGGAGCTAATGTTATTTTTATTATCATAATTATTATTTTATTCCATCCACATTTTCACTGATTTGTTATCCTATCATCAGATTAAGGTAGTGACCATGAATATATTCTGGTTTTCGCTTTCATAACGGTTCATGCAATAATGCAAAGTACGTGAACATATTGTATATATAAAGTATTCGCTGAACATGAATAGATATTATTTGTCTGTATTTTTTAATTAAAAAAAAAATGATTTCCCAGGTTGTATCATCACTATACTCGGATGCACTGGAAACACGTAAGGAAGGTCGGAGGATACAGCGGCCGAAACATTGTATTAATAACTACCACAATAAAGATGTGGACAATAGTCCGAAAAATCAAAATTATCTATAAATAAATGTATTTATCAATTTTTTAATACAGGAAAATCATTTTGACTTCGTCATTTTAAAAATAGCTTGCAAGCCGAAAATAATGTGGTTATCGCTGAGCTAACAGTTGCATTTTACATTGCAATATTTTAAGCTTAGTTTTTTTTAATACAAATTAATCTTCTAATGAATAAATCTTGTTGTGGCATGACTTTCAATTGAATAACATTTCATCAAATGACTTTTCATCTGAACGACTCTTTATTGAAACAAGTGGACAACTAGATAAAGTTCATAGAACTATACACATAGTTGAATGTGCTACTAGCTAGCTACCACATCTTTATTATAATGGAGATTCAGTGTCTGTCTGTCTGTAATCAAAACTATGTCACTGCTTACGTCACAATAACCCAAGGAATTGCGTGTTTATCAATATTTAAATTATTGTCAAAATCTTTAATACATAGAATAAATCTTATTAAAACAATTTTTACAGATGGGGAAGGACTTTCTTGTTTGCTTCTATAAAAAGTAGTTTCAATGAAAATGTCTTTTGATGAAAAGACATTGTACCAGATTCGTAAATATCTACAATCTGAAACTGTAAATTTACCCAGCTATCGGTTAAATAGTAATACTGCTGTTCTTTTACAAGAAAATATACGCAAGGCTTAAATGAAATCCATTTAACTGAACTAAATACAAGTTGAGTTTGCATATATATATTATTAAACTGTAAATTTGTTCCTACCTGAATAAGTCTTGCGCGTATTCTTGGCACATATTAGAATACACATTTCAGCTGCAGTGAACGTACACAATGGATCATTATTGTAGTAATATTTTCCCTTGGATTGGCAAAATTGCTCTGTGTGTGACAGAACTGAAAATATGAAGATAGATAGATACATGTGTAGTGACAATTTGAATCCCTGCATTTTTCTCTTATCAGTCACATGTGTCATATACCCAGAAGTTTTATCACTCAAAAGAAAAAAAATCACACCTTTGAGGTTAAAAATAGAATAGAAAAGGCAAACATTGAGGCACAAGAATTCCACAAATATTTTGTAAAAAAAAAAAAAAAATTGCAGATGTAGTGGAGAGTGTGTCATGTGACTATACACAAAGTTTTTAATCAGTCATAATTGAGATTCAAAATCCAAATTTTTGATTATGCCTGGAGCCTATCTGTCTCTTATAAAAACAGACGAGAAACCATTTTAACAACACACAGCCTCAACGTCTCAAAATGATACTCACTCATTCTGAACAGTCCATACAGATTTCCGCATCAAATTTTAATCCATAAATAAGTTGATATTTAGGGACTTTACACTCTTTTTTTTTATGTGGATTCATACTTTTGCTTAAAAAAGAACCTTTTACTAAATATATTCATCTATGAATCAAATTTTGAAGACTTTGATTTTTAGAGAAACAATTGGAGATTGACCATGATGTATCATTTTGTAAGGATGGAATTCAAACCTTATGACAAAAAATAGGAGCAACACTTGGTTTCAAAAATCAATTTTATGAATTAATGATAATAACTTAAGGGTCAACCTATACACAAGTATATACCGTACTTATTGTAGAAGAACAATCAGCACGGCACTAAAAAAAACACTGCAGTACCCATACAGCTGTGACTAAATATCATAGCATGGGCAACAGTTTATCCTCCATATGAACTCACCCAGGCTATGTAGTTCATCTAAAAAAAGAAAAAAAAAAGAAACGAAAAAATAAATAAAAAAAAGAAAAATTTGATACTACTTCATCATCTCTTGTAGACTTGCCAACCAACCCGTACAGCCACATAAGAAAACCTGATTTTTTTCTTGCCTGCCTCTATTGAACTCACATCCTTCAGAACACGAAAAACACAATTTAGGAGTGACACGGATGCATGGCTTGATTCAGATGCCCAGATGCCCAAAATTTTAAGTCAATATAATAGACGGCTTTTTTTACATCGTCAGTTGCGTTGTCACTAGTGCTACTAACATTATGAATTTCATCTCTGCTTTCTGTGTTGGACTTGAGAATATTCTGCTTGGTGTTGGACTTGAGAATATCATCAACTCAAAAACATAGTTTGTTTTTGACATCTTTATGTAATAAACAGGGTTAGCATGCAAGCGTATGGTGATGAGAGAAAGAACAAACACGGATTTTGAGTTTCAAAACTGTATTGAAAAAAGGAACATGAAAATGGCGAAAAGATAGAAATGAAAATTAAAGGATAATTTTGGTGATAGTTGTGTCTTGAATAAAAGGTCAGTGAGTGTCCGGTGGCCGAATCAGTTGTAGTGTAGGTGGAGAGGTGGGCAGAAGGACTAGTGGTAGTGGTCAGGTGTTGGTAGGTGAGTCGAGTCTTGCATTGTTTGGTCGTCGTTAGCGGTTGTGTTCCTTGTATCAGTCGGTGTATTTATTGTTGTTGTTGTAGGCAGAATTTTGTGTTTCGGTTATTCTGAAGTCGATAGCTGGTCGTATCGTGTATGATAATTAGCATATTTTTTGGTGTCGCTGAACGACGTGGAAATGTTCGCTTGTTGACTGCCTGTAAGGTCAGGTTTGGGTAAGTAGGTGGCGTAGGTGAATCGCCGCCTGTGATGTAGATTTGCGCTTGCGAGCCCTCGTTTGGTGTGTATTCGACTTGACGCCTGGACCTCTGTGTCGTCGGCTTTTCAAAGCTGTTTATTTATAGAAAGCCGTGGCCCAAAATCGGATCAATTGAAGTCATTTTCACTTCACCCGGGAATCGCTTTCATTGAATGAAAATGCGAATTTTATTTACCAATTTTATTTTCTTTAATGTCAGGAATTGATTATCAAAGCGGAACTCCCGATCGGAGCCCATGCGCAGATATGTGTTAAAAATGGTCATTCTGTTTTAGGCTACGATGGAGTAAACTTCCGATTTGACATCTGCGCCTTATGTTTGTTTTGTTGGCGAGTGTATGTATCTTTTTATTATTGCAGTGTGTGTGCGAATTGAAATGCTGAATTAGTGAATCGGGAGATATCTACATTTGCTTATGCAACATTTATTTTCCCTAAGACCCCAAATTTCCCGCAAGCAAAGAAGAACTACAGCAGTGTTAATCATGCTACACTTCTTTTTCTTTCTTTTTTTCTTTTTTTTACTGCAGTGATGATTGCTATCCTACAATAAGTATTTGATTTTATATAAAATGTAAAGACTTACCTGTTCTTTTGATTTCTCTCTGGAAAATTTTGCTACCACCTAAATGTTTCAAGTTCATAAAAATAGAAAAAATAATTATCATTTACATTTTATACAATGAAGAACAAATACATTTTTTAAAATAAATTAAAAAATAAAATTCTTAAAAATAATGCAGATATGATGATAAATGTACTAAGAATGGATCGTATCAAAATTGTCTGTTTTGTAAAATAATTAATTATGATGACTTAATGAATTGTTTAATGATATGAAAGGGTGAAATGATTAAAAGTTTAGATAAGTGTTATGATATAGAGCAAATAAGGAAATAAATAAATAATGAATTGTGAAAGATGCAAGTTTTTTTTAAAGACATCAACATTTTAATTTTTACAATTGACTTGAGACTACTATTTTCAAGAAGACCTTTTCTTTTACAATTTTTTATAATTTAGTAAAAAAGAACTTTTTTCAAAAAACTTCCATTTACAATTTTTTTGTTCCAGAATCATAAGATCAATTCACTTAGGGAGTGGGAAGTATCCCTTCATTGCCATTACTCTCCAGAACATGAGCCTCACCACCAGATGTAGTTTAGTGTCCTACCCAGAACATCCCTTGTTTTTGAAGTGGTCTTATCCTCTGCAGGGGATACATTCTCTGTATTCTAAGCCCTGCCGATAAGGTTGTCACTATTTCTGATATTCTAAATATACTGAAATTTGAACCCTTAGCTCCTTGGCTCCTGTACTTGAGCTCACACCCCCCCCAAAATGAAAAGAAACTTGAAATCAAAACAAAATCTAACTTTACACCAGGGTTAAGATATCTTCATTTAGAGTTAATCCCATCACTTCATTAAAGGAAACGCTATGAATGGTCCCTAGATTAAGCTTTTTATAGTTACTAGCAAATATATGCACACTCCGGGTGCAAGTATTTAAGTTTTAATATAATAAAATATTATATCAAATTAGAAAGGCTTATGAAAATAAATAAGAATGAAGATAAAATGATTTGGAACAGAGGGGGTATGATTGAAAAATAGAACAACTTTGAAACTAACACTTCCATCATTTTCCATTACTCCCGTCTTTCATTGGTAAATGTATTTAGTTAAAATAGGAAGTAAAGAATAATATTACAGTTATTTCTTCTTGTTAATGAATTTTTTTCAAGAATTATCCCCGAAATTGTTGCTCATATTCAATAAAAAAAACAAAAAAACAATTTGAAATCAATAATACTAAGCATATATTTATTAAAATCAAATTTTTAAGATCAATATGCAAATTAGCCTTCCCATTCATACTGTAAACTGCTCTTTTGTTGTATATTTAAATACAATTGCATGTTATTAGTAGATATGGTCAACAGTCTTAATAATGTAAAACAATTTTATTAATAATTGAGGTTTAAATAAAAATAAAATCCTGGAGAATGTGATGTAAATAACAAAAGGAATTGTGATTTGTATTGTAATATAGTTTCAGTTACAGACAAAAAAACACACAATCTCCATTATAATAAGATTTGTCATGATCTCTTTAAGTTCAAAATATCAGGTTTATGATGTATCTATATATTAATACTCTTGTTCCTTAATCTTTCGACTGTTATCACCTTGCAACACCCTCTGGTTAAAAATGAGACTGTCCAAATCATCTAAGATTAAATGCAAAAATGTAAATCTTGCTTATCTGTTGTTGCTTATCCGTCAAATTCTTATTTCTTATACTAAATAATGGACATTTCCGTTTTTATCAGAAAGAAAGAAAGAAAGGTAAAAGGACATGCTACACAGAAAAAATATGATAAGAAAGAAAGAAAGAAAAAAAATAAGGGAAAGATAGAAAGAGGAAGTGAACGTTAATCTGTTTCAATTGAACATAATACAAATATGAAAAGAAGGAAAGAAAGAAAAAAAAAAGAGTAAGAGAGAGTTAAATGAAGATTATTATACTTTTTACATATTGAACTATTTTGCAATACCTCTCAAGTAAACATATCAAATGTTGTAATAATTATCTCCACAGGTCCTGCTAGTAGTAAATTAATACTCAGATTGAAATATAAGTCTTCTACAAATCAACTGCAAGGAGAATCTAAAATAGCTAATCAAAGTTTATCCTATCAACTTATTCATATTTTTAGTATCTTGCATTTCATTGCTAACTCCTAAATATAAACTATATACTATAATGTTATAATATTCACTTAAGTAATTTAGTGACACTTACTTGATAACTTTATGAGTATCAAACAATAAAAAACAGTAGATTTTAACATGGTTGTAAGTCAAATGAAGTAATAAAAGTGAATTTCATTCTCAAATTAAAAATACTTATTTAAAGTGACTGCAGCGCAACAAGTTTTCTTTTTTTCTTTTCATGATCAATTTAAAATGACATTCTTCAAATTTGTTTTAGAAAAATTATTAACTTAATCAAATTATTGCATTGAATACTAATTCTCTGCAAAATACTGACATGACACATGATAAAATATTTGTAAACTAAACCTTCAAGATGTTCCTAATATTTATGTATAATCAACAGCTGGAATATCTAAGTAAAAATCTATATATTAATCTTTTAAAAATATACCATGTTTGGTTTTTAGTTAAGGTTATATACGAACTTTATAAGACAAGATCCTTTTCAGTTATCTTCATTGGTCTTGTAACAGGGTTTAGTCATGGGTGCACTATTCCTGTAGAGTGTTTTGAGCAGGATGTGCCCATCCTTCTTCAAGTCTACAACTGGTTTGAATCCAGAGTTTTCCTTCTCCTAGACTGGTTGCCATGTCAAGGTTAAAGCACCCAGTCTGCCCTATTATTTATGCATAACTGGAAGAAGAATAACTGTATTCATATCTTACGCAATCATATTTGTGCTATGTCCACTTTCTATAATGATAACCATTATATATTTACCAACCCCTCAGAGTTTTCCTTCTCCTAGACTGGTTACCTAGCCATGGTTAAAGAGCCCAGGCTTCCCTACTAGTTACCCATAGCTGGAGCGAGATTAGTTGGATGCATACCTTTCCCAAAGGTAATAGTGATATGTGAAATGCAAACAGGCCTCGTCCAGGATTTGAACTCAAGTCAACAAGTCCATTTCAATATGAATGTAACAATTACACTATGCACCTTCAACAATGATAACCCTCATATCTCAGGCAACGTCCAGACAAGAAAGAAATATTAAAACTAATAAGTGGATATTCTATAATCAATTTCATCACTGTATATATGTATGTATATAGTTTTTACCAGATTTTTCAAAAGGATTTTAGAAGTATTGGAATGGACTGAATACAGTAGGTATAAGATATGTAATAACTAGGTCCTTATATTATCTATTTTATTAGTATATATCTGATACTATAATCAGTAATGTATAAAGGATTTTACAAGTATGTGAATACAATGAATATAGTTGGTATGAAATGTATGTTTTACCACATATTCTACCTATCAATTTGTGAAATTCAAACATAAGTCACTTAATGAGTCTATATGATTTTTTTCCAATATCCAAATAATACAAACACTATCCTGATTTATAAAGGGCTTATGTTTATAATATAGAAGAAAATTGTTTAGAATGATTAAAATTATTGTTTATTATACAAATCATTATCATTCTTAATCATAATTTCTATTTCCTTTCATATTTTTTAGTTGCCTTTTTTTAGACATGGAAATAGAAATGTAATATTGAGTGTAATATTGAGATTGAAGGGTAAACAAAGAAGAGTGACAAAAGTAATAAAAAGAGTAAAAGATTACAATTACAGAGAGAGATTGGAGAAATTAACTACTTAACTTAAAAGAAGAATGAGAATGATCTAACTGAAACTTTCAAAATAATTAATTGCATTACTAATTATGGTAGACATTTTTCAAAAACTGTCCCTCAAACTGGAAACTTACTGTCAAGATAGATTTCCTAAAAGATGGTTTATCAACCTATTAAATTTTTTGCTAATAGAGTTGTTTTTTATTTAGATTAAAATTATTAAAAATAAAGCCATTTTTTTAATTAGATTAAAAGCTTGTAAAACCTGGTTCTTTCAAGTCCATAAATATAGTGGAAATACACATACACAACCAACCATTCTTCCATCCACCCTCACCCAACAACATTTCATCTATTTCAAGTCCTGATGAAGGTTTGTTAAAAAAAAATGAAATTTTATAGCGACGACTTCACCATCAAGAATAAACGCATCTTTTTCAAAAAAACTTTGCATTTTTCTATTTTCTACACACAATATACAACAATAAAATAATACAAAATAATAATAAAATAATAAAACCTCAAATCAAAATTTAGAATTTAAAAACCTATTTCTACTTATTCATAATTTTTGGATATTTTAAATTGTAACAACATACAAATGATTTCTTTATGTGTTATTGTTTACTCCACAATATAATCTATAATCTATAAGGTTACAGAATAATTTTATTATAACAAGTTTATGAGTATCAAACAATAAAAAACAATAGATTTTAACATGGTTGTAAGTCAAATGAAGTAATAAAAGTGAATTTCATTCTCAAATTAAAAATACTTATTTAAAGTGACTACAGCGCAACAAGTTTTCTTTTTCTCTTTTCATGATCAATTTAAAATGACATTCTTCAAATTTGTTTTAGAAAAATTATTAACTTAATCAAATTATTGCATTGAATACTAATTCTCTGCAAAATACTGACATGACACATGATAAAATATTTGTAAACTAAACCTTCAAGATGTTCCTAATATTTATGTATAATCAACAGCTGGAATATCTAAGTAAAAATCTATATATTACTTATATTACAGCAACCTTGAGCACCTTTTTGATCTCATGTTTCTAGCACACGTGGGCATGCCTACAAAGTCAAAAAACAGTATAGCTCACATGACTTTTGAAACATTTTTCACACTCAGAATTGCCGAGGCATGGAATAAACTGCCTGCATCCATTGTAGGCTCCTGAAACACTGCATCTTTCAAAGCCTCCATGCTTCTTGTAATCTGCCAACACTATACCTGATACCCCCATCCACAAACATATACACACACGTGCACACATAAATGTATATTATTACTGTATGCTATTCATGTTCCTGACACTAATACATTATTCTATGTACTAGACATGAGACTTTGATGAGTTGTGGCGCATCTGAGCACTGTACACAATAAATTTAATTATTATATTGTTGCGGGAGCTATAGTAACAACGAGTGAGGATAGACCTTGTATGAATGTAGTTGTCTTAGGGTACTGTGGCTGTGACCATGAGTCAGCAAAAGTAAGCTAAGAAGTTCCCTTTATGTCCAACCCCAAACCCTTTGTTTTAGAATCCAGTGACCTTGTCACTGTATTAGCCTTTCACCAAGAAAAAGTAGTCCCTTAGACTTAGAATCCCCTTAACTGGGTAAATATGGTTTAAGATGAGTGAAAAAGTATTACCTTGTTTTAGCTAATAGTAGAATATACACTATAATAGATAGTGTATACACTAAAAGATATTTAGTATTTGGAAATTAATGAATGTTTGTGCAAGGCTCGAATGCAAAAGGGATTTGTCCTTAGGGGTAATTTCATGTCAAATCATCCAGGGCATAGCACTCACCCACTTCAATCTTTCTGAAATTTTGTACAGCTATTGACTATGTTAAAGTTAGACATTCCCCAAAATTTGAGCTTCCAATTCCAAAAATTGGCAGAGTTATGCCAATTTTAGCTCTCCAAATTTTAGGGGGGGGGGTCGTGAAAAATGGTGACTTTTTGAAACCTATTTTTATCTGTAAAATGAGTTCTAAAGCTTCCCTACTCCTAAAAATTGGTTTATAAAAACATTTTTGCACCAAGGAATCCAAAAATTCTATCAAAAAAGTCTTAAAGTCAATAAATTTTAAGTTATTGATGATTTCTGATTTTTTCATAGCAAGATCAATATCCCAATGTGGCACTGTGTCTATGACAACAATTTTTTCTATTATTATTTCACTTATATTGAACATTATTTGTACTAAAAAGATAGTTTGATATTTGCTCAGAACCGAAGCTACATTTTGCAAAAATGTGTTAAAATTTTGCACTTCAATTTTTCTGAAATTTTGTACATGTGTACAATAATGGCGACTTTTTATAATCTATTTTTGTCTGTAAAATGAGTTCTAGAGCTTCCATACTCCTAAAAATTGGGTTCTAAGAGCATTTTAGCCAAAGGAATACAAAACAGCTGTCAAAAATGTTTTAAAATTAACCCATTTTAAGTTATTAATGATTTCTGATTTGCAAAATTTTAACTGATGTTGTAGCTCCGATTCTGAGTAAATATCAAACTATCTTTTTGGTATAAATAATGTTCAATATATTTGAAATAATAGTAGAAAAAATGTTTGTCATAGATGCAGTGCCACATCGGGATATTGATCTTTCTAGGAAAAAAATAGAAATAACCAATAACTTAAAATTGGTTGATTTTAAGACATTTCTGATAGCATTTTTGGATTCCTTGGGTAAAAATGCTTTTATAAACCAATTTTTAGTAGTAGGGAAGCTCTAGAACTTATTTTACAACCAAAAATAGATTACAAAAAGTCGCTATTTTTTGCCAACCCCACCAAATTTGGAGAGCTGAAAATCGACATAACTCTGTCAATTCTTGTAATTAGAAGCTCAAATTTTTGAGATCGTCTAATGTTAACATAGTCAACATCTAGAAAAAATTTAGAAAAACTGAAGTGGGTAGGTGACAATTTGACTTTTTTCTGGATGATTTGACATGGAATTACACACACACACACACACACACACACACACACACACACACATATATATATATACATATGAATATATATATTCCCTTATTTATTCTACACAACTAGGCAGGTGGGCAGAGAGGCCCCCTCTGGTCAATTGGCTGGACACATCAAGCCCTAGTACCTAAATGATTGTCCCAATCCTATTGTCCTTATGGCAAGCCCTAACCTTTTTTTATCATATATGTGCTAGAAGGTTGTAGCTGTGGGTTTTAATGTCCTGGTTATGACATTACATTAAACTAATTAATTGATGGTGAAGTTCCAATACGAGAGCATTGGGGAATGTGGAATACCTATTCATCACCATTATTCTCAGGTCCACTTTGACTTGGAGTGATCCCCTAAATAGAAAAAAAAATGAGTTTAAAAAATGTGTTTAAAAAAATTGAGACCCATCAAGAATGAATAAAACAAAAATGTCTTTGGCATAAAATAACCCAATGGGTTGCCATGCCATAAAACTCAACCAACCAACCAACCAACCAACCTAACATACCACACTTTTAACAGAGACATTGAATTCCCTATGATAAAGAGGAGAAGAAAAAAACAATAACATATCTAATAAGATCAAATCAATATTAGAAACCCTTGAATATTGATTGATATTCAGTCTAGAAAGACTAATAACAAATTACTCCACCTCCAAAAGAAAAACATTATATTTTAATCCTCTATAAACACTGATACCAACATAAAAAAATACAAAATATTTGCATTAACTTTTATAAACTGATTTATTTTTACTTAACACAACTTTGACAAAAAAATAGTGTTATGATTATTGTGGCCATCCTTTAGGCTTCAAGCAAGAACACTGTCCACTGGAGATCCTTTGTATTAAGTAGAGCATGATTCTTAGTGAAGAATCCTTTGGTTGCTTCTTAGTGTTCCTTAATATTGGGTATGATCCTTTGGTTGTTCCTTGGTGCTCCTCAGTCTTGAAGGTCCTTCGTCAATGATTACAAATGGACGTCAGTCAGTATCAGCGATTAAGTAGTCAACCAACCACATATTCGGGTTGCGAATTGGCTGAGGATTAAACCACATGACCTCGCTTAGTCTATAAATTTGAGTGGTGGACCGCAGCATGGCATATATTCACAAACTATTCCAACAAATAGAATAAAGATAACAGTTAAAAATTATTTTCAAATTAGAAACAATGATAATTATTGTCATTATTACGAGAAACGCCATTAAAAATGTTTAATTTTCATAAATATGGATGTTCTTAAGTGAAATAGCTTGATCAATCTTGAAATCTATTCTTTTTGAAATAAAGACTTTCTTATGATGGTCTAATGCTAAAGATAGTCAGAATTGATAACAAATTAATAAATTTGGGCAACCTTCAAATTAAAGAGGTGCTGTTGATGGCTAAATTACACCCAGAGATCAATAACAGAACTGAACTCAGCGCAGAGTCCATTATACAGTAGACCCACAATAGTTCATGACCAATGCACACACGTACACACACACACACATGCAAAATACACTCACACACACAATGGGGAATTCATAATACAAGAAACTTACAATGAAAAGACAAATGCATAACACCTCCACATCCATAGATCAACACACAACACACACAATTACAAGCCAATGCACACATGTCTATCTATCTATCTATCTATCTATCTTTGGTTTTGTTCATATCTATATATCTATCTACATATATTAGGTAAACCTTTATTTCTTAGTTATATATAAGACACATTGCAGGATTTTAAAAGTACAAATAACATGGGCTGTTTTGAAGCAAATCTACCTCAGATTTTCATAGAGACCTCATTAATAAATAGGATTTACTCTATGTATTAATTTTAGCAATAAATTAAATACTCTTTGATGAACTTACTCAATTCCTGACATAATTTTGGTTGCAGATAGCAAATTTCAATTATAATAAGATAAATTTTAATTAAATAATTAATCTTACATAAAAGTATATGAATCTTTCTTGTTATTTTCTTAATAATTAATTTCTGTAATCAAGCTATGGTTAGAATAAAATAAAATTAAAAAATTAGAAAATTAAAAAAAAGAAAATTATAAATGTAATCAAGCATAATTTTAAAAAATCATAAAAGTTACAGTATCATCCCCAACTGTTTTATCTTAACCTTTTACACACCAAATTACCGCCCTGTCGGCTGCGGCATTAGAATGCACCGACTGCACCTCTGCAGAGGGGTAAGACTCCCCCAATGGGGCCACCTGTTGGCCGTGGGTGGCGACCAGTGATGCTTAAGGATAGAACCCAGGTGGATGAGAAGTCCATGACTTGCAATACTCCACTTTGGCCCTATCTTGGGCTAGACGGGCGGTCGGAGAGGCCCCCTCCAATCAATCGGGTGGTCACGTCAAGCCCTAGCACCTATATGATTTTCCCAACCCCTCTTTATCATATGGGTGCTAGAAGGCGGTGGCTGCGGGTCTACATGTCCTGGGAATGACGTTAAACTCTATCTGATGGTGAGGTTCCAGTTTTGGAGGTTTGGGGAATGTGGAGCACCCCTTCATCACCATTGCTCCCTGGTCCACTCTGACCCGGAGTGGTAGTACCTGTTAGGGTCCCATCTATGGGTTAAATAGAAAAATGTATTTATAAAAAAATGTATTATCCATGAAGAATTGATTTATTTCAAAACTTTATCGGCATTAAATAACCCACTGAGGTTGATATGCCGTAAAACAAAACAAAACAAACAAAAAACACCAAGTTAACAGAAACTGGTGTTAAAGTGGAAATCCGTTTTCAATCATAATTATAATTTTTGATAAAGTTACAGTTTCATTCTAACCATTTTTAAATCCAACATGCACATACACACACACACACACACACACAATCACATATGGGCATGGCACACACACACATAACACACACACATTTCAAACACACACACACACACACACGCACACACACACACACACACACACACACACACACACACACACAAAGCACACAGTGTCAATAAACGTATACAGGTAATTAAAAAAAATCACCGCCACAGCTGTGTCTGGATCTCTCTCTCTCTCTCTCTCTCTCTCTCTCTCTCTCACACACACACACACACACACCACACACACACAAAATAAACAAACAAACTACTAAGGCCTGCTTTACCCCCAAAGGATAGGCCAAATCTGTAATGACACTAAGACATTATTGGACAGACACACACACATAAACACACATAAACACATACACACACACATAAACCACACACACACATACACACTTACACATATACACACGCAGCGAATTTAAAGAAGATATCAGCAGGCATACAACAGAATGAATAGATCCTAGCAACAAACTAACAGCTCCAGACTTAGCTTTCAGAAATATTCTGATGAAGGGATCTTTATCCCAAAATATTAAGAGAATAAATCAAAGGTAAACAAACATCATAGTTACCTCATTTTTCTTTACATTTGCATTGTGATAGCCTTCAAAACCAACTACCAAACCAATATAGACACAATGCTTCAAGCAAATTATTAAACTCTTTTAACAAATTGATAAAATTTATTTATCAATATTTATGCATCTTTTTTCTTTACACTTGCATTGTGATAGCCTTCAAAACCAAACTCCAAATCAATATAAACACAATGTTTTAAGCAAATTATTAAACTCTTTTAACAAATTGATAAAATTTATTTATCAATATTTATGCATCTTTTTTCTTTACACTTGCATTGTGATAGCCTTCAAAACCAAACTCCAAATCAATATAAACACAATGTTTCAAGCAAATTATTAAACTCTTTTAACAAATTAATAAAATTTATTTATCAATATTTATGCATCTTTTTTCTTTACACTTGCATTGTGATAGCCTTCAAACCAAACTCCAAATCAATATAAACACAATGTTTCAAGCAAATTATTAAACTCTTTTAACAAATTAATAAAATTTATTTATCAATATTTATGCATCTTTTTTTTTTCAAACAGATATTTGATATATTTTAGGGTGAGTAATAAAACTTGGATAGAACAGCATTCTGATAAGGGAATAGTTTGTAAGCAAAATGACATGATGAAAGCATTAAAATTTGAATGAATGAATCTAATGCATTGGAGATAGATGAAAAAAAAAAAAAAAATGGTGGCAAAAGAGAATGTATTAACTCTTAAAATCCTGTTGAGAATTTTCTAAGTCCAGAGTCCCATTCCTATAAGGATTTATCAAAAATGCTAAAAATGGCCTTTTCACTTAAAGTTACCTGTTATTTCCCTTAAAATAAAGACTTCTAAATATGTTTAATATTATATTTAAACAAAGGCTATCGTTTGGGTCGGATTAGGAAAACGAATGTGATTTCCGGCCAGGTGGAATGGGGTGGTATAGGATGTTAAGAGTTAAGATAGAAATCAACTTGAATCAAGTTAAATATACATAAATACCAACATAAAAAAACACTGTGGTCCTGAAATATGCAGATGATATCAAGCTGTACGTTGAGATAAAAAGGGCAGATCCGGATCACTATAGACTTTTCCTTCAATCAGACCTGGACACAAAGCAGCAATGGATCATAGACTGGCAACTCAAGCTGGCTATGGACAAATGAACCACCATGCATTTTGGTAGAAAAAACACAATGTACGCATACTCTTTCCTCAATATTAATATCAAGAAAAGTCTTCTTGTGAAAGCGACTTGAGTTTTACATTTAGTGGCAATTTGTGTTGGATAAAGCATATTTCTAAAATTGTCAAGAAGGCTGAGTGTCCTAGTATCTCTCAGCATGACTTTTGTCAGCTGCTCTCCGGCTATCTATTTAAAGCTATATAGAACTACTAGCAGCAGCTACCCAGCGTTGCCTGGGTAGAGGAGGATTTTTTTAAGTTAGTCCCGCAGATCCATTATTACTGAATCGTGAGTTGAATCCTCGTAGGATGCCCCATTTAAATCCCTATGTAAAAAAAAGACCTTGCCTTGATCCAGCTACTCTGAAAAGAAATGTCTACTATCTAAAATATTAAATGAAAAAAAAATCCATGCTGTTATCATTTAAATTTTTATTTTTTAACTATCTTCACGAATATAAATCAAATCTCTATTATTTTTGCTCAAAAACCAAGTCCTGGAGATATTAAATGTAGATATACATTTATTTTGTTATTAATTGTTTTATTTTTGAAGTTTCCTCTGGACATACAGATACACACAACTGCCCTTTATATATGTATAGATGGTACGGCCACACACTTTTGTATCACCAGTTTGGAAGCCCTACCTCACTCAGAACATTGACCTCTTGGAAATAGTTCTGAGACGTGCAACTCTACAAATACCCTCCAAGGGCACACCTACCATACTCTGAATGCTTTGCTGCTCTGGGCATGGATACATTGAAACTCTGGTCAGGCAACTGAGCACCTTTTTGATTTCCATGTGTCTAACACACATGGAAATGCCTACAAAGTCAGAAAACAGCACAGCTTTCATGATTTTCAGATGAGAGTTGCTGAGGCATGGAACAAATTACCTGCATCAGTTGTTAGCTGCTGAGATACTGCATCTTTCAAAACGTCCATGCTTCCAAAAATTTGCCAATACTGTTTGATATCTCCCCTCCATACCTCTGTGGGGTCAGTAAAATGTTTATTCCTGTGTGTGGGGTTGAGTGAGGGAGAGGCTTTCTGCGATTGGATATACCAGAGGTTTTGGTATAAAATACAAAAAATACAAACAGAAGAGACCCCGGACCAAATCAAATGAAATCTTATCCAAGAAATCACCCTAAGATACCAGATATCTTCTCCAGTATGCCGGTAATTCCCTTAAACTCAACTTTATACACAGGAAGGACATTATATTGTTACTCATTGTTTTATTTCTTGTTAATAAATTGTTAGAATTAAACTATGTTTTAATTCATTTATTTGTTGCTGTTAGTCTTAGAATTGAATGCTATACTAACACAATACCTCCATACACATGTACACATATATATCCTGATTTGTTGAGGTTACAAAGAAACTAATGCATGAAGAAGGTTGAGGGGGGAGGGCAAGAATGGGTGTTTTCCAGTTGTTCAAAAATGCTTAATTATTTGTCCTGTGATTACTCACCATAACGTCCACCAATTTCAGACAATGACCTTCAATGACCTACAGACCCTTTTTTTTTTTTTTTGAAAAGGATGAAGAGTTTATGAATCATAATGAGATTTGACTTAGAGTGTGACATAAGTCAATACTACTACACTGTCAGGCATAGATGGACTTCCTTATAAAGTAAAAAGAGAACATCATTCTCTTTGGGTTGACATCAAAATAATATATAGGGTATGTCATTCGAGGTTGTGCACAGTGAATGAGCTTGATTATGAATCTGATAAGAAATTTGAGCCAGAATAAAACTCAACACAATGTACTTAAAAGAAAGAAAATAACCAACAGAGGAATGACTTTAAAGAGTTTTTCAAGTGTAGTGATATCTTTCATATATATATATATATATATATATATATATTTTAACAATGGAAAGGAGTAACCTACTCGAGTTTTATCGATTGATTCTTCAGGGTTACATCAATTAAGTTAATTGAGTTTTCGATTAATCTCAGTTGGTACATGCCCGTTGGAATGGGACTTATCCTTAATATACGAACGCTTATTTATATTTTCAAAGATTTATCGTGAACCGTTTTTGTTTATTGGATTAAAAATTTGGATTAATTTATGGGGATTATTTTTTCAATTACTATTTAATGAAAGGTAGATTATGGGGCGTATTAATGGTTAAAAAGCGAAAGGTTAAAATTATTTATTAGTTGGTTTGAGTTGGTTAGAGAGTATTAGGAAAAGCCTAGTTGTAGACGTTACGATAACAGAAGTTTTGGGTAGTTGAATATAGTTAATTATATAAAAAAAAGTTTTTTCTCAGTCTTAACCCCTGGATACTGTGCACTTCCAACGATCATACTCATACCCACCAGTAAGCTACTACTCATACATTAACAAATAATATATATATATATATATATATATATATATATATATATATGTGTGTGAAAAGTATTAGCATATGAAGGCACTCAATACTAAAATAGCAGAGCAGGTTTAAAATCAAAGATTAAATATTATGGATTTAATATCCCATAACTACAGTTTCATGCGTACTTGCATTCATCAGACGGTCAAAATGTTAAGATTTTTTAAAATGGTGGCTTGTTTAGCATCTATATCATGTGATGGAATGTTACAATGCTAAACCTATATTTAAGAAAATAAACATGCTTGTGTTTTAATGCATGCGGTGTCCAGATGATTTTCTTAAAATAGATAAATAGAGGCGAAAAATAAGGGATTAATTAGGGTTGGGTGGTAAATGACATAATAAAAATTTGTTTAAATGTCTACATTTGGAAACGAGTTTGCTTCTCTTGTTCAATAAATTTGCATTCGTATTTTGCAGAGTACACAATTTTTCTTCGATGCAAAGTCCACAGTTGTGCTGGCCACCTTTGTAAGCCTGGACCTTTTTGATAATTTCCCATTTTATCATAGGTGTTTTGCCCGTTGTGTCTTTAATCTGCCATACATATTTGGATAAGGTGGCACTGTTTGCATATCTTCTGTTGTTGAATGTTAGATTGTGTTTGTACTACCTATTTTTCAAATTTTTTCCGTAGCAAACATACATTGGTGCCACAAAAAAATTGGAAAAATATGTTGGTTCCTGGTTCTTTTTAACACACTAGGTGGTAAGACAAACTGAGTAGCAGTAGGTGTAAGTAGGGTTAGGGTTAGGGTTAGAATTTTCCGGTAACTAGAAGGGGAACATGAAGGTGATCTTAAGTGTTGCATGATCGAGCTGGTATCAGATAAATAAACTAGTCATCTTAACGAGACCAATGTAGTGTATAAATTCAAATGTCCTGTAGGATATTGTTTTCTCCAAAATTGAAAGAACTTACATTGGTCTCGCTACCACAACCTTGTCATGCCATTTGACACTACATCTAAAAAAATAAAACAAATGAGGAAACAGCTTTCCTGGTCAGCTTGTTTTGAAATCTACATTACAAATTGACTACATTAAATGTTTCAAACTGGTAAGTATTTTGCAAGTTTCCCATACCACAGATACCCACAAACAATAACCAATCATAAACATTTTCTCTCAAGTTAACCTAACCAAAAAGAAAGTTTGTAAATAAATCTGAATGTGGTGCCTGATCTTAACTGCTTGAATGTAAAAGTTAAATCAGTTGGATTTTGATCCTCCAAGTAACTTTAAATACTGCTGCTGCTGCTGTGGATGCTGCTGCTTCTTCTTCTTAGTGTGGATGGATTTGAAAACACTTACAAACCAATTTTATAGACAACCAATTAAAGTTTCTGTATAGTGCTTGCTTCTCAAACTATCTCATGTGGCACACAGGCAGGATATTTTTTAATGTCATCGACTGATACCCTATTGATGCTATATTATTTAATTTTTGATCAAGTTCCAATTATTTCTATCTGTTTTATTATATCACAACATGGGAAAAGAATAATATTAAACACTTTAAACAACAGCAACCTTGAACACCTCTTTGATCTCCATCTCTCCAATACACGCGGGCATGCCTACAAAGTCAGAAAACAGCACTGTTCAGGTGACTTTCGGAAACATTTTTTCACGCTCAGAATTGCGGAGACATGGAATAAACTGCTTGCATCTGTTGTAGGCTGCCGGATCACTGAATCTTTCAAAGCCTCCATGCTTCCTGTAGTCTGCCAACACTATACCTGATGCCACTCTCCACATACACATGCACACACATACATGCATATTACTACTGTGAACTGTTCATGTTCCTGACACAACATTATTTTGTGTACTTGACATGAGACTCTGATGAGTTGTGGTGCACCTGAGCACTGTACACAATAAATTACATTATTATTATACATTATTTATGCAATTTAATTTATCCAGTATATGTTATATGTATATTATGATAATATGAAACTGGAAACCACTACATACCAACAGTTGATGACTTGCATACCAACACTAGTACACATACCACCACTTTATTGCTGCTATTGCATAGGACCCTTAATTTTGGAGCAGATTTCTAAAATATCTAATTTTTTTTCAGATTATATGATTAATATCAAAACTTATATCATCTTTGTGTTGACAATAAGAATAATCTGAACCCAGTTGGAAATAATGCTAAATTGCTGAAGCATTTAATAAAAAAAAGGGTGCTGTTATAGTATGTGGCCCACCTTTTTAATTTGTTATAGTATGTGGCCTACCAGGTTTGAATGTGTCCTACCTCAGTAAGAGTATATTTATAGATATAAGTAGTAGGCAATTTATTTAAACTAATTATTTTTCACATATATTCAATTTCAAGAAATGCAATTCAGTCATAAGCTGTATATAGTAATTAAGAATAATTAAAAAAGAATTTATCCATAATTTACATGAATCAGAGATCTATTTAATTCTAAAATATTCTCAATTCTGAAATAAGGTTAGGGTTAGGGTTAGGGATAGCAGTTATTATTATAACCTTATAATCTGCTTTTTATGGTAGGCCACATACTATAATAGAGACATGATTTCGTAGGCCACATTCAAAAGGTAGGCCACATACTATAATGGTACCAGAAAAGGACCCCAAATCAAACATTTATTCTAGTTCAATAGTTAAGTTTAATACATTGCGTTTAATAATATTCAAAATCTACAGCAGTTGATATTTCTGAAGGAAGTAATTTCATTTTGTGAGTAAAAATCTAACAAAGAAAAATAAAGAAGAATAAGTAAATAACAATTGTTTGATGAACATTTATTTATTCAGGTAAATTGATTTTGACAGTGATTTAATTACAATAGTTAAACTTTGTTGCCTTTCAGATGTCTTGGTATCTTTCAGGATAATAAGGAAATTATTGGCTCTTTTTTTCAAATAATGTTGTCATTTCTTCACTCTGGATAATTCTTCTTCTGCCTATTAGATTAAAGAATTAAAAATCATTCTTTTAAAAAATATTTTATAATATAAATATAAAAAATTGTATTCCTTAATTATCAAGTGTTTTTATTATATTTAAAAAATTTTTTTTTTAAAGGTTATTGCAATGCAAAAGTAAATGTTCAAGGTCTTATTAATTTTGAAGTATCTTCATCTTCAGGGACATTTTTAAAAATGTTTTTCAAAACTAAATTAATAATATCCTGGAAACTTATATTTGCATTGCAATAGCTTTCAAAAAAGAAGAAATAATGTTGGAATTCATTAGTCGTACAAATAACACTCCCAGACTCTTAATAAATTCCAACATTTATTTCTTCTTTTTTTGAAAGCTATTGCAATGCAAATATAAGTTTCCAGGATATTATTAATTTAGTTTTGAAAAACATTTTTAAAAATGTCCCTGAAGATGAAGATACTTCAAAATTAATAAGACCTTGAACATTTACTTTTGCATTGCAATAACCTTTAAAAAAAAAATTTTTTTAAATATAATAAAAACACTTGATAATTAAGGAATACAATTTTTTTATATTTATATTATAAAATATTTTTTAAAAGAATGATTTTTAATTCTTTAATCTAATAGGCAGAAGAAGAATTATCCAGAGTGAAGAAATGACAACATTATTTGAAAAAAGAGCCAATAATTTCCTTATTATCCTGAAAGATACCAAGACATCTGAAAGGCAACAAAGTTTAACTATTGTAATTAAATCACTGTCAAAATCAATTTACCTGAATAAATAAATGTTCATCAAACAATTGTTATATTTACTTATTCTTCTTTATTTTTCTTTGTTAGATTTTTTACTCACAAAATGAAATTACTTCCTTCAGAAATATCAACTGCTGTAGATTTTGAATATTATTAAACGCAATGTATTAAACTTAACTATTGAACTAGAATAAATGTTTGATTTGGGGTCCTTTTCTGGTACCATTATAGTATGTGGCCTACCTTTTGAATGTGGCCTACGAAATCATGTCTCTATTATAGTATGTGGCCTACCATAAAAAGCAGATTATAAGGTTATAATAATAACTGCTATCCCTAACCCTAACCCTAACCTTATTTCAGAATTTGAGAATATTTTAGAATTAAATAGATCTCTGATTCATGTAAATTATGGATAAATTCTTTTTTAATTATTCTTAATTACTATATACAGCTTATGACTGAATTGCATTTCTTGAAATTGAATATATGTGAAAAATAATTAGTTTAAATAAATTGCCTACTACTTATATCTATAAATATACTCTTACTGAGGTAGGACACATTCAAACCTGGTAGGCCACATACTATAACAGAATCAAAAAGGTGGGCCACATACTATAACAGCACCCTTTTTCCTTTATTAAATGCTTCAGCAATTTAGCATTATTTCCAACTGGGTTTCAGATTATTCTTATTGTCAACACAAAGATGATATAAGTTTTGATATTAATCATATAATCTGAAAAAAAATTAGATATTTTAGAAATCTGCTCCAAAATTAAGGGTCCTATGCAATAGCAGCAATAAAGTGGTGGTATGTGTACTAGTGTTGGTATGCAAGTCATCAACTGTTGGTATGTAGTGGGTTTCCAGTTTCATATTATCATAATATACATATAACATATACTGGATAAATTAAATTGCATAAATAATGTATAATAATAATGTAATTTATTGTGTACAGTGCTCAGGTGCACCACAACTCATCAGAGTCTCATGTCAAGTACACAAAATAATGTTGTGTCAGGAACATGAACAGTTCACAGTAGTAATATGCATGTATGTGTGTGCATGTGTATGTGGAGAGTGGCATCAGGTATAGTGTTGGCAGACTACAGGAAGCATGGAGGCTTTGAAAGATTCAGTGCTCCGGCAGCCTACAACAGATGCAAGCAGTTTATTCCATGTCTCCGCAATTCTGAGCATGAAAAAATGTTTCCGAAAGTCACCTGAACAGTGCTGTTTTCTGACTTTGTAGGCATGCCCGCGTGTATTGGAGAGATGGAGATCAAAGAGGTGTTCAAGGTTGCTGTTGTTTAAAGTGTTTAATATTATTCTTTTCCCATGTTGTGATATAATAAAACAGATAGAAATAATTGGAACTTGATCAAAAATTAAATAATATAGCATCAATATGGTATCAGTCGATGACATTAAAAAATATCCTGCCTGTGTGCCACATGAGATAGTTTGAGAAGCAAGCACTATACAGAAACTTTAATTGGTTGTCTATAAATTGGTTTGTAAGTGTTTTCAAATCCATCCACACTAAGAAGAAGAAGCAGCAGCATCCACAGCAGCAGCAGCAGTATTTAAAGTTACTTGGAGGATCAAAATCCAACTGATTTAACTTTTACATTCAAGCAGTTAAGATCAGGCACCACATTCAGATTTATTTACAAACTTTCTTTTTGGTTAGGTTAACTTGAGAGAAAATGTTTATGATTGGTTATTGTTTGTGTGGGTATCTGTGGTATGGGAAACTTGCAAAATACTTACCAGTTTGAAACATTTAATGTAGTCAATTTGTAATGTAGATTTCAAAACAAGCTGACCAGGAAAGCTGTTTTCCTCATTTGTTTTATTTTTTTAGATGTAGTGTCAAATGGCATGACATGGTTGTGGTAGTGAGACCAATGTAAGTTCTTTCAATTTTGGAGAAACAATATCCTACAGGACATTTGAATTTATACACTACATTGGTCTCGTTAAGATGACTAGTTTATTTATCTGATACCAGCTCGATCATGCAACACTTAAGATCACCTTCATGTTCCCCTTCTAGTTACCGGAAAATTCTAACCCTAACCCTAACCCTACTTACACCTACTGCTACTCAGTTTGTCTTACCACCTAGTGTGTTAAAAAGAACCAGGAACCAACATATTTTTCCAATTTTTTTGTGGCACCAATGTATGTTTGCTACGGAAAAAATTTGAAAAATAGGTAGTACAAACACAATCTAACATTCAACAACAGAAGATATGCAAACAGTGCCACCTTATCCAAATATGTATGGCAGATTAAAGACACAATGGGCAAAACACCTATGATAAAATGGGAAATTATCAAAAAGGTCCAGGCTTACAAAGGTGGCCAGCACAACTGTGGACTTTGCATCGAAGAAAAATTGTGTATTCTGCAAAATACGAATGCAAATTTATTGAACAAGAGAAGCAAACTCGTTTCCAAATGTAGACATTTAAACAAATTTTTATTATGTCATTTACCACCCAACCCTAATTAATCCCTTATTTTTCGCCTCTATTTATCTATTTTAAAAAAATCATCTGGACACCGCATGCATTAAAACACAAGCATGTTTATTTTCTTAAATATAGGTTTAGCATTGTAACATTCCATCACATGATATAGACGCTAAACAAGCCACCATTTTAAAAATCTTAACATTTTGACCGTCTGATGAATGCAAGTATGCATGAAACTGTAGTTATGGGATATTAAATCCATAATATTTAATCTTTGATTTTAAACCTGCTCTGCTATTTTAGTATTGAGCGCCTTCATATGCTAATACTTTTCAACCATATATATATATATATATATATATATATATATATATATATATATATATGTGTTAATGTATGAGTAGTAGCTTACGGTGGGTATGAGTATGATCGTTGGAAGCGCACAGTATCCAGGGGTTAAGACTGAGAAAAAACTTTTTTTATATAATTAACTATATTTAACTACCCAAAACTTCCGTTATCGTAACGTCTACAACTAGGCTTTTCCTAATACTCTCTAACCAACTCAAACCAACTAATAAATAATTTTAACCTTTCGCTTTTTAACCATTAATACGCCCCATAATCTACCTTTCATTAAATAGTAATTGAAAAAATAATCCCATAAATTAATCCAAATTTTTAATCCAATAAACAAAAACGGTTCACGATAAATCTTTGAAAATATAAATAAGCGTTCGTATATTAAGGATAAGTCCCATTCCAACGGGCATGTACAACTGAGATTAATCGAAAACTCAATTAACTTAATTGATGTAACCCTGAAGAATCAATCGATAAAACTCGAGTAGGTTACTCCTTTCCATTGTTATATATATATATATTCTATATATATATGAAAGTATCACTACACTTGAAAACTCTTTAGTCATTCCTCTGTTGGTTATTTTCTTTCTTTTAAGTACATTGTGTTTGAGTTTTATTCTGGCTCAAATTTCTTATCAGATTCATAATCAAGCTCATTCACTGTGCAAAACCTCGAATGACATACCCTATATATTATTTTGATGTCAACCCAAGAGAATGATGTTCTCTTTTTACTTTATAAGGAAGTCATCTATGCCTGACAGTGTAGTAGTATTGACTTATGTCACACTCTAAGTCAAATCTCATTATGATTCATAACTCTTCATCTTTTCAAAAAAAAAAAAACAAGGGTCTGTAGGTCATTGAAGGTCATTGTCTGAAATTGGTGGACGTTATGGTGAGTAATCAAGGACAAATAATTAAGCATTTTTGAACAACTGGAAAACACCCATTCTTGCCCTCCCCTCAACCTTCTTCATGCATTAGTTTCTTTGGTACCTCAACAAATCAGGATTATTTATGTGTACATGTGTATGGAGGTATTGTGGTTAGTTAATAGCATTCAATTCTGAGACTAACAGCAACAAATAATGAATTAAAACATAGTTTATTCTAACAATTTTATTAACAAGAAATAAACAATGAGTACAATATAATGTTTCTGGTGTATAAGTTGATTTAAGGAATTAACCGGCATACTGGAGAAGATATCTGGTATCTTAGGGTGATTTTTTGGATCAGAATTTCATTGATTTGGTCGGGGTCTCTTCTGTTTGTATTTTTTGTATTTTATACCAAAACTCTGGTATATCCAATCGCAGAAAGCCTCTCCTCACTCAACCCACACACAGGAATAACATTACTGACCACAGAGGTATGGAGGCGGAGAATATCAAACAGTATTGGCAAATTTTTGAAGCAATGGACGTTTTGAAAGATGCATATCTCAGGCAGCTAACACTGATGCAGAATTGTTTCCATGCCTCAGCAATTCATTCTGTAAAATCATGAAAGCTGTGCTGTTTTTCTGACTTTGTAGGCATTTCCATGTGGTTTAGACACATGGAAATCAAAAAAGGTGCTCAGTTGCCTGACAGAGTTTCAATGTATCCATGCCCAGAGCAGCAAAGCATTCAAGGTATGGTAGGTGTGCCCTTTGAGGGTATTTGTAGAGTTGCCCGTCTCAAGAACTATTTCCAAGAGGTCAATGTTCTGAGCTGAGGTAGGGCTTCCAAACTGGTGATACAAATGGTGTGGGCCGTACGCATCTATACATATATATAAGGGCAGCTTGTGTGTATCTGTATGTCCAGAGGAAACTTCAAAAATAAACAATTTAACAAATAAATGTATATCTACATTTAATATCTGCAGGACTTGTTTTTGAGGGCAAATAATAGGATTTGATTTTTATATTGTGAAGATAGTTAAAAATAAAAATTTAAATGATAAAGCATGGATTTTTTTTCATTTTAATATTTTAGATAGTAGACATTTCTTTTTTCAGAGTAGCTGGATCAAGGCAAGGTCTTTTTTTTTACATAGGGATTTAAATTGGGGCTCCTACGAGGATTCAACTCACGATTCAGTATAATGGATTGCGGGACTAACTTAAAAAAATCCTCCTCTACCAGGCAACGCTGGGTAGCTGCTGCTAGTTAGTTCTATAAGCTTAAATAGATAGCCGGAGAGCAGCTGACAAAGTCATGCTGAGAGATACAGGACACGTCAGCTTTCTTGAATTTTCGAAATATGCTTTATCCAACACAAAATCTGGCCACTAATGTTAAAACTCAAAGTTCGCTTCAACAAGAAGAACTTTTCATTGATATTAATCATTGAGGAAAGGTAATGCGTTACATTGTGTTTTTTTTCTACCACTTGCAATGGTGTTCATTTGTCCATAGCAGCTTGGATGTTGGCCGTCTATGATGGCCATTGCTGCTTGTGTCCAGGTCTTGATCTGAAGGGAAAGTCTATAGTGGATCGCGCGGATCTGCCTTTTTATTCTCAACGTACAAGCTTGATATCATCTGCATATTCAGGACCACAGTGTTTTTTTAATGTTGTGTATTTATGTATTATTTAACTTGATTCAAGTTGATTTTCTATCTTAACTGCTTAACAAGAATGAGGGACAATAGTCGAATAAATCAAAATACTAATTGCATAGAGGTGTTCACATTTTTCCTAGTGTTTCAATGCTGTAGTGTTTAGTAATAAATAATACCAAATAATCTGACGTTTTTATTGTATAAATCGTATAGAAATTAAAAATTCTGATATCTTTGGTTGAGAAAAATGTATTTGTTATGAAAATGAACTAGTAGGGTTTTACTTATTTATGGGCGATCAATTTTAGAAAACAGAAGGGATACCCGGTATTTTTCCACGAGAAGATAACTTTAATATAGGTGATTCAGTTAAATATGTTATTCAATACATTTCTTCTTAGCAGCAAGTTGTGGTTTACTAAATTAAAAACATACTAGACAACCTTCACACGTCGAAAACATAGCTTGCCCCCACCCCGCCACCTAATTAATTTTTTTGTCATTGTTCTTTAAAATAATTCCAAGTTTTTAAAAAAGAAAGACTGTCATGTCTCCTTTAATTTTTTTGCGGTATATTTTAAAGAACAGTTGCAAAATATTAGATTAAATTTACTGAATTTAATTATAACATTAACTTTGTGTGATAATTCTTAGTTAATAACTGTCATTTTTCATTAATTTCGTGTGACTTCTCTTTCTATTAATTTTTACGAAGGATGGAAAATTCAAACATACTTTTAAAAAAGAAATATGTATTGTTCTTAAAAAATGGTAAAAGATTTTTCTTAAAAGATGTGCGAGAAGTTGAAGTGGGTTTCCTCGCAAGGCCTCAGAGATGGAACTCAGAGCTTCAGGTTGTGAGTGGCGAATCGTGGTAAGCGTCTTGTCAACCCTGTTGGTTGGATGGTTCGGCGGTGAGGAGTGATAAGCCGAGGCGATTCCTATCGGCGGAGTTATTACTGTTTTTTCAGCTGGGACAATTGGTTTGCAGTATCAGTCTTACGAAAAACTTGTGACGAATCGAATACCTGAAGGATATATTTTTTTTCAATTCTGCACCAAAGATGCGATTTTTTTTATCAGAATCTATTATGTGTTAGTTTAAAGCACTAATCAGTAACACTAAGTAGCCCCTACTTAATGTTACTGATTAGTGCTTTTATCCTCCGGGTTTTCATATCGTCAAATGGGAAAGTAGAAGTAAGCGGCTCAGTTTTGAGAGGCTTGTTACATGGATTACCTTTTGTTAAAACAAAATTACGAGATATTTTTTCCTTATAAATAAGTAAACATAACTTCTACCCCAGCTATGGTTAGCGGAATGAGAACAGGATACCCCATGGATGGAATAAAGGGTTAGTTCAAAGTTTCATGATGGCTCCCGATTACGAACCAGAAAAGTTCCCGAGTTCGAAAAGAAGGTTCGAGTCCGAAGAGGTTTCCGAGTCCAGAATGTTCCCGATTCCGGACAAGAATAACTGAAGAAGACCGGAGGGTATATCGGACGAAACGTTGTACATAACAATAAAGATGATGACAATAGTCCGAATAACGCAGATAATACTATATTTTTCCTTGCTTGTTTTTCCACTTGCTTTGCTTCGTGTCTGGGTCCTAACTGACTTTAAGAATTAAAATTAATTACAGATCCAATCTATCTTAACACGGTGCTCCCATCTTGGGTAACTGAGTTTCTATTCTGTAAAGTGAAAAAAAGAGGGTAGGGTTAGGGCTACTTTGGGGAGTTTCCGACATCTATGCTATTTATCCGTAAAAATGCGATTCTAAATGCTAGTTGGCATTAGGTACTAAAATAATTTTATTTTAAGTAATTTTATTTGTGTAATTCGTAAAAAGATGAATAGAAAAACTCTGATCTACAAAAACTATTGTCTTCAGTGTTAAGAACTGGACATTTATGTTGTGTGACTCGAATGTCAAACTTATTTTGCCTGTGACGTCACAAGTGAGTCTTGTGAGTTTTTATAGCAGAAATGACGTCAGTAAGTCTTGTTGTTTCAGTGTGAAGTGACAGGGACAAACACACAGAGCGGAGGCTTGTCTACTATTTTATCAGTGTGTTATAGAAATGAATGATAATACTAGTTTTCTGTTTAAGATTTGTATGGAGTAGAAGCCGACTGACATTTTTCTACGTAAAGGAAAGTCATTGTGTCCCGATTGCATTGGTCAGACTAAACGCATCCTATATACTCAAACAAGAACAACAACCACAATGTAAACATGTCAAACCTTTGACTGTTAAACACTTATTCATGGAATGCAAGGTGTTTGCTCACATCAGAAACTGTTATTTTAATGCAACAATATGAAGATCTATTTGAAAATGTCAAATAGAGGACATTCTGTCTTTTTCAGGGAATAAAATTAATTCATAGAATATAGACATGAACTATGAACATAGAGGACTTCTGTCCTTTTTCAGGGAAATAAATTTATATCATAGAATATAGACATCAATACCATACACATGATGCCCAATGGTGCTAGCACAATTGTTAAAACCAATTACTAAAAAGTATGAAATATAATACACAACGTATTTACTTCCTAACCGTTAAGCATTACATAACCCCGGGTTTGATATGCCGTTAAAATCAGTCAATTAACCAACCAACGTAAGCATCTCGAGGTGGAAATGGAATGGGGGAGGGGTCCGAGCTGATCAGAAAATTTTCTGTTTTCTTTTAAAGTAGCAGGACTGGTGTATATACCACAGATGATAATTTAATTATCACCACGTTTGATCTGTTTCTTAGAGCTTATTGCTAAATAGTTTCTATGTAAAGTATAATAATCTTCATTTAACCCT